>CAXKWD010000001.1:223359554-223983251 GCA_964059195.1 Ectobius pallidus
TGAAACTTATTATAAACAACTTCAGAATAAATTAATTAGTCTGATATCCTATTTAGGCTGCAGTTCGGTTGTTATTTTGCAATTCAGTATAACTTTATTATTAATATATTATGTTCAATTTGTTGTTAAATTTAATTTTAGAGAGAAATATTTTATTGTATTTACTAACGATTTAATTGTTTATATTCATGCATTTAAAGTATTTATTCAAAGAAGCAAGTAGACGTAGTAGATGAGAATATTATAGGAGAAAATTCTTCTAACACTGGGATTCGAACCCATGCACCATTAAGCATAATCAGTCATAGAAGAGAGGTTCCATCTGCCGCTGTGAAGCGAACTCTGGCTGAGCTGAGTTGGTAGAGCAGCAGCACGGATAGCCGAATTGTCCTGGGTTCGAATCCCAGTGCCAGAGGAAATTTTTCTGCTGTAAAGTCGTACAGAGAGAATAGGGCAAAACCGGGTGACGCGCCGCACCGGGAGAGATGCCGCACCCCCTCTAACTCGAACATTTGACGCTAGGTACCGCTAATTGTCGTGATACCATCTCCAGTTCCCTCCCTAGAGTAACTGGATCACGTGTCTTCATTGTTTGCGGTGTTTATGTCATTGTTATAACGGTATTTATCAGGTAAGTGCACTAGTTTCACTGCGAAACATTTTTTGACGCATTACTTTATTCTTTCCTGATCTGTATTTGTTCCATTTTTTCTGCGTGTACTACTTTTAATAGACTATTTAGAGGTTGTAAAGATATTGTGAGTGAAGTTCGCCATAACAACAATAACAATAAGCTCTACAGATGAGTGCGGCGCGTGTCCCTGAGTTTTGGGACACATGCCGCATAGCTTTCAAGGGTGACACGCCGCACAATGTTTTGCAGTATAATTACCCCCAAAATTATTTTTTCTGCTCTTTTCAGCAATAAATATGCCGACAAGGTGTAGGGAAAGGGAGGGAGCTAAACAACGTGGCCTATGGAATGACAGTGACCTACAAGAAGCCGTTCGCGAATTAAGGCGGGGGAATTTTCCATTCGGGAAGCCGAACGTTGCTATAATATGCCAGACAGGACTATTCGTAGGCGCACGGACACAGGAAATTGGGAAAACCCTCACTTGGACCTGAAGGAATATTTGGTACAGAAAATGAAACAAGGCTAGTCGCCAATATTCAGAGATTGTGTAGATAGGTTCTCTTTTGTTTTATACGTGCCTTTGAAGTAAATTTAGACTGATATTATGAATGCGGCATGTCTCCCATAGGTGCGGCATAGCACCCTGCAACGCGGCATCTCTCCCGCTTTGTCTTTCAATTTAATAATTGTATTTACACATTTAATTATTATTTAATAAATATTTTCGTTGCTGAAATAAAGGGAGGGAAGATCATAGCTTGGAATCCCAAAAAGAGTTTTCAAAATATTCAATCCTGTTTTGAGGTAGACGAATTTCAAGAAAAGTGCGGCGCGTCACCCGGTTTTGCCCTAATCTGTGTTTCATGAATGCGTACATCCACAGGTACGGCATTAAAAGAAAACTACATTGACAAGTAAAGAAGAGGTTTTTTAAACACGGAAAAAAAATCCCTTTAGGCAGGCCTACAGGCGGAGGTAGATTTCGAAGTGCTTTTGGTTTAATTTATTGTCGCTGCATAGCACTCTTCTTCTTTAGCCTTGGCATGGCAAACCTGCAGTAAAGAGGAAGAGCCTACAATCAATTGTTTTGACAACAATAATAGGATATAATATTCTGGGAGGCCGTGCGCAAGATCAGCAATGAATAAAATTAGCAAAGCCGCTAAACAAGACAAAATTATGATATTAGCCTATAATAATTCTTTTAAGTGTTATTATTTTCAAACATTAAAATCTCGCGTCATATGAGAGCTATCAAGAAACTATTTATTGATTTGTAGAGTACTCATCAAGAGCTTTTCAACGATACCCCACAAGACGTGGTTTCAAAAGTTTCGAATTTTCATCCCCCACCCTCACTCGAACCCCCGAATCGTTGGTGTCACTGTGAACTCCATAGTGAGTACTCTAATTTATTCAAACAAAGTTTCCCTCTATACTTCATAGGGGCAGAGATATACATTTTAAAAAATTTCAACCCCCTCCCCCGACCACCCCCTTGGGCCAATTTTGCCCATTAACGAACTTGTCCGAACTATTGGGCCTAGAAATAACATAATAAAATTTGGTTCAAATATCTTCAAAATTACGGCCGATATATATATATATATACATATAGGCCTATAAACTTTTGAACGGGCGGTGGTTTCGTACTTAGGGAAGCATGAAACGTAAAGATATGAAAGAATTTTTCGAAAATCATAAAGTGGTATCCATTGCAATAGGTAGATTTTCGAAGAAAACTGTTTTAGGTAGATTTTCGAAGAAAAATCTACCTAAAACAGTCGACAGGTTTTTGTCAAAAAGTAAATGAGCAAACAATTCGTAGCCTATTGATGCCATTTTGCGGATTATTTGGGGGCCGTGCCATGCAATTCAGAGGATAAGCGGGAGAATACTGTATTTTGATTTAAATATTATAAAAAGTTTTATAATTTCATAGAATCTGTGCTTTAAGACGTAATTCGATTTTTCAGATTATCTGGCTTCTATTTTATTTAAAGTACTAGCAGGTGCCCGCGGTTTCGCCCAGGATATTTAATTCGAAGGTGAAATATTAAGAGAAAATTATAACACACGCGAATCTAAACGATTAATAATTATAATGAAACAGCTAAAAATCCGTCTTCGGAGTGCGTTCCACGATTAGAAAGCGCCTCTATCATATTTGATATTATAAACAAACGATTCGACCAGGATGAGCTCACAGAATCGAAAATATCGATAATTCCATGCGATAGGTATTAAAAAATCGCAAAGCTTTTATTTCCAAGTTACGACAAAAAAAAAAAAAAGGCAAAGTCATCTGCAATTGATTTGACAGTTGAAATGTATTACTAAAAACTGGTGCTTCGATAGCGCAAAAAAAAAAAAAAAAAAAAAAAAAAAAAGAAGAAAAAAAATCACGTTTTCTGCCACTTTTTCACTCATAACTCGCGAACGAAAGCTAAAAATTAAAATCCGGCTTCGAGGTGCGTTCGGCCACCCTTCAGTCCATCTATGTTAGGTTATTATTTGCGAGTTCTATGAAAGGGGTCGCTGAATTCGATTGTTTCAAATAAATAGGTTACTGTTCTATTTTTATTGAAGTAGAGGGCCATTCCTACAATAACTTACTATCCGAGGCACGACATAGAGGGAATTCCTGCAATTATTCGGTCGAGGCTTTGGAAACATTTGAAGATCGGAACTGATGTCGTTTTGAGGAGTTTCCGCATTGACAGGAGGCGCTGATAAGACAAGAACGTTTATGGCCGTGATAAGCGCTAGAGGTGACTTTAGCGATGATGTTCTTTTATTTCGGGTGTAAGTAGTGAAGTCTCTCTCGCTTCCTCTTCAAGGCCAAGGTCAACTGGGTACAGGCTGACTCAGTGAAATCGCATCGGTACAGTTGTGTGAGGCGAAAGTGCAACAGCAGACTCGTTCTTTATTACAATAATGTAGCCTACAACAATAGCCTTGCCAACTTAAGCAAAGCGTTTTTTCATGCTGTCATTGGTGGGAACTAGACTTTACTATCTTCACTTTAAAGTCACATTTAACAAGATGCCTGACGATGGTTCCAAGTAACCGAAAGGCGTAGACAAATACTTTCTAAGATTTCATGGTGGATAGGAAAAAAGTCCGTCCGTTGTATGTACGCGCAATATCTCGAATACGCGCTGTCAGATTTTCATGAAATTCAGTATACACACTTATAACGTCCATAGGAAGAACGCTATTGATTTTGGACCAAATCGGTTTATCGGTTCCGATGTAACGACCGGTTAATGGTTTAATAGCAATTCATCACTATGCTACAAAGCCGCGTCGCTAACTCACTCACTGATATAATTGTTTGCCCACTTCCAGATGAGCTAGAAACTTGAAATTGGGCAAACTTACAGCTATCAACCTATAACCGATGGCAAAATTAGATAAAGTTCACTTTTTTTTACCCTCCAAAACAAACTTTGAAAAGGTTTTGACTATATATTTGTACGCCTTCAGATGTTTTGACAAAAATTAATTACTATTGTTGACGTGAGGAATTTCTTGTAAATTCCTTCTGTTAATATCTAGTTGTCTTACTTATCACATAGCCTAAGCCTATGCTTTTATGAAAGAAACTTTTTGAAATTTTCAACGTTGATTGATTAGGACGCAACTCACTATTCAGGTTTATTTATTTATTTTTTAACTAGGGAACTTGAATCTGAGGTCGTTTTTCTCAGTCGCTTTCTGATCGTGGAATGAACTCCAAAGCCGGATTTTTAGCTGTTTCATTAATTAGGCTATTAATCGTTTACTTTATGAATGATTCGCGTATAACTGTTAATAAAGATGTTTTAAATATTTTTTGCACGACGTAACTAATTAGTGGTACTTACGAATATTGTTGCCGTGGATCGTAACTTGACATTCCCGCACGCAATCTGGTTGCTGTGAAAACAAAAGAAATCTCCGTGCGGTAAACATTACAAAAAGCACAAGTGCCGTAAGTAAAACCATCATAATACAAGCCCTTATGGAAGACCGGAACCAAGGCCCCCCAGTTTGTGGCGACTTTAACAGGACAAATATTCGGTTCCCATAGCAACCAACATATGCGAATTACTTTCTGAAATATAACATCCATCTTCAATAGTGTATAAGTTATACATAATATTTTGAGGTAATATCTCAATTAATATAATTATATTGGTATAAATAATCATCGTGCAAAAAATAGCATGCAATACTCGTGCCGTAAGTGCATAACGGATCTCGGAAATTGAAAAAAACTCGGCGCAAGCGCCTCGTTTTTTTCAAACTCTTTCCTTCATCCGTATGCACCGCTTACGGCACTTGTATCGCAATATACTATTGCTTTTAATTTTTTAATTAATTAACTACCGACAACGACCCAATTATGAAAGCTATTGAATAGGTAGAACAGATTTAAACCGGTAGCGAACTTCACAGTAAACGATTGAAATAATCATTATCAATCAGATTCATAACAATTATTCTAAAGTCTGCCCAATACATAGAGACTAGGAAATAGACTCTCTCTCTCTCTCTGCGTGCTTAGTTTTTCTCTCAAAACCCCTCTCAGCTGTTCCATCCTGTCTGGAAAAGTACAGGAATGTTAACCCTTTCAGACAGTTGTTGCCAGAGCCGAAAATATTATTTAGGAAGATTGTTCTCTAAGTTTCGGAGCATTTTAAACAAAATTTCGGAAGTTGTTTTAAAAGAAGTGGTATTAAACCTGTAATTACAGCCTGTAAGATTATTATGAGAGAGGTAGGCTTGCATCCTTTCATTTTATTATTATTATTATTATTATTATTATTTTGTATTGGCCCTCGGGTCGACTCAGCCTCTAACATAAATGAGTACCAGGAGCAATCCTGGGGGTAAACACGGCCGGCGCGTAAGGCTGACAACCTTACCACCTTCATGTGCCGAATGTCCAAAATCTGGGAGCCTCAATCTCCTGGAACCCTCTGGGCCTCCATGGCCTGTATAGGGATCACATTACCTTTTATTATTTTGTATTCTGGGCATTTTTCTTGTTTTCCTTCTGCTTGCTCTCCAGCCATGTTGGATGTCGCAGGATGCAGATCTTGTATTAGTTCTACACCATTTCAACCTCAATTTCGGAAAAAGTAATTACAATTTCGGAAAAGGTAATTTCAATTTCGGAAGAAGTAAATTCAATTTCGGAAAAAGTAATTTCAATTTCGGAAAAAGTAATTTCAATTTCGGAAAAAGTAACTTCAATTTCGGAAATACGAGGGCTATTTTTTAAACCTCCGAAGGGGCATAAAATGAAAACCACAGTGAAAATCAAAACTGTTTTATTTGGAACATTTAGGTACACCTTCTAGCTACTTCTCTACGTAGTCGCACCCCGATTGAGACATTTGTTGAAGCGTGGTGCAACTTTCAAGTACCCTTTTCATAGAAGATTGCCGCCAGCCTATTGAAGAGGGTACTTGAAAGTTGCACCACGCTTCAACAAATGTCTCAATCGGGGTGCGACTAGGTAGAGAAGTAGCTAGAAGGTGTGCCTAAATGTTCCAAATAAAACAGTTTTTATTTTCACTGTGGTTTTCATTTTATGCCCATAATGTTTTTAAAAAAATAGCCCTCGTATTTCCGAAATTGAAATTACTTTTTCCGAAATTGAAATTACTTTTTCCGAAATTGAATTTACTTTTTCCGAAATTGAAATTACTTTTTCCGAAATTGAATTTACTTTTTCCGAAATTGAAATTCCTTTTGCGAAATTGAATTTACTTTTTCCGAAATTGTAATTACTTTTTCCGAAATTGAGGTTGAAATGGTGTAGATGCAGAAATCAGGAGGACAATTGAATACTTAGATGTTTCTATATGCAAATGCATTAATGAACCACAGATTATTGTCCCTGTTGGACATTACATGAGAATATTATAGGAGAAAAAATCCTCTGACACTGGGAATTGAACCCAGGACCTTTGGCCATCCGTGCCAATGCTCTACCAACTGATCTAAGCCAGAGTTCACTTCACAGCGCCAGATGGAACCTCTCTCCTATAATATTCTCATGTAATGTCCAACAGAGACAATAATCTTTGGTTCATGAATGGATAGGCCTATATATCCATCTTGAATGTTACTGTACAATAACAGCGGAAGCCCAGTAAAAAAAATCACTATTTAGTGTGCCTCACAGTATGACATATGACATATTGTGGGTGCCACTTCTTAAAAACTTCTTTTCCAAGAACTGCCTCTACCTGCTGCCACCCTAATCCTCTTCGACCTGTCAATCAGTGAATACAAAGGTAATTAGGCGTATTTACACTTGTCTGCAGTCCAATACAATGTTGCCAAATCCGTACCACAGCAAGTTTACTTCACTTGAGGATTGTGAATGACAGCGGCATCACTGGGGAAGTCCACGCGACTACAAGAGCACCAGTTCTTTGACGGTGCAGATTTTCTGATTAAGGAACAATTCTTTTATATTCTTTCGTAAATGGACGATGGTTTGGGATGAGGTCTTCTTAAAATGGCACCAACAGTAATTTGTCTGAAAGTGACGTAGACCATTAAGGGCAATCAGTCATAGGAGAGAGGTTCCATCTGGCGCTGTGAAGTGAACTCTGGCTTAGCTCAGAGCATTGGCACGGGTAGCCAAAGGTCCTGGGTTCAAATCCCGGTGTCAGACGAGTTTTTGAAGTGAAACTTATTTAGCCGCGGTAGGGGTAAATCGAGAGCATGTGTAAAGCTCAAAATCGTCACGAAATTAGTGAGGTGTGACGGAACGGACTGCACAGAAAACAACTCAATGATTAGGCTTATCCAAAATTTAAAACATAAAATTAAAAATTAAAAAATCCAAAATTTAAATCTAAATTCCAAAATAAAATAAAAATATAAAAAAATTCAAAGGTCCAAAATGAAAAAAATCCAAAATTAAAAGAGCCAAAATTAAAAAATTCAAAGATCCGAAACTCAAAAGTCCAAAAATTATAAATTTAAAAAATTAATAAATGCAAATAAGTTAGCCAACATTTAAAAATAAAAAAAATTAAAAAATTAATAATTTTAAAAATAAAAAATCCAAAATTTAATAGGCCCTAATAAAAAATCCAAAATTAAAAAATTCCAATAATCCAAAATTGTAAAATCCGAAAATTAAAACAAGTTTTCTTTCTGTCGCGTGGCGTTCCACGCACACTTTTTTCCTCCTATAATACCATCAGAATGATGTTTCTGTTGTCGATTTATAGCTGGCAGTTTAGGAAACAATTGACCCGTAGTATCCAAACAAATTCCTTGCAGAAATATATCCCCTGTCGTTCAGTTCCCTTGAATTTTAAGAGAAGGGAAGCCACAAAATCACTATGAGCTACAGTCTCTTTGCTTGGGAAAGTGAAGATGCTTGCATAACACATGTCTGGTGGGTGTATTCCTACACAGATGGCCTTGATACGAACTGACTTAACTCATTTGTGTTGGGAGTAGTCCCTCGGTCTATTTGCGCCACACTTCTTACAACCGTTGTTGCTACGATACGGGGGGCACCGCCTTATGACGCGGAAATAAATTGTGTTCACTAATAAAAGTAAACATTTTCTGTTTTTTTTTTTTTTTTTTTTTTTTATTTGTCCTGATACATCCACATCAACTTTCTACACCCTGAAACATGGGCATAACTTTTTCACTTCATGTAATTGTGCTGTAGAATAAGAGGCCATGTTGCAGGGAGCGTATTCACTTGTTTCAGCGTGATACAAAGACGGAGCTTAGCTTACAACTACCCTCCAAAGAACGTTCAAAAGCAAGGAAAATTTCATCATCCGTGATTTACTTACCCTTACTTATTGTATATCTGGTGACGAATACAGGTTATGAAGTTCGTCGTTATGCAGTTTTCTTCTGTCCCCATTTTCATATCTCTTAGGCCCAAATATTTTCCTAAGCCCCCTTACAATACTTTGTTTAACTTTTAATAATAATAAATTAATACATTAGAATGTATTATTATGTCCCAAAGACAAAAACAAGATCTGATGTCTAGCACAAAGTAACCAACTGGTCCACATAAATCTCAGCGTCTTTGCGTTCTGCTGTTTACAGTTTTCAAAAAAATGGATTAAAAAATTACATGAGTTCAATCTAATTAATATAATTTACCTAAAAGTAACTGAATATTTCCATTTAATTGTAAAATAAATCAGAAAAATTAAATTTGATGTTGATAACCGCAGATAATGTTCCACGTGGTTTTCTTATTATGACATGCGACCGTTTAATCAGCGTCCACAAATCCATTAAGATGCGGTTAGCTGTTTATTTTTGTAATCGATCTCAGAGTTAAACTCCAGATCGTTTCTTTAATAGCCTATAATACAGGGTGGAAGATTTCAACAGCTTGTTCCTTCCGTAGAAATAAATAATTCAAATACGGTTTTCGTCCAAAATTAGTAATTTCCCAGAAAAAAGTACCGTAGCCCTAAACTTCATCTGTGCTTTAGCCTATTTAATAAGTTAGTATTTTGAAACTTTTTTGCTTCTGTTATACTTTCAGTTTGCGCTATTAATTATAATACACCCTGTATTTTAATGGATGATAATATTAAAATAGCATAGAAATCAGGATTAATACATTAATTTCAGTTTCAAGGTGACCCGTTCATTAAGAAATCAATGAAAATGCAGATATCGGGATACATAAACCTCTCCATTCTTTTTACATGTTTTTAGTCCTATATAATTTGTTAACGTTCAATCCTCTCACGCAGCGGGCCCGGGTTCGATTCCTGGTCGGGACAAGTTACCTAGGTGAGGTTTTTTCCGGGGTTTTCCCTCACCTGTGAGACAAATGTCAGGTAACTTTAGGCCCTTGTGGTCCCCGGATATCATCTGGCCGTCATTATCATCTTCATCCTCATCCTCGCCTTGTTCTGAGTGAGTGTGTGTGTGAATGGTGTGTATCGTCCTATATGTTTGTGTTGTCTCGGAGGTGGCTCCGGCATTGGGCTGATCACTCATCCGGGGAGGCCCTCCATGTCCTTGTCTGGTCAAAAAAGTATGTATGTGATCCAAAGGTAATCCCTCTCCCGACAGGTTGCGGCCCTGTAAGGCCCGGGTGGCTGGGTCGCTTAAATCCTAAAAGGGAGAGGTGAAACTACGAAGAAGAAAGAAAAAAGAATAATTTGTTAAACTAATGAAACCATTACCATAAAGGAATAAGCAATATAATTATTATGAAATTCTAAAATGTAAAAATTAAAATGAACACCTTTATAGCTTATAATTAATAGACACTTAAAGTAAGTAGCAAGCTGTTGAGAAACAAAATAGCCAAAGAGTCTTGTTCCCTTAACATTCTCATTTTCTGTTATAACCTACTGGTCCATATAAATCTCAATGAAAAATGCGTTCTGCTATCAACAGTTTTCAAAGAATGGACAAAAGATTTGCATGAATTCACTGCAATTAATATATTCTACCTAGAAATAATTAAAAATTTCCATATCATCATCAAAGAAATCTGGAAAATTATACTTTATGGTCATAACTCGTAGATGAAGTTCCAAGAGGTTTCCTTTATCATGGGATGGAGCCGTTCAATCAGTGTTATTCTTCCAATTTAAATGATCTATCGTATTTATTTTTTGTAATCGATCTCAGAGTTAAACTCCAGATCGTTTCTTTAATAGCCTCTAATACAGGGTGCAAATTTCAACAGCTTGTTCCTTCGTAATAAAAAAAAACTAAATCAAATACCATAGGCCTGTTTTCCTGTGTGAGTATTTTTTTCATAGGTAATCCGACGACAGTTCACGAGTTTGTCGATAAATTTATCTGATGAAACTCGTCAACTCGAGTTGGATTTATTAAGACTATTCCATGAATAATAATGTAACTGATTATACAAATAATAATTACTTTCGTACTTGGTTGTATAAAAACATGCGATATCTCGGCATAGGCCTACTATGAATCAACCATCCATGAATCGATTCGAGTTACCACGTTGTGACCAGTGCTACCAATGGTGTATATAAAACATAGTTAACTTAATTATTCAGGTAAGCTAATAGCAGAACATAATAAAGCACACAATTGGCTTGTACCGAATCGAAATTTTGTTTTTAATCAATGCACATTTACATTATTTCAATTTCCAACCCCGAAGGTTCATTGCCGCGCTTACCTGAACCGCCATTCAACCCTATTCTGAGGTAAGTTCATCCAACCATCCCTCGCAAATCCTACATCCCTTAAATCCATCCTAATATTGTCCTCCTACCTACGTCTAGGTCTTCCGCGAGGTCTTTTCCCTTCGGGTCTCCTAGTCAATATTTTTTATATGTGTATTTCCTCCCCCATTTCATCCTCCGTGATTTAATTACCCTTACTACATCCGGTGAAGAGTACAGGTTATGAAGCTCGTCGTTATGCAGTTTTCATCTCTCTTAGGTCTGAATATTTTCCTAAGCCCCCTGTTTTCTTCGGGAAGAACATAATCCGAGAGTGTAAGCGACCATGTCTCACATCCATATAATACAACCGGCAGGATAATAGTCTTATAAATCTTTATTTTTAGATTCTTTGAGTGTCTTGTGAAATACAATACTGCAATCGATACCATGTCATGACTTTCGAAAAATTCTTTCATATCTTTACGTTTCATGCCTACCTAAGTACGAAACCACTGCCCATCTTACACGCTAGCGGCCGCTATTTTGAAGATATTTGAACCAAATTTTATTATGATATTTCTAGGCCTAATTGTTCGGACAAGTTCCTTAATGAGCAAAATTGGTCCAAGGTGGTAATCGGGGGAGGGGGGTTGAAATTTTGAAAAATTTATACCTCGACCCCTATGAAGTATAGAGGGAAACTTTGTTTGAATAAATTAGAGTACTCCCTTTGGGGTTCACAGTGACATCAACAAATCGGGGGTTTTGGGGGTACGAGTGGGGGTGAGGGGATGGAAATTCGGAATTTTTTAAACCACGTCTTGTGGGGTATCGTTGAAAAGCTCTTGATGAGTACTCAACAAATCAATAACTAGTTTCTCGATAGCTCTCATATAAGGCGAGATTTGAATGTTTGAAAAACAATAACATTTAAAAATATACCTCAGCCTGATGGCCTGCCGAAAGGAATGTGTGAGGACCGACTAAGGATAAAATTAACCAATGTAACAGAGTAACCGAAAGCACTTCGAAATCTACCTCAGCCTGTAGGCCTGCCTAAAGGGATTTTTAAGTTTAAAAAATCGGTATTTTTCTGAACTCCTTTCGGAATAGCTGGATTGTACTGTATAACATTTCTACTTACGTTTAGGAGTCTGAAAATAAATATGCATAGAAATCCGGGCTCTAGCTGACTGATTGCTTCAGGTTGGGATGCATTCCTAAGCTGCTGATACAGACTTTGAGCTCCAGTTGAAACACAACCCGAGTGTTTTTATCTTATCTACGCTCTTCTTATATGTTCGTAATTATGTTTATCTTCCCAACAAATTCCTGAACAAATCTACATTCATAAAACAGTCCAGTATCTTCCCTGACTAGCAATGCAACCTACTTGCAAAGGAAATTGTCTAAAGCAGCGTTTCTCAACCTTTTTGAACCCGAGGACCTCTAAAATGTCTGAAAAAAATTACGGACCCCTAATTTTACATCCCATTTTTAATAGAAGGCCTATATTCTTAATATTTGGGGTATTAATTAACGAAATATGTGAAAAAATTTTACTTCTTTACTTTCCCCTTGCTTTATGATATTTTTTTATCTGCACCATCTTTGCGGACCACCAGTGGTCCGCGGACCATAGGTTGAGAAACGCTCGTCTAGGGCAGTTCGAAGCCGCAATTACAAATTTTGTAATGACTAGGGGCGGAATTCTTTGACCTAAAAATAGGATAGTATATGCATGCATTTATGACCTAATAAAACATTAAAATATGATAAATAAAATTTAAAATATAACTTTACTACCTACACATTACGTATACTTTTTTAAGTTTCATTAAAATTCATTTTATTAAAATATGTTAATTTTTTAAAAATCTGTTAATTCTCAAAAAGTATCATTATAATGCAAAATTTACAAAATATATATGAAACTTCAAAATTTCTTTAATATGCACACAAATATGCCAAAAATACGACCTAAATATGCATATTCATAGTAAATATGCCACAATAGTTGAAAATTGCCTAAATATGCAGTTACATGCCCAATAAAAGCCGTTCCATTTTCACCAGGATGCTTGGAATCGGGTTTCAATTAGTCGGAAACCTGAAATAATGCAAAGGGGAAAAATATGACATGTCATAGAAATCCGCCCCCTAGTTATGACTATTTGCCAAGATTTAATAAATCTATAAAACTATTTATTATTTTACCATTTTAAACTGAGACAACACTAGTAAAAGACGTTCTTGATGAATGAGAAATAGTTAACCTAATTCAGATAAGCTAACAGTAGAGCAAGGGGCGATGGGCTTACCACCTGTCCCTCTGCCCTCTCTAGGAAAATAAGCGTAACAAAATTCACATCGGTAAACAGAAACCTCCACTTGGTGTTCCTTTGCCCCAACTTGGAGGCATAGGATGAGAGACAGAGAGAGAGAGACAGAGAGAGAGTGAGAGTGAGACAGCAGAGCACAAATTAAAACACACAAACTGAGCCCTGTTTCGTAGAACTTGCTAAAAATATTAGAACTCATAATATTATTTATTATGAGTTCTAATATTTTTAGCTCAGTTTTATTTATGTCCGCCGCCGTGGGTGAGTCGGTAGCACGCCTGCCTTTCACGCCGGCGGCCCTGGTTCGATTCCCGACCGGGTGGGGGATTTTTCAGTAGTGAAAGATCCCCTCCCCGGGTTCAGGACTGGGTAGGTTAAGGTAATGCACATTGTGCGCGATTCCTTAATTATAATATTATTTATTAGTTAACAAAATCTTGTTTCATAGATAGGCCTATATGAACACTACTCATAAAATCTCTTCACTAATATTATTAGTTCATTAGTCAGCTGATTGATTTGGAGGTTATGTCTGGATTGTTGTTTGTGTTTTGTTTTGTTTTGTCAATACTATTTCAAAGCAGCACGGCCTACATATATCTTCATAATAAGTAGCTCTAAGAAATGAATAAATCTGCCAGGCACTTATTCAAGATAGCAGTGGGCTTATGTAAGTTACTAAAATCTAACCTCAAATCCTAAAAACTTGTTATTACAAAAATTCCTTTGATAGCTTATGTAAGCTTTTTCTAAATTGATAATTTAAATCAGTGTGATCCATTTTTCAAAATTCTATGATCACGAAATCTGAATTACATGGGTTTGAGAATAAGTTATTGGTCCAAAAACACTTATAGAAAAACACCTAATATTATCAGTAAATTTTATTAGTTCTGCAGTCTATGAAGCAGTTTACTAATAATATTAGCAATATTTACTAATAATTTAGAACCATGAACTCATAACTAATTTTATTAGAAAATATTCTTATGAAACAGATAACTAATAAACAGATAAATAATAACTAATATTAGTATGTATTTGCTAATAATATGAGTGTAAAAGTTCTATGAAATAGGGCCTCTGGCGGTTATACAGATATCTGAAGTATTATTCTCTGTCTAATAACGAACTGAGGTTTTATCAGATAAAATTGCATCCCTACAAATAGGCTATATTACAAAGTGAATTCACAATCATTATTTGATATTCAGGGCATTGCTAAACATTAATTATTCCCGAATATCAAATACGCGTCATATGATTGCAATAGTCAGAACAAACCTATTATAGACTACGCTAAGGCTATTACATCCTCATATGGCACGTGCTGCCAGTTTTCAAGTAATTCCATGTTTAGATTATAAACTTGCTGGAAACACAGTAGGCCATGTCTAATAAGACTGCTAATATCTTCACGTAGTGTAATTTTGCGCTCGAATTGTCTGAGCTAAAGGGGGCCGTGACAATGACGTCATTAAAACAGTAGACTGAGTTATCAGTATCGAGGTAATTAAAGGGACTCAAAAACATCCCGGAACAAATTGCAACTGTCTGGACCCTTGCAAGTGAATCTTCTTCTTTCTGCAGTTGCTTCGAGTCCCTAAACGACCCTTTTTACGCAAAGTGCAGTTTAAATTTGCTGTAGCCACTATAAATTCCATAGAGCTGTGTTTCACATGTTTTTCGCATGGCCCACTGCGTTTCCAAACATGAGTTTCCAAGGCCGTGGTTTATACTGATGTCATTTGTCAAGAATTTTGTTGTCCCTTTTCTTCAAATGCTAAGGAAAACTAAACATGAGATATTAAGTGCCAAAATGATACTTTATGAGATCGTGTGGGGATTGGAAATGTCTGTCCGTGTACCCGTACGCGCAATAACTCGAATACGCTTTATCGGATTTTCATGAAACTTGGTAAACGCATTTATAACGTCCATGGGAAGAATCCTATTGATTTTGGACCAAATTAGAAAGAATTTATCAAATGCAAATCAGCTCTCATAACATCATATTGTTTTGCAGTGTTCATATACGGTTTTGGAACTTTCAATGCAGTTAGCTTTTACAAATAACACTACCCACATATTCCTTCACATACGCTTATCAAACTAGACCTTTGTTCTTCCGTAAGTCCTGCTTAATGAATCGATCTGGAGCTTAACTTGGAAATAGATTAAAAATAACTTATTTACTGCATATCATAAATGCAGTCGTGACTGATTAAACAAAAACATACTGGCACTTTTTTACATCAGTTTACCTGATATTATTATTATTTTTATTTCCCCCCTTTCGATTAGGCCAGCTTAGGACCACGTGGAACAGTTGTCTTCTTCTTGTCTTCCTAAAACTTCTTCGTTCTTTCGCGATGTTGCAGATTCCGTTCTTCCGTCCATTTACTTCCCGTTTTCTCTGGAAATTCGCCATCAAATATTGCTTTCCTAAACATTTCTCTGTTTGCAATATCCTCCTTTTTGATATTGAGTATTTTCAAACCTTCTTCAACTTCCTTGAAAAATGCTGGTTTAGTTTTTTTTTTTTCTTACATAGTGATCAAAAATTTGTTTGGTAAGTCTGTCTCTTTCTATTCCGAAAATTTGACCATAGAATCTTAATATTCTTCTCCTGAAAGCATGACCTATTTTTTCTGTTTGTTTGTATAACTCCTTTTCTGGTCTTTGTTTATTTATGTTATTCTCCCAAATTGGTCCCATAATTTTCCTTAAGATTCTCTTCTCTGTTTTGCTTATTCTTCTATCTGAGAAGGTGTTTATACACTTTGTTGCGTACAGAGCTTCTGGTAAGATTACAGTTTATAATGCCTCAATTTAGCATTTTCGGATAATGATTTTTTGTTATATATATTCAATGTTGCTTTTTCCATTTATTATTATTATTATTATTATTATTATTATTATTATTATTATACAGTAACAAGAAGGAAACTAATATGTGTCGAGTATTTTCCTCTGTTGTGTTGTTCTGAAGGTTGAAAGAGAACTCGCATTACATTTGTAGATGCCGAACTCGTTTCCGCGTGGACAGTTCGACTTATTTTTGAAATTCAGATTCACCTGCGCGAATGATTGTTATCAGAGTGGCTGGTATGCAATGAATTATGGAGAAGCAACAATCCCCAGTGGCGGATTCTCTTCTCCCCGGCACTACTAGTTGTTGCTAAGCAACCAGTTTCGTCGCTTCTTGTCCAAAGCCCACGATTTTATGTTTCACCGCGGAAAGTTTAGATTCTGAAAATTGTGTTGCTATGGTAACAATATCCAAAGCCTGCTCTAATCAAACTATTGTACTTAAGCAAGGTCTGTTGTAAGTTTCATTTAAGTCAGTGTTCTGCACATTTTCCATAAAAATCCTGCCTGTAGGCATAGTTACGACTAAAATATGACCAAAATACGACTAAAATATATGACTGTGTGACCAAAAGTTCCACACAGTTATGGGGATGCTCTAAATTCTCAACTATTTCTTCTTTCGCTCACATGCATTTGTTGAGAAATACAGTGCACGCCGCTTATTGTGATCACTTCGGGAAGCAGCTAATCTGATAATATTAACCGGTTGATAACAGTAGCCGAAGGAATTAAATGAAGGTTATTTATTCGTAAGTTATATAAGATAATACACTAAAAAAACAGAATTAAAAATATTTATTCATGAAATAATACGTAACTGTGAATCACTGAACCACTCATAGGCTAATACAGTAATAGACTGCAAGCAACTATTTTTTCAACCAGTAACAAAGTTTTAAATTGTTTTTACTTTCCTTTAGGAATCCATTAACCAATACCCCATACTCAGTCATGAGTGTTTTTGAAATTCTATACTGATCTGTGGTGAACACCGCGTAGCAAAACATCTAACTCCTGTCTGTTCAAAGTCTTTTCATTTTACAGTAGCCATCACTGCATGTCAACACTGTTATCTTCGTAAATCAAAAGCTGCAGCTTAACTGTGGGGTGAATTATTACTTAAAAGAGAAAGTTAAGTAATGCCATCCCCTCGAACTGGTCATCCTGTGAGCTGGGAACAGAATTGCTACTTCCAGTAGCCTACAACACAGTAGCCTACAGTCGAGTTAGAAACGAAACCCTTAAAAACGAAATTTTGAATGACGTACAGTACTTGGAAATAAAGCCGCAAAAAGGAAAATGTGATAACATAAACCGAATATTTGATCACAATAAACAGCATTTTTTTTCAGTGTATCAGTATTAATCCGTACGGGACTTCATAAAAAAAAATTACCTGACTGATAACATTATCCGCGATTACATTAAGCGGCGTTCACTGTATTAATTCTCTCTTGTTTAGAATCGGGCCTGTATTTGACCCCCTGTAGTGTAGAATTCAGAATTACCCAATTTTAAACTGTTTATTGAAACACGCTGAAATAATTGTCTCTTAAGAGAAAAGGGGGGGGGAGGGAGGTAAAGCAATTATCACTTTCGAAGCAGGTTTTAATTTCGAATTAAAACAAAAAGTTGAATAAAACAATAAAGCACGGTGTAATTGACCACGTAATAAAGTTACTCCCCGGGAGGGGGGGGGGTTGCCAGCGGGGGTGGAGTTCGTATTCCGTGTCATTCAATTTAAAAATAAACAATAATCAATACCATGACAACGGAGGATTTAATCGCATCGCTGTGAATGAAAACCAAGTCTTCATACATTCACTGTCGCCATGGGAACAGAACAGGGCTTTTGAGAAAGACAAAATAGAATAGTTGGCCGTGGATTCTTGTTGCTAAGCAACACACCAAAATAAAGTGTAGCCTATCATATTATACAGAGTATATCTATACATCTTATTTCTTTGGTAGAAACAAACAATTCATTTACCATATTTGTCCGAAATGAGTACTTTAATCATAGGTGGGCCTAATCCCACGAGTGATTAAGAGTTTATTTCCACGGTATGACAAAAATATGCAAAGCCACCTGCAAATGATTTGACAATTGATATGCATTACCGAAAACTGATGTTTCAAAAGAGCAAAAAAATGCACGTCTTCTGCCTGTTTTTTACTCATAACTCGCGAACACTAGCGAAAATTAAAAATCCGGCTTCGAGGTGCTTTTTCCGACCCTTCAGTCTACCTATGTTTAAAATTTCAGATCTCTGCGTTCAGTAGATTTCGCTGGGCATCGCGTGCATACAGGCAGACAGACAGTTCCCCTCATATATGCCTAGATAAGAAAATAATATATAAAATATGCCTGATCATTTTGTTAACTGTTTTCTGTGCAGTCCGTCTTGGTGTTATATATTATGTGAGAAATCTTGTTTCGCAAATATAAGTAGGGTATTTTGAGTGTGCAAAAATTCGTCCCTAATATAAAGTTAATAATTAAGCCTTTGTCCTTGAAGAAAAGGAAACATAAGTTAGATGTGTGTTAGATCAGGCCAACTGTTACTTCCTCGTTTAAAAATAGAATGCTAAAGAAGGAAGTATTCCTGATGCACCTGATATCAGTTAGTTCTTGACCCATTTGTGAAAGATCTCAACTTTTCATTGCTTGTTGGAATATTTAGTTTGTGAAATAAATTAAGCTTCTATTTTATACGGGCTCGTTCCGAAAAAATACATATTCGCAAAACAAAATCCTCCTTTTAGCTTTTGTATCGTAAATAACTACTTTAGACAGCGTGAATGACTGAGAATATAGGCCCAGCTCATTTAGCCCATCCCATATGACGAGGAATGATTTAAAGACTAGAGGCGAACCGCACAGTAAACAAGTGAAATAATGATTACAAATCTCAACGGCTTGAATTAGAGTTTCTAACACAAGAGACACAAAGATAAAGCAGCACGTTATAGGACTACACCATTTCAACCTCAATTTCGGAAAAAGTAATTACAATTTCGGAAAAAGTAACTTCAATTTCGGAAATACGAGGGCTATTTTTTAAACCTCCGAGGGGGCATAAAATGAAAACCACAGTGAAAATCAAAACGGTTTTATTTGGAACATTTAGGTACACCTTCTAGCTACTTCTCTACCTAGTCGCGCCCCGATTGAGACATTTGTTGAAGCGTGGTGCAACTTTCAAGTACCCTTTTCATAGAAGCTTGCCGCCAGCCTATTGAAGAGGGTACTTGAAAGTTGCACCACGCTTCAACAAATGTCTCAATCGTGGTAGAGAAGTAGCTAGAAGGTGTACCTAAATGTTCCAAATAAAACAGTTTTGATTTTCACTGTGGTTTTCATTTTATGCCCCATCGAATGCTTTAAAAAATAGCCCTCGTATTTCCGAAATTGAAGTTACTTTTTCCGAAATTGAAATTACTTTTTCCGAAATTGAATTGACTTTTTCCGAAATTGAAGTTACTTTTTCCGAAATTGATGTTAAAAATCCATTGTTACCAGCTTTGATTTCAGTCACAGGGCAAACACTCTTTTAGTTTAAAATATTTCTATTTCATTAGTAGGGCATTTAATAAAATAAAATACAATAGTTCAAAAATGCAAAATAAAAAATCCCTTTAGGCAGGCCTACCGGCGGAGGTAGATTTCGAAGTGCTTTTGGTTTAATTTATTGTCGCTGCATAGCACTCTTCTTCTTTAGCCTTGGCATGGTAAACCTGCAGTAATAAGAACTGAATTCGGTCAAGAGGAAGAGCCTACAATCATTTGTTTTGACAACAAGAATAGGATATAATATTCTGGGAGGCCGTGCGCAAGATCAGCAATGAATAAAATTAGCAAAGCCGCTAAACAAGACAAAATTATGATATTATAATAATTCTTTTAAGTGTTATTATTTTCAAACATTAAAATCTAGCGTCATATGAGAGCTATCGAGAAACTAGTTATCTCTGTAGAGTAGCCCTACTCTTCAAGAGCTTATCAACAATACCCCATAAGACATGGTTTCAAAAATTTCTAATTTCCACCCCCCCCCCCACTCGTACCCTCACTCGAACCCCCGAATCGTTGCTGTCAATGTAAACTCCATAGGGAGTACTCTAATTTATTCAAGCTAAGTTTCCCTCTATACTTCATAGGGGCAGAGATATAAATTTTTCAAGATTTCAACCCCCTCCCTGACCCTCCTTGGGCCAATTTTGCTCATTAACGAACTTGTCTGAACTATTGGGCCTAGAAATAACATATTAAAATTTGGTTCAAATATCTTCAAAATTACGGCCGCTAGCGTGTAAAGAAATATATATATATATATATATATATATATATATATATATATATATGAATATATATATGAATATAAATATATATATATATATCACAATTTTTGTTTTGAACAGGCGGTGGTTTCGTACTCAGTGGAGCATGAAACGTAAAAATATGAAAGAATTTTTCGAAAATCCTGACATGGTATCGATTGCAATAGGTAGATTTTTCTTCGAAATATACCTAAAAATGCATTTATGACCTAAAAATAGTGAAAAAATGACATATATTTACCGATTACACTTATAATTAGTTTTTTAAGTAATAAATTGCTAAAAGCAATGTGTTATATATGAATTTACAATATAAAACACTCTTATTTTGTTACTAAAGAAGTAAGTAAATTTATACTACTTGGACACCCTTAGCGAAAAAGAAATCTTTCTGACCTGGCATGCCCATAAAATTGTCCCTAGCAAATATGTGCCATTTAAAAAGAAATAAAAAAATCTTTATTGCTACAAGACAAACTGCTGTGGTGTTTACAATAAACCTGAATTAAAATGAACTATGAACACTTGGCGGAGATTCTCAAATAAAAACGATTGTCTGTTGTCTGAAAGTAACGATTTGGACATGGAAAAGCTCCTCTCTACCACCATTGAAACATGCCCTAAAATACCGAAAATGACTTGTCTTGAAATTGACGAAAAATGCAAAAACAAATTGCACTTTTTAATCAATTATTTCTATCTTTTAACTTTCATATAAAAAAAGATGCAAAATCATTGAATGCCTTTCCCTAATTATTATTATTATTATTATTATTATTATTATTATTACTATTATTATTATTATTATTTTCATCATTATCATTATCATTATCATCATCATCATCCTATTTCTAAAGCTAAGTCATGTACTGCCACATTCCACGGCGCCTACGTACTTTGTGAATACGCTGAAAAATGCGTCTTGGTACACGACAGTACATGAGTTGACTGTGGGAACAAATCTTTGGAATGAAATAAGACGCCACTGATCGAAGCGGCGAGGCCCCTAACTTCTAACCTAAGCCTTGCTATCGATAATGCAAAATATCGATCGATTCAACCGATTATAATTCTAAGATGGAAGGTAGTGGGACAAGTTGTGGTGTAGCGGTGAAAATTAGGAACGTTTTATTATAATAGTGCGTGTATCTGTTGATATGAATGTTGAATTTGGTGTTTAAAGTGTTCGTGTCTTAGTGTTGGTGTGGATGACTTTCCTGGAAGCCTGGGACACATTGCAATCTGGAGCACAGAGGTAAGCCAAGACAGTGTTTGTGGCTATGTACCTAGGGGTATGACTTTCAGATTATATTTAATTTAGTTTAATATACAGGATTTATCTGCCATGGGGCAGATTTAATATAGTTCACAATTAAGATAGTGACCAGTGTATAGGATGTACGTTACCAGGATAGGCTATAAGAAAGCGTACATAAAGTACTTAGCAATCAGTTGAGGTTACAGTAAATTATTTTTTACTCGTCGCTGCTCACGTAGATGATGGGCGAATCCATTATTTCAGGGGTGCCCACTCCCCCTAAACTTCATGACTCACCCCCCCCCCCCAACTTCATTGCTCCCCCCTCCCAACCTGATTGGCTGTCGACAAGGGTGCCCATATGATATTTCTAGGGGGACAATTTTTTTAAATTTATTTATTTTTTGTCGCTTTAACTTCTTGGGCCACTTTGTAACATTATATTAATAATAAAATAAGTGCAACAATGACGTAGCCAGAAAATAATTGCGGGGAGGGTCGAAAGTGCCGGGGGGGGGGGGGTAAAAAAGGGGATCGGGGCTCCATCCCCAGAAAAATTTTAATTATTGAACTAATGAAAATCACATTTTACGCTATTTTAGCACTAAAAAACTAGTTAGCAAATTTGTTTACTATACTCTAAGACTTGCCAACTTAAATAAGAAATTGTTACCTAAGTTATAATACTGACTAAGAATTAGAAGAGACGTTTTGAAGTTATAAAACTTGACCATTTTTATTTTTAACATATAAAACGCTAATTTTGCAACAATTTTCAACCCCCCCCCCCAGAAAATTCATAAAACGCTAATATTTTGCCTTCTTCCATAGAAATTTCAATGACGCAGTCTGCGTCTTAAGCCCCCCCCCCTGTGGGCACCCCTGATTATTTGGAGGGGTGATGACAATCTTCAAGGGCAATATTTCGACTATTCCACGGAACAGGCAGGGATGTAGTTGATGGTATACGCAGGTATACGCAGTATACCTTCAGCGTAACCCAACGGGTTAGCGTATGACTTCTCTTTTATTGCGTAGCCTATATCGTCTGCGTTGACTGCCTTTTATTTATTTATTTATTTGAATTGACAATTCTGTCATTGACTCCAGAGACCGATTCGAGAGGGCCTGTGTAATAATACTAATACTACTACTACTACTGCTACTAATAATAATAATAATAATAATAATAATAATAATAATAATAATAATTTTATGAAGGAATATTCCAATAATACAATGGTTTTCCTTCGTCCCACAACAATCTTTTGCCTCCATAAGTCCCTGTCTACAGCATCTTCTTCACTTAATCCATCCAGCAGTCTTTGGGCTTCCCTCGTCTTCTTTTTCCTTCTACTTTCCAATCCAAAATTTTCTTGGGTATTCTGTCCTCTGTCGTTCTGAGTACATGTCTATACCATCTCAAGCGTCTTTTCTTCTACAATTTCCAAAATATTCTTTTCATTGATAATAATAATGAACTCTTTTTATCTGGCAAATTTAAGGCCTTGTAGTCTTCTCTTCCATCAACCAGATTCAGAAATTTAATAGTAAGTTACTAGTAACTCTAATACAATAATTCCAATACAATTAATTACAATAATGCAAAATAAAAAATGCATGTATGACCTAAATAGAGTGAAAAAATGACCAAAAATTAAAAAAAATAAACTTAACATTTTTAACCTATATTTAGTTTTTTTAATGTAATGAATTTCTAAAAGCAATTTAATGGATGGCAGTGCATTATAAAGTATAGGCCTATGAATGAACAATATAAAGCATACTTTTTTTTGTTACTAAAAAAGTAAGTAAATTTATACTACTTGGACACCCTTAGCGAAAAAGAAAAATCTTTCTAAACAGGCATGCCCACCAAATTGCCCCTAGCAAATATGAGCCATTAAAAAAAAAACTTTATTGCTTGAAGACACACAGGTTACTGCAAATCTGAATTAAACTTAAACGATTGTCTGTTGTCTGAAAGTAACGATTTGTACATGGAAAAGCTCCTCTCTACCTCCACTGAAACATGACCTAAAAATGCATAAAATAACCTAAAATTGCCAAAAAATACCTATGTCTTGAAAATGACGAAAACATCAGAATAGGCCTAAAGAGAGAAAAATCGAAAAACAAATTGCTCTTATTTAATCAATTATTTCATGATACACATTTATATATTTGAGCTATCATACAGAAAAGGTGCAAAATGATCAAATGCTTTGCCCTAATAATTAGACATTTTATTAAATTCGAAAGTATATTCTGACAATTTTTCATAGATATATCTATGATTTTTCACACTAAAATAAAAAGGTGTTTTTTTTTTACCAAAATACATGAATAAATATCCTTAATTTAATTCCTTCGGTCACTGTTATCAATCGACTGATATTATCAGATTAGTTGCGTGTAGAAATGATCACAATAAGCGGCGTGCACTGTATTTACAAGTTCCGTCGCCTATTTCGGCACAAGCGTGATGCCGTTTATCGACCAAGAGCTAAGCTAACTTAGCTTAGCTCACATAAGGTGAGGGATTTCATATACAGTTGTGCCAGATTTCATACATAGTTTTGTCGACACAACTACGTATGAAATCCCGCACTGTATGTGAGCTAAGCTAAACTAACTTACCTTAGCTCTTCTCCCTCAAAAATTCTATTGGAAATTCGTCATTTTAATGCACGCATTGGCTCGTATGCCTTGACTATATAGTGTTTCAGTCCGTCGCCGTGGGTGAGTCGGTAGCGCGCCTACCTTCCACTCCGGGGGCCCGGGTTCGATTCCCGGCCGGGTTGGAGATTTTTCAGTAGTGAAAAATCCCTATCCCGGGTTCAGGACTGGGTAGGTTAAGTCTTAGGTTAAGATAATGCACATTGTGCGCGATTCCTTAATTATTATATAGTGTTTCAAGAAAGTTTGGAATTTCTTACTCGACTTCACGGCCTTCTGTTCTCTCGTTTCCTTATAAAAGCCAGTTGCTAAGCAACAACGCGAATGCTAATGTTGTGTTAGGTTAAAGGCAGGCAGTTGTTTGTTTCGGCACAGAATTGGGCACGCAAACCGCAAACAAGGGAACCCGATACTGGCTTGACCTCTTTGCATTGGCTAATTTGTATCTCCAGCAGATGTTTGGTGAAAAACAAGAGCTAAGCGGGGATTGATTTATACTCAAGTTTTATGTTGCAACATCCTCGAGGCAATTTGCTTGTTTCCTGTTCTTGTGAGGCAATCATCAATCTAAATACAGCCTCATGTATCCTCCAGGATTCAATAGTTCACCTTAAATTTGTAGGGCTAATAAAATAGCGGATATAGTAAGGGTAATTAAATCACGGAGGATGAAATGGGGGAGGAAAGACATATCTCAAAAGTATTGACTGGGAGACCAGAAGGGAAAAGACCACTTGGAAGACTTAGACGTAGGTGGGAGGACAATATTAGGATAGATTTAAGGGAAGTAGGATTTGCGAGGAATGATTGGATGGAGTTAGCACAGAATAGGGTTGAATGGCGGGCTTAGGTAAGCGCGGCAATGAACCTCCGGGTTCCATAAGATAGATAATATTCCTTTAGCTTGCTTAGGAATTGTCTATTGCCCATTGGGTGAGTAAGTAATGAAATAACGGAGAAAAACTGGCAAGAAAATTAAAAACGCAAGTAAAATTGCAGAATAGGGCAGAAGAAATAAACCATGAACCTAATCGTTGTGTTAACTGTTTTCTTTGCAGTCCGGTATCGTTTTATAATTTGCGTGAGAAATTTAGTCTCGCATTTTTAAGGTTATCTCACATTCATTCTTCTCCAGAAAGAATCGAACCTCGTGAGTAACAATTACAAATTAAACCGCTTTCATTATGGAAATGTACATTTTTTTTGACTATTTTCTTACATTTCGATTAGGCCAATTTTTAGTAAATATTACAACGTTAAATACATATTGACCAATAACGTTTAGCAATTCCTCGGATATAGACCAATCACGGCCGTTATATTGCAATATTCTTGTAGAAATCGCGATGGTGTTTTATCGTGATAAAATCGTCTGCTCGTTACTGGACACGAAAGCATCAGTGTGCAGTGATTAATACGTCACATGCTGCCATTAAGCAGCACGAAAACAGATATTTTATGCAACCTAACTTGTTTGGAAATTGAAATAATAGAAATGTACATTGATTAAAAACACAATTTGGATTCGGTGCAAGCCAGTTGGTGTGCTTTTATTCTGTTCTGCTGTTAGCTTACCTGAGTTAAGTTAACTATGTCTTATATGCACCATTGGTAGCACTGGTCACAACATGGTAACTCGAATCGATTCATGGATGGTTGATTCATAGTAGGCCGTGATCTCGCAGCTTTTAGTTTTGTTTTTATACAACAAAGCAAGAAAGTAATTATTATTTGTATAGGCCTAATCCGTTACATTTTTATTCATGGAATAGTCTTAATAAATCCAACTCGAGTTGACGAGTTTCATCAGATAAATTCGTAAACTCTCGTGGGATTACCTATGATAAAATCACACTCTTCGGAGTGCAGTGTGTTTAGGAGATGCAGTTTATCCATAGATCATCTCTTCATCCCAACTCAAGGAGGGAGAAATGTGTAAACTAAGCCACCTATTACAGGTATTATCAGAGGCCTTAGCATTTCTAAGGCATAGTATCAAAGTCACACTGCATGTGTTAATTTCCACACCAGATGCAATCATGCTCAACAATTCCCTCGTCACACGTAACGTCATACTGCCTGGATACGAAACAAAGACCACTGGTAGTAAAGATCTTAACTCATCAACACAACAATGTAGCAGCTCCTTACAGTTTCCATGGCAACCACTGCAAGGTCCTGCAATGCCTTCTATATTGAAATAATAATTTGAAACTACCTACAATTCTATCGAAATAAATATATAAGTGAATATTATACGAATTTTATAATTATAATAATTAACATATATAACTATCAATATATATATCAGGCTTTGTCCAGGCTGACTGACTTAATGACTGACTGATTGACAGAGAATCAACGTAGAGCATAAACTATAATAGGCAGATACTTGAAATTTTGACAGTGCCTTCGTTTCATAATGTAAGTGCTCACCAAGAAAGGATTTTGAAGTATTTCGATTTTAAATGCCAAAAATAAAATGTTTTAGAGGAGACATAATACCTTTTTGCACAGAATCATCAAATCCAAATCACAGTTCACATGACAGCAGTGTATTGTAGGCAGTGGTCACAGGTAGCTTTGGAAATAAATAATTCGGGACTTTGACAAATTAGAGAAGCCATCGGTAGAATTCATTGGTGTAAATAAATAAATGTTGAAGAAGAAATTCACGAAAATAATGCACAATGTGATGCAGTCACATAACTTTCTCTACCCTGGACATAGAGAATACCGTACGAGGTATGGTAATATGTGACTTATATTATTATATCGCAGGTTTTTGGGGAGGGTAGTATGAAAGTGATATTGAATTTATTTTTAATTTCATCCCCGAAATAGCTGTATGGTAACATGAGAGTGAGAAATAAATATTCCGCAAAGACAAAACAATTTTCTGTTACCGGAATTTCTGTTCCTTCTTATTTCAACTTCTACCAGGCTTAGTGTGTAGAAGTGATGGGATGCAAAATTCTACATCCTCAATGAGCCATAAAAAGCAATAGAGAATAGTTTGTGGTAAGTCGTTCTTCTTTTCAAATTCTAAACACCTATATAAGGACCTAGAATTTGAAATCGAAAGTCCTCCATAAGTTAATTTCCAATTACAAAATACAACCCGGGTGACGCCGGGCCTTTTAAGCTAGTAATATTATAAATTATGTATATTATAATTATATGTTAATTATATTGACAAGGGAGATGGTGTACCTACGGGAATGGAGATTGTTAATGCATGACCTACTCTGTTCGCGGAATCTGCTCTGGTTTTAACTTTATTTTAATGTAGGCTTTGGAAATGCGAACAACTGAACATCGCTTTGCTCTTAAGTTGTAAACACTGATAGAGGCTACAGGTGGCTCTGAGTGCTTCCACACTCGTTACCTAGCAACTAATCTCAACATTCAAATTTATATAAATTAAGTAAGCACCTTATTTCGTGGAAATAGCATTATTGTTATTTGCTAGCCTATGCTTTTCTAAGCCTCTTTTCTTATCTGGAGAGGGTGAAATGCTGGAGAACATAATAGCCAGGCAGATATTATCACATGTAGCATTACACAGTGACGATTTCTGAAATTGAAAAAGCGATACAGGCTAGCCACTCCACTCCACGGATATTTTTGAAGTGAAACTTCTTTAGCCGCGCTAGGAGTAAATCGAGAGCTAACCCAAACTTGCGTTACGAACAAAATTGTCACGAAATTAGTGGGGCTGTGACGGAACGGACTGCACAGAAAACAACTCAATGATTAGGCTTATCCAAAATTTAAAAAAATCCAAAAATCCTAAATTTAAAAAGTAAAAAATAAAAAGTAAGAAAACAAAAATTTAGAATCCAAAATTTAAAAATATAAAAATTCAAAATGAAGAAATCCAAAATCCAAAATTAAAGAATAAAATATGCAAAGATCCAAAATTTTAAAAATCCAAAATTCCAAAATTTTAAAAAATCCAAAAATACAAAATTTAAAAAGTCCAAAACCCCAATATTAAAAAAATCCATCAAACCAAAATTTAAAACTCCAATAATCCAAAATTGACAATCCAAAAATTTAAAAAAGTAGGCCTATTACTTCTGTCGCGTGGCGTTCCACGCACAATTTGTTTTTTTTATAACTTAGGCCTAACACTTTCTTATGAGTGTTTGACTGGCCCATTCACACTGACTACAAACCTGAATCTCAACGAGTCAACCATTTTCTCGGAAGAAAGCATTATGTGAACCAAATTATATGTGGAATTGCATGGCGTGGTGTGGATAGTCTGAAAGAGCCCTTACTTCTTCTCTGTAACGGACGATTGAAGTGTATTAAAGGGTAACATCTCTTAAGAAAAATGTTCGGAATTATTTTTAACTTTCTCTGCTTTGAAGGAAAGTTCTGTGACCGCGAATAGAAGGAAATCAATACGAAAGAGAGAGAGAAATTCTAAGAGCACTCTTTTGTTTCAAAGGAATGGCATTCAGCTGTCGAAAGAGAAAGTTTTGTGACGTAATCACATCTCAGCTCTGCCATTGCAGTCATATCTAAGTCCGCGGGGTTGTAGTATGGGCTATTTTCTCCTCCAAGGCCTTCTGTTTTGGTGGATGTTCTACTGTTTATGTCATTTTGTCTAAGTGACAGGCTCTAATAAAGGAAGTTTTTGTTACAGGGTGTCCACTGGTCGGGAAAATCCGGGAATCCGGGAAAAGGCCGGGAATTTCGTATGGTCGGGAAAATCCGGGAAAAGTCAATGAATTTGTTAAAATATCCGGGAAAATTCGAAAAATTGCAAAGTGTGATCTAAGAGACTTCTAGACAATAATAGGCCTATATGAAAGTATATTTAATTTATTTTATTGTTCCTAATTCTTGTATCTGTTATAGCCTAAGTAATTATTGTTTGCAATTACTTGTGTTACTAAAAGTTTTCTTATTTAAAGTATGTATAATCCTATAATTTTTCTTACACAGTTATTAGAAAGTGCTTCATATTTTGGTCGGGAATTTCTGAAATGATCAATGAAAATCAGGGAATAAGCCGGGAATTTCTTCAGCATTACTTGGTGGACACCCTGTGTTATTAAAAACATTTTCTGATAAAAGGTGTCAACCCTAAGAAGCCTTTCTTGGCAAAACGAGGCTTTGCAAAGATTTGGAGATTCAATAAATGAATAAAATCAGGTAAACTGATGTAGGCCTAACGAAGTGCCAGAATGCTTTCGTTTAATCAATGATAAGTTAACTTAATTGTAATTATGATATGCAGAATATCAATTTTTTTTAAATTGATTTCCAAGTTAAGCTCTAGATTAATTCATTAAGCAGGGCTTACGGAAGAACAAAGTTCTATTTTTTTTTTTTAAATCTGATGAAAATCGTCCAGTATCAGCTGAACTATACACAATTGTGATATCTTGACAATCGCACACTCACATAAAAAAGTCAAATTGGCCCGTTTCGTGATTTGAACCAGGACCTCCAGAATGTGAGTCCAAGACACTTAGTTTAACGGTCTCGTTTGATAAGCATATGTAAAGGAATAGTGTCCCTTGTCATAGCTAACTGTATTGCAATTTCCAAAGCCGTAATGAACAGTGTAAAACAAGATGTTGTCATGAGAACTGATTTGCATTTGATAAATTCTTTCTAATATATTACCGTAAAATACGCACTAGATTGGGCATTACTCCGGTATCGGTCAACCGATTTGGTCCAATATCAATAGGCTTCTTCCCATAGACGTTATAAATGTGTATACCAAGTTTTAGGAAAATCCGATAAAGCGTGTTTGAGTTATCGCGCGTACAGACACACGGACAGACATTTTCCCGTCCCCCACACAATCTCATAAAGTACCATACTGGCACTTAATAAATAGTTTAGTTTGGCTGTACGAATTAGAGGCCGTGTATGCTGAGTTAAAGAGCCTTATGTTTTATTTACATGGCCTGCTATGATATTTATTCAATTGTAAGGCCATGCACTAACATTTCATTACTAATGACATGTGCTATACAAACAAGTGACTGATATAATCTAACAATATCAGTAGGCCTAGAGAGTTGTAAGAAGAGTTTTAGCCAGTGTTTAAGAGAAACAGTATTAGACGTGTCTATAAAAGGCTTTACTGCAGTATTTCTGTGCGTGGCTTGTTTCTGGTTCAAGTTAACGGTACACCACGCACTTCCACATCAGTCTTAACCCGGTTTCCTGTTTTACTGCCTTTGAGAGTCCGGTGTTGCAATGTCCAGAGAACTTAAACAAAAACCTGATCACCATGGCAACCGCGAAACTGATCTTCCATGGCCGCCTATAATCTTGTAGTTATGCCTTTGTCTTGTAGAAAATCTCGCAAATCGCGAAATAGGTAATAGTGCTGTATACTCGAGTAGGCCTATACAAAATTATGAGTAGAAAGAGACCGACCGGATTTATAAGCAAAATAAAACAGTAAAATAAGTACGAAAAATTTAAGAAATATGCATTAAAATAAAAAAATAAAAATTATACGAGACCCAAATTATTAGTTTCGTAGAAATCTAATCTTATTCACGGCTGTTACAGTGAAGTGAAAATGTTCACAGGCGCATGTGAAAAGCAACACAGTTCTTCCTCGATAATTTCCACTTCAATATCTGTTTCTTCACCACAAAACTGACAAGAGTGTTTTATAACCCAGATTTTCCAATAATTCATTAGCCGACAAAAGAAAGGAAACCATTGATAATGACGTCTAGGAATGTCTTACGAAATATAGCATTTCTGCTTAAGTTTAGGAGTCTGAAATTAAATATACATTTTGCTCAGAAATTCGGGCTTTCATTATTATTATTGTTATTAGGAAATGTCGATACAAGTTATGAGAATTCAAATTCATCCAGATTACTACCTGCATAATCTGCTTTTCGCGGATGATCAAGTAATAATTACTGAAGATACAGATGATCCGTTATATATGATCAGAAAGTTGGTAGAAGAGTACAGGATATGGGGATTAGAAATAAATTTCAATAAAACTGAATATTTGGGAATGGATTTGGAAGAAAAGTTAATGTGTAATACTGAAGAAATTGTACATGTTGAATATTTTAAATATCTAGGGTCTATTAGCCTATACAAAAGGATGCAAGAACAAATTTATAGATCCAAAGAAGAATAACGGAGGGGAAGAGAATTATAGGAATTTTATGGAGTAAAAATATTTTACATAGAACTAAAAAAATAATACACGGTGTTTCAAAATGAATATCGGGGTTTTAAGGCTTTGTAGAATTTACTACATTTAACATACAGTTATAAATAATACATCAAATGAAAGAGCAACTCAAACAGTTTTGTTGGTACTCAAACAGTTTTGTTGGTACTCATAATCGCATCTGGGGACCCGAAAATCTCCACGACATGGTACAGTTGCAACGAGACTCTCCTAAATTGAATGTTTTTTGTGCCATATTCCGGCGGAAAGTTTATGGGCCCTTCTTTTTCCTTGAAGCCAGTGTAATTGGAAATTCTTATCTTGATGCGCTACAACTATGGCTCTTTCAATTGGAAGAAGCTGAACCAGAGAACGTGGTATTTGGCAGCAAGATGGTGCACCAACTCTCTGGCATCATTCAGTACGCGAATGGTTAAACAATGTTGTATCCGACCGCTGGATTGGCCGGAAGGAGCCAGATGACAGAGCTTGTTTCGCATGGCCTCCACGTTCACCCGATCTGACGCCATGTGATTTTTACCTTTGGGGATTCATAAAGGATCAAGTGTATGTGCCACCACTACCAACTGACCTACCCGACTTAAGACACAGGATTGAAGCAGTTGTTGCAACAATTACTCCAGACACACTGATCAAGGTTTGGTAAGAACTCGCCTATCAACTCCATGTATGCCATGTGTTGAATGGTGCTCACATTGAATACTTGTAGGAAAAACTGTTTGAGTTGCTCTTTTATTTGATGTATTATTTATAATTGTATGTTAAATGTACTAAATTCTACAAAGCCTTAAAACCCCGATATTCATTCCAAAGTACAACATCATATGGCGCTGAAACCTGGACCATAAGTAGACAACAAGCAAAGAAATTAATGGTATTAGAAATGGATTTTTGGAGGCGTTCAGCAAGAAAATCCAGGAAAGAAAAAAATTCGGAATAATAGAATAAGGGAAATAATGCAAGCTGAAAAGAATATTTCGGAAATTGTAGAAGAAAGACGCTTGAGATGGTATGAACTTGTACTCAGAATGACAGAGGATAGAATGCCCAAGAACATTTTGGATTGGAAAGTAGAAGGAAAAAGAAGAAGAGGGAAGCCCAAAGAGTGCTGGATGGATGGGGTGAAAAGGAGTATGGTGAGAAAAGGGTTAAGTGAAGAAGATGCTATGGACAGGGACTTATGGAGGCAAAAGATTGTTGTGGGATGAAGGAAAACCATTGTATTGTGGAATATTCCTTAATTTAAATATTATTATTATTATTATTATTATTATTATTATTATTATTATTATTATTTACCATTATAGGCATAACAATAACACCATTTTAAAACAGAGCCCCGTCCAACAAATGTCTGTAATCTCCTGTACGGTGTAATTTATGGGACCTGCGCAGTGGACTATTAGAATTCGCTTTCATTGCGCATGATGTAATTTTAACATAATTCACAGTAGCAGATTAATTTTTCGTGGACGCTGCCGCAATAATTCTGCACCTACCCCCGCCCCCATGCGTATAAAATGCAAATGGAATCCGTTAAATATCGGTTAATGTTGCTATAATAGTAATTTACTGCTTAACAGAAAAACACTGTACGCAACTAACACGAGGCGTTGCCCCATGTGTCTTAATTATTTTTATTATGGTTTCTATTTTTAAAAATGAGTTGTAATATTACTTTATGAACTTTTTTGTACACAAAACAGCTCTTCGGTTGAACCCAATATTTCACAACCTTGGATTTCGCAGGATAATAAAACAAAAGCTCGATCGCCATGGCAACCGCAAAACTGATCTTCCATGGCCGCCTATAATCGAGATGGCACAAAACTGCTAGAATGACGCATTGTATTCATTACTAGGACCCGGATTTGAAGGCTTTAACCAATTTTTCCCCCCAACTTCCTAATTAGAACATTTTAACGTATTTTTTTCCGTTTCATGCCCCTTGCTTCCTAATATATGAATCTTATAGAGCCTAAAACGAGCTAAATCGGACTAAAGGGCCTAAAAAGCACTAAGGAGGACTTTTGCTAAAAAAAAAAAAACTAGTGGCTAAAGAGGACTTTTGCAGAAAAATACGATTTTTAAATAGATTTTCCAATTAATGCAAAGGAAAGTAAATCTCTTTATATATAAAAAGGCTTTGTCCTGACTGACTGAATGAATGACTGACTGACTGATTGACTGAATGACAGGAATCAACGTACAGCCTAAACTATAACAGGTAGAGACTTGGAATTTGGACAGTACCTTCGTTTCATAACGTAGGTGCTCACTAAGAAAGGATTTTGAAAAATTCTGATTCTAAATGCCAAAAATTAAATGTTTTTGAAAATACTTAATTCCTTTTTACATAGAATTATCAATTCCAAATCACAGAATATATTGTTGCCAAATGGTACCAGGTGGGCTTGGAAAAAACAATTGAAATGCACTTTTGACAAATAAGAGAAGTTATCAAAATAATTCATGTTATAAATAAATATTACAGAATGAAATCCACTAAAATAATGGAATCACATAACTTTCCCTACCCTGGAGATAGAGAAAACAAAACGAGGTATGGTAATCTGTATATTATTATATTATATCGCAGGTTTTTGGAGAGAAAAGTATGAAAGTGATAATGCTTTATGGTAACATAAGAGTGGGAAATTTCCCGCCTCGATATAACAATTTTATGTTACAGGAATTTCTGTTTCTTCTTATTTAAACCTCTACCAGGCTTGCTGTGCACTGTACAAGCGATGGGATGCAAAATTCTAGATCCTCTATGAGCCATAAAAAACTATATCAAGCGTTTTCTGAGGGAATAGTTTGAGTGTAATAAGTCGTTCTTCCTATTTCAAATTATAAATGCCTATATAAGGACCTAGAATTTAAAATTTAAAATCCTTCATAAGCTAATTTCCAATTACAAAATACAAAACCCGGGCGACGCCGGGTCTTTTAAGCTAGTATGTGTATAAGTATTTTAAGAAAAGACATAATGAAAATAAATGTATACAACGCACTGAAATTAACAATGTATTTGTCACTTTATCCCTTGTCTTTGTAACTCGAAAATGTGCCACCTCGCCGTCGCAGGAAATGAAACATGAGACGTCTGCAATACTTTGAAATCTTTAACTAATCCATTGTAGTTTCAACTTTAACATTTACGACCAAGGACAGATGTGTATAGTAAAGGAACAAATTCGTGACACTCGAATCTACTTAATTTTTTATTGAATGGTGTATTCAATAAATATATCATTAAAGGGTAAATATGTCAGTTGTTTATGCTATTTTTCGAGTGGCGATATAAGGAATAGTTACTTGTTTATTATGTTTAAAAAAAACTAGATTAACTGTGTCAAAATTATAATACAATTTCCGTTGTTAACACTGGAGTTATGAATAAAACGCTAATGCAGTCATGTGATTAGTCTGTAAATTTTGAAGATTATGAAAACTCTAAATTATGATGTACCTACCGTAGCTGTTGATGAATGATCAAGAATCAGATTTTTATCGATCGCTAAGAAGGCGTGAACTCAATTTAATGAACATTTTAGTTCTATTTCGTTTAATTATTGACTTACGAGCATTGTAATGACCAGGGCCCGGATTCTGATGACCTAAAATTGTTTGAAAAATGACCTATAAAATGACCCTGAATTTTAAAGAAAATGACTTAATAATTACAAAAAAATGACCTAAAAACTGATATTTTATTTATAAAAATTATTATTGTGTGCACAAAGATATAGAATAATTTGTACATAATTCTAAAAACTTGAAATGTAGGAAGGATATTGTAGGTCTAAAAACTTTGTTTTTGATTGGAATATTTAAGAAGAAAAATAAAAAACATGTTTTTAAAGTAGATTATATAAAAATGTTGCATTATAGTAACCTAGTCATTTATTGAAAGTACATAGGCGTAACCAGGCCGACCATATGGGGGGAGGGGGTTATAACATTCAGGAAGAGGGGGGTGAGGGGGTCCTCCCCCGGAAAATTTTAAAAATGAAGATGCAAAATAACGAGTTTTAAGCTTCCGGGGACTTCCCCGGAAAATTTTAAAAATGAAGACGCAAAATAACGAGTTTTAAGCTTCCAGAGGTTTAACCCCGGAAAATTTTAAAAATCAAGACGCAAAATAACGAGTTTTAAGCTTCCCACGCTTTATACTTGTATTAAGTAATTTATGGGCAGACTTAAAAAAATTATACAATTATCCTTTTTTCAATCAATGGGGGGGGGGGGGTTCAAACCCCCAAAACCCCCCCTCGGTACGCCTATGTGAAAGTAAATGCATAAAAATTACAAAATAAGGAAGCAAATGACACGAAAATGACAAAATAATGACGTAAAATTGAAATAAATGCCCTAAAAATATAAAATGGCATAAAATGACAAAAAATGACCTAATAAAAATGCATTTCTATAATCTAAAGGCCATGATTAGGATTTACCTAAAAGTTGGCAATGTCTGGGCAGCATCAATAAAAATATGACATGTCATTAGAATCCGGGCCCTGGTAATGACTTTAATGCCCTGTAGCATACACATTTTACGTCATAGAGCAAAAATCTCTTAATAAAATTGCTTGTCTATGTCCCCTCTATACACAGGTAAAATGTTTCGGTGTTATTCATTAACACCCTGACAGTTCTAAAAGCTTCTTCATAGATACTAAGATAGCGTTTATCACTTGTTTTTATGTAACGTATTCTAATGATAAATATGCATGGCCCCCTCGAACAAGCACGTAACAATCGAGATATCGATATTCACTAGCAAGAGTCGCTGGGAAATGTTTCCTTCAGATTCCCTACGTTTAGAATTTGAATGTGAACTTGAATCTTGATACTTGAACAGAGTTTCTTTGCATAACAAGAGAGTGGAGCACCGAGGCGTAACCGAAGCACTCGAAACCGCGCGCCCAAGAGCCCTCAAATGCGTTCCCTCACGCTGATTGGCTCAATTATTGCTTCACATGCGGTGCAAGAAGAAGAAGAAGAAGAATGGAGAATCACTAATTAACTGCTAGCAGGATAACCCGTTCTAAAGAGAAAATACTGTAATCCATATTTTTAAAGATTTTTGGCCTATACAGGGTGTTACCGGTATTTAATAACACCGAAATATTTTACCTGTGTATAGAGGGGACTAGACAAGCAACTTTTATTAGGAGATTTTTGCTCTATGGATCCAATCTTTAGGTAGATTTCGAAGAAAAATCTACCTATTGCAATCGATAACTTACCATGTCATGACTTTTGAAAAATTCTATCATATCTTTACGTTTCATGCCTCCCTAAGTACGAAACCACCACCTATTTAAAAAAAAAAAAAAAAAAAAAAAAAATGTGATATATATATATATAAGTTATATATACAGTATATATATAGTTATATATAGGCTATCTTTACACGCTAGGGGCCGTAATTTTGAAGATATTTGAACCAAATTTTATTATGTTATTTCTAGGCTCAATAGTTCGTACAAGTTCATTAATGAGCGAAATTGGCCCAAGGGGAGGGTCGGGGTAGGGGGTTGAAATTTTGAAATATTTATATCTCGGCCCCTGTGAAGTATAGAGGGAAACTTTGTTTGAATAAATTAGAGTACTCCCTTCACAGTGGAGTTCACAGTGACACCAACTATTCGGGGGGTTTTGGGGGGTACGAGTGGGGGTGGTTGGTGGGGCGATGGAAATTCGATATTTTTGAAACCACGTCTTGTGGGGTATCGTTGAAAAGCTCTTGATGAGTACTCTTCAAATCAATAACTGGTTTCTCGATAGCTCTCATATAAGGCGAGATTTAGAACTTCGAAATATACCTCAGCCTGCCTAAAGGGATATTTTTTGTGCCCTCCCTTTCACCCGGACTCCGGGGCCGGAGTGCCAAGAAACTAGCCAAACCAAATTTTGGTAACCATTTATTTAATGTATTTGCCTAATAGTGCCCTTATGGGATGTGTGGTGAAATTGACTTGTTTGGGCTGTGTACTTGTGTCGTGTATTTGTATAGATGGGACATAGACGAGCAACTTTTATTGGGAGGTTTTTGCTCTGTGGATTCAGTTTTTCCTGTTACAGCATAAACTCTCCCATAGCATGGCCTCCACTGATTTCTAACATTTGAAAAAATGCAAAACAAAGGAACTTCGTTGTTAACACTGGAATTATTTCGATTCATTATTGACTTATGATTAGGGACCGGATTCTTAGGTTTTTACCTATTTTTTTCCTTACTTCCAAAACAAACAGCGCTCATACACTTTTTCGAATCATGTCCATAGGATTCACCCACATTAATTCTGCGGCACCTAAAAATACCTAAATGGGGTATAAAAACCTAAATATACCTAAACGGGATATAAAACCTAAAATATCTAATTTAGGCTATTTTTTTTTCTTTTTTGTTTGTCAGTTGAGGAATCGATATTTTGCGGAGAGACAATAATTTTTGTCGGGTTGAAATTAATACCACCAGCGTTTCGTTCAACCCATTGTCGTCTAGGGTGGACTGTATCAAGAGAGGAAGTGTAGAGTACTGGCATTAAAATATTCGTACGAACAACCATTGTTGCCGTGTATGAACAAGGATATAGAATTCTGTGTTTTAAAGCGTTTGTTTGTCTTAACCTTTAGTACTGTCTTGTTATTCACACTGAGTGGTTACACTGTGTTTTAAGAATACGTGTTAATTATGTATTGAATCCTATGTAGCACATTCAAATTCATTAAACCAATTATTCTACCCGAAAACGATATTTTGGACAAAAAACCTAAAAAAAACTATAGGCCTATCACATAATGGAAAACCTAAAACAGTGTTTTCAAAAACCTAAAAATCCGGTCCCTACTTATGATCACCAAATTGTAATGACTTGAATGCCCTGTAGCATACACACTTTACGTCATAGAGCAAAAATCTTCTAATAAAAGTTGCTTGTCTATGTCCCCTGTATACACAGGTAAAATATTTCGGTGTTATTCCCTGTATACTGTAGGCTTACTTCAAATTTTGGGTACCTTTCCCTTTCGTACAGTGGCGGATCCAGGGGAAGGGCCGTAGTGACCGCGCCTTTTTTTTATTTATTTATTTATTTTTTTAACTTCCTCTGCCGTACCATAGTTACTATAGGTAGAGGAAGTACTGTTTCCGATCCCCAAATTCGAAGTTGAATTTATAACATAAATACACGTTTCAAGGCTATTTTTGGAAACGTGTCTGTGTATGCGTGTGTGACGAAAAATCGTATAACTTAAAACAAAATTTTATATTTGGGTCAAGTACTTTTTAGGGATGTGACACGAAGATTGGCGACGACTTGCCCTTTTACTTGAAGAAAGTTAAAAAAGAAATGTTTAAGGCCACTGAGGAACAAGAATAAAAGGAAGAATTTGGACACGACCAATATTTTATGGCGCAAAAGAAAGAAATCTATATATATATATATATATATATATATATATATATATATATATATATATAAAAGGCTTTGTCCTGACTGACTGAATGAATGACTGACTGACTGACTGATTGACTGAATGACAGGAATTAACGTACAGCCTAAACTATAACAGGTAGAGACTTGGAATTTTGACAGTACCTTCGTTTCATAATGTAGGTGCTCACTAAGAAAGGATTTTGAAAAATTCTGATTCTAAATGCCAAAAATTAAATGTTTTTGAAAATACTTAATCTCTTTTTACATAGAATTATCAATTCCAAATCACAGAATATATTGTTGCCAAATGGTATCAGGTGGGCTTGGAAAAAACAAATGAAATGCACTTTTGACAAATAAGAGAAGTTATCAAAATAATTCATGTTATAAATAAATATTACAGAATGAAATCCACTAAAATAATGGAATCGCATAACTTTCTCTACCCTGGACATAGAGAAAACAAAACGAGGTATGGTAATGTGTATATTATTATATTATATCGCAGGTTTTTGGAGAGAAAAGTATGAAAGTGATAATGCTTTATGGTAACATAAGAGTGGGAAATTTCCCGCCTCGATATAACAATTTTATGTTACAGGAATTTCTGTTTCTTCTTATTTAAACCTCTACCAGGCTTGCTGTGCACTGTACAAGCGATGGGATGCAAAATTCTAGATCCTCTATGAGCCATAAAAAACTATATCAAGCGTTTTCTGAGGGAATAGTTTGAGTGTAATAAGTCGTTCTTCCTATTTCAAATTATAAATGCCTATATAAGGACCTAGAATTTAAAATTGAAAATCCTTCATAAGCTAATTTCCAATTACAAAATACAAAACCGGGCGACGCCGGGTCTTTTAAGCTAGTATAACTATAAAATATTCTAAAGTAAGCCATAGCTTAATAATCAGTTATTGTGGTCTCATGAGAAACGTTGATATGCTGTAGGCCCATCTAACCTTCTTCTCTTACTTATGTAATGACGAAATTATCTACTGGAATATTCGGAAGGAGGCTTTGTCCCTGATCAGTGTCACAAACTCCGCTGCCGTTTCATAGCAACAAGGAATAAAAATCGCCTTTAATAAAAAGGACATAAGACAGTCGCTGCGTTCGTTACATAAGGCATGAGTGGGCCGTGCTTAACACATCCTGACGTCACCAGTTAAAAAACAAGTGAAAATCTGGTGTGAGTCCACACACTGCAGTTAAATCTTAACCCTGTACTGTATGACTAACCCATTCGCAGAAACAATCACGATTGTAAATTTACAATAACAAAATATTGGTTAAAAACAATGTTATAGTGCAATTGTTACAAATATCTACTATGTAAAAACCCAACTTCGTTATATTTCTTGAACGCACAGCCAACGCCACCTGTTAAAGAGACAGTATTCAATTCTGAGATTAATTGCCATAGCAACCGTTTTCTAATATCCCTGTGAATATTTGTGTATTGTTTGACTTCCTGCTTGCCTCTAAGTCGGTATTGTTCTTCTGCGAGTTTTATTATTATTATTATTATTATTATGTGTGGTACGCAGTTACGACCAAATATATTGTTAGATTTTCTTCCAATTTGGCATGTATGTTCTTTGAAGTCATTAAAAACGACGTATGTGTAAGGATTTTTATTTTTTGATTCCGTTTCAATATGGTGTCCATTTTAATTGATGAAGACCAGATCTTAGGTTTTTTCTTTCTTGTAATCGAGGTCTTCTGTCCACGGAACTACTATAGTAGCCTATATTACACCAAGAATTAAACTTTTGTTTTATACATTTTCCCCTATAAATAGCGTGAAGGGTAGTTATAAGCTACTCGTTTCATACACAAAATTAGATTCTAAGTCTTCCTTCTTGAATTATGCGATTTGAATGCGCACTACTGCAATACAGTCGTGTGCTCAGCGCTGAAGGGCAGATGAAGTTAGTGGTACATAGTTTGGGGGTTATTTAACATTGTGAGCGAACTAGAGCATCTGTATATTTTGTTAAATTTGTCTACATGCAATTTAATATTTGTATGTGCCCAAGGCAGGTTATTATAAAACATAAATACGGAGCTTTAGGGGAGGGATTGCAGACGCGCTGGTATTGGACACTGTCCATATTACGTCGATATTTCACCGCTATTAGGCAACCCTCCAAGCAAATTCTCATGCAAATTGTTCCCACCACTGAAACCCGAAAACATAGCACCCCCACCTCCCTGCCCTCTGACGTCATATCTTACATGTTATAGTGTGAGATCTTCCAGATAAAACAAACGCGAATCGCTTCTAATATAGTGTAAAATATAAAGACAAGATGGTCTTTGCCACGGTAGATCTGCAATAGTTGAAACAAATCACTTGTTGGCTATGTGTTAAGAATTCTTATTTTTAAAAAATGCTCTACAGTGTGCAATTTCTAGATGTTATAGTCTGAAAATTGCCGGAGCTGATCTTGAGATCTAGAAAATTGCTCTAGGTGATTAAGAAGGAACTGTTTGGCACTCCAAGTGTGGCTGGGAAAAGATATTTCGTGACAATAGTGTTAGAAATGTCCAATTTAAATACAAGCAATAACTGTTTAGATCAAATCTAAGAGAGCGAACGAAATAACAGTTGAATGTTTTCAAGATGGCTGATCATTATAAAACTGGTTCTTACTGAAATATCGACTGTCATTTATTAAGGATGTCGCGAAAACAGGGGGCCTTGTTCAGATTAGATTTTGTTACAAGTTATTCCGGCCATCAGAATGAATTAACATCGGCGTACGTAAGTTTTGCAAGATTTAATAACAGAAGGCATTGTTGAGAGACATTAAATTAATTATTTAACTAATCCTCTTGAATTCAGCATCTGACTAACTGGAAAGAAATTGGTAGAAGAACTGAGAATCCGTACAAAATTACAAAATAGCCTATAAACAAGCTCTGCGCTTAATCATTATTATAAATGTTTTCTTCGCAGTCCGTCATAGTTTTATGAATTGTGTGTATAACTTGATGCAGATATATTTTATGGCCTTTATGGTAAAATTTTTTTCGTGTTGTCTCATAATATTTAGAAAACATACGCAATAATAACAATATTCAAAGAAGAAATACCACAGTATAGTATAACAGTAGCGAAGCTCCATACAGTTTTTTTCAACCGGCGCGACTGCAGCTCTCGTAGCGGTGAGCGAGAGATAACACAATCTGTTACATTGTTTCTTATGAAAAATGCACAATCTAGAAGGCAGTGGAAAAATGTCAACAATATTTTATGGAAATGCTTGTAGTGCTATAAACTGCACCAACAGCCAAAGGAACCAAAGGAATCTCTCGATTTATCTTTCTTCAGGTTCCCTAAAGATCCTGAGAGGTAAGCAAAAACAGTTATTTGTTAAATTAAATTGCCAATTTGTGATTATCACGCTTGCATCCATTCTAGACCACATCGGGAAACCGGTCTGATACTTTATAAGATATACAATGTCATCGATCTTGAAACTACAACTTCTTTATATTACCATAAAGTCTATGATTTGGTGAGTTCACCAGTATGCCTTTCCGGTAATAATCTCGTTCTAGTAATTTTAAAAATAAGAAGAAATACAGCCATATATTCGTATCTTTCCAATGCTAAAAATGGCTGTTTGCTAGTTCAATCTTGCCGGCCGCTTGGGGTGCTAGTGTCGCACCGATCTGTCAAAAGGATGCATTTTCCTTTCATTAGAGCTTCGCTACTGTTATACTATACTGTGGAAATACAATGAATTATGTTACAATAACCATAATTAAAAGAAATACATTTTGTTGTTTCCCTGTTTACACATATTTATCTTCTTTTACTTTGTCAATTCACGACACCCTAGAAAACTCTATAGGCCTAAGAGTAGATTTGATTTGTCATTTTAGAAACCTTTTTTTTTAGAGAAACGACGCTCTTGAAAGAAAATAATTTACCTCTGTAATCGTAAGAGATTTTGGAAAAGTATGAAGAGTCACTTTTTAAAGAAAATAGAATTTTAAATACTGCAAATGGCCTTCGAATTTGATTTGACCACAGTAAAAATGAACTTAGTCCGGATGTTATTGGACGCCATTAAAACTACCGCCATCTTGAACATTTCTCTTTTTTCTCTTATGCAAGATTTCGTAATGTTAAATAATGTTTGGGTTGTTTTGCTACAGTTCATAAAATAATACAAATAAATCTCATGTGAGCTATAATTGTTCTACATTGAACCTGATGGAGCCTACAAAAGAAACGTAACATACAGAGTGCTATTATTAACACCAAAATATTTTACCTGTGTATATAGAGAGGAAATAGACAAGCAAGTTTTATTAGGAGATTTTTGCTCTGTGGATTCAATTTATCCTATTACAGCACAAAATCTCCCAGAGCATGGCCGCCACTGACTTCTAACATTTGAGAAAAATGCAAAACAAAGGAACTTCGTTATTAACACTGGAGTTATGAATAAAAAACTAATGCAGTGGTGGTCGGTCATGTGATTAGTCTGTAAATATTGCAGATTACGAAAACATTAAATTATGATATAGCTGTCGATGAATGATTAAGAATCAGGTTTCTATCGATCACTAAGAAGACGCGAAATCAATTTAATGAGAATTTTAACCCTATTTTGTGTAATTATTGACTTATAAGCACCAATTTATGACTTTAATGCCCTGTAGCATACACATTTGACGTCATAGAGCAAAAATCTCCTAATAAAAGTTGTTTGTCTATGTCCCCTCCATACGGAGGTAAAATATTTCGGTGTTTTTTTTATTATTCTTTTTATTTATTCTGGCAGAGCTAAGGCCATTTGGCCTTCTCTTCCGCTCTACCAGTCAAAAACTACATTACAATTACATATAGGCTACATATTACAGATAATTAATTAATACTTAATACATAAATACAAAACGCTAACATAGCTAAGCCTAAACACTCTACAAGTTTGTTATATGCCTAATGTAAATATAAGATTAATTTATAAATTATTACAATTTTAGAGTAGGCCTAATATAAAACATTAAATTACAAAAATAAAAATACTAAAGAAAATAAATAGGATTATAGCATAAGATATTTAAAATTATACTAACGAATACTAAAGAGAAAAACGTATAGTTACAAGAAGTTAGGCTACGGGTTACAAGTATCAAAAAGAGCTCCAGTTAAGATTTCTAGTTACTACGATGAAAAACAAAACCAAATTACATTGTTTAGAATTAATATGTTGACTTCTCTCTGAAATTTACCAGGGTGTTATTCATTAACACCCTGTATAAATTGGAGATTAAGAAATTATTAACAATACGTACCTCCGTTTAGCAAATAGCTGTGGAGCATAGCACAGTAAGGTTTTCGTGAAGGCAGACCCATGACAGTTGAAAAGCTCTCAGTTACATGTCATAGAGTTTGGACACATAATAGCCCCAGCTGTTAGCCCGAGCCAACTATGCAAGCTGTCAAAATGACTCAAGTACAAGAACGTGCTTTCTTTGCAGTTGTAAACCAAAGGCGTGAAATTGAAACGGAAAATGCGACAATAAGGTCAAGTAAGGTTTTTGTTTGCATCAAATGACCCGTTAAAAATAGTTGTCTAGCAATTTCGATAAGCTATGTTTGATGTGACCTAAATTACACTGACCGTGTGTAGGCTCTTATTCTATTATCAGAATATGAAGCGAGAAAGATGTATTGGCCATTCTTAGACTAACAAAGTTACGCGAGTGCATTAATAAGATTTTTGGGGGGGTTTATTTTATTTTTATTTATTTATTTATTTAACCTGGCGGAGTTAAGGCCATAAGGCCTTCTCTACCACTCAGCCAGGGCAAAAACATGAAATACATAATGTTAACAATAATAATGATTAAAAATAAATTAAAAAAGAACTGATATACATGAATACAAGAAACGAACATTAAATACAAAGAAAAAATTAGAACATATATACCGGTACTTGAATAATTAAGATACATTAAGATACATTAAATGACATTAAGATAGCCTACATTAAATGGCATTAAGATACATTAAATGACATTAAGATACATTAAATGACATTAAGATACATTAAATGCATTAAGATACATTAAATGTATTAAGATACATTAAATGCATTAAGATACATTAAATGCATTAAGATACATTAAATGCATTAAGATACATTAAATGCATTAAGATACATTAAATGTGTATCCTTTAATGTTGTGTATTCTTCGGAGATGCTATGTGATGTAGTAAAGACATTCTCTTAATTTTTACAACCAGTTTAAATGAAGAGAATGCCATACGATATAATTTAACCGAGCGAGGTGGCCGAGATGGTAACGTCTTGTACTCGCATTCGGGAAATCCCAGGTTCAAATTCCGTGGCCGTCCAATTTGACATGGGTTTCCACAGTCGTAAAGGCAAATGCCGAATTGGATATTTACATATCATCAATCATCCTCACCATTTCATCCATTTAAATTAATATCAGTTGAAATTTACTCCATAAAAATACACCGATAATAGAAACAATTGACAATCAATAAGTTCAATGGCCTACCCTACTGTACAGACACTGATCCCGAACTCCTGATATGGCCTCGCAGCTAAAAAGAGTATAAACACAGCTAAAAAAAATATAGGCCTATTATACTAAAGGCAAAACTTTTATTTTGGCAGAGGAAGTAAATTTCACATCATATTTTTTTTGGGGGGGGGCTGGAGGGCTGAATAGAAATTTCAACTTAATTATATTAACATTCAAATTCTGTTCTGAAACAGTTGCTAGTTTAAATATGATTTCAATCAAGTCATGTAGATGGCGAATTTCGTCTGGAAATTTCTAATATCTCTCTAGGCTATATATTTGAGACTTTGTCCTGACTGACTGACTGACTGACTGACTGAGAATCAACGTAGAGCCTAAACTATAACAGGTAGAGACTTGGAATTTTGACAGTACCTTCGTTTCGTAATGTAGGTGCTCACTAAGAAAGGATTTTGAAAAAAATTTGATTTTAAATGCCAAAAATTAAATGTTTTTGAGAATACTTAATCCCTTTTTACACAGAATTATCAAATCCAAATCACAGTTCACTTGACAACAGTATTGTTGGCAGTCTTCACATAAGGCTTTGGAAATAAATGAAACGAGACTTGACAATCGTTATAATAAAATTGTTTATGCATGATTTTGGTAAGGTTCATTAATCTATGGTTCATTTTAATCGTTTCATTTGGAATTTGTATGCTCATATTGGTAGCATAAGATTCGTTTTGTTTGTTTGTTTATTTATATTGTTAACGTTAAACAATTAGTTATAATCAAGATTAAAATTATTTAATTCCTGCAATTTATGTAAAAACGATGTTAGTGTTAATAAATGTAATGTTTTAATAATTTTTCTGTAAAATAAATTATTTAAACACAATATCTAGCAGTTGAGTAAGTAATCGCGGGAAAGTCGCGGGCACCTGCTAGTGGTACTATAATTAAACCCAAATTTACGTCACGTTTGTAAAATTTTAATGAAATACAACATAAAAATAAGCGAGTCGTAAAGTCGTTGTTATATAGCGGCAGTAAACATTCGGCCAGACTGGAAATCCTGATACTAATTTTTCTCAAGGCCATCTGGTAAAATGACAAATGAATGTAACTTTGAGTTGGGAATTGGATTCCATGGTCTCTGTTAAAACAAGGCCCGCTGATAAAGTGATGGTACCTTGATAATGCCAGTGAAATAAAGTAGTTTATGACTTAAGTACTGCACTTAAAGTAGTGAACTGTTTAGTGGCTTTTTACTAAATAATCAGCTACTCAACGACTTGAACAGAGATTCGCTTTCAAAATCCTGTCATGGTGGTATACGCTAATACAGTGAACACCGCTTAATGTAATAGTAGATAATGTTATCAATCGGGTAACGTTATCATTTTTATGAAGTCCTGTACGGATTAATAAATTACTGATTCATTGAAAAAAATGCCGTTTATTGTGATCAAAGATTCAGTTTATGTTATCACATTTTCCTTTTTCCGGCTTTATTTCCAAGTACCGTACGTCATTCAAAATTTCGTTTTTAAGGGTTTCGCTTTTACAAAACTCCTATATCTGATTGCCCTTGATGGTCTACCTCACTGACAGACAAGTTATGTCATATGCAGTACTGTGAGGCACACTAATTAGTGATTTAAGGGCAATCAGTCATAGGAGAGGGGTTCTTTTCTGGCGCTGTGAAAATTGAACTCTGGCGTAGCTCAGTTGGTAAGAGCATTGGCACGGATAGCCAAAGATCCTGGGTTCAAGTCCCAGTGTCAGAGGAATTTTTCTCATATAATATTATTCTACCTATAAGTTAGTACAAGCTGATTGTACCATTTTGTACTGCACACGCTCAGAATGATGAGTTTAAATTACCTTAATCCTTTAATGGATGAGACTTAATTTATAAACCCGTGTCGGACTGCAAAGAAAACACTTAACACAATGATTATTTTGAAGTGTCATTCTTTGTCACTTGAGGGCTGTAGTAGTAGACCTCGCGGCCAAAAAATCAATTTTTAAAAACTTTTTTTCCAAGAACTTCCCCTACCTGCTGCCACCCTAATCCTCTTCGACCTGTCAATCAGTGAATAGAAAGGTAATTAGGCACATTTACACTTGTCTGCAGTCCGGTACAATGTTGCCAAATACGTACCACAGCCCGTTTACTTCACTTGAGAAATGGTGAATGACTGCGGCAACAGTGGGGAAATCCACGCGACAAGAGTATCCTACATGTTCTTTGTCGGTATTGGTGTTGGTGCATATTTTCGGATTAAGGAACAATGCTATTAGGCCTAAATTCTTTTGTAGATAGACGATGGTTTGGCACCAACAATAATCTTCATCGTATGTAGGCCTATTTATTTATTTATTTAATCAAGAATGAACTTTACAGGTATACACCCAATTACAATGCTCATGACTATTCTAGCAATACATCATATAGGCTACTTACAGTACACAAATATGAAATAGGTGAATAAAAGTAGGAAAGTTGGAATAATTACCTATGTAAAAGTTTGGAGTAAAGAGAATGAGAGAGATTCAGAAGAAAGCAAGCATGAAAAATGTAATGAAAGAAGAAAAAAATCCCTTTAGGCAGGGCTACAGGCTGAGGTAGATTTTGAAGTGCTAAATCTCGCCTTATATGAGAGCTATCGAGAAACCAGTTATTGATTTCTAGAGTACTCATCAAGAGCTTTTCAACGATACCCCACAAGACGTGGTTTCAAAAATGTCGAATTTCCATCCCCCCTCCCCCACTCGTACCCCCAAAACCCCCGAATCGTTGGTGTCATCACTGTGAACTCCATGTGGAGTACTCTAATTTATTCAAACAAAGTTTCCCTCTATACTCCATAGGGGCCGAGATATAATTTTTTCAAAATTTCAACCCCCTTCCCCGACCCTCCCCTTGGGCCAATTTTTCTCATTAACGAACTTGTCCGAACTATTGGGCCTAGAAATAACATATTAAAATTTGGTTCAAATATCTTCAAAATTACGGCCGATAGCGTGTAAAGATATAAATATTTCGTACTTAGGGAGGCATGAAACTTAAAGATACGAAAGAATTTTCGAAAGTCATAACATGATATCGATTGCAATAGGTAGAATCTACTCTAAAAATAAGAGTAAAAGTAAATAATATAAAGCAATGAAGATATGTTAGTTGACAATATCAAGTAGGCCTATAGCCTACATAGATGACTAAGTGATTCGAACTCGCGACCATCCGAATGCGTGCACTCGTTTTATAAGGGGTCGATGTTCATTATTCTGAGGATAAAATAACGCAGAAAAAAAAACTGTCTAGATTTTTCTACGAAAGTTTTAATTTGTGTTTGTCTGTGTTTGTGATGCCTTGACTAAAGTAATATTGACAATTTTATTTTAATTTCCCCATTTTGTGTTAGTTTTATGCTGTTCTGTGTTTCCACACTAAAATCACAACAAAATTCCTAGTTCCGCGCTGAATTCTATAAACAACCCAAAGCGTATGTTAACAGCTTGATAATTTGTAAATTGTATGTATGATAATCGTATGTAAATTCTATAACTGGAGTTTGAATTTCACTTTCCGCTCTCCATTACCATCACAAAACAACCGGAAGTCAATGAAAATGTTTGCTGTGTGTTCAAATAAACATTATTCATGTGTAGGTTTTCTCAACTTAACACACGGCAACAATGAGAAGCAAGGCCTCCTCATCTCCGATGCGATTTTGTTTATCAGGTCAGAATGAAATGTTTATGTAACAAATCACGGCTCTGGATCTGCTTCCATGGAAACGACTGTTTTTGTTTTTAATATGTAGCTCGCTTCACATAGAGAAAACACGCGATATTATGAAACGAAAAATCTCCCCAGGAACAATTGTGTCATTATTAGACCTGGGATTTTAGGCTCTAAAGAAATTAGTTTTAGGCACCTAAAATAGGCTTTTAAAACAAGTAAATAGGCTTTTAAAAGAGAAAATAGGCACTTTAAATAAGCTTTAAAAATGTGTAAATAGACAGAAAATAGACTTTAAAATACTATAATATGCTCTTCAACTGTAATGTGATTTTTTTACTATAAAAGACGCGGTAGGCCTATACCTATTCTTAACAGAAATAATTGCAAAATTAAGACAGAATTAAAAACACATTTATCAAAAACAGTTTTGGATTATATGAAAAATTGACTTAGTATGTCCCTTCTTACTATATACCTGCTACTTCTTGTTTTGAGCTAATCCTCCCCCGTCACTCACCATTCCTTTGGCGACAATTGTTTGGGAAAATCAAGTTTCTGTGAAAAACCCGCCCTCTGCTGTTCTGCTCTTCATTCAGGGATGTCCATTAAATAATTGTGAAAGTTACAGAAGTTGAATTTTATTTTAAATGTGCAAAATAGGCACTTTAGGCACTAAAATAGTAAAAATAGGCTCCAAAGGTCCAAATAGGCATTTTAGGGCACTATAAAACTCTATAAGTATAAGTGATATGGGTATATCATGAAATGTCAACATATTAAAAAAATTTCACGTTATTTGATAAGGAACAAAATAGGCATTTGCCTTAAAATCCCAGGTCTAGTCATTATTTAGCGGTTACGCATTCTTCAGTAGTATAACGCCTACTGCACCAAGGAAATCAGATGACGAATAAACCACAAAACCCTGGAGAAGTTGAGCGCAAGAGGCCAAAATAGTTAATACTGTATGTACAGAGTGTTAATGAATAACACCGAAATATTTTACCTGTGTATAGAGAGGACATAGACAAGCAACTTTTATTAGGAGATTTTTGCTCTCTGATATAAAATGTGAATGCTACAGGGCATTAAAGTTATTACAATTTGGTGCTCATAAAGTCAATAATGAAGCGAAATAGGGTTAAAATTTTCATCAAATTGACTTCATGCCTTCCTAGTGATCGATAAAAACCTGACTCTTAATCATTCATCAATAACTATACCATAATTTATTGTTTTCATAATCTGCAAAATTACAGACTAATCACATGACTGCCACCACTGCATTTGTCTTCTTTTATTCATAAACTACTGACTACAGTGTTAACAACGAAGTTCCTTTGTTTTGCTTTTTTTTTTTTCAAATGTTAGAAGTTAGTTGCGGCCATTCCCTGGGAGATTTTATGCTATAACCCAAAAAATTGAATCCACACAGCAAAAATCTCCCAATAAAACTTACTTGTCTATGTCTCCTCTATACACAGGTATAATATTTCGGTGTTATTCATTAACACCCTGTAGATTTTTCAAGCAAAAGATGCGTAATAAATTTGACATTAAAGCCTATTAGGAGTAAATTAGGTTTTTTAGGGTTTTATATCCTAGTTAAGTGGTTTTAGGTTCTAGGCCTGCAGAATTAATGTTTGTGAATCATATGGGCAAGACTCTGGTTTTAGTAATAAGGAAAAAATACGTAAAAAACTAATACTTCGGTCCCTAAAAATGATCTTCTTTTGTTTCCTGTACAAATGCCAATTAATTAGGATATTTTGAGAGCTTGTGACATTCTAGCAGCTATTTTGTTTGGCCGGGCCTAATTGAAGCGGTGGTTACGCGAAGGAACTGGGAAGGTGACTGCAGCGAACGATAGATAGTGGCTGTGTGGCGAATTACGGCCATTAGTGGCCATTATTAGAGAGCTCCGGATCATTATTTACTATTATGTGTTGTGGGCTGCCTATCTGGAGCAACCAGGGGTGTCATTACGAGTCTCTGATTTGTGTTGTGCAACTTCACTTTCTCCACTACAAAGATGTTTCAAGGAGGCCGTGTATTAAGTCATCACAGCGCCCGTTGTCATGGCAACACAAACCCAATACGTAACGCTGTCTTTCTCTTGTTTCCAGTTCTCACTGTCATTCGCTTTGCTCGTATTTTCATCCATTTTCCTGAGGATTTTCTTATTCATTCCTCTATTTCGGAAATCTACAAAAATCCGGAGTATTTTAAATATATATATACGTTATACATATTTTTAAATATCGAACTTTTAGGCACTAAATCGCCAGTTTACATTGTTAGTCAAGTCATAAATAAATTACCAGCTAGTATTTCAAGTGTGAAAAATTTCAGGTGTTTTAAATTTTAACTGAAAGAGTATTTGTATGAGAAGATATTTTATTCTTTTAAGGATTTTTTACATAAATGATTTTGCAGTTATTGTAAGTTAACCTTTATTTGTTCTAAATAATATTGACAATGTCTACCTATACAATGTATAGCTACAGATGCAATAAATTATTATTAATATATATATATGATTTTTTTAAAAGACAGATTTCAAAGAAACACTAGCGATCTATTGAAGTGCCTACCATGGTGTGGAAAATGTGTACATAGATTTTTGCTTCAAAGTCCGTAAACCCAATGTCATCGGGAGGTTATTTTTATAACACCCTGCAGGAATGTTGGATTGGAAATTAATACAGAAAAATCTAGGTATATGGTCATGGAACGTCAAAATAATGCTCTACAAAAATATTAGAATAGCCGGTAAATCGTTCGAACAAGTGGAAAGTTCAAATATCTGGGAGCAATAAGTACAAGAGCAAATAATATTAAGGGAGAAGTTAAGTCTAGACTCAAATCAGGAAATGCTTGCTTTTATGCAGTTCAGAAACTCTTATCTTCTCGTTTCTGTCCAGAAATCTAAAAATAAAGATTTATAAGACTATTATCCTGCCGGTTGTATTATATGGATGTGAGACATGGCCCCTTACATAATCTGAGTGTGTTCGAAAACAGGGGGCTTAGGAAAATATTCAGACCAAAGAGAGATGAAAACTGCATAACGACGAGCTTCATAACCTGTACTCTTCAGCGGATATAGTAAGGGTAATTAAATCACAGAGGATGAAATGGGGGAGGAAAGACATATCTCAAAAGTATTAACTGGGAGACACGAAGGGAAAAGACCACTTGGAAGACCTAGATGTAAAGGGGAGGACAATATTAGGATAGATTTAAAAAAAAGTAGGATTTCCGAGGCATGGTTGGATGGAGTTAGCAGAGAATAGGGTTGAATGGCGGGCTTTGGTAAGCGCGGCAATGAACCTTTGGGTTCCATAAAATAGATAATAGTCCTTTAACTTGCTGAGGAGTTGTCTATTGCCATTGAGTAAGTAAGTAACTATAGCTGAAGGGGTTGAAAACAAAAAGAATTGATTGCTCCCTTTGTAGACATAATATGAAGACCGTTCAAAATTATTCAATTCTTCCAAATTTTACCAAAATATTCGCCCTGTTCCATATTTAGCTATTGTTAAGGTCGTATTGTTTTGCATATTTCCGGCTTTATTTTAGGCCCCTACCGATTACAGACACACTTTTTTGAAAATAGCATTTTTTGACTCGGAGAACCTCAAAACGGGGTCGAACATATTTCCTCTACGTATAGTAGGTACTTATATTACTGATAGATGAAGTAAAATTAATAATTTTTCCTTTTAAATAGTTATTTAAGGTACTTTAACCTTGCCTTGAACTTTGAAGCCAGTGTAGTAAGATTGAAGCATTTAGAGATTACCAAAACAAATGCCGGATTTCATTAACATTTCCTCAGCCAACTGTTATAAGCACATAATGCACAAATTAAAAATTGAACAACGATCCATTAAAACTTCTTCCATTTTTTCTCTTTAGCATAACATATTACTTTTAGCTAATCCTACTATAAAATGCTATAACTTATGCTATGGAATATTTTTCATATTGAGGTAGTTATAGTGATTTTCAGTTTTGAAGAAAACTGGATCCTGGATTATATGAACGAACTCGACCTATATTTTCCATCTCTATAGCCTATTATGGAATCGTTTTCGCAAAATTCCGGAGGGTTCGAAATTTCTAAACATATCTATTAAAATCGAGGTGATTTACAGGAACTTCAAATAGCTTTGTTGGTTATTGGTTGGATATCCAGCATACTAAAGACCAAATAGGAGCCTTTTATCACAGTACCTTCACATATGCCTATCAAACTAGACTTTTGTTCTTCCGTAAGCCCTGTTTAATGAATCGATCTGGAGCTCGACTCGGAAATCGATTACAAAAATAACATATTTTCTGCATATCATAATTGCAATTATCACTGATTAACAAAAGCATTCTGGCATCTGTTACATCAGTTTACCTGATGATATTATTATTATTATTATTATTATTATTATTATTATTATTATCATTATTATTATCATTTATCATTATCAGAGCTCGGATTCTGACATGTCATCTTTTTATTGATGCTCCATAGACATTGCCAACTTGTAGATAAATCCTAATCATGGCCTCTAGATTATAGAAATAAATTTTTATTAGGTCATTTTTTGTCATTTTGTGCAGTTTTATGTTTTTAGGGCATTTATTTCAATTTTAGGTCATTATTTTGTCATTTTCGTGTCATTTGCTTCCTTATTTTGTCATTTTCATGCATTTACATTGAGCAAATTACATTCACAACTTTGCAGTTATTTACAGTTTTTAAATAATAATTTTTTATAAATAAAATATCAGTTTTTAGGTTATTTTTTATAATTATTAAGTAATTTTCTTTAAAATTTAGGGTCATTTTATAGGTAATTTTTCAAACAATTTTAGGTAATCAGAATCCAGGCCATGGTGATGATGATGATTATTATTATTATTATTACTGCTTGTCACGTGATGTAAGTAACTAGTAACAGACCTGCTCATAGGGGAGGCACGTTTTATAATAATTAATTTTCATGTTTACGTATTAATTATTACAAAACGTATTTCTATCATGTTTCTGTAAGATTTTCTGTTTAATTCTTTCTACATTAATAAAGTTTCGTATTGGCCTTGGTATATGTATTCTTTTGTCAACCCGAATTCTCACGTCTTGGAATCTCGGCCTACTGTGGTTCCCACATCTGCAAAGCCTCCTGGTACTCGGAGAATGCACAGACATTGAGAAGTTAATTTTTATACCTGGAAGCTAACTCGATGTGGAACAGGCGTGGGTCATATTACACAACAAATTGGCCTTAATTCATACAAACTGACTGTGCAAAGAAAGCCATTTCCAGTTGCTGGAACTCATATCATGTTTTCAATTCCAGGAAAATATCGGCTGCCATATTAAAAACACAGTGGGTAGGCTACATTTATTAAACTCTACTCTATAGCCTGTGCCAAGCAAAGCGTGTCAATTCACACAGTAGTCATTATTATTATTATTATTATTATTATTATTATTATTATTATTATTATTATTATTATTATTATTAGGGGGCGGATTTCTATGACCCAAAAAATAGGATGTAGGCCTATGCATGCATTTATAACCTAAAAAACATTAAAATATGACGAATAAAATTTAAAATATGACTTTACCACATACACATTGTGTATATTTTTTAAAGTTTCATTACAATACATTTTATTAAAATATAGTGTTGATTATTTAAAATATCTGTAAATTCTCAAAAAGTATCATTATAATGCAAAATTTACAAAATATTATATGAAACTTCACAATTTCTTTAATATGCACACAAATATGCCGAAAGTATGACCTAAATATGCATATTCATACTAAATAGTTGAAAATTTCCTAAATATACAGTTATATGCACAATAAAAGCCGTTCCATTTTCACCAGGATGTTTGGAATCGGGTTTAAATTAGTCGGAAACCTGAAATAATGCAAAGGGGGAAAAAATATGACATTTCATACTTACTTTGTTTATACTCCAAAAACGTATTTCATATGGAAGTTCGATAAATATTTTCCATTTTAGGCTTACATTCATTATCCATTATCCACCATTCTAAAATAATTCATATCTCTGCGTGCCGTAATAATTATTAAAAATAAATGAATCAAGTAGAGAGGGCTAACAATATCGAAGCAACAAAAAGAATATACTGTGTCTCAGTGATGTTCTTTTCTTTCCCAGTTGTCAAAGGAACAGAGTAAGGCCATCTGCAATTAATTTTACAATTGAAATATTTTAGCGAAAACTGGTAGAGCAAAAAATTCACGTTTTCTGCCAGTTTTTCACTCATAACTCGCGAACGAAAGCGAAAATTAAAAATCCGGCTTCGAGATGCATTCGCCTACCCTTTGGTCCGTGTATGTTTAAAATTTCAGATCTCTGCGTTCAGTAGATTTCGCTGGGCATCGCGGACAGACAGACAAACACTTCCTTTTATTAATATAGATAGACTAGCATGTGCCCGCGGCTTCGCCCGCGATTATTATTTCAAAAATTAAAAATTAAGAGCATAATAGTTAAATCATTATTTATTTATTAACACCTAAATCATGTGAATTACATACCATGATTAGATAGCGTCGCCTGGTAAAAGCGACCTCAGATTTGAGTTCCTTGGCCCAGAAAACCCCTGTATAGGCCTAGTGAGTTTCGTCCAAATAAAACAATGTTTGACCATATTTAGGGCTTACAACATTCAAGCGTTCGCGAAAGTTTTATTTCCAAGGTAGCCTATGATAAAAATAGCCAAAGCAATTACTGTAATTGATTTGACATTGAAATGTATAACTTGAAAACTGATGTTTCGAAAACGCAAAAAAAGCACGTTTTCTGCCCGTTTTTCACTCATAACTCACGAACGAAAGCGAAAATTAAAATTCCGGCTTCGAGGTGCATTTTCCGACCCTTCAGTCCACCTATGCTTAAAATTTTAGATCGCTGCGTTGAGTAGATTTCGCTGGGCATCGCGGACAGACAGATAGAAGGAAAGACACACACTTCCTTTTATTAATATAGATTTAGAGTTCCGATAATATTCAATGTAAGTAAATGCACGAAAACTCTAAATAACGCGAGAAAGAACACAAAATGAGAAGATAATTATTTTATATTTTAAAAAATTACCTAAGAATATTAAATGTGGGAAAAAATACCGTAAAATGGCAAAATGGTCAAATAAAGACATTAGTTTCTAAAAAAAGACCTAAAAAATGTAGAGTAAATTACCAAAACTGACCCTAAAAATAACAATTTTTGTAATCTAGGAGTCATGATCCGAATATCTGCACAACTGGGCAACGTCCATGATGTACCAGTTAAAAGATGACATATCATCAAAATCCGGGCCCTGCCTATAACAATAAAATCAGGATAAAAGCTAAGCATATCGTATAATAGCTACAGTTTATATAAGTTACACTTTCTACCTTTAATTTCGTTTTTACCTCGATGTGTATTCGTGCTTCCATACAATTCTGGTTTTCATATTTTAAATTAATCTCATAAAATTCTTTATTTATGTCATTACACCTATTAGGCAAGTGCTATGTGTATTTGTGTATGTATTTATATACGCGTGTGTTATATAGAATTTAATTCAATTTATATATTTGTGTTTTTTACCATGGTTTTTCTTTCCCCACAGGTAAGTTCCAGACACAGATATTCTTCTCATTTCTCCACGAACTGTAAGTCAACTGACAGATTTATTTTCTACTTACCTACTGGACTTGTTTAACGCTTAATGCATTTCAACAATAGAAAAGCTTTAGGGTAGATTCCATCACAAAATAATTACCTCTAATTTTAACAGTAAAATACCTCTTAGTGGGTTCGAACACGCGATAGGAAACGCGTTGTCCTTGGAAAACTAACTCACGCACACACACACGCAGGATTCGATTGCGGGACCCCGCACAAAGAGCTTGGAAATGCTCGACTGCCTTCTGAACGCAGTCTAGTGTGACATAACGGGACTTTGGAACAATAAAAACGTCGGAAGTCTGGATGGCCTCCAATCATCACGCAGTGTCCAGATGCTCTTGTCTTGTGTATCCCAACAAACATTGTGTCAATTTGAAAATATAGCTCTCATGTTTATTTGCGGGAGTTCTAAGAGGGCTTTGTATCCAAGCATAAAACTTCGTGTCAGTTGGAAGATGCAGGAGGCCTTGATTGTATTATAGTAGCTCATGAAAAGCCACAGCCCTCTGCTATAGAAATAAAATCAGGTAAACTGATGTAACAATGTGCCAGTATGCTTTTATTTAATCAGTTATAATTCCAATTATAATATGCAGAAAATAAGTTCTTTTTTTAAATTGATTTCCGAGGTAAGCTCCAGATTCATTCATTAAGTAGAGCTTCAGAACAGAGAACAAAGGTAATTTTTGTTAAATCAGCTTTAAATCGTCCACCATCAGCAGAACTATACAGATTTGTGTGACAATCGCACTCTCACATAAAAATACAAAAAAAGATCTGTCAAATTGGCCGGCTACGGGAATTGAACCAGGAACAACCAAAATATGAGTCCAAGACGTTACCATCTCAGCTACCTCGCTCAATTTAACGATCTACTTTCATAAGCGTATGTGAAGGAATAATGTTATTTGCCATAGCTAACTGTATTGCAACTTCCAAAGCCGTATATGAACACTGTAAAACAATATGTTGTCATGAGAACTGATTTGCATTTGATAAGTGCTTTTTAATATATTACCATAAAATTGGCACCCAATTGAGCTTTACTCCGGTACCGGTCAACCGATTTGGTCCAAAATCAATAGCCTTCTTCCTGTGGACCTTATAAATGCGTATACCAAGTTTCATGAAAATCCAATAAAGCGTATTTGAGTTATCGCACGTACATGGGCTATATCATTTTACCTGATTTTATTTTTAATCTTTTCTTTTTATTTTTATTTTCTATTTACTTGATTTTTTCAGTATTACTTTTACTTTATCCTTTCCTTTATATACAGTAATTTACTTTCTCCTGTATTAATATTTCGTCTCATCGTGTTTACTAGGGGTGTTAGCGTAGAGTAGGCCATGGAGAAGAAGTCACTTACTGAGATTACAATCGATTCTCACAGCCTTGTTATCACAGTTCGCTGTAGACATTCGCAAAGCGCTACGTGTTCTGTTAGTTTATACTATACAGGGTGATACAAAAACGCGGAGATGATACATCTGCCCAGTTTGAAGCTACTAAATTCATAATAGTGTGCAGATGGGATTTGTATCCAATTATATTATATTCTAGGTTTTGTCCTGGAGGTACGTTTGTGTTCAGAGTTACGGTCTTACGCAGTAAAATTAGAAAATTTATTAGAATCGCTTTTTTGTATAGGTAAGATAGACCCGGCCACCTGGTATTATTTTATTTATGTTCATAAGTGCCAGTATGGTAGTTTATGAGAGTGTGTGGGGGACGGGAAAATATCTGTCTGTCTGTCCGTGTGTCTGTACGCGCAATAACTCAAATGCGCATTATCGGATTTTCAAGAAACTTGGTATACGCATTTATAACGTCCATGGGAAGAAGCCTATTGATATTGGACCAAATCGGTTGACCGGTACCGGAGTAATGCCCGATTTAGTACCTATATTATGTTAATATATTAGAAAGAATTTATCAAATGCAAATCAGTTATCATGACAACATATTGTTTTACAGTGTTCGTATACGGCTTTGGAAGTTGCAATACAGTTAGCTTTGACAAATAACATTACCCACATATTTCTTCACATTTATGCTTATCTAACTTTAGACCTTTGTTCGTCCGTAAGCCCTGCTTAATGTATCGATCTGGAGCTTAACTTAGAAATCGATTACAAAAATAACTCATTTTCTGCATATCATGACTGCAATCATAACTGATTAAACAAAAGCATTCTGGCACTTTGTTTCATCAGTTTATCTGATTTTATTTTTTTTAAAACACCGATGTTATGTGGGATAAATTGGTTTCAGTGTATTAGCCTGAAGCTTCATTTTTTTATTAATGTAATTTAATAAAATATATCTATACATTTTATAGACACTTTCTAAGTTAGGTTTAAAAAATGTTAATTTAGACGGATAGTCAAAGGGATTAGGTACACTTTATGAAGCAAATTTAGTTGAGAAAGAATAGTTTTCGAAGCTCCTTCCCAACATGATATTGGACTGTATTAAACATAAGTACAGTAGATAATTCTTAAATGGTGTGCAGTCATAAGCCACTGGCGAATACATTAATAAGAAGCGGTCAAAATGGAATATCAGCTACTTGTATTAAAATTTAATGTAGTTTTGCAAATGCATAGAGATGTTAAAAATTTAATTCTTTTTAAAAACATATTTCAAACGAACTATTTCGCAATTCACATTTGATATTCATAAACTGCAATTAGCGTTTAATCAATTCTACTTTCCGGATTTATTTTATGACTAGCTTAAAAGACCCGGCGTCGCCCGGGTTTTGTATTTTGTAATTGGAAATTAGCTTATGAAGGATTTTCAATTTTAAATTCTAGGTCCTAATATAGGCATTTATAATTTGAAATAGGAAGAACGACTTATTACACTCAAACTATTCCCTCAGAAAACGCTTGATATAATTTTTTATGGCTCATAGAGGATCTAGAATTTTGCATCCCATCGCTTGTACAGTGCACAGCAAGCCTGGTAGAGGTTTAAATAAGAAGAAACAGAAATTCCTGTAACATAAAATTGTAATATCGAGGCGGGAAATTTCCCACTCTTACGTTACCATAAAGCATTATCACTTTCATACATTTCTCTCCAAAAACCTGCGATATAATATAATAATATACACATTACCATACCTCGTTTTGTTTTCTCTATGTCCAGGGTAGAGAAAGTTATGTGATTCCATTATTTTAGTGGATTTCATTCTGTAATATTTATTTATAACATAAATTATTTTGATAACTTCTCTTATTTGTCAAAAGTGCATTTCATTTGTTTTTTCCAAGTCCACCTGATACCATTTGGCAACAATATATTCTGTGATTTGGAATGGATAATTCTATGTAAAAAGGGATTAAGTATTTTCAAAAACATTTGATTTTTGGCATTTTAAATCAGAATTTTTCAAAATCCTTTCTTAGTGAGCACCTACATTATGAAACGAAGGTACTGTCAAAATTCCAAGTCTCTACCTGTTATAGTCTAGGCTGTACGTTGATTCCTGTCATTCAGTCAATCAGTCAGTCAGTCATTCATTCAGTCAGTCAGGACAAAGCCTTTTATATATATAGAGATAGAAGTATTTTAACATTAACTTCAGAATGGAATGCTACGAATTTTTCATTGAATGGTTGAGATATCAAAACGAAACCTTCTATTCCACTTTAGAGCTATAAGTTAACATTTTAAACTAGGGATGGGTTCTCGATACTTTCGATACCTCGATACTCTCGATACTCTCGATACTTGCATGATATCGGCATCGAGCGATACTTCAGAAAACTAGCTCAGTACTTTTTTGATACTTTTGTAATCCTGCAATTAAGTGAGAATGCTAGTATTTTTTAACAAAAACTTGTAAGTGGACTGTTTAAAAAACTAATTTTAGTTTTAATGTAGAGTTTAAAAGTAATTATAGGCTACTGATGACATTAAATTTTGTCTCATTAAATATGCAGACTTAATTAACTTAGTTGGTATTGCACTGTTCTCTCAACTTTTAATTTTCAATGTAACTTACCTATTTATTAAGTGCCAGTATGGTACTTTATGAGATTGTGTGGGGGACGAAAAAATGTCTGTCCGTCTGTCTGTCTGTCTGTGTCTGTCTGTCCGTGCGTCTGTACGCACCATAACTCAAGTACGCTTTTTCGGATTTTCATGAAACTTGGTATACACATTCATAATGTCGATGGGAAGAAGCCTATTGATATTGAACCAAATCGGTTCACCGGTACCGGAGTAATGCCCAATTAAGTGCCTATTTTAATAGATTATGGCGCCTTTCTCATAGAAAGGCGCCGTCACTCAAATACGCTGTAACGGATTTTCATGAAACTTAGTATACCCATTTATGACGTCCATGAGAAGTGCCCTATTGAATTTGAACCTAATCTGTTGACCGGTACCGGAGTAAAACCCAATTTAGTGTATATTTTAAAGACGCGGTAACTCAAATACGCTTTACCGGATTTTTATGAAACTTGGTAGGGCCTATACACATTTACAATGTCCATGGTAAGACGTCTATTCATAATGGATAAAATCGGTTGATCTGTTTCGGAGTTAATGCTCAATTTAGTGCCTATTTTATGGCAATATACGTATTCGAAAGAATTTATAAAAAAAATGAAAATCAGTTATCTTGACAACATAGCCTATTGTTTTACTGTGATCTTATAAGGCCTTGGAAATTAAAATACAGGTAGCTATGACAAAAAACACTATTGTTTTACATGCGCTTATCCAACTAGACCGTTAAAATGACCCAGGTGGCCGAGATGGTAGACCTTTCTTCTTCCGTAAGCCCTGCTTAATGAATAAATCTGTAGCTTAACTTGGAAATCAATTTAAAAAAAAAACATATTCTGCATATCATAATTGCAGTCATAACTGATTAAACAAAAACATACTGGCACTTTGTTACATCAGTTTACCTGATTTTATTGAAACTGGAAATGTTGACGGTATCGAGTATCGAGGAAAAAATCATGTATCAGTATCAAGTATCGGGCATCGAGAAAATATGGTATCGATCCATCCCTAATTTTAATGTTAATAACTTATTTTAGCAAAAATTGAAAAAAAAAATTTCGTACTTCACTTGTGTGTATTGACCCAGTATTCGGCTTAGAAGGTAGGCCTATAGTAAGATGACAGCAGAGAAAATAAGGCTATGGTTAATTTCCGTCTATGAATCATCGAAATGAAAATAATAAAAAATATATTAAAAATCTGATGTGAAATTTCATATAATTTAATGTCTTCTGCCCAAATAAAAGTTAACATCTTAATATATATATCTTAGTATATATAATAGGCCTATGTATCCAGCCTGAAATTAAAAAGAAAATAATAGTTTAACGCTCAAGTTGCCAGTATTCACATATTATGCTTGTACAGAAATGCAAGACAGAATTTTACGCTAATCTCTATATATATAAAAGGCTTTGTCCTGACTGACTGAATGAATGACTGACTGACTGACTGACTGACTGAATGACAGGAATCAACGTACAGCCTAAACTATAATAGGTAGAGACTTGGAATTTTGACAGTACCTTCGTTTCATAATGTAGGTGCTCACTAAGAAAGGATTTTCAAAAATTCTTATTGTAAATGCCAAAAATGAGTGAAAAACAGGAAGAAAACGTGCATTTTTTGGGTTTTCGAAGCGTAATATATTTCAATGTCAAATCAATTACAGCTGGCTTTGGCTATTTTTGTCAAACCTTGGAAATGAAACTTTCGCGATCGCTCGAATGTTGTAGCTCACGCTGGTCGATTCATTTGTTTTTAATGTCAAGGCACGCATACATATGAAATTTTCAACCTAATCCCGAAGAGGATTCTTCTTCTTCTTCTTCTTCTTCTTCTTATTATTATTATTATTATTATTATTATTATTATAAGTGGGATAATCAATATAGGCCTAAATATGGTCAAACGTTGTTCGATTTGGACGAAACTCGCTATACAGGGATTTCCTGGGCCAAGGAACTCGAATCTGAGATCGCTTTTACCAGGCGACGCTATCTAATCGTGGTATGTAGTCCACGCGAATTAGGTGTTAATAAATATAATGATTTAACTAACTATATTATGCTCTTAATTTTTAATTTTTGAAATAATTATCGCGGGCGAAACCGCGGGCACATACTAGTTATGCTATAAATACCTTATAGCCTCTTCTTTGAATGTTGCGACTAAAAACGCAGGCTATAGACAAACTAAAAAAATTGACTGCAAACTTTATTGAACTTTCCGCCGTTAAGAATATTTTCAGATTTATCAAAATTCCTCTCATATATTTCTTTACTCTATGCATGGCCAACAATACATCTTTCTCACTTCACATTCTTATATAGAATAAGAGGGTTTCAACAAACAGTGGTTGAACAGTGGATAGCTTATAACCACCCTTAGGAGAATTTTTTTTTAAGTTTCATTAAAAGTTTCATAAGCACTCCATGTACAAAATTTAAAGGAAATCGTTAGAGCCGTTTTTGAGAAAATCGCAAAAAACTAAATTTTCTTCGTGTAAAGTCCCCTTAAAAATAAAGAGAAACTTGTCGCCAATATTCGATTCACATCTTCTGAAGATACCTGAACCAAATACGAAATTTTGTTTTTACACGATTTTCCGTTTTGGAGCTAGCCTGTTCATAGACATCTACACAGACACAAACAGACATGTTTCCAAAAATAGTATTTTTGGATTCAGGGGGCCTCAAAACGTGTATTTATGTCAAAAACTCAACTTCGAATTTGGGGGGTTGAAAGCAATACTTCCTCTATCTATAGAACCTTTGGTACGGGCAGAGGAATTAATCAGAAATATCCAATTTGTACAAAATGTCCACATAACTGTCTACCTTTTTTCATCTCTGCAGTTAATTATCTTTGTAGTTAAACTGTTATCCAGTTATTTGTCCCAGCTCTAGTAAAAACGAGTGGCGACATAGCGTTTAAATTAAAAATTTATTTGACTTTTTCTCTTTAAAAAAATTAAATAACATCTACCTATTAATTTCTTATTCTTTCCCAGATCACGGCCTGCTGTTTTCCTGGTCTGTGCATCTGTTCAGAAGTATCGTTAACAAAATAATTACGATTATAATTAAGAAACATGAAATGAGTCATTTAATTTCTAAGCCCCCTGAGTTTGGTAGATGTTCACCTGTTTGAGTGGTTGCTAGGTCAGTGAAAAGACACCTGTTATATGCAGTCAGAGCGCATGTCCACAGCTGCTCAGCAAAACATTGTTATTTAAACACTCCCAGTCAACGATCCCTACACCTCTTTCACAATAGCTAAATTGCTCTTTATTCTTCTGTTTAAAAAATTGTTTCTTCTTTTGTTTTTATGTATGCCCAGCGAAATCAACTGAACGCAGAGATCTGAAATTTTAAACTCAGATGGACTGAAAAGTCGGAAAATTCACCTGGAAGCCGGAATTTTTTCGTTCGTGAGGTATGAGTGAAAAACGGGCAGAAAACGTGCATTTTTTGTGTTTTGGAAGCATCAGTATCCAGTAATACACCTCTTTCATAATAACTAAATTGCTCTTTATTCTTCTGTTTACAATTTTTTTTTATTTTGTTTTTATGTAGGCCTAACATAGAGAAAGTATAGTGGTCGTGAGAAAATATCGAAATCGAGTGAAAAGCCCAGAAGCCAAGCACTCTCGACCTAGGAAATTTAATAGTCGGGGTAATTATTTATTCATTTATGAAAAATTCGGTAAAAAGCAAAATCCGTTTAGTCTGGAGGTCTAAATTAATTTTTGAATGATACATAAAGGTTTCTTTGCTAAACTCATGAAACATAATATTAATTTTAATCCTTATAATGCCTAATGTACAAGCCTAATAGAAATCCTAAGGCGAACTGCACAGTAAACAGATGAAGCAATAAATTATCCCAAATCTTTTCTCTTAAACTTACTAATAAAATAAAATCTGGTAAACTGATGTAACAAAGTGCCAGAATGCTTTTGTTTAATCAGTGATAATTGCAATTATGATATGCAGAAAATAAGTTATTTTTGTAATCCATTTCCGAGTTAAGCTCCAGATCGATTCATTAAGCAGGATTTACGGAAGAACAAAGTCTAGTTTGATAAGTATATGTGAAGGAATATGTGGGTAATGTTATTTGTCAAAGCTAACTTCCAAAGCCGTATATGAATGCTGTAAAACAATATGTTGCCTAGAGAACTGATTTTCCTTTGATAAATTCTGTCTAATATATTACCATAAATTGTGCATTACTCCGGTACCGCTCAACCGAATTGGTGCAAAATCAATGGGCTTCTTTCCATGGACGTTATAAATGCGTATACCAAGTTTCATGAAAGCAGATAAAGCGTATTTGAGTTATCGGACAGACAGACATTTTCCCGTCCATCAAACAATCTCATTAATAGGGACCGGATTCTTAGGTTTTTACCTATTTTTTTCCTTACTTCCAAAACAAAAAGCGATCATACACTTTTTCAAATCATGTCCATAGGATTCACCCACATTAATTCTGTGGCACCTAAAAATACCTAAATGGGGTATAAAAACCTAAATGTACCTAAACGGGATATAAAACCTAAAATATCTAATCTAGGCTACTTTTTTGTCTTTTTTGTTTGTCAGTTGAGGAATCGACATTTTGCGGAGAGACAATAATTTTTGTCGGGTTGAAATTAATACCACCAGCGTTTCGTTCAACCCACTGTCGTCTAGGATGGACAGTATCAAGAGAGGAAGTGTAAGAGTACCGGCGTATTCCTTACTGTAACCAGGAAATATGAGGCAATCTTATGTTCACTGCTTCTTTTGATTGTTTATGCTTTCTTTCTTCAATTGTATAATATTGTCCTAAAGTAAGTTTACACAAATTTAAGTCAATTTTGTTAAGTTAAACTTTAAAAGTATTATGTATTGAATCCTATGTAGCACATTTAAAATCATTAAACCAATTATTCTACCCGAAAACGATATTTTGGAGAAAAAACCTAAAAAAAAAACTATTTCACCTAATGGAAAACCTAAAACAATGTTTTTAAAAACCTAAAAATCCGGTCCCTACTCATTAAGTACCATTCTGGCACTTAATAATGAATAAGACAAGAGATATAACGACCCTTGCTTTAGTTTCGCAACGCGCTGTTCCATATTCTTTAATTTCGTGGAACAGGTAGATGTCTACGTGCTTTATCTCAGCTGCTCGAGTCGCAGGGAAATTAGTTTTAATTCAGGGAAATTATGTGCGTGTGTGAGAGTGCCAAGTAGGTGGACACATGGACACTGTTAGTGGACAGACAGTTACTAAGTGCTTTGCATGTGCAACTTTGTTTCTGTCATACTTACTAACTTACTCAATGGCAATAGACAATTCCTAAGCAAGCTAAAGGAATATTATCTATTTTATGGAACCCGGAGGTTCATTGCCGCGCTTACCTGAGCCCGTCATTCAACCCTATTCTGTGCTAACTCCATCCAACCATCCCTCGCAAATCCTACTTCCCTTAAATCTATCTTTATATTGTCCTCCCACCTAGTCTAGGTCTTCCAAGTGGTCTTTTCCCTTCGGGTCTCCCTGTAAATACTTTTGAGATATGTCTTTCCTCCCCCATGTCCAGTCCATTTCATCCTCCGTGATTTAATTACCCTTACTAAATCCGGTGAAGAGTACAGGTTATGAAGCTCGTCGTTATGCAGTTTTCATCTCTCTTAGGCCCAAATGTATTCCTAAGCCCCCTGTTTTCAAACACTCTCATATTATGTTCTTCCCGTAGAGTAAGGGGCCCTGTCTCACATCCATATAATACAACCGGAAGAATAATTGTCATAGAAAATGTATAGCCTTACAATTGATGTTTCCTTTCCTTTCTTTAGGGATAACCTCCTCAAGGCAGTTTAATTTTGTCAAAAATAATTTATCTTCATCGCTAAGAGTTTAATCTGGCGTAGTTAGAGAAACTGAAAATTGTCTCAGGGCAGTACACAGTATTAGGCTATAATACAAACAATAAATAGGCTGATGCTAATTTTGACCCACTATTACCCTTAAAAATAGGCCGCGGTCGTCTAGAGGTAGCGTGCCCGCCCATAGATCCGCAGGTCGCGGGATCAAACCCGTTCGATGGATTTTTCCGGACGTAAAAATCCGGGCACGGAGTTCTCCGGGAGTGTCCTTTAAGCTGGGGGCCCGTTTCGTAGGTTTACGTCCACGTTAAAGACCTCCAAGCCTAAATTAGAGCCACTAGACAAAATTTCCTGGCCTTTCACGTCCAAGTAATAGGCTACCTTAGTTTCCTGGGGGGTTGTAAGGTGATGGGCTTACCTGCTGTTCCTCAGCTCTCTCTCTCTTAGAAAATAAGCGTAACAAAATTCACACAGGTATCAGAAACCTCCCCTTGGAGGCCCTTCGCCCCGACAGATTCATTCAGTCAGTCAGTTAGTCATTCCCCTTAAAGGCCAGAATGTTGGGATAAAGAAAATAAAAATCCGTTTTCGCTAACATTTTTGAAGTGAAACTTCTTCAGCCGCGGTAGGGGTAAATCGAGAGCCTGTGTAACGCTCAAAATCGTCACGAAATTAATGAGGTGTGACGGAACGGACTGCACAGGAAACAATCAACTCATTGATTAGGCTTATCCAAAATTTCAAAAATTAAAAATTAATAAATCCAAAATTTAAAAGATCTAAAATCCAAAATTGAAAAATCGAAAATCCAAAAAAAAAGTTCAAAGATCCAAAATTTAAAAAATAAAAAATTCCTAATTTAAAAATTTCAAAGATCCAAAATTAAAAAGTCCAAGTATCCAACATTTAAAAAATAAAAAATTCAAATATTCAAACTTTGAAAAAATAAAAATTAAAAAGATTAAACAATCCAGAATTTAAAAAATAAAAAAATCTAAAATTTAAAAATCCAAAATGAAACAGTTAAAAATCGAAAATTTAAGAATCTAAAATTCCAAAATGAAAAAAATTAAAAGATCAAAAATTAAAAAAATCCAAAATTTAAAAAAGTCCAAAAATCCTATATTAAAAAGTCCAACAATCCAAAATTAAAACAAGTTTCACTTCAGTCTCGTGGCGTATCACGCAAACTCTTTTTTTTTTTTTTTTTTTTTTTTTTTTTTTTAAGAACACACAATCTTGAGCCAGCCTCGAAGCCATTGTCCCTTGGTTGCGATGCAGACATTATTCAACTCTGGCTTGGAGATCGGAGTTGAAATGAATCTGTTGGCAGTTGTAAACAACGTGTCCGATCTAATCAGAAGAATCGGGGGCTTTGGCACAGGAAAATAAACACAAGAGCGGCTTTGCTTTCACTTGTTTAGACTTTAGGATCATGCGGACTGGACAGTTGTGTAACCCAGCAGGCCGTGAGAATTCCTTTCGCCAGTGCATTGCACCTCAGACCTAATACAGGTGTGGGCAGATATTCCCACTTTCTTATTTATACACTAACAAAATTCTTTCCGTAAATTTTTATGTAACTCGGAATTTTATGCATTGATTTTTTTACTCGTTAACTCAGCTGTTATTTAAATGAATGAACAAAGGGATAGAATTTATTAAGGTATTATCTATGACAAACTTATTTTCTTACTTTTTATTCCTTTTTAAGCGCCGCAATGAACCTCCGGGTTATCTCTCTTGTGCTTCACAAATAAATAAATAAAATTTGATAAAAAATAATTTTGAAAAATCGGAAAATGTAACATCAGTATCAAAAGAATGAAGCTAGTATTTAATAAAATCAGGTAAACTGATGTAACAAAGTGCCAGAATGCTTTTGTTTCTTCAGTGATAAATTAATTTCAATTATGATATACAGAAAATAAGTTATTTTTGTAATCTATCTGCGAATTAAGCTGAGATCGATTCATTAAGCAGGACTTACGGAAGAATAAAGGTCTTAAGTTTGATACTTAGGCCTAACCTTAATTCAAAGTCGTATACACTGATATAGGCTAAGACATTCTTAAAATATGTGAACATTTCACAAAATACACAGGCGAAGAACTCCACTTAATGTACGTAGGCCTAATTATTTCACAGTGATATAATTACCTTCTGTGTATAACAGTAGGCGTATTCAACTTGATCAACGAAATAAACATCTGACTGGTTTGATAATCAAATACTTTGCCAATAAAGTGCCAAAGTGCAAATTCCAAAGCCGTATATCAACAGTGAAAAACATATGTTGTCAGGATAACCGATTTGCATTTGTTAAATTCTTTATAATATAGTACCATAAAATAGGCACTAAATTGGGGATTACTTCCATACCGGTCAACCGATTTGGTCAAATATCAATATGTTTCTTCCCAGTGGCGGACGCAGGGGGGTTAGGGGGTTACATCCCCCCCCCCGAAAAAAAAGGCTATATATATATAATGTACTCTAAGTGGCCAGATTTATAAACTAATTTTATATGTAAGTTGATTAATTTTTTTTACTATTCTTTCCACCTATTCAAATCCCCCCGAAAAAATTTCTGCGTCCGCCACTGTTTCTTCCCATAGACATTATAAACGTTTGTACCAAGTTTCATGAAAATACGATAAAGCGTATTTGAGTTATCCGCGCCTTTGTGATGTATTACCATAAAAAGGCACTAAATTGGGCTTTACTCCGGTACCGGTCAACCGATTTGGTCCAATATCAAGAGGGTTCTTCCCATAGACGTTATAAATGCGTATACCAAGTTTCATGAAAATCCGATAAAGCGTATTTGAGTTATCCGCGTCTTTGTGTTATATTACCATAAAAAGGCACTAAATTGGGCATTATTCCAGTACCAGGCGACCGATTTGGTCCAATATCAACAGACGTCTTCCCATGGACATTATAAATGCGTATACCAAGTTTCATTAAAATCCTATAAAGCGTATTTGAGTTATCGCGCGTAGAGACAAACAGACGGACAGACATTTTCCCGTTCCCCACACAATCTCATAAAGTACCATACTGGCACTTGATAACTGGTAGGCCTATAATCTGTAGAGGAGTCATAGCTTGTGCTAATGCATATGGTTTGTAGAAGTTACAGGTGGCATTGCATATGCTGGCCACGTGTGCTAATTGCGGGGGGCGCTGCGTTGTAATGAAATTCAAGATGCTGCTGATAGCGCGCTTCCAGAGTCTTGTTTTGCCTTCAGCGCACGCCCTGGTCCGTGTAGCTACACGCGATAGTCACGAAATCTAATTTCATTTAAACTAGAGACAGCAAATGTTCCACACACTGGTTATTAATAGGCCTATTGAACTTAAAATACTGAACTACAAATTCTAGAAGATTTCATTGAAATTTTCTAAAACACGTCTGTTCGCGTTTGTGTCTGTGATAAACACATCTCAGACAACAGAAAAATTTATGAAAGTTTAAATTTACGAGGGAAAATCAAATGAAAACCACAATTTTTTTTTTCCACTATTTTTCTGCAGGCAGAATGTTTGCTTGTACAGGTAGGGGGAAAAAAAGCGGACCGACTAAAATATCTAAGTTGCCGATATGAGCCACTGCGCATGCCTAGCGGCATTCACAGGATAGCAGGGAATGTATTGAAATTTGTTCTACAGCCGATAAATTGCTTGAATTGAGAAATAATGTCACGTAATTAGCGTTGCTTGTGAAAACAAACGTTTCCGTTACATCTCTTACATTTATTTACGTATCACAAGGCTCTGAAATCACCTACAAGAGCCGGTCCGCTTTTTTTCCGTATCTGTACATTATTTTTCTACATAATCCCCTCCCAGTTCAATGCACTTATGTTATCAGATAAGAAGTGCTTCGATACTGCAAGAGAAAAATTATTCTCCTTGACACTGTAGGCACTCATGCACCGCCGATTGGATGTCTTCATCAGACTTGAACTTCTCCCCTCCAAGGAGCTCCTTTAGTGGGCCAAAGATTTGGAAATCTGATGGTGCCAAACCTGGCAAGTATAGCAGATGTGTGAGGCACTTGAAGCATATGTTGTCGATGGTTTTTATGGTTGCATGAGGACGGGCGTTATCATGTTGAAGCAAAACACCTGCTCTCAGCAACCCCCTTCGCTTTGTCACCATCAAATCTTTGGCCCGTTAAAGGATCTCCTTGGAGGGCAGAAGTTCAAATCTGATGAAGACTCTTAATCTCTCGTGGGATTAGCCTACCTATGAAAAATAAGTGTGCGTGGAACGCCACGCGTTAGAAGTGAAACTTGTTTTAATTTTTTTTATGTTTTCTATTTTGGTTTTATTTTTCATTCTTTTATTTTTAAATTTTGGATATTTTATAATGGTGAAGGGCTCACCACGCCACTAGCTCGAAGCAGTAATAGCCCCCCACTGAATGTCTGATACCTTTCCCCCTCGCGCCCCCATAGTTTTTTAATTTTTTGATTTTTTATTTTGTCTTTTTTATTTTTTATTTTTGGTTTTTTAATTATTGGATAAGCCTAATAATTGAGTTTTTTTCTGTGCAGTCCGTTCCGTCACAGCCCCACTAATTTCGTGACGATTTTGTTCGTAAGGCAAATTTGGGTTAGCTCTCGATTTACTCCCACCGCGGCTAAAGAAGTTTCACTTCAATAATTAAAATCTTCAAAAAGCTCTATTAATAGGCTATAATAAGCTAACTACCTCCTCCTTGAGTCTTCATGAAATCCTCATAATGATGAAATGTTTTGTAGACCTCAATTCCTACTAACCAGGACCCTGTATTTTGGTAAACTCATCGTATCAATCGCAACGTGTAAGCTGGAAGACCTCGGAGCTAATAGCCTGAGTGGAGTGGAGTGATGTGTAGTGCCCTGTATTACTGGTAACTATAAACAAAGGCAGGGTGACAAATGCCCATTCATCACGGCCGGACAGACGACCGTCCTGGGACCAGTGTGGGTGCATGATAACCCGCCCTTAGAGGCCTTTTGTCCCAGTATGGATCCCTGTGGAAAAGGGAGACCAAAACTGTTGTCATGGTTACCAAGCGTCTTTTTAAAACCAAATGACTGTACAACGTTATTTAAAACAAGTGACTGTAAACCACAAAGAGATTGGAAACCCAAGTAGGCGTGGAGGGTTGATGATCGGAAGCAATATCCATCCCCAAGGTGAATTTACAACCCCATTAAGCTGTTACCCTAAGGCTATTTCTCCGGCCTGCAGATAATTAACCCTAATCACGCCCAGGGGGAAGCTTCATCGCTCCGACGCGATGTTCTCTTACTTCGGTATCTTCAGTTGAACCAAGAATTTAAATCCGTGGATTAGATTTATTACCTGGAAAATATACCTTCTCTAACATATGAAGGACAATTTTATTATGTTGTTTAATATTGTCACATAAACCAAGTGGCCGCATTTTGGGATTACATATTCAGCTTTATCAACCTAACGCCGAGACGTATTGTTCGCGAAGAAAAATTTGTGAGCTTGGTGTAAAATATGTGTAGCATATAACTATCCTTCAGATAATTTCTGGGAAAGAAACTGTTTCAAGTAAGAAAGGTTTTAGCTGTTAATGCAAGCATCTAATTTGTCAAAGTCCCATGTCATTATTCCCAAAGCTACCTGTGACCACTGCCAACAATACACTGTTGTCACGTGAACTGTGATTAAAAAGGGATTAAGTATTCTCAAAAAACATTTGATTTTTGGCATTTGAAATCAAAATTTTGCAAAATCCTTTCTTAGTGAGCACTTACATTATGAAACGAAGGTACTATCAACATTCCAAGTCTCTACCTATTATAGTTTAGGTTCTTCGTTGATTCTCTGTCAGTCATTCATTAAGTCAGTCAGGACAAAGCCGCTTGTGGGCCTATATAGACACTAGCTTAAAACTTATTTCGTGAATTTCATTCTTCAATATTTATTTACACCAATGAATTCTATCGATATCTTCTCTAATTTGTCAAAGTCCCGATTCATTTATTTCCAAAGCTACCCGTGACCACTGCCAACAATACACTGTTGTCATGTGAACTGTACATGGAATGCCATTCGGATTTGATAATTCTGTGTAAAAAGGGATTAAGTATTCTCAAAAACATTTTATTTTTGGCATTTAAAATCAAAATTGTGCAAAACCCTTTCTTAGTAAGCACTTACATTATAAAACGAAGGTACTGTCAAAATTACAAGTCTCTACCTATTATAGTTAGGCTCTACGTCGATTCTCTGTCAGTCAGGACAAAGCCGCTTATATTGATAAGAGATATTCTCAATTGATTTGAATTCAGTAATCCTGTAACTTTCACTCTCTGCTTGTTTGGTTTCCATGGCACCGAGTGCAGCCGAACTGAGGAGTGGCCGGCTATAAGAATAGATCTACAGGTAAACACAGCGCTATGAGTGCCTGGCTCCGTGCCAAGCTTCCACTTAGAGCTGTATTATGTGGCGATGAAGTAATTCTTAAGTAACAAGTACTGACATTACCGTATTTTTTCTAGACATGACCGCATTGCAAGAGTGCGCTTTCAAAGCAAATATTGTTCGCAAGGAAGAGTTAGGTTTTGAATCTATAGAACAGCTTATAATTACCCTCTATGCAATATCTACGAGGAATTTTGTTAGGTGAAGGCCCTAGTTTTTATACAAGCGGCTTCACAAATTTTCAATAGCGAAAAGCGAAATTTTGACTTGAGGAAGTGAGAGGAAGTCGAGGTAATACCTAAGACAAGCCATTTAATGACCATAAAATAGTGAAAAAATGCAAAATAAAAAATGCATTTATGACCTAAAAAGGTGAATAAATGACACCATTTTTTTAATGACCAATAATTTTACCAGTAGTAGACCTAAATATATTTTTAAAATAATGAATTATTAAAAGCAATTTAATGGATGACAGTGCGTTATTTTATTTAAATCTACAATATAAAACATACATCTTTTGTTCTTAAAAAGTCAGTAAATTTATAGACTACTACCATACTTGGACATTCATAGTGAAAATGAAATTCTTTCTGAACTGGCATGCCCATGAATTTTCCCCTAGCAAATATTGCCATTTGAAAAGAAAGGAAAACATTCTTTATTGCTACAAGACAAACTGCTTTGATGTTTAGAATAAACCTGAATTAAAATGAACCATGAACACTTGGCGGAGATTCTCAAATAAAAACGATTGTCTGTTGTCTGAAAGTAACGATTTGTACATGGAAAAGCTCCTCTCTACCTCCACTGAAACATGACCTAAAAATGCCGAAAATTACCTATTTCTTATTAATGACGAAAATGCAAAAATAAACTGCCCTTATTTAATCAATTTATTTACAATATAAGTTACATTTATATAGGCTATATTCGAGCTGTCTTTTAACCTTCAAATAAAAAAGATGCAGCAAAATCATAAAACGCCTTGTCCTAGTAGCCTAATAAATATTTTGGTCAATGTTTTTGCTTTTCTATTAAGTCTCCCCTCTTTACACACTTAATAAATATGTCTGTAATAATAACTTATATGTTTTTTGCACTCCTTAGCTAGTAAGTGGTACTTACGAACTTTGTTTACATGGATCGTAAGTTGACATTCCCACACAGTCTTGTTGCTAAGGCCGGTTGCGATGAGGTTAAAACACTTACGGTCCAAGCGCTACGTCATAATTCATTACGATACACTTCATAATACAAGCCTTTATGGCCACGGCCCCCAGGACAAATATTAGGTTCCCATAACAACAAACACATGCGCATCACTTTCTGAAATAAACATCTATTTTCAAGAATGTATTTACACAATATTTTCAGGTAATATCACAATTAATATAATTAAATTGATATAAATAATCATCGTGCAAAAAATAGCATGCAAGCCATTTACGGGTCTCGAAAACATAAAAACCCTCGGCTGCGCCTCGGGTTTTCAATCTGTTTCCTCGACCCGTAAACGTGCCTTACGGCACTTGTATCGTAATATAGGCCTACTATTTACGATTGATAATACATTCTTGTTATTGCAATGCAAATCCCCTAACAACTTAATATGTAATCGGTTAATTTCTGAGTTGTTCACCCCTCGAAATTGCCGATACAATCGACCAATGAGGGTTCGGTTTCGCCTCTGGCAATCAACAACAACAAGAGCGGATTTATCTCTCCCAGTTGTCGATGTGTCACCTGACGCAATTGTTTCAAACAAAGCCTCCTGTGGTGGGAAACACTTTACAAACAAAGTGGGCCACGATTTATAATGTGATTCAAGCTAACTCTTCAAGTACCGACATATTTAGGTAGGCTATATACTTATGGTATAACCTCAAACTCTTGTCAAACTAATACAAAATTAGTTATAGCAAACTCCCGATTATCCGTGTTAATAGGGACCGTCACATGTACGGATTATCCGTATGTTAGAGTTGTTACTGGGACAAAGCATTTGATGAGTTTGCATCTTTTTTATATGAAGGTTAAAAGATAGCTCGAATATAGCCTATATATATATATATATATATATATATATATATATATATATAATGAAAAAATTGATGAAATAGGAGCAATTTTTAGGTAGATTTCGAAGAAAAATCTACCTATTGCAATGGATACCATGTCATGATTTTCGAAAAATTCTTTCATATCTTTACGTTTCATGCTCCCCTAAGTACGAAACCACCGCCCGTTCAAAAAAAAAAAAATTGTGATATATATATATATATATATCTTTACACGATAGCGGCCGTAATTTTGAAGATATTTGAACAAAATTTTAATATGTTATTTCTAGGCCCAATAGTTCGGACAAGTTCGTTAATGAACAAAATTGGCCCAAGGGGGTGGTCGGGGGAGGGGGTTGAATTTTTAAAAAATGTATATCTCGGCCCCTATGAAGTATAGAGGGAAACTTTGTTTGAATAAATTAGAGTACTCCCTATGGAGTTCACAGTGACACCAACGATTCGGGGGTTTTGGGGTTACGAGTGGGATTGGGGGAATGGAAATTCGAAATTTTTGAAACCACGTCTTGTGGGGTATCGTTGAAAAGCTCTTGATGATTACTCTACAAATCAATAAATAGTTTCTTGATAGCTCTCATATGACGCGAGATTTTAATGTTTGAAAATAATAACACTTGAAAGAATTATTATAATATCATAATTTTGTCTTGTTTAGCGGCTTTGCTAATTTTATTCATTGCTGATCTTGCGCACGGCCTCCCAGAATATTATATCCTATTATTGTTGTCAAAACAATTGATTGTAGGTTCTTCCTCTTTACTGCAGGTTTGCCATGCCAAGGCTAAAGAAGAAGAGTTCTATGCAGCGACAATAAATTAAACCAAAAGCACTTCGAAATCTGTAGGCCTGCCTAAAGGGATTTTTTTTTTTTTGCTTTATTTTGCATTTTTCGTCATTTTCAAGAGGTAATTTTTTTGGAAATTTTAGGCCGTTTTCGGCTTTTTAGGCCAAGTTTGAGTGGAGTTAGAGAGGAGCTTTTCCATGTACAAATTATTAATTACTTTCAGACAACAGACAATCGTTTTTATTTGAGAATCTCCGCCAAGTTTTCATAGTTCATTTTAATTCAGGTTTATTGTAAACACCACAGCGGTTTGTCTTGTAGCAATAAATCGTTTTTTCTTTCTTTTTAAATGGCACATATTTACTAGGGGCAATTTGATGAGCATGTCAGTTCAGAAAGAATTTTTTTTTCGCTAAGGGTAGCACAGAATAGGGGTGAATGTCGGGCACAGGTAAGCGCGGCAATGAACCTTCGGGTTCCACGAAATAGATAATACTCCTTTATTTTGCTTAGGAATTGTCTATTGCCATTGAGTAAGTAAGTACATAGGCGTAACCAGGCCGACCATATGGGGGGGGGTTATAACATCCGCGGGGTCTGGGGGGGTCCGGGGGTCCACCCGGAAAGTTTTAAAAATTAAGATGCACAATAACGAGTTTTAAGCTTACGGGGATCCTCCCCGGAAAATTTTAAAAATAAAGACGCAAAATAACGAGTTTTAAGCTTCCCACGCTTTATACTTGTATTAAGTAATTTATAGGCAGACTTTAAAAAATGATACAATTTTCCTTTTTTTAATCAATGGGGGGGGGGGTTCAAACCCCCAAACCCCCCCCCCCTCTGTACGCCTATGAGTAAGTAAGTATTATTATTACAGCTTTTGAAGTTTAATAAGTTATAGAAAATTCGGCTGAGATTTAGACTGACACTTAAGTAAGTAATTGTACAGTCGCGGTCCAAACTTTTTTCATTTCTCAACCCCACCTTAAATGGAGAAAACATTCTACAGGTGGTACCAAAAGTTTAAGGCCACTAGCATATTTGAAAGAAATGCGTATTGTCTTTATACTTTTGGGCTGTATTAACTGATTTTTTGTTTGTTTATTGTGATTGTTATGAGATGCTTGGAAATGAAAATAAAATGGAATTACTGGTATTTTTTTCACTTTTACGATTTTTTCAAAATTATATCGATAATTTAAAATTACCACATTTTATAACGTTTCAGGGCATGGGAATTCTATAATAATAAAAATATCGGGTTACTTTCTTGTATGATGGTACATGTATAGTTACACAACAAATTGAAACCTAAGGGCACTATCTGGATGTGTTTTTGTAAAAATTAACACAGGTGAAACTGTTTTTAATATTCCAGAAAAAGTTACTACGATTAACACATTTGAAAGGGTGAATGTCGAGCATTCTCAATGGAGCTATTGATACCCTAACTCTGCCGGATACTAGTCTGGAGCTACTCAGTGGATTGCAGCATGGTTTACATTTAAAATTATTCATTTCCTGTACTCGACATTCACTCTTTCAAATGTAGTAATGTAGTAATTTTTTCTGAAATATTAAAAACAGTTTCACCTGTGTTAATTTTTATAAAAACACATCCAGATAGTGCCCTTAGGTATCAATTTGTTGTGTAACTATACATGTACCATCATACAAAAAAGTAACCCGTTACTTGTATTATTATAGAATTCTCATGCCCTGAAACGTTATAAAATGTAGTAATTTTAAATAATTATCGATATATTTTTCAAAAAATCGTAAAAGTGAAGAAAAAAGAAGTCATTCCATTTTATTTTCATTTCCAAGCATCTCATAACAATCACAATAAACAAACAAAAAATCAGTTAATACAGCCCAAAAGTATAAAGACAATACGCATTTCTTTCAAATATGCTGGTGGCCTTAAACTTTTGGTACCACCTGTAGAGGAAATTGAGATATTATTTTTTTCTATTTTGAAAAAGAAAAAGTTAGTTATGTAGGCTTATACGTAAAAACACATTATCTTTCTACTTTCACATTGTAGCGTTTTCTAATTTAACTTTCCGGGATATGTTTTAATTATCACCGGAACAACGAAAAAGTAAACTTGAGTATTGATTCACGGGGCATTATATTACGTTATATTACACAAGATAGACTTTTTAAAGTAACCATAGCAACCTGAAGTAGGCACGGCCTCCTTGAGCACCGATCTCCCTGCTATCGCTTGTTAAACAAGGAGGCTTAGAAATAACGAAACTGGAAGGTCAGAGTTGAGAGAACCCAAGCGTGACAATGGGTCACAGAGACCGGCCGAGCGCCCACCGCTTCTTCTTAAAATACATCACTCCGGTCTGACAAGCTTCCTTATACAGTGGACATGTACACCATTAACGAGTATAATTCTCTATCTCTCTTTTGTTAAGTTGACGTTCTTCTTTTATTTTTGTGAAAAAGAATATAATCGAGTTGAGGAATAACATGAGTGTGTCGATTCAGTTCTATCTTTAAATTCTTCTCTTATCACTAAGCCCCGGATTTTTTTGCTTTTATTTTCGTGGAACAGCCCTTTTTAGGTATAATAAATAAAAGGCTAAAATCCCTATAATATAAAGCCACTTGGCTGACTCACTCACTGACATTAATGTTTGCCCACTTCCGGATGAGCTAGAAGCTTGAAATTTGGTACACATATAGCTTTTAGGCTGTAAACCACAGGAAAATTCCAGGAAGTATTTTTTATTTTATTTTCAGCCCTAAAAACCCCCGAAAAAGGGCTCGGTTTCCATGGCAACGGTATTATCAAACAGTGTTCACGTAGGGCTTAGAAATAATTATTTCCGTAAACCTAACGGGGTGGTTGAGATAGTAACGTCTTGGACTCGCATTCTGAAGTCTCAGGTTCGTAATAATTAAATCCAATTAACATACTTTTTTTCCAGAGCTAACAAAATTTTCTTCTATCTGTTAAAGAAATTCCATAATTTAAATTTTTTAATCATTACTCGTAGATTAAATCTCGCATTTTTACTTGTGTCTTTCTATGATTTTCCCGGTCGTAAAGGCAATGCTAAATTGATTATTTACATAGATAGGCTATGAAATCTACGTAAACAAAATATTTAGCCAATAACAGCAGACTAAATACACGTACTCTACCTCCCATAGATCTTTTAAAAAACTTTTCCCGAAATTTGGGGGCGGAGCCCCTAATGAGCGGAGTGAGTGCCTATTATAAAAGCCTAAAAATCCGGACCCTATTAATTATGTAAGTATAACTCAGAATAACATAAAACTGGCTTACGTTGATTAATAGGTGAGAATAATAAAACAAATGAGGATAATTATTATATTATTGGAACTCTGAGGCTTTGGTGATTGTTGAACTGGAGCGCAAACAACCGAGGAATGCGGGAAAGTAGCAACAAGTGGTAACGTTGGCCATGACATTTTCCCGCTGACGTAACAATCTCAGCTCTCCGGTTTGCAGGAGATTATTCATGTTGTTTACACTCAGACGGAAAACAAAAGAATCCAGCATGAAATAAGTTAATGCGTAATCTATCCTATAGGAAAATAACTCCAAAGAAAATTTAAAATTCATGTAAATTTACAGAATAAGGCGCAAGAAATAAACTACAAATGTAATCATTGTGTTAACTGTTTTCTTTGCAGTCCGACTCTGATTTATAATTTGTGTGAAAAATCGAGTCTCCCGTATTTAAGGTTCAGTTTATAATTTCCTTGTCGGAGTCCTTTTAAAAATTGGTGTTTCGATTGTAAGGGATAGGGTTACTGTGTTTGTGTTTATTATGTGCAGATTGTGTGGGGGACGGGAAAATGTCTGTCCGTGTGTCCGTATGCACGATTACTGAAATACGCTTTATCGGATTTTCATGAAACATGGTATACGCATTTATAACGTCCTTGGAAAGAAGCCTATTGATATTGGACCAAATCGGTTGACCGGTACCGGAGTAATGCCCAATTTAGTGCCTATTTTATGCTAATATATATTATATAGAATTTATCAAATGCAAATCAGTTCTTATGACAACATATTGTTTTACAGTGTTTATTTACGGCTTTGGAAGTTGCAATACAGTTATCTTTGACAAATAACACTACCCATATATTCCTTCACATATGCTTATCAAACTAGACCTTTGTTCTTCCGTAAGCCCTGCTTAATGAATCGATCTGGAGCTTAACTCTGAAATCGATAAGAAAAATAACTTATTTTCTGCATATCATAATTCCAATGATCACTGATTAAACAAAAGCATTCTGGCACTTTCTTACATCAGTTTACCTGATTTTACGTAAAGTTACGTTTGGCGAGTGCATTAGTCTAGACTCCCGTTGTTGGATCTCTGATAGCCCCACTGTTAGGCCTAAGAGCTGAGGCATCGAAGTCATTCTGCCTAATTATTTGCATTGTGCCTAAATTTATCCTTAAAATCATGTCATAGGCCTACTCTCAAATATTTTTTTTGTAATTAGTGAGCAAACATTCTGCAAAGAACTGAATACGCATTCCCTGCAATAAGTCCTCTATGTCAAAACCTGGAGAAATTTAGTTGTCATTTTACTGGTAATTGAGTTTAATAGGCCTAAATATTTCTTGTTATCATTTCGACAAGATCTCGAGTTAATAATAATGACAAGAAACATTAGTTCAAAAGCGAAATTAAATTAGGAATATAAAACTCAACACAAATGGTATTCGGCTAGATAATTCCACACGAAGAAAAAAGAATTCCATTTTGAGACAAGCAAAGATTATAATGCAGTAAAGGTGTACTTTTTGGTAATATGTGTGGTCTTCAGTATGAGGTTCTTTGCATTCTCGAAAGCAGTGACGAGATCTCGGGCTTGGGGGCATGGATCGATACTATCACGAATCGATTCCTGATTTCATTATGAATGTAATACGATTCTCATTGGCCTATTTTAAATGTCTAAGCTATTCTATTGGCTAAGAGAAGCTTAAAGGGAATTATCAGAATTCAGGTTTCGACGAAAAATGCCGTCTAGTAAAATTTCCTTTGAAACTTTAAAATGCGAATCGCGCCCGACTTTTGTTTTGCGTTATGCATATAGGTAGCTCATGATTAATATAATTTGCAGAGAATAACAAAAGCTCTATATTGCCAGAAAACTCGCGGTAGTTACTTAGCAACCAGTGTCTCGAGCCTCCAGATGGCTTTGGTTTGTTTCGCCCACTTAACTTTTTCTTCCCTCGTGCAGTAGGCCGTGAAAACAAGTGACTAACGCTCTCTGCTCTTGTTCACTTCTTTAGAATGTGGAGTTTGGAGAAAAGAATACATAAATCACTTTTATATTCAAGTACGAAATTAGGAAGTGAGTAACGAATTTTTTTTCAAGCCTTCCAAACACTTCCATGGCCACCACAGAAATATAAAAATGACTTTTTACAGCCGCCCAGAGTTTCTCTTGGCAGACGGGCGACATATACGACTTTTTAAAATGCATTTTTACATTTATTTATCTTCGCGTTCTTTTATTTTTATTGCTGTTGTTGGACCGGGTTGCCAAATTGCAGTTTATTAGCATGCCAGCCCACACGTGGCAACAACACGTCCAAGACAAAAGAGGTACATGCTATAAATCTGTCCTCGAAACCAGGATCCATGGGACCGTGTAAGTTGCCATGGTTACATGTTTATGCGTCGAGATAACAGGTCGCTTTGCAAGTCCTGGTTTCGACAGTATAGGCGTTGAAATACGGCTTTGATCTGCCAAACTGGGCTCTTTGAGAAGAATTTATTTTCATTCTTCAGATTCGATTGGCACATCATTTGGTCGAGTAATAAGTATCGAAGAAACAGGTTTTTATGTGGATAGCATATTGCTTTTCATATAGTTACCTAGCACAAAACTCGCTATCTTCGTCTATACCACAAAACTCTAGATTTCCTTCTCACTTTTGGGCTGCACGACAAATGGGTTACCAATTTATTATTATTATTATTATTATTATTATTATTATTATTATTAGGGATGGGTCCTCGATACTTTCGATACCTCGATACTTGCATGGTATCGGCATCGGACGATACTTCAGAAAACTCGCTCGATACTTTTTCGATACTTTTGTAACTCTGCAATTCTGCAATTAAGTGAGAATGTTAGTATTTTTTTACAAAAACTTGTAAGTGGACTGTTTCAAAAACTAATTTTAGTTTTAAATAATGTAGAGTTTAAAAATAATTATAGTCTACTGATGATATTAAATTTTGTCTCATTAAATATGCAGACTTAATTAATTTAGTTGGTATTACACAGTTCTCTCAAATTTTAATTTTTAATGTACCTATTTATTGAAACTGGAAGTGTTGAAGGTATCGAGTATCGAGGAAAAATCATGTATCGGTATCGAGTAAATCTGGTATCGACCCATCCCTAATTATTATTATTATTATTATTATTATTATTATTTCCTTTCGATTAGGCCAGGTTAGGACCACGTGAAACAGCTGTCTTCTTCTTGTCTTCCCAAAACTTCTTCATTTCGTTCGCGATGTTGTTGTTTCCGTTCTTCCGTCCATTTACTTCCCGTTTTCTTCTTCGGTTTCTCTGGAAATTCGCCATCAAATATTGCTTTCCTAAACTTTTTTCTGTTTGCAATATCCTCCTTTTTGATATTGAATAATTTCAAATCTTCTTCAACTTCCTTGAAAAATGCTGGTTTAGTTTTTTTACTTATATAGTGATCAAAAATTTGTTTGGTATGTCTGTCTCTTTCCATTCTGAAAATTTGACCATAGAATCTTAATCTTCTTTTCCTGAAAGCATGGCCTATTTTTTTCTGCTTGTCTGTGTAACTCCTTTTCTGGTCTCAGTTCGTATATGTTATTCTCCAAAATTGGTCCCATAATTTTCCTTAAGATTCTCTTCTCTGTTTTGCTTATTCTTCTATCTAAGAAGGTGTTTATACGCTCTGTTGCGTACAGAGCTTCTGGTAAGATTACAGTTTTATTTTGCCTGAATTTAGCATTTTTGGATAATGATCTTTTGTTATTATTATGAACTTATTATTATTATTATTATTATTATGTTCCACAAGCGCTTTTAGTGTGGTATAAATATCAGAATTGTTTCAAAGGAGTTTTTTCTCTATTGGCCAGGATAGAGAGAAAGTTACTTCAGTATGTCCCATCAGGTTTTGTCCCCTTATTTTCGTGTTTGTGCTATGAAAACCAGTTGTAATGAAATCCAAGATAAATAAGACAGTATGTTCTGTGGTATCTTAACACTTAGAGATAGCATGTCACTTGTTTTTGTATATCCAAGGCCCCCTTCAAGGTCAAGTTCGGGAGTTACACAAATAGTTTTCATTTTAAACTTTCATTCCAATTCTTTATTTACAGTTCATTGCGTTTGAAAACGCTTGTATTTGTATTATCTTGGTCCCTTTGTAATTGAGAGTAAATATTAAATACTTTTTAGCTTAAGATTATTATTATTATTATTATTCTGTTTATTTATTCTGGCAGAGCTAAAGCCATTTGGCCTTCTCTTCCGCTCTACCAGTAAAAAAAACTACATTACTATTACATAACACAAATACATAATATTACAGATAATTAATTAATACTTAATACTTAAATACCAAGAACTAAACATAGTTATAATTTATAAACTAGAGTGCTATGAAACATTAAATTACAAAATTAAATTACAAAATATAAAAATACTAAAGAAAATAATTAGGATTATAGCCTAAGATTGTATTGGCCTTGGTGGCGGAATTAGTATCGCGCTGGCTTTTTGTGCCCAAGGTTGCGGGTTCGATTCCGGCCCAGGTCGATAGCATTTATGTGTGCATGACAGGCCCATGTCAATAGATTTATTGGCATGTAAAAGAACTCCTGCGGGACAAAATTCCGGCACACCGGCGACGATCATAGGCCTAAGTTTCAGTACATCGCCGTCGTTAAATAACCATATACCAACCAACCAATATTGTTTTAAAAAGTCAGGCAGGCTGTATCGAGTATGTAGGCCTATGTTAAGTTTTTTTTCATATTTGCAGTAGCGTAAAGCTAGGCTACTGGTCCTATAGCCAAATATTTATTTAATGAAACAAAAATAACGTATAATTAATTATAATGAAAGGGTTAGTCAGCCATTTGTCATTTTCTCACAGCCGCCTGAATCGCAGAACAACAATGAACCGTACGTACCAATACGAAATGCTGTATAGATGTATTATATATGAGTCGCTTTTTCTAAACAATAATGCATATGAACTAGAATTTATGAAAAGCTTTTGAAAATATGAATGATAATCCCGAGGAAATTTCAATCCAAGCCAGAGACATTGAATTGAAGCTGGTGCCAGTAAAATATCGGCAGCAATAGACTATGAGAAGGAATATACTGCAATTAAATGCTAGTGCATGCAAGAAGAGAAAAGTTGTTGGCTTACATTTGTTGTTATACGATGAAGTGGGCTACCGTGTTTTCCGGAAAACACTGGTAAAGTTTCTGATTATCATAAAGAAACATGTTTACTTAAATTTGTTTTTTTATGACCAATTATATGCTTAAATCCATGTTAAAAGTTGGTGTGACTGGCCAGTGCCGTCTGGATTTTGTTTATAGATTGCCATGACGACGTTTAGTACTAGGCCGATGCATTTTAAATGCAGTTTGAATGCAATTTTAGCAGCCTTGGTTGCTAAATTGATATTTTTGGGCATGTTACCAGTCCGACAAGCAGCAGTTTTAGAGAGCGTGTACTAAAAAAAGAGTGCCTGGAACGCCACGCGACAGAAGTAAAACTGTATTTATTTTATTTTTTTATTTTTTCAATTTTTGATTATTGGATTTTTTCAATTTTGCTTTATTGGACTTTTTAATATTGGGTTATTGGACTTTTTAATTTTTGATTTTGGACTTTTTAATTTTGGATCTTTGAATTTTTAATATTTAATTTTTTAAATTTTTGATCTTTGAATTGTTTATTTTTGGATTTTCTAAATTTTTGATTTTTTGATTTTTTATTTTTTTATTTTATTATTTATTAAATTTTTTATTTTATCATTTATTAAATTTTGGATTTTGGATGTTATAATTTTTAGTTTTGTTTTTTAAAATTTTGGAAATTTGTATTTTTTAATTTTGGATTTTTAATTTTTTTAATTTTGAATTTTTTAATTTTGAATCTTTAAATTTTTTAATTTTGGATTTTTAAATTTTGATTCTTTGAATTTTTTATTTTTGGATTTTTTAATTTTGTATTTTAGCTTTTTAATTTTGGATTTTTAGATTTTCTCAATTTTGGTATTTTCGATTTTTTAATTTTGTAATTTTTAAATTTTAATTAAGTGTCTGGTTTCCACGGATGGTAATTTTAATACGTGGATAAATATTTCCATATTTTAAAATAAAGCATTATTCTCTTATTTTTACCATTCCGACAAGCAGCTGTTTTAGAGAGCATGTACTAAACAAAATTGAATGTGAGACAATTCAAGTTGACGGTTTTGCGAGAATGCGCACTCCCGCAATGTGGCCCCTTACGCTTAGTGTGACGTGTGTTGCATAAGGGAGCAGGCGCAATAGTAACAGTGGGCGAGGTCACTCCGATGTAAATATAACAGCGGTTTGTTTACTAACAACGCCGGCCTTCGGCTGACTCAACTCGCAAAAACCACTTCCCGCGCAAATTGCGTAATCACCAGCTTCGTTTGTTTTATAATATCCCATTATTGCGTGCTCTCTTTTCATTCTTTTGTGCCTTTTCTGTCTTTATGGCTCTGTAGAGAGAGAAATATAGTGATAGAGGAAGGGAGAACACCAAAAGACAGGTCGCGGTCCTGTAAGGCCCGGGCGGCGTGAACTGCGTAAACGCACCTACAAGGTGGAGGTAAAACTCACATATGAAGATTTTTTTTTGAGCTGTGTTTGTACTCCTTTTAGCTTCGAGGTTATATCAGGAGTTCGGGATCTGTGTCTGTACAGTAAGGTAGGCCACGGAATTATTGATTGTCAATTGTTTCTACTGTCGGTGTATTTTAACGGAGTAAATTTCAACTGATATTAATTTAAACGGATGAAATGGTGAGGATGATTCATGGTATGTAAATATCCAATACGGCATTTGCCTTTACGACTGGGAAAACCATGAAAAAAATCTTAAATTGAAAATCCAAAATTAAAAATCCAAAAATAAAAATCAAAGATCCAAAATTTAAAAAATAAAAAATCCAAGATCCAAAATTTAAAAAATCGAAAATTAAAAAATCCAAATTAAAAAAAATAAAGAACAAAAATTTGGGAAATAAAAAAAATCCAAATTAATAAAGTCCATAAACCCAAAATAAAAATACCAACAATCCAAAATTGAAAAAAATCCAATAATCCAAAATTGAACAAATATAAAAATTTAAAAAAAAATCCAAGTTTCACTTCTTTCGCGTGGCGTTCCACTCACCCGATTTTTTAAAAATCAACTGACACCGTATCGGAGATAGACTGTCTTATAGCCTATTACCGTTTAGCCATAATAAACCTAAAAAAAGTGCCGGAACATTTTAGGATTTTCGTGGTAAAAAAATTGAAACTTTTGAAATTTTGCCGTCGGTTACAAGCTAAAAGTTATGTCTGCCAAATCTCAGGTTTCTAGCTCATCTGGAAGTGTATTTAATGGAGTAAATTTCAACTGATATTAATTTAAATGGATATGGTACAGGATGAAATGGTGAGGATGATTCATGGTATGTAAATATCCAATTCGGCATTTGCCTTTACAACTGTGGAAACCCATGTCAAATTGGACGGACACTGGATTTGAACCTGGGACCTCCACGTTACCATCTCGGCCACCTCGCTCAGTTAATTAAATTTATTTCACCCTAATGTATGTTCAATTCTTTGCATTGCAATATAGTAAGGGTAATTAAATCACGGATGATGAAATGGGCTGGGCATTATGCGCGCATGGGGAAGGAAAGACATTCGGTATCTCAAAAATATTGACTGGGAGACCCGAAGGGAAAATACCACTTGGAAGATCTAGGCGTAGGTGGGAGGACAATATAAAGGGAAGTAGGATTTGCGAGGGATGATTGGATAGAGTTAGCACAGAATAGAGTTGAATGGCGGGCTCAGGTAAGCGTGGCAATGAACCTTCGAGTTCCATAAAATAAATAATATTCCTTTAGCTTTAGCTATTGCTATTTATTAAGTAAGCAGTAATAATTTACAACATACATTTATTTAAATTACTCTTACTGTTATTATTATTATTACTATTATTATTATTATTATTATTTAAATAAGGATCCATCACCTATTTGTTGTATTTTAACCCTTTTAATGCACGAGAATTCAATTCCTCACACAATTATAAATCTTTGTCGGACTGCAAAGAAAACAGTTTACATAATGATTAAGCCCATCCTGTAACGTCGAGGTTATATCATTAGTTCGGGATCTGTGTCTGTACAGTAGGGTAGGCTATGGAACTATTGCTTGTCAATTGTTTCTATTGTCAGTGTATTTTTATGGAGTAAATTTCAACCGATATTAATTTAAATGGATATGATACAGGATGAAATGGTGAGAATGATTCATGGTATGTAAATATCCAATTCGGCATTTGCCTTTACGACTGGGAAAACCATGAAAAAAAAAACCATGTTAAATTGGCCGGCTACGGGATTTGAACCTGGCCACCTCGCTCGGTGAATTTATATTGTTGCATGCCCTAGTGATAAAGAAAAAAAGCGCCGCAATACAAATAGGATACAAAGAAGTGTGCATTTTATCGCCCGGATATTCACTTCCTCTGCCCACCATATCAACCCTCTCTCTGCCTCTCTCTATTCTCTCCTTTTTCTCTATTCAAGGATTAACACTTAACTTCAAGTTAGAGATAATCTGGATGATCTTTTCTAATCCTCTTGTTACTTTCTCGCTTATACGTAGTATAGAGAAAGTATTGTGATCGTGACAAAAATTCGAAGTTGAGATAACACCGGGAGAGCACGTTTCATGAAGCCTAGAAACCGAAAAAAATATTTTTGGAATGACGTCTGTCCGTCTGTCCGTCTGTCCGTCTGTCCGTCTGTCCGTCTGTCCGTCTGTCCGTCTGTCCGTCTGTCCGTGGACAAGCACAGCGGGTAAACGGTTCATTGTATTTACTTCATTTTTTGAATTAAGGAGTTTTTCGAAATTTTGTCGAACCGCCCAGAAATTTAGTTTTACAACTGAAATATTAAGGGGACTTTTCATGAAAACTTTTTTTAAAAAACTGTTTTTTGAAAAAATGGCTCTAACGATTTTAATAAAAATTTAAAATTGTAAAGTCTTATATATGACTAATAAAATGGCTATATCCGTATTTCCGCAAAAATGACTTAAGGGGCACTTTACTCGTATCCATTTTCAATTTTTCTAGATTATATCCATTACAGTAGGCGATACATGAAAACCTATCACAGTAAAGTTGTAGAAAAATTTAAAATGAACATTTTTTGTTTAACACATTTCTTTGTACATTTAATAGATATCAAGATAAAAACAAAATAAGGACAGCTTAAATGCGAATTTCAGAACATAAATGTCAATTAAAATATGAATGACATTTTGTTGCCCCTAGTAACAAGAAAACTATAGGCCTAATGTACTTATTGTTGTGAAATGCAATCAGTTTAGCTCAGTCGCAATGAACACACTAAAACCAATTACAGCGAGGTGGTAGGCCTATGGGCTAACAGGGAAGAGGTCCTGAGTTCAAATCAAACCTCGTGGCCGTCCAAATTGACTTGGGTTTTTCATGGTTCCGTCGTTCTCAAAGGCAAACGCCGGGTTTGTAGGACTTGCTTATTTTCCATAACTCATTGCCGCTATGTCACTGGATATTATAATCGCTTAAACTGAATATCACATAAGAAGACATCACTAAACAATAGAAACATGACGCGAATGAGTTGTTAATATAGACCAGCGTTTCCCAACCTATGGTCCCGCGTACCACTGGTGGTTCGCGAACACGGTGCAGATGGTCCGCAGACATAATTGATTTTAAAATATCATAAAGCAAGTGGGAAGTAAAGAAGTAGAAATTTTTCACATAAAATGGACACTAGATGTCCATTTCGCCACTAGATGTCCATTTTAAAGGTTTAAAATCTTCGAAAATACAGATCATATCGACTAAATTTGACTAATATTGAGCAAAAAAAAAAAACAGGAACTCTGCAAGAGGCGTCAAGCTCAACCGTCTCATTAAAAGTGAGTAATAACATAATTCCTAATTATATTATCAAATTGGTAATATATATTAAAGTCTGTTCAAAATATAATTTTACTGTCAATAGTTTCATTCCAATTCAATAACTGTGTTTCCGTCGGATTAAAAAAAATTATTTCGTTATAACGACCTATAATTTAATACCCCAAATATTAAGAATATAGGCCTACATATAGCCTACTTTTAAAAATTGGATGTAAAATTTGGGGTCCGTAAAGTTTTTTACTCATTTTAGAGGTCCTCGGCTTCAAAAAGGTTAAGAAACGCTGATATAGACTAATGTTTCACGCAAACTTACTAAACACGTGGTATGACCTACATGCAGTTAAAGCGTGCAATATAACCTAAGTAGTAGTAGTAGTAGTAGTGGCGAAATTCAAATATAAGTCGCCCCTAAAGCTTCACCATTCGATATTCACATTTGCACAGACTGTGTGATGTATTTTGTTTCTGAGCGAAGCAGAGTGACCAACTGCCCTTGTATACTGTTGCTTGTAGCTAAATAATGCATAACACTAACCACATAGTTAAGTGCGCGAAGCGGAGGCGGCAGCCGTAGCGAAGCGCCCTTGAATTTTCGAATAATGTACGATACACTGTTTGTAGGTTTCGAAAATGTGGCATATTATATCTGCCGCAAGGTTTGTCAGCCTGCCACCTCTCGTCTAGCGGTAAGACGTCACACCTCCAACGTCCAATCACGAGTTTCTTCATAATACTAGGACAGAAGAATTCGTTAGATCGTGGTATAAAAGAAGCTGCATCGGTGAAGATAGGTTGGGTGGGACCGATTTATCCCAAGGTGCGACTTATATTTGAATTTTCCCGTAGTAGTAGTAGTAGTACTAATAATATGCAGTTTTACTGTCATTGATTATTATTATTATTGTTATTATTATTGTTATTATTCTTATTATTATTTCACGGTAAAAGCATTGAACATAAAGATCGACCCTGATGCTTTCCGTTCTAGATACTTCTTAGTTTTATGAAAATGTAATAAGTAGCCTAAATTTAATTGTCTCTTTAATGTAATTTTTTCTGTGCTAGCCTTTAACACGTATATGCGAGAAAGTTTGTGCAACGTATTTTTGCACCATTTATTTTCCTTTCCATGCTTTCTCATCTAGAACAAAAGACAGGCGGGCGGAGTGTGTGTGAGTTAGAAATGTAGAGACAAAAGAAGGTTGGTTCATTTGTTTAGTCTGGTAGTGAAATGAAGTTAGTAACTGTCCGGGGCACAGGAGCAGGCTGTAAGGCAGTATGTATGCTATATTCGCTTCTCATTTATATTATAGCCTAATTTAGTTAATATTTAATTCCATGCAGATATAATTTAACATACATTCCCTGTCAAATTTCTACATTTTAATCTAAAGTAAGGCGTAATATAATAAACAAGAAATCGTTACCTAAGTAATAATACTTATTACTAGGGCAAGGCATTTGTTGATTTTGCATCTTTTTCTTATGAAGGTTAAAATAGCCTATAGCTCGAATATATGTAAATGTGTATAATGAATTAAATAAGGGCAATTTGTTTTGGCATTTTTTTGCTTTATTTTGTACTAGCTTAAAAGACCCGGCGTCGCCCGGGTTTTGTATTTTGTAATTGGAAATTAGCTTATGAAGGATTTTCAATTTTAAATTCTAGGTCCTTATATAGGCATTTATAATTTGAAATAGGAAGAACGACTTATTACACTCAAACTATTCCCTCAGAAAACGCTTGATATAGTTTTTTATGGCTCATAGAGGATCTAGAATGTTGCATCCCATCGCTTGTACAGTGCACAGCAAGCCTGGTAGAGGTTTTAATAAGAAGAAACAGAAATTCCTGTAACGTAAAATTGTAATATCGAGGCGGGAAATTTCCCACTCTTATGTTACCTCGTTTTGTTTTCTCTATGTCCAGGGTAGAGAAAGTTATGTGATTCCATTATTTTAGTGGATTTCATTCTGTAATATTTTTTTATAACATGAATTATTTTGATAACTTCTCTTATTTGTCAAAAGTGCATTTCAATTGTTTTTTCCAAGCCCACCTGATACCATTTGGCAACAATATATTCTGTGATTTAGAATTGATAATTCTATGTAAAAAGGGATTAAGTATTTTCAAAAACATTTAATTTTTGGCATTTAGAATCAGGATTTTTCAAAATCCTTTCCTAGTGAGCACCTACATTATGAAACGAAGGTACTGTCAAAATTCCAAGTCTCTACCTGTTATAGTTTAGGCTGTACGTTGATTCCTGTCATTCAGTCAATCAGTCAGTCAGGACAAAGCCTTTTATATATATAGAGATTTTTCGTCATTTTCAAGAGATTACCTATTTTTTGGCAATTTTTAGGTCATTTTCTGCATTTTTAGGTCAATCGTTTTTATTTGAGATTCTCCTCCAAGTGTTCATAGTTCATTTTAATTCAGGTTTATAGTAAACACCATAGCAGTTTGTCTTTTAGCAATAAAGAATTCTTTTTCTTTCTTTTAAGTGGCACATATTTGCTAGGGGCAATTTGATGGGCATGCCAGTTGAGAAAGAATTTTTTTTTGCTAAGGGTGTCCCAAGTAGTATAAATTTACTTACCGGTAGGCCTACTTCTTTAGTAAGAATATTAATGTGTTTTATATTGTAAATTCATATATAATGCACAGTTAGCCATTAAATTGCTTTTAGCAATTCATTTCTTAAAAAACTAAATATAAGTAATAAACTAATAATGTTGGATTTAATGGTAATTTTTTTAATCTTTGTGTCATTTTTTTCACTATTTTTAGATTATAAATGTATTTTCTATTTTGAATTTTTTCACTATTTTATGGTCACGATTTTTTGTCACGATCACAATACTTTCTCTATGCGAGAAAGTAGAAAGTAAAAATGAAAAATCAAAGTACATTTACTTCCTCTCGAAGGACATTAATATACAGCTAGTAATTCATATAAAGGAAAACATGTTATAGCTGTAAATGTTATTGCAGCTTAAACTGAATTTATTTTAAATTAAGGCAACTGAATTTGAGTTGAGTGGTTTTGCCTCTGAGGCTGGTCAGTTCACACCTAGGTTGAGTTGACTGAAACCTCAAACTCCGACGAGGTTAAAAAAAAGTTGCTGTCGCAGCAAAAGTTGGAAATAAAAAAGAGCTAGCAGTGTTTGTGTTTTATGAACTCGGGGGGGGGGGGGGGGGGGGGGACAATGCATTGACCTACATCACCCTTTGCCATGTCAGCAGATTCCACAAAACAAACCTCTCCATCATAGACTAGTATTGCTTTCAGCTTTCTTAACAACTTGCAATTTAAACACAATATCTTGAAGAAAACTGACTTTTATTTTAGTAATATGTAGGCTTTGGAATGATAAAAAATTGATACATGAATAGGCTCGGAGCCAGAATTCAAGATCGGGGTGGGCAAAGTGTTTCTCAAAATGGGCTAGGGCTATGTTATGGAAGAATATTGAATTTTGTGGAATAAAAATCATTAACTGCAAAATACTTACTTAGGCCTTCTTAATGGCAATTGGCAATTCCTCAGCAAGCTAAAGGAATATTATCTATTTTATGGAACCCGGAGGTTCATTGCCGCGCTTACCTGAGCCCACCAATTCAACCCTATTCTGTGCTAACTCCATCCAACCATTCCTCGCAAATCCTACTTCTCTTAAATCTATCCTAATATTGTCCTCCCACCTACGTCTAGATCTTCCAAGTGGTCTCTTCCCTTCGGGTCTCCCAGTCAGTATATTTGAGATATGTCTTTCCTCCCCCATACGTATAACATGTCCAGCCCATTTCCTCCTCCGTGATTTAATTACCCATACTAGGCTATATCTGGTCATGAAGCTCGTCGTCATGCAGTTTTCTCCAGTCCCCATTTCCATATTTCATTTCTAACTACTTTTCACCATTTTTTAAGTGCCAATGAGATTGTGTGTGGGGACGAAAAATATCTGTCCGTCCGTCCGTCCGTGTGTCTGTATGCGCCATAACTCAAATACGCTTTTTCGGATTTTCATGAAACTTGGAAAACACATTTATAATGTCCATGGGAAGAACCCTATTGATATTGAACCAAATCGGTTCACCGGTACCGGAGTAATGCCCAATTTAGTGCATATTTTAATAAATTATGGCGCCTTTCTGACGTTCATGAGAAGTGCCCTATTGAATTTGAACCTAATCTGTTGGCCGGTACCGGAGTAAAACCCAATTTAGTGTCTATTTTAAAGGCGCAATAACTCAAATACGCTTCATCTGATTTTTATGAAACTGCGTATACACATTTATAATGTCCATGGGAAGATGTCTATTGATATTGGATTAAGTCGGTTGACCTGTTTCGGAGTAATGCTCAATTTAGTGCCTATTTTATGGTAATATACATATTCGAAACAATGTATTTTAAAAAAAGCCAATCAGTTATCTTGACAACATGCCTATTGTTTTACTGTGATCTTATAAGGCTTTGGAAATTAAAATGAAGTTAGCTATGACTAAAACACTATTGATTTGCATGCGCTTATCCAACTAGACCGTTAAACTGACCCAGGTGGCCGAGATGGTAACGTCTTGGCCTCACATTCTGGAGTTCCATGGTTGAAATCGCGAAACCGGCCAATTTGACTTTTTTTGTATTCTGCATATCATAATAATTATTGTAATCATAACTGATTAAACAAAAACATACTGGCACTTTGTTACATCAGTTTACCTGATTTTATTTGTAGTTGGAACCGTTCTACGCACTTCGTTATGCATATTTCATTATACGAAAGCAATAATCGTAATTGCGACGGTAAATGAACTGCTTGCGGTTTTCTTCTAGCACTCCCTCCACGTATGAATATTACATAACATGAATAAGTAACATTACTGGCACTTGGGGGCGCCATTACCACTCGACAGGCATTTGTTTGCGGGCGCGTAAATAATGCAAACAATGGTTATGATAATGCGGGCGTCCACGCGGAAACAGCAAGGTGATCCTTTGTTCTTTTTTTAAAACAACCACTAATTATTTCACTCGCTCATTGTTTTCTACGCACTTTATTGCTTTTTAAATCGAGACGCAAATTAATAGCTGTTTCCGTGGACTAGGCCTTCTGTGCACGATTTCATTCAGGAGGCCTTGGATCTTCATTAATTCCGTTTCAGTTCTAACTTAGCCAGGAATAAACAATTGAACAACGAAGTTCTAATATAGTTGTAAAACAAATGAACTGTGTAAATTGACACTTAGCGCCGTAGCTTTGAAAATTGATGCACTCACATAACTTTTTCCATCCGAAAAGCATGGGCAATACATCTTTCTCACTTCACATTCTGATATAGTATAAGAGACCGCATTGCAAAGAGTGCGTATTCAGTTGTTTGAACCTGATGCAAAGCTTTATTGTTCACCAGGCAAGACTGAGTTTCTACAAACAGTGGGTGGCTTATAACTACCCTTCAGAGAATTCTTTTCGATAAAATGTTTCAAATTAAACTTTGAGCTCTTAGTATAAGCACCTCATGAAGCCGTTTTCGACAAAATAGTGAAAAACAGAGTTTTCTTCGTGAAAAGTGGCATTACACATTTAAAAAGTATAACATTTTGTTTTCATACGATTTTCCGTTCTGGAGCTAGGCTCTTCACAGACACACAGATACATAACACAAGCACAGACATCCTTTGAATTATTTTTAATTTTTTAAATGTTTTATATTATTATTTTTATTTTTTAATTTTTAATTTTTATTATTTATTATTTTTTTATTTTTATTATTATTCAGGGGACCTCAAATCGTGTATTACGTTAAAATTCAACTTCGAATTTCGGGGTGGAACACAATACTTCCTCTATCTATAATACCTAAGGAAGGGCAAAGGAAGTATATTAAAGTCATTTGGGCAGATAGAACAACCATCTCACAACGAACGATAGAAATGTACATTAATTTAATTTTTTTAACGAACGGAACTGTAAAGAGCATAGGCGTAACCAGGCCGACCATATGGGGGGGGTTATAACATCCGCGGGGCCTGGGGAGGGGGGGGGGGGTCCGGGGGTCCTCCTCCGGAAAATTTTAAAAATTAAGATGCAAAATAACGAGTTTTAAGCTTCCGGGGGTCGTCCCCCGGAGAATTTTAAAAATTAAGATGCAAAATAACAAGTTTTAAGCTTCCGGGGGTCCTTCCCCGGAAAATTTTAAAAATGAAGACGCAAAATAACGAGTTTTAAGCTTCCAACGCTTTATACTTGTATTAAGTAATTTATGGGCAGACTTAAAAAAATTATAGCCTATAATTTTCCTTTTTTTAATCAATGGGGGGGGGTTCAAACCCCCAAACCCCCCCCCCTCGGTACGCCTGTGGTAAAGAGTGACCAGAAAAGAACTTTGTACAAAAACAAAAATGTACAAAATATGGTAATTCTTAACACGGAATTCCTGTGATAAATTTATTTGTTTTTCAAGATCCATGTTAACCAACTCTTTAAATATAAAATTCCCTGAAGTAATTTAGACGAAGTAGCGGTTAAACAAAAGCAAATCTCTCGGGAACAACCTTCATGCATCCCTTCCTCCGTGGTCACGTGTGTGGAAGTAATTACACGCAGAATAAAGAAATAATACGCTGTACCTTGCCTTCCAACTTTGAAACATGAAATGTTTAACTGGTACAACACAGAAGCAAAAACCCGTGCGCTTTCATACATGACATGCTCGAGGCCTGGAGGACAAAAAAATGAAAGTCGAGCATTCTGGCTTCGTTATCAGGTCTCCTTGGTCAGTGTAAAATCTGGAAAACAAATGCTTTGCTATCTGAATATCCGGTACTCGGCCACCTGTAATAAAAACAAATGAACTTGGGAACTTCAGTTTAAATCTCTTTCATAAGTTTTTTTCTTGCTTTTCAAACTTTCCCACTCTCGCTTAAAATTCCCCTCGAAACAACTTCGACTTGTCCATGTGGAAACAAAATATTAGAATATGACAGAGAAAAGGAAACTTGTTGTTTTCTGAATTCTTTATTTGTTTGTTTGTAACTTGCTGTTAAGTTCAGAACATTTGGTATAAAATATAAACTTTAAAGTAACAGTTGGCAGAGGTATTTACCATTTCTGAAGTTACTGTACGACAATATCAAAACAAGTCCAGTGAATAAAACAGGCGTAATTAGAATCTAGGAAAATACAATATTAATAACACGATATTGTTGTAGCAATGAGGTTAATCTAAAAAAATAAAACAGAGTCGATGGTAATTTAGTTGTGAGTCCCCGTCGTGCAGAATGGATATGGCAAGATGTGAACAGCATTCTTATGTCAAAATAGTCGCTATCCGAGAGAGAAATGCCAGATAATACCACAAGGCGCTGATGGAAGCTATGGGGAATAATGAAGGTAAAATTAACAAAAGATAAAATTAACTCTTCTTGTTGATGTATATTGATTTTCATATACAGGGTGTTAATGAATAACACCGAAATATTTTACCTGTGTATAGAGGGGTCATAGACAAGTAACTTTTATTAGGAGATTTTTTCTCTATGGATTCAATTTTTCCAGTTACAGCATAAAATCTCCCAGGGCATGGCCGCCACTGACTTCTAACATCAGAAAAAAAATGCAAAACAAAGGAACTTCGTTATTAACACTGTAGTCAGTAGTTATGAATAAAAAAACACTAATGCAGTGGCGACCAGTTATGGGATTAGTCTGTAAATTTTGCAGATTATGGAAACACTAAATTATGATACAGCTGTTGACGATTGATTAAGAGTCAGGTTTTTTTCGATCACTAGGAAGGCATGAAGTCAATTTAATGAACATTTTAACCCTATTAAATTTAATTATTGACTTATGAGCACCAAATTATAATGACTTTAAAGCCCTGTACCATACACATTTTACGTCATAGAGCAAAAGTCTCCTAATATAAGTTGCTTGTCTAATGCCCGGTTTCTACAAACTAGTGAATTACCTATGGGTAAATTATCCATGGACAAATTAGTTCCATTTAACCTACAATGATATAATGAGCAAGGCCTTGGAGTTGTACATTTAATTTAATTCAGAAGGCTTTGATTCTCATTGTTTAAATTATTATTGATCCTATGAGAGGTTAAATTTTATCCAGCCATCCACGAAAGGATAAATTAACCCGACAATTTACCCTTGAAAAGATCTAGCCCGAGTTTGTAGGAACATTTTTTCTGTCATTTTCATATTTACTCAGAGGACATTTATCTAGAAAATCGCCACAAGTGTATGTGATTGCTATCTTTAAATTATTTGTGTTTGTGAGGTGTTATTTTTGTGTAAATTCTGTCCATTGGATAATTTACCCATAGGCTAGGTATTTCGCGAGTAGGCCTATATAGAAACCGGCCATAAGACACCTCTATATACAGGTAAAAATTTTCGGTTTTATTTATTAACGTACATATAACTGAACTTGAAGGGATCATATAGTGGATATGTGTTCTTTCATGCTTCACATTAGAGTGGCACGATACAGTCGCGTATGGATGTATATGGGTGTCTGTTTCCTTCACTATCCTGCATCTAGTACCCATAATCTGCATTATACATAAATTCCATGGCCTGCCCTTTCAATGTATATTTCAAAATTTTAAAATTTTCACCCGTTTTCAAAAGGAAAAAAAAAATAGTTGCCATGACCTTTGGTTGGTATTTTAAAATTTAATGTTTACGAAGTGAAGGCAATGTTTAACACTAGGAGGTGCCCGTGGCTTCGCCACGATAATTCCTTTAAAAATTAAAAATTAAGAGTATAATAATTATTAAAGCATTATATTTATTAACACTTGCACGCGAATCATTCATAAACTAAGCCATTAATAATTAATGAAACAGCTAAAATTCCTGCTTTAGAGTACATTCCACGAAATGAAAGCGCCCCCTGTGAAAACTATATCAGAATCGATTATGCAGTTCCAAAGAACCTGTGAACACATAATAACTTAGTATTGTTTCTCAGCTGTTTATTGACATGAATATGATGTGAATTTTATTTGATCAATTCAGTGTAATTTTCAGAAATTATATAATGTTTCAAGGGAAGGAATGGTTTGTTTGGATTATTATTATTATCAGCGATATTTCAAGAGATAAAACCATCAATATTTTACAGCTGTTGCCCCCGGCTTCGTCCGCCATTATTCATTGACTCCAGGATTTTTAAGAAAATTACACTGGTAGATTATTAAAAATGTTCGTGGTTCAGAGCTATGAAAATTGTAGGTAAAAATAAAATTAGAATATTTGTTCATTGTGTTCATTCACTTAGGCCTTATATAATAAAGAAAGGTTTTCCTTCCTAATTTTGTAGTCGTCATGAAAGTTTATACTGCGAGAGACGAACATCGCCGAGTATACCCGATGTCTCACGAAGCGGGCGAGCAAGCACGCTATTTAGGGCCGTTGAATTGTATAAGAGTAGATATTTTCTTTAAAAATAAAAAAAAATAAAAATAATACACTTTATCATGATTTCTTCACATTTAGAACAAAATTTCAAGAATAAAATCTACTTTTTTGGACCCGATTCAATTGGAATCATTGATAAACCAGCAAGTGATGTAAAATATGTTAATAGGAACCCATAAGAAACGAGGTGTTCTACATTTCACTGTATTTAATTTAGCTAGACGTTTCACTGGAGCTGAAATTTACTACAGTTCCTGTGATATGATAATTTAGTAGGTACTCTACGTACTGCACGCTCTCGGAGGTAAATTTCCCTTTCTTCCAGCTGGTGGGCGGGAAATTTAGCGTTACTTTTTGTCTCTTCACATTCGTCCTAATTTACCGACTCCTCCTTGACGGGAATTTGTTCTCCAAATTAACAACAGTGCTGCACTCTGGCAGCGGAATTGCAAATTGTTGCATTTCATTTGCCAGGCTGCACATTCTTTATGCAAAACTGTACCGAAGAAGCTTCTTCTTCTGTTTCATATTCAAAGCTTGCTACAAACAGCCTTGGACTTAGCATAGGACAGAGAGAGATGTCCAAATTAGGGACCGCGACTGTAGTACTTTTATAGGCGCGTAGGTACAGTGGTTGGTATTGCTGATTACCAGAGTCCGGGTTCTAATGACATGTCATCTTTTTATTGATGCTGCATAGACATTGCCAGTTTGTAGATAAATTCTAATCATGGCCTCTAGATTATAGAAATACATTTTTATTAGGTCATTTTTTTGCATTTTATGCAATTTTATATTTTTAGGGCATTTATTTCAATTTTAGGTCATTATTTTGTCATTTTCATGTCATTTGCTTCCTTATTTTGTCATTTTCATATATTTACATTGAGTGTATTAACTTTTTTTCGTCGCTAGCGGTGCTGTCTTTGAAGTGTTGTTTGTTTAATGCAAGAAGGAATAATTCGGCGTTAAAGTGTTGTCATGTCTCAGTCGGAAATGAGAATCAAAGAATCCCCAAAATTTTGTATTATATTACTATTGTTATTAGATTAACTTTGTACCAGAGTCTGCCAGCTGCTTGGATTTGAGAGTGCAAACTACCATTTACCCTAAATAAAGAACAATATAATCCGGCAGACCACAAAAGGAAATGCTGACTCGCCAGTGCCTCAGTGCCAGCATAAATTTCTGTGAGAAAAGAACATTCACAACATTACAGTTATTTACAGTTTTTACAATTATGTACAAAGTGGTCTATAACTTTGTGTGTACAATAATAATTTTTTTGAAATAAAATATAAGTTTTTAGGTCATTTTTTATAATTATTAAGTCATTTTCTTTAAAAGTTAGGGTCATTTTATAGGTCATTTTTCAAGCTATTATAGGTCATCAGAATCCGGGCCCTGATTATTATGTATTTGCTAATAATGTGAGTGTAAAAGTTCTCTGAAATAGGGCCCAGGTATTGGACATCGTTACCATAGCAACAGACAAACTAAACTTTACGCTTTGAAACAGAACATAGTTGTTGGCTTTGGACAAGAAGCAATGAAACAAGCTGTGGTAGTGATCTGTTTTCCTTTCGGGTGAACAACTGACAATCTATTGGAACGAAACTCTTTCTCGTGTCCACAGCCAGAAATAAATGTAGAGAAATGCTACTTGATACAAGTTTTTTAAACTAAAATTTGGATAGTGTGATATTGCCTTAAGGTTTTTTTTGTAGTGATTTTAGGTTGTCTACAAGTGTCTATTTGTAGTGTTAGCTGTGTTGTACACATACAGTGTTACCACTTGCAAACAGGAAATTGAGTTTATGTTAATCACGTGACTCTGAGTGCAGGGTTCGCAAGCCTGGGAACACTGCCCTTGTCCCTTAAATTCCCTTTATCTACTTCATTCCTAACTGAAGCTCAGCTCAGAGTTGTATTCTTCCTCCTTCAGTTTTGGTCGCGTAAACGGTTTTATGAGGGGGGGGGGGGAGGCGCACTTGCTAAAACAGCCTGTAAGGAAAGTGCTCTAAGTCTGGACAAATGAATGTAGAAACCATGGCCTCCGTAGGAAAATTCCGTTCTTGATATTTCATACAGTGCAGTCAGATGTTTGTAACTTTTTTGCACTCCTTAGCTAGTAAGTGGTACTTACGAACTTTGTTTACATGGATCGTAAGTTGACATTCCCACACAGTCTTGTTGCTAAGGCCGGTTGCGATGAGGTTAAATTACTTACGGTCCAAGCGCTACGTCATAATTCATTACGATACACTTCATAATACAAGCCTTTATGGGCACGGCCCCCAGGACAAATATTCGGTTCCCATAACAACAAACACATGCGAATCACTTTCTGAAATAAACATCTATTTTCAAGAATGTATACACATAATATTTTCAGGTAATATCACAATTAATATAATTAAATTGATATAAATAATCATCGTGCAAAAAATAGCATGCAACACACGGGCCGTAAAGGCATTTACGGGTCTCGACCCGTAAACGTGCCTTATGGCACTTGTATCGCAATATACTATATTAGGCCTATGTGACGCCTTCTTCAGTTATATGTTCATATTTAATAGGGAAGGTATGTTAAATTATAGCTATTTGAATGTTAAAATATTAACTAAATAGTAAGCTCCCTAACATACTGCCTTTTTTATTTATTGCGAACTAATAGGTGCTTGAAATTAAAAATTAAGAGCAACTTAATTGAAACATCATATTTATTAACACTTACACGCGAATCATTCACAAACTAAATGATTAATAATTATAATGAAACAGCTAAAAATCCATCTTCAGAGTTCATTTCACGAAATGGTAAAAACGACCTCAGATTCGAGTTCCCTGGCCCAGAAAACCCCTGCATAGTGAGTTCCGTCCAAATAGAGCAATGTTTGCCCATTTAGGTCTCCATTCATTATCCCTCTTCCGTCTAGGTTGAAAATTTCAAATGTCTGCAGGCCTTGGCATTATAAACAAATGAAAGGACCAGGGTGAGAGCACAGAATCGAAGCTAGCTATCAATAATTCCATGCAGTGTATCGACAATATCGCGATGCTTTCATTTTCAACTTATGAAAGAGAAAAAAAAAAAAAAAAAAAAAAAAAAAAAAAAGCCACCTGCAACCGATTTGACAAATGAAATGTATTGCCGAAAACTGATGCTTCGATAGCGGGGGGGGGGGGGGGGGGGGAATTTTTGTCAGTTTTTTGCTCATAATTTGCGAACGAAAGCCAAAATATAAAAATCCCTTTAGGCAGGCCTAGCCTACAGGCTGAGGTAGATTTCAAAGTGCTTTTGGTTTAATTTATTATCGCTGCGCAGCACTCTTCTTTTTTAGCCTTGGCATGGCAAACCTGCAGTAAAGAGGAAGAGCCTACAATCATTTGTTTTGACAACAAGAATAGGATATAATATTCTGGGAGGCCGTGCGCAAGATCAACAATGAATAAAATTAGCAAAGCCGCTAAACAAGACAAAATTATGATATTATAATAATTCTTTTAAGTGTTATTATTTTCAAACATTAAAATCTCGCGTCATATGAGAGCTATCAAGAAACTATTTATTGATTTGTAGAGTACTCATCAAGAGCTTTTCAACGATACCCCACAAGACGTGGTTTGAAAAGTTTCGAATTTTCATCCCCCACCCCACCCCCATTCGAACCCCCGAATCGTTGGTGTCACTGTGAACTCCGTAGCGAGTACTCTAATTTATTCAAACAAAGTTTCCCTCTATACTTCATAGGGGCCGAGATATACATTTTTAAAAATGTCAACCCCCTCCCCCGACCACCCCCTTGGGCCAATTTTGCTCATTAACGAACTGTCCGAACTATTGGACCTAGAAATAACATATTAAAATTTGGTTCAAATATCTTCAAAATTACGGCCGCTATCGTGTAAAGATATATATATATATATATATATATATATATATATATATATATATATATATATATATATAATATAACTTATGTATAAATATCACAATTTTTTTTTTGGACGGGCGGTGGTTTCGTACTTAGGGGAGCATGAAACGTAAAGATGTGAAAGAATTTTTCGAAAATCATAACATGATATCCATTCTTCGAAATCTACCTAAAATCCGTTTTCGAGGTGCATTCGGCCACTCTTCAGTCCATCTATGTTTAAAATTTCAGTAGATTTCGTTGGGCATCGCGTACAGAAAGACAGACAGACAGACAAACACTTCCTCTTATTATTATACAACTCGTAACATGTGGAGCTCCTTAGATTTAGGAAGCACTCATTAGGTGTTTCACGTACCTTGTTCCCCGAAATTCCAGAAATCTTCTCTTATACAATTCAACGGCTCTAAATAGCGTGCTCACTCGCTCGCTCACTTCGTGAGACATCGGGTACACTCGGCGATGTTCGTCTCTCGCAGTGTAAACTTTCACGACGACTACAAAATTAGGAAGGAAAACCGTTTCTTTATTATATAAGGCCTAAGTGAAATGAACAAATATTCTAATTTTATTTTTACTTACAATTTTCATAGCTCTGAACCACAAACATTTTTAATAAACTCCCATTGTAAATTTCTTAAAAATCCTGAAGTCAATTAATAAGCCTCATTCACCAGCTATAATATTATTGATAGTTTAACCATGGAAGTATTGCGGACAATAAAAATCCAAACAAACCACTCCTTCCCTTAAAAAATTATATAATTTCTGAAAATTACACTGAATTCATCAAATAAAATTCACATCATATTCATCTGTCAACAAACAGTTGAGAAACAATACGTATTATCAGTGTTCACAGTTAGGTTTGGAACTGCATAATCTAATCTGATATCGTTTTTCCAGGCGGCGCTTTCTAATCGTGGAATGTACTCTGATGCCGGGATTTTAGCTGTTTCATTAATTATTAATGACTTAGTTTATGAATGATTCGCGTGCAAGTGTTAATAAATATAATGCTTTAATAATTATTATACTCTTAATTTTTAATTTTTCAACCAATTATCGTGGGCGAAGCCGCGGACACCTGCAAGTTTGTTACAATATAATAGAACAAAAACGTATAAGTATATTTAAGATACAAGAAATACACTGTGAACCTAATCATTGTGCCAACTGTTTTCCGTGCAGTCCGTCATGAGGAAGTATATGTACTGTAATGATGATAGGCCTATTATGATACTTTTAAGGTCGAATTTTCGTCTGAGACCTAATTTATAACTGCTTTAATGAAATACGTAAAAAAGAAAACATATTTTTGCTACATATTATCTACACTTGGATATAGCACAGTATAGTATAACAGTAGCGAAGCTCTAATGAAAGGAAAATGCATCCTTTTGACAGATCGGTGCGACACTAGCACCCCAAGCGGCCGGCAAGATTGAACTAGCAAACAGCCATTTTTAGCATTGGAAAGATACGAATATATGGCTGTATTTCTTCTTATTTTTAAAATTACTGGAACGAGATTATTACCGGAAAGGCATACTGGTGAACTCACCAAATCATAGACTTTATGGTAATATAAAGAAGTTGTAGTTTCAAGATCGATGACATTGTATATCTTATAAAGTATCAGACCGGTTTCCCGATGTGGTCTAGTATGGATGCAAGCGTGATAATCACAAATTGGCAATTTAATTTAACAAATAACTGTTTTTGCTTACCTCTCAGAATCTTTAGGGAACCTGAAGAAAGATAAATCGAGAGATTCCTTTGGTTCCTTTGGCTGTTGGTGCAATTTATAGCACCACAAGCATTTCCATAAAATATTGTTGACATTTTTCCACTGCCTTCTAGATTGTGCATTTTTCATAAGAAACAATGTAACAGATTGTGTTATCTCTCGCTCACCGCTACGAGAGCTGCAGTCGCGCCGGTTGAAAAAAACTGTATGGAGCTTCGCTACTGTTATACTATACTGTGGATATAGTCTGTTTTGTTCCTGTTCAAAACAGTAGGCCTATACATGAATGAATCAGGATTTAGTTTATATGTGTTAGTTATATATATATATATATATATATATATATATATATATATATAAGAGGCTTTGTCCTGACTGACGTAATGACAGAGAATCAACGTAGAGCCTAAACTATAACAGGTAGAGACTTGGAATATTGACAGTACCTTCGTTTCATAATGTAGGTGCTCACTAAGAAAGGATTTTGAAATTTTTTTATTTTAAATGCCAAAAATCAAATGTTTTCGAGGAGACATAATCCCTTTTTACACAGAATTATCAAATCCAAATCACAGTTCATTTGACAACACATAAGGCTTTGGAAATAAATGAAACGAGCCTTGACAAATAAGAGAAGTTATCAAAATAATTAATGTTATAAATAAATATTACAGAGTGAAATCCACGAAAATAATGCAGTCACATAACTTTCTTTACCCTGGACATAGAGAAAACAAAACGAGGTATGGTAATGTGTATATTATTATATTATGTCGCAGGTTTTTGGAGAGAAAAGTATGAAAGTGATAATGCATTTCTGTTTAATTTCATTCCCAAAATGGTTTTATGGTAACACATAGGCGTAACCAGGCCGACCATATGGGGGGGGGGTTATAACATCTGGAGAGGGGGGTTCCGGGGTCCTCCCCCCGGAAAATTTTAAAAATTAAGATGCACAATAACGAGTTTTAAGCTTCCCACGCTTTAAACTCATAAGTTATTAAGTAATTTATAAGCAGATTTTTAAAAAAGGTGACATATCACAATAATGAAATAAATAGTACAATTTTCCCTTTTTTAATCAATGGGGGGGGGGGGGGGTTCAAACCCCCAAACCCCCTCCCCCCTCGGTATGCCTATGTGGTAACATGAGAGTGAGAAATAAAATATTCCGCAAAGACAATACAATTTTATGTTACAGGAATTTCTGTTTCTTCTTATTTTAACCCCTACCAGGCTTGGTGTGTAGAAGCGATGGGATGCAAAATTCTACATCCCCTATGAGCCATAAAGTGTTATACCAAGCGTTTTCTGATGGAATAGTTTGAGCGTAATAAGTAGAGACCGGATTTTAAAGGGAAAATTTTCACCCAAAAAAGGACGAAAAAAGGGAAAATTATTGCCAAAAAAAGGTGGGGAAAAAAGGGATATAAATGTAAGAGAGTGTAAAAATTCAACAGAGAAATACACGTTTGTTTTATGTAAAGCCTTTGCTTGCTCTACAGCTGCTGATTCTGTATCATCTAATGACTGAAGACATTTTTTGATTTTGTTGAAATTCTCACAGAGGAAAATAGCACACGAAATCCATGTCCCCCACCTTGTCATAATGGGAAACTTAGGCAATGGCAAGCCTGTGATTTCCCTGTAACGCTCTATTCTGCTGGGAGGAATTATTTTTTCAATGGTGAATCAATGAAAACTATTTTTAATGTTTTCATATTGCCAAATACTGGGTAATTTACGAATTTTTCAAAATAAATTAGCAAAAAAGGTATTGGAAAAGGAAAGTCCCTAAAAAAAGGGAAATGGGCCTAAAAAGGGACGTTAAAACCTAGGTCATTTGCAGTTGAAACTTACTCAGTAATGTCCTGTTCAATTTTATCACGTTTTCTGATGAAATATAAAAAAAGGAATTCCCTTTAAAATCCGGTCTCTAGTGATAAGTCGTTCTTCTTCGTTTCAAATTTCTAATACCGTATAAGTACCTAGAATTATAATATCAACAGTCCATCATAAGTTAATTTCTAATTACAAAATACAAAATCCGGGCGACGCCGGACCTTTTAAGCTAGTATATAATATATACAAATTTTCTCTCTATGCCAAGATGGAATTACTTGGTTCAAGAGATGTAGGAAGAGGCTATTTAGTTGACATCTAGATATTTAAACAATAGAAGTGCGACTGCACTCGGGATGGGAAGTGTAAACAAACGCAAGCGTGGTGTTAAAGAGAAAAGATTCGCAGGCGGCCGTGCATATTAAACGACAGCGTTTTGTTTCCCCTCTCTTTGACCTTAACCTTGAAACCTGGAAATAGCTCGGAAGGGGGGGGGGGAGATGGCGTGATGTGGCAACGCCGCCGCGCGCCGGCAAGTCACGTTCTATTCTGTACCATGCGGTCTAACAACACGACTTCGAACCCCGCCGGTTTCTGTGTTCCCAAAAAAAATAAAATAAAAAAATAGGCTGAATAAAAAAAAAATAAAAAACAATCTCTATATATATAAAAGGCTTTGTCCTGACTGACTGAATGAATGACTGACTGACTGATTGACTGAATGAGAAGAATCAACGTACAGCCTAAACTATAACAGGTAGAGACTTGGAATTTTGACAGTACCTTCGTTTCATAATGTAGGTGCTCACTAAGAAAGGATTTTGAAAAATTCTGATTCTAAATGCCAAAAATTAGATTTTTTTGAAAATACTTAATCCCTTTTTGCATAGAATTATCAATTCCAAATCACAGAATATATTGTTGCCAAATGTATCAGGTGGGCTTGGAAAAAACAATTCTACATATAGCCATAAAAGCTATAGTCTATCAAGAGTTTTCTGAGGGAATAGTTTGAGTGTAATAAGTCGTTCTTCCTATTTCAAATTATAAATGCCTACCTATATAAGGACCTAGAATTTAAAATTGAAAATCCTTCATAAGCTAATTTCCAATTACAAAATACAAAACCCGGGCAACGCCGGGTCTTTTAAGCTAGTAATAAATATAAAAAAAATTGTTTCTACGGCTATTCCTTTCATACGACGTGTATTTCATATTCACCAATAATGTTTAGCAATTCCTCGGATATGAACCAATCACGGTCGTTTATCTTCCTACAATAGCTTGCTAGGAACGCAAGGATGCGATTTTATCTGATAAAACTTCAGCTTTTTTGTTTGTTATTTTTTTTTTTTTTTTTTCATTTATTTTTTTATTTCGTCGCTGGACACATAAGGCATCAACGTTCAGTTGATTGGTTGGCATACATGGTTATTTAACGACGAGGGTGTACTCCTACTAAAGCCTGTGACCGTCACCTGTGTGCCGGAATTTTGTCCCGCATGTTCTTTTACATGCCTGTAAACCTACAGACATGGGCCTGTCATATTTATGCACACATATCAACGTGCATTGATTAATACGTCACATGCCAGTGATCAGAAAGAAAACACATTATTTTACACACCATAACTTGTTTTAAAAAAATTGAAATTATGTAAATGTGTATTGATTAAAAAAGTAATTTCGATTCGATGCACATTAGTTAGTATGTTTTTAATCTGCTCTGATGTTAGCTTACCTTAATGAAGTTAACAGTGTCTTATATGCACAATTGGTAACATTGGTTAGACTCATTCCACTGTTCGATCTACACCATTTCAACCTCAATTTCGGAAAAAGTAATTTCAAATTCGGAAAAGGTAATTTCAATTTCGGAAAAAGTAATCTCAATTTCGGAAAAAGTAACTCCAATTTCGGAAATACGAGGGCTATTTTTTAAAACATTCGATGGGGCATAAAATGAAAACCACAGTGAAAATCAAAACTGTTTTATTTGGAACTCTTAGGTACACCTTCTAGCTACTTCTCTACATAATCTCGCTCCGATTGAGTCATTTGTCCTAGCGTGGTACCAACTTTACTATACCCTCTTCATAGCCCTCGTATTTCCGAAATTGAAGTTACTTTTTCCGAAATTGAGATGACTTTTTCCGAAATTGAAATTACTTTTTCCGAATTTGAAATTACTTTTTCCGAAATTGAAATTACTTTTTCCGAAATTGAGGTTGAAATGGTGTAGTATGCCGTGATCTCATAGCTGATGGTGACTTTATTTTTTTTTTAAATACGTAAGAAATTAAATATATAATCTTATACATTTTATTAATGGAATAGTCTTAATAAACCCACACGAGACTACGAGTTTTGTCAGATTACCTATGGAAGTGTTTTTTTTTTCTCCATCCATTTCCTGTTCTTCGTGACGGGAACTCGAATTTCCTGCACGCAGTATCGGCAACCTAACCTACCCGCGTCTTTTGGCTACTTACAGCACGTGTGTGTCATTTTGTCAAATGCTCTAAATTTTTATATATATTATTACTACTTTTACATTGAAAAGGAACTGTAGGTTCCGGTCAGACAGCTGGCTGTTTCCGTTCAAATAAATCACTTTCTTTGATCAGTATGACAAACATCGGGAAAGAGACACAGGAGTTTTCTTATTTGATTGACATGCTGTACCTCAGATGTTGTTTTGTTTGCTCATCAGGCTGCCAACCGGAAAACAAAAATGTACTGTAAAGGTAAATTTAATCTGTCATATGCAAGCCTGTGTCGTAATATATTTGTAATTTGGATAACGCTGTCAGCCACAGCCTCCTGTGTTTCCTCTGCTTCTATCCTTACTCTAATGTATTAAAAACAGAAATAGCCCGCGCGTGTAGCGTTATTGTTTTGTTTCATCAGAGAGAATAGGTATCGCCATTTCTATAATCCAGTGCTCACAAAACATTAGGGTAAATAGCTATAGTAGTCAAGATACACGTATGTATTTGTGGAGTGTGTCAAATGTATATACATGTAGTAGCTTACGGAAAAGGAATATCCAGTTAGAAAATCTGTTTCCCATTCATTTGTTTTATTTGTTGCTATAGTAACAATATGCAAGGCCTGTGTATACCCGTTGTATTTATATAACTTTTACGCTCATATTAGCTAATACGTAATATTAGTTATTATTATTAGTCTTCTGTTTCATAAAAATGTTTTCTAATAATATTAGTTATGAGTTCATGGCTCTAAATTATTAGTAAATATTGCTAATATTATTATTAGGGGGCGGATTTCTATGGCCTAAAAATAGGATATATGCATGCATTTATGACCTAAAAACATTAAAATATGACCAATAAAATTTAATATATGACTTTACCACTTATACATTGTGTATATTTTTGTTAAGTTTCATTACAATACATTTTATAAAAATATAATGTTAATTATTTAAAATATCTGTAAATTCTCAAAAAGTATCATTATAATGCAAAATTTACAAAATATGATATGAAACTTCAAAATGTCTTTAATATGCACACAAATATGCCAAAAATATGACCTAAATATGCATATTCATACTAAATATGCTTCAATAGTTGAAAATTTACTAAATATGCAATTATATGCACAATAAAAGCCGTTCCATTTTCACCAGGATGCTTGGAATCGGGTTTAAATTAGTCGGAAACCTGAAATAATGCAAAGGGGGAAAAATATGACATGTCATAGAAATCTGCCCCCTAATTATTAGTAAACGGTTTCATAGACTACAGAACTAATAAAATCTATTGATAATATTAGGTGTTTTTCTATACCGGTAGGCCTAAGTGTTTTGGGGCTAATAACTTATTCTCAAACCCATGTAATTCAATTTTCATGATCTTAAATTTGTGGAAAATGTATCACTCTGATTTTATTATCAATTTTTAAAAAAAAAAAGCTTACCTACGCTATCAAAGGAATTTTCGATATAAGTTTTTAGGATTTGAGATTAGATATTAGTACATAAGCCTACGGCTATCTTGAATAAGTGCCTGGCACATTTATTAATTTCTTAGAGCTAGTAATTATGAAGATATATGTAGGCCGTGCTGCTTTGAAATAGTATGGACAAAAAGACTAATGGCCGATTTCTATAAACTCGCGAAGTACCTATGGGTAAATTATCCAATGGACAGAATTTACACAAGAATAACACCATACAAACACAAATAATTTAAAGATAGCAATCACATACACTTGTGGCGAGTTTCTAGATAAATGTCCTCTAGGTAAATATGAAAATGACAGAAAAAATGTTCCTATAAACTCGGGCTGGATCTTTCCAATGGTAAATCGTCGGGTTAATTTATCCTTTCATGGATGGCTGGATAAAATTTAATCTCTTGTAGGATCAATAATAATTTAAACAATGAGAATCAAAGCCTTCTGAATTAAATTAACTGTACAACTCCAAGGCCTTGCTCATTATATCATTGTGGGTGATTACATAGGCGTAACCAGGCCGACCATATTGGGGGGGGGGAGGGGTTATAATATCCGCGGGGTCTGGGGGATATGGAATACCCCCCAGGGAGAGGGGGGTCCGGGGGTCCTCCCCCGGAAAATTTTAAAAATTAAGATGCAAAATAACGAGTTTTAAGCTTCCCACGCTTTATACTTGTATTAAGTAATTTATGGGCAGACTTAAAAAAATTATACAATTTTCCTTTTTTTAATCAATGGGGGGGGGGGGGGTTCAAACACCCAACCCCCCCCCCCTCGGTACGCCTATGGGTGATTACGAACTAATTTGCCCATGGATAATAATTTACCCATAGGTATTTCATGAGTTTATAGAAACCGGGCATAAGAAGGGAAAAACCACAACAATCCAGACATAACCTCCAAATCAATCAGCTGACTAATGAACTAATAATATTAGCGAAGAGATTTTATGAGTAGTGTAGGCCTACATATCTCTATGAAACAAGATTTTGTTAACTAATAAATAATATTATGAGTTCTAATATTATTAGCAAGTTTTATGAAACAAAACCCTGCGCATTTCCAAACAGACACGGCCACCTGTGTGTAGAATAACCCTGACCTGCTTATGCCAGGAAACTCCAATAAAAGAGGAAGTGGCGATAATAATCGCAACAATGGCGCGTGTCTTCCTATCAGATGGGGCACGATTTGTTTGTTAGTACTATGTGGCGCTATATCCCTCTGTGGACAGGGCCGACCATAGGCAGATGGCAGGATTGGAGGGCTCCTACGGACGATATTGATGGTTTCTGAGGACGGAGTCGCAAATTCTTGATCTTGGAGCTCATCATTTGGTGTCACAAGGCTGAGTGCACACCGTTCCAGGTCTCCCTTGCTCACTAAATCTTTAAAAATACCGGGGATCGAACCCAGACCTGAGGATTCTTAATCAGCAACACTAACCACTAGGCCAATTAGGGGGCAGCACAAAATACAGCGCCCGCTAATATCCACAATATAATTACTAGAGCAAGGCATTTAATGACCATAAAGTAGTGAAAAAATGTATTTATGACCTAAAATAGCGAAAAAATGACCCGATTTTTTTAAATACCCGAAAATTTAAAAAAAATTACCATTATTAGGCTACTCATAGCCTAATTAATTTTTAAAGTAGTGAATTGCTAAAAACAATTTATGACAGTTTTATGAATTTACAATATAAAACACACTTATTTTGTAACTATAACGGTAAGTAAATTTATATTACTTGGACACCCTTAGCGAAAAATAATTTCTTTCTGAACTGACATGCCCATCAAATATCCCATAGCAAATATACAGTATGCCATTAAAAAGAAAGGAAAAAAATCTTTTTTGCTACAAGGCAAACTGCTGTGGTGTTTAAAATAAACCTGAATTAGAATAAACTATGTACACTTGGTGGAGATTCTCAAATAAAAACGATTGTCTGTTGTTTCAAAGTAACGATTTGTACATGGAAAAGCTCCTCTCTACCTCCACTGAAACATGACCTAGAAATTGACCTATCTCTTGAAAAATGCAAAATGAAGGCAAAAATACAAAACTAAATAGCCCTTATTTAATCAGCTATTTCATGATACAAATTTAACTTATATATATTCGAGCTATCTTTTAACCGTCATATTAAAAAATGCAAAATCTTCAAATGCCTTTCCCTAATGATCACAATATTGGCTACGTTATTTGCTCTGTCTCCATTGGCAGTCTGCATCTACAGGGAACAGTTATTTTCAATGAATATAGTCTACATAAATAAATCTGTCTGTTCATTTGTCTATCTTCTGAGTGAATATATAATTTCATCGTGGGCTTTGGCTGGTAGCGTTGTTTGCATTGAATTCATGAGCTGGTGATAAAAACAGGTGACTCACGATTACAAAACAAACGACTGTTGCTCTTATCAGGTAGCCTTGACATTCGCTAATTAATATTCATAGCCTATCTCATTCTCATTTATTTATAGATGGCCGTGACTTTGACGCTGCCAATATTTTACTCTTCCAACTCAATTCCCCTCTAGTTCAGCGTTTCCCACGTCATGGTCCGTAAACCCCTGGGGGTCCGTGGTACAAATTTAGGGTGCAAAGCATTGTTTACACCTCTGAGGAGTAACAAGTTTGTCTTTGAAATTATTTGTGAATGCTCTTTTAAAATACGAGTATCTTCATTTGACCACTTAAAAGAAATCCCTTTAGGCTGTCCTACAGGTTGAGGTAGATTTCGAAGTGCTTTTGGTTTAATTTATTGTCGCTGCGCAGCACTCTTCTTCTTTAGCCTTCGCATGACAAGCTCGCAATAATAACTGCAAAAAAGAGGAAAGAGCACTTTTTGAAACTTTCAAATCTCCCTTATATGAGAGCTATTGAGAAACTAGTTATTGATTTGTAGAGTAGGCCTACTCATCAAGAGCTTTTCAACGATACCCCACAAGACGTGGTTTAAAAAAATTCTAATTTCCATCCCCCAACCCCACTCGTACCCCCAAACCCCCGAATCGTTGGTGTCACAGTGAACTCCATAGGGAGTACTCTGGGAACAGTATTGCTATCTCCAGTAGACTACAACAAAATACAGTTGAGTTAGAAACGAAACCCTTAAAAACGAAATTTTGAATGACGTAGCCTACAGCACTTGAAAATAAAGCCGTAAAAAGGAAAATGTGATAACATAAACCGAATCTTTGATCACATTAAACAGAGTTTTTAAATGAATCAGTATTAATCCGTATGGGACTTCATAAAAGTGATAACATTACGCGATTGATAATATTATCCGCGATTACATTAAGCGGCGTTCATTGTATTTGATTCTTGATCAGGAAGATACAGAGAATTTTTTTTGCCAAAAAACAAAAAACAAAAACATTGATTTTTTGACAACCTCAGGGTACTTGTGCCTTACAACATTGTTTTACTAGTATGGATTCAAATAAATGTTTTTAAGTCCCATGATCCAATTTCTTGACCAAATTTCCATAAACTAGTAAATCGTGATGAAGGGAGAATGTTTATGCCATTAACTCAATTAACTCCGCGCCCCCGGAGCTTTCCTTTGTTTTGTGGACGGGTTCTAGTCCAAGTGACCGGTCCTGGATTCCGCCCGTGGGCCGCTGCGTCACAACCGGTTGGATAATCCGAAAGCGAGTTGGGAAATACTTAGGTATCTTTGTTGTCATTCTAGAAGAGAACCTGGCCACCCAGAACTTAAGCCCTTCGTGCCAGGGACCACCCGCTAAAATATCATTAACTTACGTGGGATTACTTTCAGATGTCTTGTATAAGCAGTGATGTCACTATAGGGCATAGGCGTACCGAGGGGGGGGGGTTTGGGGGTTTGAACCCCCCCCCCATTGATTAAAAAAAGGAAAATTGTATAGTTTTTTAAAGTCTGCCCATAAATTACTTAATAACTTACAAGTATAAAGCATGGGAAGCTTAAAACTCGTTATTTTGCGTCTTAATTTTTAAAATTTTCCGGGGGGACCCCGTAAGCTTAAAATTCGTTATTTTGCGTCTTAATTTTTAAAATTCTCAAGGGGAGGACCCCCAGAAGTTTAAAACTCGTTATTTTGCATCTTGATTTTTAAAATTTTCCGGGGGAGGACCCCCAGAAGCTTAAAACTCGTTATTTTGCATCTTGATTATTAAAATTTTCCGGGGGCACCCCGGAAGCTTAAAACTCGTTATTTTGCGTCTTAATTTTTAACATTTTCCGGGGGGACCCCCGGAAGCTTAAAATTCGTTATTTTGCGTCTTAATTTTTAAAATTCTCAAGGGGAGGACCCCCAGAAGTTTAAAACTCGTTATTTTGCCTCTTAATTTTTAAAATTTTCCGGGGAGACCCCCAGAAGTTTAAAACTCGTTATTTTGCATCTTGATTTTTAAAATTTTCCGGTAGAGGACCCCCGGACCCCCCTCTCCCTGGGGGATATTCCATACCCCCAGATGTTATAACCCCCCCCCCATATGGTCAGCCTGGTTACGCCTATGCTATAGGGTTTTTTTTTTCTGCATATGGACCAGAAAATTATAAAGATCAGTCCATGTATTGGTAATCGAATTCATGTCTCGAAATTGATAAATAACTGAATTAAATTGCTGAAACTTTAACGTATAGTGGATTCCACGTTAAGACGACTTATTCCATCACAATCCTTATCTACGAGGGCCGCCCACAAAATAAGTTTCCCTAGGGCCGTTTACAGAAACAAAACAAACTTTCGTGGAAATATTTATTGCAACAGATGTAGCAAGTGTTCAGCTATTTTTCAACATATTTTTGTCACAGGAATTGAGACATTTGTCATACCGTGGAACCAACTTTTGAACACCTGTGTCGTAGAAGTGTGCCGCCATGGAATTGAACCACTGTGTGACAACCACCTCCGCTTCTCTGTCATTTCTTGAGGTGTAGGAAAATATGGAAATCACTGGGAGCGAGGTGCGGGCTGTAGTCTGGATGTTGAAACATCTCCCAGCCGAACTTTTACAGGGAGTTGTTGAAGCCTCCACCCTACAGCTCGGACCGCGCACCCAGAGATTTTAATCTTTTCGTATACCTCTAGAAATGACAAAGAATGACATAGAATGGTAGAGATTGACGTACACACTTTCGATTTGGCTTGGTTGCAAGACTCACACTTTTTTTTATGAAATCATGTGACAGCAGAACTCTCAAGCTGGGCCTCATTTCACATTTCCGACTTTATCCGTGGATTTTCCAAAAATTTTCTTTCATACAAACCATGTCCTGACTATTTGGGGGGGGGGGGGGGGGGGAGGAATCAGCCAAATCGGTCGAGCCGTTCTCAAGTGATTCTGCTACATTACATGCGGCAATTGATTTTTATTTATATAGATATGTTGTTATATTTAGCACCTTACTTTCAATCTTAAAACACGTTCATTTAGAAAACCAGAATACAATTTTTTTATCAGATCATCTTTAAATACATCACCTCTCCACTCTAATAAAATATATGTGATATTAGGTAATTCATGAAGTGAAACTTGGTTTTAAAATACGGACCCTCTACAATTGAACTTACAACTTTACTAACTATGAATATAATTGTTTGGAAATTTTTTAGCCTAGACCCAAAAAAAAAAAAAAAAAAAAAAAAAAAAAATTCAACCATGAAGCGAAAAATTAAGAATCCTGTAGATATACAGTAGATATTGGTAAGCTTGTAGTATAAACTCAAGGATTTATATGATATGGAGCGATGATTCGTATAAGTTGTCAAAGTCCAATGGGGGGGCGTTAGGTTAGAAGAGCATAGCATATAAAATGTGTGAGTATAATAATTTTTATTTTATTCAAGTATAGCATTCGATCATAACCAAATAAGTTTTTAGTATCTTGTTTAGATAATAAAATCTCATGTTTATAGAATATATATTCCAAGTCATTATTAAAAACAGTAATGTTAAATAATTTATTCAAAGAATAAAAGTCAAATAATGATAAAAGGTTATGATTCTATTATAGTGTAGGCCTACAATAAATGTTAATAATTGAAATTTACTAAGAATATTGTATCTGAATAAGCTTATTTAGCTTTTACAATAATATTAAAAATAATACTTATTCAAAATTGTTTACAGGTGTACAATTCTGAATAAGGTTTCGTATTATATTTCTTTTACATATTATATTTAACACACATTAAATGTGGTATAGTAATATATAAAATTAGCGTGGTATACCTACATATATAAGTTACCTATAAAAAGTCTTGTCAATATCTAAAAGTTAAAAAAGTACTAACTATATTTGTTTACGGTGTACTTTACTACTTACAGTTGAATAAATATTGCATTTTTCATATTAGACGCTGTTTTGCATTCAGCTATCTTCACCAAGTTCATACAGACGCAGGTAGATGTCAGTTTCTATTCCTTGTTTTGATTGTCTTTTTCCAAGCCTTCATCTAATCCGGAACATAGATCGGAGTCTATTCATAATACATAATACATACATAATACGACTGCATGCATAAGTCACTATTTCTATTTTTATGTTTTTATTAAGTATTAATATCCCGGAGGTATATTTTTATAACTTACAGGATAATCGGATTATCAATTTGGCGACACTGATCTATGTCGAAGCGCTTCATAATCTTTGCAGTCGATCGATTAGAGTACGGCGTTAGCCTATGTAATGGCCGGCCAGTGGCTTTTAGCGGGAGTGTGTTGATGAGAATTTGGAAATGTTTTTAGCTTATTAGACACACGGAAAGTGTGTCCGTGTTACGTATTCTTGTATCGCGGTGTTCCTAGTTGTCGTATGTTGAATTTTGTGTGGTTCAGTGCACGGACTATTTGCCTGTGACAAGATTCCATTTCTCACGGCTGAGGTAAGTAAATGTCTGATACAGTGTAGAGAAAATATTGATGAAAGTGTGATAGGGAATGGACATAGGTCTGTTGCGATTAAGTTTTCATCTTTAGCTAATGCATGGACGAGGAACTGAGGTGTGTGTTGTGTACCTCACCCACTCCACTTGCCTGAAAGAAGCCGCCTGCGCCTGCTTGGGATTGGACGTGTTACTATGACACACAACCTGAAAGACAAATGACACACAATGCCACCTCTTCCAAATGCTTTAGAAGAGTAGATTCTACATAAATAAATACAGTAGCATATATAAGAAAGACTCATTTAAATATGATAGAACCAAATTAATAATAAAAATAATAATAATAATAATAATAATAATAATAATAATAATAATAATAATAACTAGGGACCGGATTCTTAGGTTTTTACCTATTTTTTTCCTTGCTTCCAAAACAAAAAGCGCTCATACACTTTTTCGAATCATGTCCATAGGATTCACCCACGTTAATTCTGTGGCACCTAAAAATACCTAAATGGGGTATAAAAACCTAAATATACCTAAACGGGATATAAAACCTAAAATATCTAATTTAGGCTACTTTTTTGTCTTTTTTGTTTGTCAGTTGAGAAATCGATATTTTGCGGAGAGAGAATAATTTTTGTCGAGTTGAAATTAATACCACCAGCGTTTCGTTCAACCCATTGTCGTCCAGGATGGACAGTACCAAGAGAGGAAGTGTAGAGAACAGGCGTATTCCTTTTAAAATATTCGTACGAACAACCATTGTTGCCGTGTATGAACAAGGATATAGATTTCTGTTTGTTTGCCTTAAGCCTTTAGTACTATCCTGTTACTCACACTGAGTGGTCACACTGTGTTTCAAGAAGACGTGTTAATTATGTATTGAATCCTATGTAGCACATTCAAATTCATTAAACTAATTATTCTACCAGAAAACGATATTTTGGACAAAAAACCTAAAAAAAACTATTTCACCTAATGGAAAACCTAAAACAGTGTTTTTAAAAACCTAAAAATCCGGTCCCTAATAATAACTTTTCTTTATTAAGGAATATTCCACAGTAGGCCTATAATGGTTTTCCTTCATCCCACAACAATCTTTTGCCTCCATAAGTCCCTGTCCATAGCATCTTCTTCACTTAATCCTTTTCTCGCCATACTCCTTTTCACCCCATCCATCCAGCACTCTTTGGGCTTCCCTCTTCTTCTTTTTCCAATCCAAAATTTTCTTGGGTATTCTATCCTCTGTCATTCTGAGTACATGTCCATACCATTTCCAAGATATTCTTTTCAACTTGCATCATTTCCCTTATTCTATTGTTCCGAATTTTTTCTTTCCTGGATTTTCTCGCTGAACGCCTCCAAAAATCCATTTCTAATACCATTAATTTGTTTGCTTGTTGTCTACTTATGGTCCAAGTTTCACCGCCATATAATGTTGTACTTTGGAATAATGCCTGGAATATTAATTTTTTCGTTATGTAAAATATTTTTACTCCATAAGATTGAATTTAGCATTCCTATAATTCTCTTCCCATCCGTTATTCTTCTTTGGATCTCTAAATTAGTTGTTGCATCCTTTTGTATAATAGACCCTAGATATTTAAAATATTCAACATGTACAATTTCTTCTGTATAGCATATTAACGTTTACGTCAAACCCATAATAATAATAATAATAATAATAATAATAACAACCATAGGCGTAACCAGGCCGGGGGGTCTATGGAATACCCCCCAGGGAGAGGGGGTCCGGGGTCCTCCCCCGGAAAATTTTAAAAATTAAGACGCAAAATAACGAGTTTTAAGCTTCCCTCGCTTTATACTTGTATTAAGTAATTTGTGGGCAGACTTAAAAAAATTATACAATTTTCCTTTTTTTAATCAATGGGGGGGGGGTTGAAACCCCCCAAACCCCCCCCCCTCGGTACGCCTATGATAATAATAGAAGTAATAAAAATAATTTATTACAGCCATTGAACATTCATCGAGTACAATAGGCCATGTCATAAATGCAACAAATACATTCAATATAAAAATATAATACGTAACTATAAGAATAATCCTAAAAAAAAGGTAGAGGTGAAACTAAGGTAAAGAAAGAAGAACTATAAGAATAGACCAAGTCATCCGTCATACATATCACAAACATCAAAATAAATACATTAACAAAATTAAGCAATTATATAGCCTAAGACTGAATAATGTAATAGTAGTAAATTACAATATAAAATCCCAATATTAAATAAATAAATAACAGGCCTAATAATGTTAAATTTTCCCTTGTAGATTTGCGCCCTAAAGGCCTTTTGTTCCACTTAAATACAAATTGCCCCGAAGATACAATAAATAGCCTACAATAATAATACACAATTAAGCTGTAAAAGTAAAGAAGTAATGCTGGACATATTGGAATCCACTTTAATTTTATTACTAGACTGCTGTCAATAATTTGTCACTTAATACAGATAACATTTGTGATATATCTTGTCAGATTGCACGTTTATAGCACAAATGATCAAATACTAAGGTCATCCTTTAGTTTAGAAGAATAAAATAGGTGTTTATGGAAACAATAGTACATCTGTCTTGTCATAATTCCTGTTACATTATCTTCGGTATAATTTGACAGTTGTTATTCGGCTTTTAACTAATGACAGTAAGTTATCTTGGCCTTCCTTATCGCCTGACTTAATTTGAAACCTTGTTAACATTGAGGGACTTGTAATTCTTGTTCATAAACAGGGAAAATGCTTTATGATATGTGACTATACTATCTTTTGGTTTCTTCCTAATATTTACTTGTAGGCTTATTATTTCCTCTGCCCGTACAACAGGTACTATTGGTAGAGGAAGTGTTGTGTTAGACCCCCAAATTCGAGGTTGAGTTTTTAACATAAATACTAGTTTTGAGGTTCCCCTAGATACAAAAATACTATTTTACGAAACATGTCTGTGTGTGTTGAACGGAAATTCATAAATTATCTACTTGGGCCAGGTAGGCTACCTTTTCTGTGGATGGCGACGACTTTCTCTTGTTTTTAAGGGGACTTTACATGAAGAAATTTTCGTTTATCGCGATTTTCTGGAAAACAGCTCAAACGATTTTCTTTAAATTTTGCACATGGGTTGCTTATACTAAGAGCTAAAACTTTTATTTGAAACATTTTTTCGAAAAAATTCTCTGAAGGGTAGTTATAAGCATTCGGGAGGTCCCAGGTCCAAATCCCGTAGCCGGCCAATTGTAGAAGAGTTTTTTCATGGTTTCCCCAGTTGTCAAGAGAAATACCGAATTGGATATTTACATAGGCCTACCATGAATCATCCTCACCATTTCATCCTGTATCATATCCATTTAAATCGATATCAGTTGAAATTTACTCCATTAAAAATATACCGACGAGAGAAACAATTGACAAGCAATAGTTCCCTGGCCTACCCTACTGTACAGACACAGATCCCCGAACACCTGATATGACCTCAAAGATAAAAGGAGTATAGCTGAATTTAAAAAAAAAAAAAAAAAAAAAAAAAAAAAAGTTTTCAGTTAAATAAATTATTTAAAAAATTCTTGCGATTGAATTAATAAACATGAGCAAAGCCGTGGGCACCTGCTAGCTTATAGACGTTTCAACAACGAGGTCATATCACGTATTATAACATTTTCAACTGCACAAAACCCTCTTAAATAACTTATTTTCATAAATCTAATTTCTAGCAATAAAGTAATACGGAAGGCCATGGCTGTAATAGCGACAGTGTTCTGTTTTTGTTTTCCTAGTGTAAGACGTAGTGTTTACATATCTATTTATACAGAAAACCGCCCGAGGACACGGAAATTCTCGACAGTTTCACGACCGATATCTCCAGTTGTTACGTAACCAGTGACAGCGCACCGCACGTCTCTCTTGAGAACTAAATTGCCTGTGAAACTTAGGTGACAGAACAACCTTGAATAACTTAATGTATTAAGGCAAAGTGTAAGAACTCTCCTATTGCCGAAACTGTGTGAAATATCTAGGGATACCTAGTTTTGTGAGTGACGAATTTATCATTAATAAAAGTTATTTTTGAAGTGAAACTTCTTTAGCCGCGCTAGGAGTAAATCGAGAGCTAACCCAAAATTGCGTTACGAACAAAATCATCACGAAAGTAGCGGGGCTATGACGGACTGCACAGAAAACAATCAACTAAATGATTAGGTTTTATCCAAAATTTAAAAAATGAAAAATCCAAAGTTAAAAAATCGAAAATCCAAAATATAAAATAGAAATTCCAAAATTTAAAAATCAAAAAAATAAAAAATTCAAAGATCCAAAATTTAAAAAAATTCATAGTTTCAAAGTTTAAAAAATCCAAAATTTAAAAAATCTAAAAATAAAACAAACAATTAAAAAATCCAAAATTTAAAAAGTCCAAAAACCCAATATTAAAAAGTCCAAAACCCCAATATTAAAAAAGTCCAACAATCCAAAATTGAAAAAATATAGAAATTAAAATAAGTTTCACTTCTGTCTTGTGGCGCTCCACGCACACTTCTTTTGTTTGTTTTCAAATACTTTTAGACCAAAAATTGTCGTTTCACATCGCTAAAAAACACACAATTATTGTTTTTGAACAAAATTATTTTCTTTTCAGGTGAAGTCATGGGTTTGAGAAAGGCATGTTTTAAAGGAAACTTAATTTATATAAAAAGCGCGTCCGTAATGTAAGTTTCCCTGTGTCCGTTTACAGAAACAAAACACAATTTCATGGAAATGTTTATTGCAAAAACTCAGCAAGTATACAGCTATTTTCCGGAATTCAGACATTTGTCATACCGTGTTTTATAGTTTTCATATACGGCTTTGGAAATTGCAATACAGTCAGCTATGACAAATATCACTATTCCTTCACATACGCTTATGAAAGTAAACCGTTAAATTGAGCGAGGTGGCTGAGATGGTAACGTCTTGGACTCACATTTTGGTTGTACCTGGTTCAATTCCCGTGGTCGGCCAATTTGACATATCATTTTTGTATTTTTATTTGAGTGTGCGATTGTCAAGATATCACAAATCTGTATAGTTCTGCTGATGCTGGACGATTTAAAGCTGATTAAAAAAACTAGACCTTTGTTCTCCCTGAAGCTCTACTTAATGAATCAATCTGGAGCTTAATTCGGAAATCAGTTTAAAAAATATATATTTTCTGCATATCATAATTGCAATTATAACTGATTAAACAAAAGCATTCTGGCACTTTGTTACATCAGTTTACCTGATTTTATTATTTTTTGCAGTCGTTCTGAATTAAAACTATATTTACGTTGACGTATGGATATGAATTCGGATTAATGCGAATGTAATCCTATAGTTTCAATTTAATACCGCCAGAGGGGGCATGAAACGCGCTCCACTTTCACTGCGCTGCCTAGGGCTGGGTTCTGATCCCAGGAAACTCAATCACGTGCATTTTTTTTTTTTTTTTTTAATATTTGTTATTGGAAACAGAACTCGCCATGCCCGAGAGCGCGGGCTTCATCCCGAGAACATGATACCGGCCGCTGATATCGCATATCGGGCTAGCAGTGAAACATCTGCCTGCCGATAATCACGGCCGCCTGTGAATTAGCTGAGCCTTTTCTGCGATTCAGAAGCAGGCTGTGTAGAAATATTTTGTCCACCGTTTTTAGCTATACTTTACGTAATTACCATTCTTTTAATTGGTAGTCTACGTTGAAAATTTCAGATGTCAGCGGGCCTTGGCATTATAAACAAACGAATCAACCAGAGTGAGCTCAAAAAATCAAAGCCATCAATAATTCCGTGCGATATGTTGAAAAAATCGTGATGCTTTTATTTCAGAGTTAAGACAAAAAAAAAGTCAAAGCCAACTGTAATTGATTTGACAATTGAAAAGCATTACTGAAAACTGTTGCTTCGATAGAGCAAAAAAATTAACGTTTTCTGACAGTTTTTTACTCATAACTCGCGAACGAAATCGAAAATAAAAAATCCGGCTTCGAGGTGCATTCGGCCACCCTTCAGCCCATCTACGTTTAAAATTTCAGATCTCTGCGTGCAGTAGTTTCGCTAGGCATCACGCACAAACATTTCCTTTTATTATTATAGCTGCAATGTTCATTTTAAAACGTAAACAACACCTCTTTTAACAGAAACCATCACAATCAACAATAGTAACACATGTACACACGTGACGCAAGTTTGAGTTTAAATGTGTATAAATAAAGCTAAAAAAAGAAAGAAAAGTCCATTTCTTATAAGCAAATGCTACGCCATTGTGATGTACTGTAATTTCTTGCCGGTTGCTTTGGGCAGTTGTTAATAAATGAGTTAACAGCTGGCTTTGAAATTACCCAGTATTAGAACATGAACATAATATTCTTCACTGCGAATCAAGGAGGCCGTGACATGCAATCTGATTTGGTCATATCTTCTTACTGCGTGCGTTTTTCGAAGTTCTCTCAATTGTTTATGTATCAGCACGCAAAGAGAAAGATCGCCATAAGAAATTCAGGGGGTTCTCTTTGAAAGTAAGACAAGCGTGCCTTCATTAAAGTTAAATGCTTAAAGAGAGAGAGAGAGAGCGTTTTCAATGTCCCTTGAAGGTGAAAGCGTTTATCCTTGACGTGCCCCTGGTAACAAGATTCGATGCCGGGACTGCGGACATGCGCGGCGAAGCGAGTTGGCTCTCACGTGATGATTCAAGGTCACCTTCCTCCCAGGAAGTAAAGCAAAATGACATAATACAACCCCCGGCACTTATGCAACCAACCGCGCACGAGAGCTGGGAATATTCGGATAACTGAATAAATTATTCTTCAAATAACCATTGTCTTTTATCCAGTTCACTGGTAACTGGAAAATGACATCATTTTAACCAATAAAATTACACTGTAGCCTACAACAAATTTGAACTTTTTTCTTTCCCTTATATGAAACTACACGTAATTATATACAGGGCAGTGGAAAGAAAGCAAGGGCCCCAGGGAAAACTTTTTCCCGGGCCCCCGTCAAATATTAAATTCACTACCCAACTCGCCCTTTGTACTAGCATGTGCCCGCGGCTTCGAACGCGATAAGTATTTCAAAAATTAAAAATTAAGAGCATAATAGTTAAATCATTATATTTATTAACACCTAAATCACGTGGACTACATACCACGATTAGATAGCATCGCCTGGTAAAAGCGACCTCAGGTTCGAGTTCCTTGGTCCAGAAAACCTCTGTATAGTGAGTTTCGTCCAAATAAAACAACGTTTGACCATATTTAAGGCTTACAACATTCAAGCGATCGCGAAAGTTTTATTTTCAAGGCGTGACAAAAATAGACAAAGCCAACTGTAATTGATTTGACATTGAAATGTATAACTGAAAACTTATGTTTTGAAAACGCAAAAAATGCACGTTTTTTGCCCGTTTTTCACTCATAACTCACGAACGAAAACAAAAATTAAAATTCCGGCTTCGCGGTGCATTTTCCGACCCTTCAGCCCACCTATGTTTAAAATTTCAGATCTCTGCGTTCAGTAGATTTCCCTGGACATCGAGGACAGTTCCTTTTATTAATATAGATAATATGAATTATAATGATACCTTCTCTAATTTGTCAAACATCCATTTAATTTAATCCAAACCCACCTATACCATTGGCAACAATATGTTCTGTGAATTTGTTTCGATAATTCTATGCAAAAAGGGATTAAGTATTTTCAAAAACATTTAATTTTTGGCATTTAGAATCAGAATTTTCAAAATCCCTTCTTAGTGAGCACCTACATTATGAAACGAAGGTAGGCTACTGTCAAAATTCCAAGTCTCTACCTGTTATAGTTTAGGCTGTACGTTGATTCCTGTCAGTCAGGACAAAGCCTTTTATATATATAGAGAAGAGAAGAGATGCAAGAAAAACATTTTGTAATTATATTACATAATTATTAAGTGCCAAAATGGAACCAGTACTGTCTGACTGTCTGTCTGTCCGTGTGTCTGTACGCGCGATAACTCAAATACGCTTTATCGGATTTTCATAAAACTTGGTATACCATTTATAACGCCCATGGGACGAAACCTATTGATTTTGGACCAAATCGGGCGCGAAACGAAAAAATACATTAAAATGTTCTAATTAGGAACAATTTTATCTGTATCGACCAGTTTAATCTTTTGAAAACGATGGTTTTAAATGCCCAACGTTAGTGAGGCTTACTGTTGAGTCCAAAACGGTTTCTGCTTCTACTTTACAAAAATAGCAATTTTTCTTCAAGAATAATCCTTTTCAGATTAACTGATTAATTCCGTGTCACTGTTATACGACAGGACAATGCAGACAAAATAGCCTAAACACACAAAACATAACTTAAGCTGTGTATTGACTTATAACCAATTTTATTTTAGAGTAAATTTAGAAAGTAAAAAATAAAACCTGGTCTGCCGGGCCCCCTTTTGGGGCATAGGCCCCGGGGCTGCAGCCCCGGCTGCCCCTCCCTCTTGTTGAGCCTGATTATGTATAAACAAAAGGTCCATCACGTACCGTTTTTGTAGGAGAGACACTTCTCATATTTACGTATCTACTTAACTGTTAATTGACGTTCGGCATTTCGTCTGTTGTAAATTTGTGCGTTACGCAATCAAGACCGAACGCATAGTTCGATTTTCTTCTGATTTTGCATGAATTTTCCTTGAAGTCTTTAAAAACGACTTATGTGTAAGGCTTTTTATTTTTTTTAATGCAAGATGATAGTCATTTTAACAGATGAAGAGCTGATCTGCTATTCATGGACACACAAGCTCATATATATGTTTTCGAGAATCGTAGTGTTGGATTCAGAGTACATCAAAATGTGTATTTAGGTTGAAAAATATAAAATAGGAACATAGGCCTAATATTTCCTTAATCTAGCACCTATGGTACGGATAGAGAAAGGAATGAATAAATTTTTCCCGGGTAGACAGCCAGGTTTGAAGATCAAGTGTCTCCGACGTTTCAGAGGCCCACGCTGCCTCCATCCTCAGGGATTGAAGTATCCCTGAGGATGGAGGCAGCGTGAGCCTCTGAAACGTCGGAGACACTTGATCTTCAAACCTGGCTGTCTACCCGGGAAAAATTTATTTATATTCTTCACCTGGAAAATCTCAAATCTTACAGAGAAAGGAATGTTGTAAAATATTGATTTTGTTTCCTCCAACCGTAAAAGTTAAATGCTTTTTTATAGTTATTAAACGCCGGTTGTGTGCTATTAGTTACAGCTTGTTTGCTGGAATTTTATCCCGGGATAGTTCTTTTACATTGTAAATTACTAGGAGGTGCCCGTGGCTTCGCCACGATAATTCTTTTAAAAATTAAAAATTAAGAGTAACTTATATAAATTATTAAAGCATTATATTTATTAACACTTGCACGCGAATCATTCATAAACTAAGCCATTAATAATTAATGAAACAGCTAAAATTCCTGCTTTACAGTACATTCCACGACATGAAAGCGCCCCCTGGGAAAACTATATCAGAATCGATTATGCAGTTCCAAAGAACCTGTGAACACATCACCGCCGTCTCGAGAATTACACGATTAATACAGTTTAGAAGGCACTGGAACACGTAATACGTATTGTTTCTCAGCTGTTTATTGACATGAATATGATGTGAATTTTATTTTATCAATTCAGTGTAATTTTCAGAAATTATATAAGGTTTCAAGGGAAGGAATGGTTTGTTTGGATTATTATTATCAGCGATATTTCAAGAGATAAAACCATTAATATTTTACAGCTGTTGCCCCCGGCTTCGCCCGCCATTATTCATTGACTCCAGGATTTTTAAGAAAATTACACTGGTAGATTATTAAAAATGTTTGTGGTTCAGAGCTATGAAAATTGTAAGTAAAAATAAAATTAGAATATTTGTTCATTGTGTTCATTTCACTTAGGCCTTATATAATAAAGAACCGGTTTTCCTTCCTAATTTTGTAGTCGTCATGAAAGTTTAGACTGCGAGAGACGAACATCGCCGAGTATACCCGATGTCTCACGAAGCGGGCGAGCGAGCAAGCATGCTATTTAGGGCCGTTGAATTGTATAAGAGTAGATCCTTTGTGGATAAAGTAATTAATATATTTATTCTTGTGTTACAGGCAAAGCAGTTCTGGTGGAAACGGGATCTTCTCTCGACGCCAGGACTTCAGCTCCTTCAATTCGCTGCCCCGCCACAAACTCAACTCCTATCACATCAAGGTAAGAAAACAAAACACCAACGTATATTCAAATACCAGCGCCATGTTTCCTACAACTTTTACTCCAATATTAGCAAAAACTTAATATATTGCATACTTACTTACTCAATGGCAATAGACAATTCCTCAGCAGGGTAAAGGAATATTATCTATTTTATGGAACCCGGAGGTTCATTGCCGCGCTTACCAGAGCCCGCCATTCAACCATATACTGTGCTAACTCCAACCATCTCTCGCAAATCCTAGTTCCCTTAAATCTATCCTAATATTGTCCTCTTACCCATAGGCGTACCGAGGGGGGGGGGGTTTGGGGGTTTGAACCCCCCATTGATTAAAAAAAGGAAAATTGTATAATTTTTTTAAGTCTGCCTATAAATTACTTAATACAAGTATAAAGCGTGGGAAGCTTAAAACTCGTTATTTTGCGCCTTAATTTTTAAAATTTTCCGGGGAAAAGCCCCCGGAAGCTTAAAACTCGTTATTTTGCGTCTTAATTTTGACAATTTTCCGGGGGAGGACCCCCGGAAGCTTAAAACTCGTTGTTTTGCGTCTTAATTTTTAAAATTTTCCGGGGGAGTTGTAACCCCGGAAGCTTAAAACTCGTTATTTTGCATCTTAATTTTTGAAATTTTCCGGGGGAGGACCCTCGGACCCCCCTCTCCCTGGGGGGGTGTTCCTTTATAAACCCCCCCCCCCCATATGGTCGACCTGGTCACGCCTATGCTCCTACCTACGTCCAGGTCTTCCAGGTGGTCAAGTGGCTGAATCAACTGAAGGAACACTACTGCAATACGGCCGCTACTTTGTGTTTTAATATTAAGATATGATGAAATAATAATAAAATTGTGTATGGCTCAACTTCAGTCTCTGTGACTCTAACGCCTTCGTGATTTACTGTATTGATTCGTATAAATAAGCACTTTACGTTGCCACATAGGCTTTCAACAGTAGCATCTGCAAACGGCCAACATAAAAAATGACCTGTATTAATTATCTATAGACTACAAATAAATAATAGTCTAAAAACGGAGTATATGCCAACGGAACGTCAAAATAATGCTCTACAAAGTATTAGAATAGCCGGTAAATCGTTCGAACAAGTGAACAATTTCAAATATCTATTACGGCAGAACTTAAGTGTAGACTAAAATCAGGAAATGCTTGTTTTTATGCAGTTCAGAAACTTTTATCTTCTCGTCTTCTGTCCAGAAATCTAAAAATATTTATATGACTATTATCCTACCGGTTGTATTATATGGATGTGAGACATGGCCCCTTACATAATCTGAGAATGTTCGAAAATAGGGGGCTTAGGGAAATATTTGGGCCTAAGAGAGATGAAAACTGCATAACGACGAGCTTCATGACCTGTACTCTTCAGCGGATATAGTAAGGGTAATTAAATCATGGAGGATGAAATGGGGAGGAAAGACATATCTCAAAGTATTGACTGGGAGACCCGAAGGGAAAAGACCACTTGGAAGACCTAGACGTAGGTTGGAGGACAATACTAGGATAGATTTAGGGTAAGATAGGGTGACGCGCCGCACTTTTCTTGAAATCCGTCTAGGCTTACCTCAAAACAGGATTGAATATTTTGAAAACTCTTTTTGAGATTCCAAGCTATGATCTTCCCTGCCTATATTTCAGCAAAGGAAATATTTATAAAATAATAATTAAACGTGTAAATACAATTACTAAATTGAAAGGCAAAGCGGGAGAGATGCCGCGTTACAGGGTGCTATGCCGCACGCATGGGAGACATGCCGCATTCATAATATTAGTTTAAATTTACTTCAAAGGCACGTACAGAACAAAAGAGAACCTATCTACACAATCTCTGAATATTGGCGACTAGCCCTGTTTCATTTTCTGTACCAAATATTTCTTCAGGCCCAAGTGAGGGTTTTCCCAATTTCCTGTGTCCGTGCGCCTACGAATAGTCCTCTCTGGCATATTATAGCAACGTTCGGCTTCCCGAAAGGAAATTTCCGCTGCCTTAATTCGCCGAACAGCTTCTTGTAGGTCACTGTCACTCCATAGGCCACGATGTTTAGCTCCCTCCCTTTCCCTATACCTTGTTGGCATGCCTATTGCTGAAAAGAGCAGAAAAAATAATTTTGGGGGGTAATTATACTGCAAGACATTGTGCGGCGTGTCACCCTTGAAAGCTATGCGGCATGTGACCCAAAACTCCGGGTCACGCGCCGCACTCATCTGTAGAGCTTATTGTTATTGTTGTTATGGCGAACTTCACTCACAATATCTTTACAACCTCTAAATAGTCTATTAAAAGTAGTACACGCAGAAAAAATGGAACAAATACAGATCAGGAAAGAATAAAGTAATGCGTCCAAAAAAGTTTCGCAGTGAAACTAGTGCACTTACCTGATAAATACCGCTATAACAATGACATAAACACCGCAAACAATGATCCAGTTACTCTAGGGAGGGAACCGGAGATGGTATCACGACAATTAGCGGTACCTAGCGTCAAATGCTCGAGTTAGAGGGGGTGCGGCATCTATCCCGGTGCGGCACGTCACCCGGTCTTGCCCTAAGGGAAGTAGGATTTGCGAGGGATGGTTGGATGGAGTTAGCACAGAATAGGGTTGAATGGGGGTCTTAGGTAAACGCGCTAATGAACCTCCGGGTTCCATAAAATAAATAATAGGCCTATTCCTTTAGCTTGCTTAGGAATTATCTATTGCCATTGAGTAAGTAAGGAAGTGTGAAATGAACGTTTCGTCGACTTGGTGTTTTTTTGTATGAAAAGCTTACAGGAAATATTTCTGATATGTTGTGCCAGTTTTTATGTTATTTATTAAGAAGGAAATGTTCTTCTATTCCCCGAGGGTTAGTGTAAATTTTTTAAAAATAATTTGGTAAAATTAAGTATAAATTAATGGCTAGAAGCCACAGTGTAGGCACCTTGATAAACACACGCTACAAGTTTCGGAAGTTGGAATTTCTTCCTCAAAGACTGACCTTGGAACGAATTCACGCAATATCAGCCCCGGAGGCACGAAAACAAAAGAAAATAAGGAAACGTATTCAAATTTTCTGCATACATTACACACTATTACGCCATAGCTATGCCTTCCTGGTATTTAGGTTTACATTCTGTATCTTCAGTGTAGAAGTCAGTTGTTTACACGTTGACAAAGCCCCCCTCGTAGAACTGAATTTATTTCATTGAGAATTTTAAAATGTTATTCTGTCTTCTGTTTTTCATTTGTTTGAATAAAGACTTTAACCAATGAATAAAGACTTTAACCAAGGCCGTCTGCATAATAGGTAGGAAAGTCTTCAAATGGAGATATCGGCATCTTCTTTAAAAGAACATTGAATAGCTATTCCAGACTGGTGAAACATTTGATTTCTCTGCAAAATACGACGGTAAGATTTCTTCTGAAATGCCTTTAATCTTCCTGCTGTTTTACCCAATTTTCTTATAATGTCAGACATATTAATTGAATAAATCCGACTATTCAGTAGATGAACAATGAAATGAAATGAACAATAATGATCATGGCCCACTTCACATTGCAATAAAGTTGCGATCGATAAACATGAGATGTGGGATTGCAGGTACCTGCATAGTGCATTATCAGGGGGCTTTGTATTCCTGAAGTACTCGGGAGACATCAAACACGGCCGTGGCTATTGATTCCATTATACTGTATCTATAGAAAGAAGTAAACTGCCTGGCTTCTGTGGAGGATACAGTATAATCCGTTCTAGAAGTTTGTTGCCAACCACAAGGTCAGTTATTCAAAGAGCCTACAATGACATTTGAATATTTTCATACGAGTTATCCCATAACGAAATGTTTAAGTGTCGAGATTTTAAAATACCTTGTAATTTATAAAACAAACGACTGTCTCAAACTCTGTGGCCGTTGACAAAGCCATGCTTGGATTTTAACCTCAAAGTAATGCACATTATAATTCACGAAATGAACTCAATTTATTAAGTGCCAGTATGGTACTTTATGAGATTGTGTGCGGGACGGGAAAATGTCTGTCCGTCTGTCTGTACGCGCGATAACTCAAACACGCTTTATCGGATTTTCCTAAAACTTGGTATACATATTTATAACGTCTATGGGAAGAAGCCTATTGATATTGGACCAAATCGGTTGACCGATACCGGAGTAATGCCCAATCTAGTGCCTATTTTATGGTAATATATTAGAAAGAATTTATCAAATGCAAATCAGTTCTCATGACAACATATTGTTTTACATTGTTCATATACGGCTTTGGAAGTTGCAGTACAGTTAGCTTTGACATATTTCTTCACATTTGATTATCAAACTAGTCAGATGTTTGTTTATTTCGTTGATCAAGTTGAAACGAGTACTACATGAATACTGTTATAGGTATACAGAAGGTATATTACTTTGAAATAATTATACCTACGTACAGTGGCGGACGCAGAAATTTTTTTCGGGGGGGGGATTTGAATAGGTAGAAAGAATACTAAAAAAAATTAATCAACTTACATATACAATTAGTTTATAAAACTGGCCCCTTAGAGAACTTTTTTTCAAATTTCGGGGGGGGGGATGTAACCCCCCTATCCCCCCCTCCCCTGCGTCCACCACTGCCTACGTATATTAAGCGGAGTTCTTTGCCAGTGTATTTTGTGAAATATCGACACATTTTAAGAATGTCTTATATCAGTGTAGGCTATACGAGTTTGAATTAAGGTTAGTTATAACTTTAGACGTTTGTCCTTCTGTAAGCCCTGCTTAATGAATTGATCTGGAGCTTAACTCGGAAATCGATTCCAAAAATAACTTATTTTCTGCATATCATAATTGCAATCATCACTGATTAAACAAAACCATTCTGACACTTTTTTACATCAGTTTATCTGATTTTATTATAATAAAATTAACACTAGCATAATTTATTTTAATTTTAAAAATTGTTTACTACGCAGTTTCATTTGATGCTCTCAGGGCTTAAAACATTGTTTGTTATTAACTGATACCACATCAGTGTTATAATGAAATTCTGTACTTTAATGGATGAAATTCTGTTACTCTTAAATCAGATGTGATAAGCCTGTGATAAGTATGGTTGAAGAAAATAGTATATTGCGATACAAGTGCCGTAAGGCACGTTTACGGGTCGAGGAAATAAGTTAGATTGAAAACCCGAGGCGCAGCCGAGGGTTTTTAAGTTTTCGAGACCCGTAAATGCCTTTACGGCCCGTGTGTTGCATGCTATTTTTTGCACGATGATTATTTATATCAATTTAATTATATTAATTGTGATATTACCCGAAAATATTATGTAAATACATTCTTGAAAATAGATGTTTATTTCAGAAAGTGATTCGCATGTGTTTGTTGTTATGGGAACCGAATATTTATAAAGCGGGGAGGCCTTGGTCATTTCTGCTCGCAAATAAGCATTTGCGTCGCCCCTAGCAACAAGTCACTTTCCGCCCGTCGCCCCTAGCAACAAGATTGCGTGTGGTAATGTCAAGTTACGATCCATGTAAACAACTTTCGTAAGTAACACTTACTAGCTAAGGAGTGCAAAAAATTCTTTTTGAAATTGAATGCAAGTAGCCTATATATTCAAGAGTGATTCACGAAAGCAACAAACGCATTTCAAACAGTGCAACATGGCGTAAGCTTACTCCCCTGTTCAAGATGTATTTGCGAAGACATCGCAGGTCCAAAGCCTACTTGCTTCTGTAGCAGTTTATTTCGTTGCTAGGTGTTTGCTACACTTTCATCTGTTCACATTTCTTACATCAGAGAATCACCATGGCAACTCCCAAACAGCTGAACCGCGATAAGCGCGGGAAATGTAAGGAAATTGTGTTGGCAGGCATGAGTTTATAAAAGACACTTTCTGTCATTAAATTTTCATGTCCTAATCTGGCTTTGAAAGCGTCTTAATATTTTTATTAAGAAGTTTTCTAGTCTCTGTGTTGTTTGGCTAGTGGAACAAAAATCCCTGTTTTCTTCCCTCTGCCTCTTTGCTTCGGGGATATTAATATTTAATGCTCCCGTATATATGCGTTAGGGAGGATTATGGGAATTTAATGGTCCGCAGTCCATGTATGGCCCGATATTGTCTTGAGAAAAGTGGACACATCAGAAATCGTTTTCAAAATTTGTGGACCTACAAAAATCTGTCAGAGTTGAAGTTGTTTATAGTCAAATTTCTGAAATTGTGAGAAGCTTTAAAAAAAAGTTTTATACTCCAGCCAATTTTTAACCGGCACCTTATTTTTTACTATAACTAACTAACTCCGTGGCACGAACATCCCAGAAGGGACAAGGCCTACCACCCGACCGCTGCATCATCTACCATAGGCAGACGGCAGGATTGGGGGGCATGTGGTCAGCATGCCGACACCTACGGCCATTAATGGTGGTTTCCATGGCCGTATTTTTTACTATAATATTAGTTAATTACACAATGGCAATAGACAATTCCTCAGCAAGCTAAAGAAATATCTGTTTTATGGAACCCGGAGGTTCATTGCCGAACTTACCTGAGCCCGCCATTCAACCCTATTCTATGCTAACTCCATCCAACCATCCCTCGCAAATCCTACTTCCGTTAAATCTATCCTAATATTGTCCTCCCACCTACGTCTAGGTCTTCCAAGTGGTCTTTTCCCTTCGGGTCTCCCAGTCAATACTTTTGAGATATGTCTTTCCTCCCCCATTTCATCCTCCGTGATTTAATTACCCTTACTATATCCGGTGAAGAGTACAGGTTATGAAGCTTGTCGTTATGCAGTTTTCATCTCTCTTAGGCCCAAATATTTTCCTAAGCCCATTTATTATAATAATAAATTAATACATTAGAATGTATTATTGTGTCCCAGTTTATAATAAACAAAGATAAAAACAAGATCTGTTGTCTAGCACAAAGTAACCAACTGCCCCACATAAATCTCAGCGTCTATGCGTTCTGCTGTTTACAGTTTTCAAAAAATGGATTAAAAATTATATGAGTTCAATCCAATTAATATAATTTACCTAATAGTAATTAAATATTTCTATTTAATTATAAAATAAATCAGAAAATTTATATTTAATGTTGATAACCGCAGATAAAGTCCCACGTGGTTTTCTTATTGTGGCATGGATCCGTTCAATCAGAACTTTGTTGCAATCCTAATTAGTTATTGTATATTTTTGTAATCGATTTCAGAGTTAAACTCCAGATCGTTTCTTTAATAGTCTATAATACAGGGTGGAAGATTTGTAACTGTACAGATTTCAACAGCTAGTTCCTTCCTTAGAAACAAGACATTGAAGAAAGAACACTTTTCTCAGAAAAGCCGGGCATGCTTGTATCAGTCACGCAGGGTACGTGAAACGTCTTTTGCTTTCTGCCTAAATCTAGCGTACATTGAAAATCTGTATGTTTGCTTATTTCATTCGGATTAAAATTCAATTCACAAACCTGCAATTAAAAATGCATAACAGAATAACATAACCTTTGACCCTTCATGCATTAGTAGGAATAACTGTGGTTATATTCATGTAGGCCTAATTTATTCACTTTTATGATATGCAGAGCCTAGTACTTGAAATGCTCGCGCTGTATTGCAGATATTCAGCTTTTTCAAAAAGTTCATCTTGAGGAAACCTAAAACCTGTATCTAGCACCATGACACCTACTACAATTAGGCACGCAACATTATATACCATAATTAAATTGGCATTTTATCTTTTACAGTGATTTAGCCTACAGTATTTTTGCATTGCCTCAAAAGTCCACCATAGGCCTATGTTAAAAACAGAAAGAGTATTATTATTCGAAGCACAAAATATTTTCAGTAACTTACTGGTCCACATAAATCTCAGAGTCTTTGCGTTCTGCTGTTAACAGTTTTGAAAAAGTGGCCATATAACTTACATGAAGTTATTCTAATTAATATATTCTATCTAGAAATAATTTAAAAATTTCTATATTATTATCAAATAAATCTGAAAAGTTACATTTAAGTTTCAAACTCGTAGATGAAGTCCCACGTGGTTTTCTTATTATGGCATGGATCCGTTCAATCAGTGTTGGCATGAAAAATAAATGCTGCAAAATACAATTTTTGTAATCGATCTCAGAGTTAAACTCCAGATCGTTTCTTTAATAGTCTATAATACAGGGTGGAAGATCTGTAACAATGCAGATTTCAATAGTTTGTTCCTTCCGTAGAAACAAAATATTCAAGAGATACTTTTCTCAGAAAAGCCTGGTAGGCTGTATCGCGGACACATCAGCAGTATACGTGAAACGTCTTGTGAGTGCTTCCTAAATCTAGCGCATTAGTAGGAATAACTGGTTATATTCATGTGGGCCTATTTTGTTCACTTTTCATTAAATTTCTGAGACACAGAGCCTAGTATTGCAGATATTCACTTGTTTCTAAGAACTTAATCTTGAGGAAACCTGAAACCTATATCTAGCACCATGATACCTACTACAGTTAGGTACGCAACTTTATAAACCATAATTAAATTGGTATTTTAAGTTTTACACTGATTTACACTATTTTTACAATGCCTCAAAAGTCCATCATAGGCCTATGTTAAAACAGAAAGAGTATTATTATTTCAAGCACAAAATATTTTCAGAGTACTGGTCTAAATAAATCCCAGCGTCTATGCGTTCTGCTGTTAACAGTTTTTAAAAAATGGACAAGAAAATTACATAAGTTCATTCTAATTAATACATTTTAACTAAAAGTAACTAAATATTTCCATTTAATTGTAAAATAAATCAGCAACCTTATATTTAATGTTGATAACCGCAGATAAAGTTCCACGTAGTTTTCTTATTATGACATGCTTCCGTTTAATCAGTACTCGCCAGGGACGTGAATAATACGCAACTTTTTATTTTTGTAATCGATCTCAGAGTTAAACTCCGGATCGTTTCTTTAATCTATATTAATAAAAGGAAGTGTCTGTCCTCCGTCTGTCTGTCTTCCGTCTGTCTGTCCGCGATGCCCAGCGAAATCTACTCAACGCAGAGATCTGAAATTTTATAAGTAGGCGGACTAAAGGGTCGGAATGTGCACCTCGAAGCCGGAATTTTAATTTTCGCCTCCGTTCGTGAGTTATGAGTGAAAAACTGGCAGAAAACGTGCATTTTTTGCGTTTTAGAAGCATCAGTTTCAGTAATAAATTTCAATATCAAATAACTTACAGATGGCTTTGGCTATTTTTGTCAACATACCTCATAGCCTACCTTGAAAATAAAAGCAACGCGATCGCTTGATTTTGTAAGTCCATCCTAGACGATTCATTTGTTTAGAGTGTCAAGGCCCACAGACATATGACATTTTCAACCTACACGGAAGAAGGATAATCAACCCTAAATATGGTCAAACATTGTTCGATTTGAACGAAACTCACTATACAGGGGTTTTCTGGGCCAAGGAACTCGAATCTGAGGTCGCTTTTACCAGGGGACGCTACCTAATCGTGGAATGCACTCCACGTGATTTAGGTGTTAATAATTATAATTTGAAATAATTATCGCGGGGGAAGCCGCGGGCACATGCGGGCACATGCTGTTTGTCTGTCTGTCCACGATGCCCATCGAAATCTACTGAACGCAAAGATCTGAAAATTTAAAGATAGATGGACTGAAAGGTGGGCGAATGCACCTCGAAGCCGAATTTTTAATTTTAGCTTTCGTTCGCGAGTTATGAGTAAAAAACTGGCAGAAAACGTGATTTTAGCGCTGTCGAAGCATCAGATTTCAGTAATACATTTCAATGTCAAATCAATTGCAGTTGGCTTTGGCTATTTTTGTCATACCGTGGAAATAAAAGCATCGCGATCGCTTGAATGTTGTAAGCCCACGCTGGTCGATTCATTTGTTTAGAATGTCAAGGCCCGTAGACATATGAAATTTTCAACCTACACGGAAGAGGGATAATCAACATAGACCTAAATATGGTTAGAACTGGGCCAAGGAACTTGAATCTGAGATCGCTTTTACCAGGCGACGCTATCTAATCGTGGTATGTAATTCACGTGACTTAGGTGTTAATAGATATAATGATTTAACTATTATGCTCTTAATTTTTAATTCTTGAAATAATTATCGCGGGCGATCGCTTGATTTTGTAAGTCCATCCTGGACGATTCATTTGTTTAGAATATCAAGGCCCGAAGACATATGAAATTTTCAACCTACACGGAAGAGGGATAATCAATATAGGCCTAAATATGGTCAAACATTGTTCGATTTGGACGAAACTCACTGTACAGGGGTTTTCTGGGCCAAGGAACTCGAATCTGAGGTCGCTTTTACCAGGGGACGCTACCTAATCGTGGAATGCACTCCACGTGATTTAGGTGTTAATAATTATAATTTGAAATAATTATCGCGGGGGAAGCCGCGGGCACATGCGGGCACATGCTGTTTGTCTGTCTGTCCACGATGCCCATCGAAATCTACTGAACGCAAAGATCTGAAAATTTAAAGATAGATGGACTGAAAGGTGGGCGAATGCACCTCGAAGCCGAATTTTTAATCTTAGCTTTCGTTCGCGAGTTATGAGTAAAAAACTGGCAGAAAACGTGATTTTAGCGCTGTCGAAGCATCAGATTTCAGTAATACATTTCAATGTCAAATCAATAGCAGTTGGCTTTGGCTATTTTTGTCATACCGTGGAAATAAAAGCATCGCGATCGCTTGAATGTTGTAAGCCCACGCTGGTCGATTCATTTGTTTAGAATGTCAAGGCCCGTAGACATATGAAATTTTCAACCTACACGGAAGAGGGATAATCAACATAGACCTAAATATGGTTAGAACTGGGCCAAGGAACTTGAATCTGAGATCGCTTTTACCAGGCGACGCTATCTAATCGTGGTATGTAGTCCACGTGATTTAGGTGTTAATAAATATAATGATTTAACTATTATGCTCTTAATTTTTAATTTTTGAAATAATTATCGCGGGCGAAGCCGCGGGCACATGCTAGTAGCCTATAATACAGAGTGGAAGATTTGTAACTCTGCAGATTTCAATAGCTTGTTCCTTCCGTAGAAACCTACCATGAAGTTCATCGTTAAACAGTTTTCATCTCTCGTAGGCCTAAATATTCTCCTAAGCCCCCTGTTTTCGAACAGAGTCTGTTTTAATTTTCAATAAAATGACAGAACGTAGCAATAAATAAAATTTAAAATTCATGTAAAACCGTTTATTTCTTATGTTTAAGGCACAAGAAATAAACCCTCGGCCTAATCATTGTGTTAATTGTTTTCTTTGCAGTCCGTCATGGGTTTATAATTTGCGTACACACCTTCAGCGTATTATAATATACCAATCTCTTCCCATGACAAGAGTACGTCTGTTCATCACCTTCCCAAAGAAATTTCATACAAAAATTCGGAGAGTTCTTTTAAAAAGTAACTTAAATTATTTCCATTTATTCTCTTAACAGTTACCTCAATAACAAATGACACCCCTCCTCTTTTAACAGTTTTGATAACTAAACTCGCCTATAGGTTTGAATTTTTTCTCCATATTTATAACACTACCCAACACTAGTTATCTTTGAAAGTACCGCTTTTTCGTACCACCTACCACTCATGTTATTATCTGATTGTTATTATTATTATTATTTTATTTGTTATATAAATTTCGGTTGTGTTTATACTCCTTTTAGCTTCCAGGCTATATCTGGAGTTCGGGATTTGTGTCTGTACAGTAGGGTAGTATAATTTTTTTTTATCTATTTTTTTTAGGTAGATTTCGAAGAAAAATCTACCTATTGCAATGGATACCACTTTATGATTTTCGAAAAATTCTTTCATATCTTTACGTTTCATGCTCCCCTAAGTACGAAACCACCGCCCGTTCAAAAAAAAAAATTTGTGATATATATATATATATATATATATATATATATATATATATATATATATATCTTTACACGATAGCGGCCGTAATTTTGAAGATATTTGAACCAAATTTTAATATGTTATTTCTAGGCCCAATAGTTCGGACAAGTTCGTTAATGAGCAAAATTGGCCCAAGGGGGTGGTCGGGGGAGGGGGTTGAAATTTTTAAAAATGTATATCTCGGCCCCTATGAAGTATAGAGGGAAACTTTGTTTAAATAAATTAGAGTACTCCCTATGGAGTTCACAGTGACACCAACGATTCGGGGGTTCGAGTGAGGGTGGGGGTGGGGGTGGGGGATGAAAATTCGAAACTTTTGAAACCACGTCTTGTGGGGTATCGTTGAAAAGCTCTTGATGAGTACTCTACAAATCAATAAATAGTTTCTTGATAGCTCTCATATGACGCGAGATTTTAATGTTTAAAAATAATAACACTTGAAAGAATTATTATAATATCATAATTTTGTCTTGTTTAGCGGCTTTGCTAATTTTATTCATTGCTGATCTTGCGCACGGCCTCCCAGAATATTATATCCTATTATTGTTGTCAAAACAATTGATTGTAGGCTCTTCCTCTTTACTGCAGGTTTGCCATGCCAAGGCTAAAGAAGAAGAGTGCTATGCAGCGACAATAAATTAAACCAAAAGCACTTCGAAATCTACCTCCGCCTGTAGGCCTGCGTAAAGGGATTTTTTCTTTTTCATTAAAATATAGATTTAAAAAATAAACGATTAATGTTTAGTGAATGATTGTAGATAGTGTTGTTCATATGATATTAACAAATATACAGAAAAATAATCACTCAGAAATATTGATAGGCCTATTTGTGGAAGTTATCAAGGAAACGGAATTTCATTGCACGAAACGTGGCTGCCATTTTGTAACGATAATTACCCATAACTGTAACAGATTCATTAATTTTGAAAATAGAATGCAATTGTAGAAGTAGTCAATAAAGAGTACGTGAGATTGCAAGATTGTAGAGCAATTCGTTGATGAGGGGAAAAAAATGAAATTCACCTATTTCTCACCTATGAATTTCACCGAAAGCTGTATGACCCCCTTAAGGGGGCTCATACACCAACAAGAGTCAAAATTTTCATTTTTTTTATTTTACTCTCATATTAATGAACACGCCTTTCTGAACATACCCTATAATTTTTATATTTAAATTCGGTCATTTACTGGAGATATACAAGTTTAAATGCCAGTTTGTGCGTCAAGTTGAATGGCATGTTGAATTTTCAAAGCCATTTTCCCGTAACTTAATATTTTCAACACCAAAAACACAATATCTCTTAAAGTAATGGCCCAAATTGCATGAAATTTTGCACACACATAGATTTTTGTGTGTTATAGAGGACAATGATCTGATGTATCTGCATCACAAGATTATTTCACTTGTGAACATAATGTGAAAAAATTAGTAATAATTTGATAATGCAATTTTAAAATCCCTGAAAATTCTATCAGGCATACCACAGTAACTTATTCATTGAAGGTTTTGTCTCTAGATTATAGTGTCAGCTGTGAATAAATAAAAAAAAAAAAAAAAAAAAAAAAAAACACCAATCAGATTGGCCCTTTGCAAGAAATCATGTTTCTTAGGCATTATTGAATTTTGAAAAATAAATTTTGGCCCGGGCGGCTTGGGTCGCTTAAATCCTAAAAGGGAGAGGTGAAACTACGATAAAGAAAGAAAGAAAGAAAGAATGAAAAATAAATTTTATTTTTCTAATATCAACCTTCATATTTGTGACATTATAATAATTTTTTTGCGCGACTTAACTAATTAGTGGTACTTACAGCGGTTCGGTGGAAAATGATGGTTACCTGGGCGCCACAGTATAATGCATATACTGAATATTTCTGATTTGTTGAACCCGCCTCCGGTCTGCCAGTCGATCGTTGAGCACTTCCCTCTAGCTTCAGGGTAGGAAGCGAAGAACACCTTAATATTATTGCTTGAATAATAATGCAGTTTCTTTGAACACTGAAGGAATATTCTGTTTATTCAAAACGTTGGAAATACAAGTCCAGTCATTGACAATAATTACAAAATTTGTTTGTGAATAAATAATATTGTTACAAGTTCTCGGTAGATCGTTACTAGTGATACAATTGCTGCCGTATATGATTTTGACTAATCGCGATTGAAAGTAAGAATCCTTCTAAGTCGATTAATTCCACAGCGAAAATTTTATAAGTCCAATTAATTCTGTGGGCACGCGGCCTCAAAGATAAGTAGAGTGATTGATGTAGGCACGCGGCCTCGACGTAGATTGCTGTTGACTGCTCTAGGCACGGGGCCTTGAAGTAGAGTTGAATATGACTGTTATAGGCGCGGGGCCTTGAAGTAGAGTGATTTTACAGCTCCCCGTTAGGCCTAAAGAAAACTCTCTTGAACAAACATTTTCCCCACTCCTTCTTAATTATTATTCGTGAATCCCGGCACGTGGTACTATAGACCAGTTCTTATTGGCAAATCTCCCGACCAATAATAATATGTTAGTTTCCCACGGAAATCAATTGGATTTTCCCTTATTCTCAAAACCCACAACTTAGCGTCTCGGATTTCTAAGAAGGTTCGGACAGCGTGTTGTATCAGTAGCAACATCAGAAGCAAGGCTTGAACTCAATAGCCGACTTCTTAGAATTACTTAAGTGGATCAGTACCCTTTGATTATATCTTGGGAGATTCCCGATACATTGTACCTGAGTACTGCATTGCATTATCTCGCACCCGCTAGGTCTGCTAGGGAAATTCCCAGCTTCTCCGTCTATTCACTGCAATCTCATTTTAATAGTTATTTAAAATGATGTTGTTAAACTTTTTACCTTTGCCTTCTTTCTAGTTAATAATATTTATAATGAATGTTCCGTCTTTTCACGGTCATTTTAAGACCAAACACGGGCTATGAGATTTTATGATTTTAGTTTGAATAAATTTGGGCAATTAATCTGTCATTTATTATACTTAATTTGGTTATCTTGTTTATTTCTTTTTACCGAAGTATCTGAACTGCAATATATGCCCCAGTCTATTAAGACAGGAATCATCATAGCCTATGATTGACTTACTGGCTGAATATACTGCATCTCTCCACAAAATATTATACCTTATTTTCCTCCAGTGTTGCAACTATCTTACACAAATACATAAGTAATTTAATTCCTATCCTGACACGAGACTTCACCTTACATCCTGTCCCACATGTACAAGTTTTCTGACCCTATCACATTCATGCCTTCATACATCTTGCGGTTTTCTGTAGTGTTACGTTGTTTGTACGTATTACTTGATTTATTGCATGACCAAGACATTACAACAAAATTTTACGTAAACACCATAAATTTACCGATATACCCTCGTGAGACCATGAAAATTAAGCTCAAGCAGTTCTCACTGAAATTTTATAAAATATATTGAATGCATAAAGAAAAACAAAAACACTTTTTTTTTTATATTGAGACTTTGACAAGGTCGATCAAGCAGTTCTCACTACACCTACACTATATTATAAAGAAGGCATAAAAACACTTTTTCATGAGGCTATGACAAGGTCGATCAATCAGTTCTCACTACTATTACACTACGTTATAAAGAATGTATAAAAACACTTTTTTTTATGACAAGGGCGCTCATTCAGCCCTCACCGCAATTTCAATACAATATATTGCAATGCAAAATACACACGCATATTTTACTCTCATTCATACCCATTCCTCTAATCCTAAACCTATGTGGAACTGATAACCTATCATGCCAGTAGCTATTTTACCGCGTAAAATATACATTACAGGTTATAGGCCTACATTATTCCAGCTCAGTACAATGCATTTCGGTTATTCCTTGCTTTCCTCTAATTTGTTCATATTTACAATACATTGTCGATAAATGACGTCACACAAAATCACTGATCATCTGAATACATTTTACGGATTTATATCCTTTATTGGTTCTGCCCAAAAATTTTCTGCTTCTATGAATAATTTAAGATAACTAGAGTCAAAGGTTAAGCGTAGTTTTCCATGTGCTTTCACTACACCACAAATCGGATTTATTTGCTTACCGGCTTCTTCCATCATTGAAATTGGTACAGGCCTACTCTTATAGCGACGCTCAGGAATTTCTTGTTTTAATTTAAATTTGTGTTGGTAACCCCGAAATAGGCCTGGAGTTGAACTGAACACTGATTTGTTCTTATAAAGCATGTTATATAAAGTCGACTTTTGACCATCTGACAGCACATCAATTTCTTCTACTTTCTCCCTGAGAATTAATTCGATATCAACATTTTCCTCTTCATTTCTTCCATTCTGACTAATGTTAGTAAAATTCGCGTGTACCGTTTCACATTCATTTTCATCTACATAATTATTAGAACCCTTAATGCACAAATGATCATATTCTTCGTCCTCCCAAACAATATCAGATTCCATTCCCTGTAACTCTGCGACACTTTCGTCACAATCAGCCTCATTATCACCTTCATATATAAATACGGCCGGTTTAATTCCCATAGGCCTATATTCGTCGATACTATTTCCCTCTTGTACTACAACTGATTCCACCACGAAAGGCTCGCGTAATAATACATCTTCATTTTGGCACTCCAACTCCTTAGTAATTATATTCTCATTAGATAAAAACGGTACACGTAACTTTTCTTTCTCATCTAATTCCATTTCTACCCAATTTTCTTCAAAATTTATTCTCATTAGTTGATCTGTCATAGAATCACAACCCAGAATTAATTTATGTGCTAAATGTTTTATTGTCAAAAAGTAGACTTCTAACTTCTTTCCCTCAATTTCCAACGGCAACATACACTGATGCTCAATTTTATGGGATTTGGCACCAATGGCAGTTTGTGCGTATAGGCCATGTACTTTCAATTCCTGAACGCGCACTCTTGCTGCTTTCAGCGTTTCATAGAATTTTTCGTTTATTAGAGAAAAAGTACAGCCAGTGTCCACCAACATATCGACTTCAAATTGGTCTATTTTTACCCTTATTAATGGCGGATATGTGGGTGTTATACCCTCTCTATTTGCACATCCTACTACGCACCCCTTCTCTCGTGTTTTATTTTCATTATTAGGTCTTTTTAATCCTTGTAATCCCTCGGTCTGTGTGACGTCATTTCGACCTCCAAATGCGTCTCCTAATAGTTTAAAGGCCTGTCTTGCGCTACATGCCTTTCGTCATTTCTGTGACGAATGTCTCCCTGAATATCATTGTGGTTTCCCGTGCTATGCGCCTGATTCCTTTCACCTTCTATGTTAATGTCCCCCTGGTTTTCTGGAATTCGTTCTCCTACTTCGTTCTGCATCCTGCCATGAAATCGAACATTATTTACTTGTCTGTCTTGAGGCCTATTCTCTTGATTATTTCCCCTCCAGTTTTGGTTCCCATTATTTCTATATGAGTTATTATTAGGGGGTCCTCTGTTCGATTCCGCATTTCTGTTGGCATGTCCTTGGTTCCATCTACCTCTGTCATTATTTGGACCTCCTCTCGTATCTTGATTCATTTGCATATTATCCGGTCCATTTTGTCTCCTATTATCGCTACGTTCTTCTCTGTTAGTTCCTACTTCGAAACTAGATAATAACTCCAAAGCCTTGCTATAAGTTTGGGGACATGATACTATAAGCAGGTTACATATTTCCGGCTGAAAATGTCTCGTCACAAGCTGAATGGCCTCGCGTTCTGGCATTCCGGGGTCTAGTAGCTTGATTAGGCCTATAACTCTTAGGAAATGGTCCGATAGAGAGACGTTGCCCCTATGTGAATATCTCCCATTATAGACCTCATTTCTAGCTAAAGCTCTCTTCGCCTCACCCCAATATCTTGCTAAGAATAACTGCTTAAAATCCTCATAGTTGCACTCCGGGTGTACTGTAAGTTCAAACCACTCTTTTGTTTTTCCTTTTAAGGCTCTACCGAGGATCAACATTTTGTACTGAGATGGAATAGACCGTAAAGTAAAATATTCTTCAACAGATTTCAAGAAGCTCTGAGGGCTCGTGTTGCTCTCATTGAAGCTGGGAAGTGATACCTCATTTCCTATTAAATTACATATATTAATCCTATTATCGCTAACTACCGGCATGCTGGTGGCTACCGTCTCGTGTACTGTATTACAGGACTCATTTGCAACACTAGGAGGCCTATATGTATTTCCTATTCCATTGCATATACTCTCACTACAATTTACAGCATAGTTATTTGCTACAGGCCTACGATTTTCGACCTCTTTAGCTACCGTGCTTACTTCTTTAGAGATTTCCCCTATTTTCTCAGCTAATATATTTTCTAAATGCACTACCTTGTCATTTACTTCTGAGATTTTATCTCCTAACCCTACTTTTACTTTTCCCACCTGAGTCTCCATATTCTTTTTCAAGCTAGACTCCGATTTCTGTATTTCCTTCTCCAAAATTTTCCTTTCATTGAATAATTTTTCTTCATATTTCTTGCCCTGAATCTCTATTTTCCTATCTACCGATGCCATATTAGCCTCTAATTCAGACCTAATTTCCCCTTGACTTTCACTAATTTCTTGCCTCATTGCTTTTTCACTTTCTTTAAGCTCCCTACAGAGTTCTCCCCTGATTTCGTTGCATATGTTAGATTGGACCTCTTTTATATTATTAAGCTCCCTCTCAAGCCTATCTACATTCTGCCTATGTTCTTGGTCCGATTGGTCTATCCTATCTCCCAGTTTCTCTATCTTTTCCCCGGTATTTTTCTCTAGTTCCTTCATATTTTCCTTAGAGTTTTTCTCTAGTTCCTTAATACTTTCCCTAGTTTCATTACTTGACTTTTCTAGTCCTTTCATACTTTCATTAGTTGCATTACTTGATTTTTCTAGCCCTTTCATCATGGCTATCAAATATGCAATAGAATTCGGGTCTATGGTTTGATTTATTTCCCTAGGCCTATGTTCAGTTACACTCTCACTCTCAGTTAGCTGAATATTTGTTGCATTATTTTTCTCCCTATTATCACCTCCCTGCTCCAAAACCCCGTCACCTGTCGCGACACTGTTCTCATTGTTAATCTCCATTCTACAATTATTTATTTCCTCACCAGTAAGCAAGTCGTGCCCCTCTCCACCTTCCATATTAATTTTATTCCTAGTAACTTTTCCGTTTCTAAGCCACATACATAAATTATAAGGGTACTGATACACTCTTACGATCTACCTTACCTTTGGTTAAGAAGTTCAACATATAATGCATAACATGTATAATTATACCCTTGCACAATAAATATTCGATATGCCTGAGTTCTTTTAATTTGAAAAAGATTTTATTTTACTTGAATTTATTCTTTAATTTACTTAGTGAGTTTCAGTTTAATTTTACTTTGATCTTAAATTGCAAACTTTTTAAAAAAAAATATTATTTGATGTCAGGCTTACTAATTTATTTAATTAATATTTACTGTTTCTTAAATTATTGATAATAAAATTGTTTACTTTACTGAAACTCTATGTATATTTAAGTTCTTATCTGTTGGTGATTTTTGATGTTTTCTGCGGCGGTCTCCGGAACTGATGTACCACGATCTTGAATTCCAGCGGTGCCTTTACGGGTGACGTTCTAGAAATTCTGCGGTGTCTTCCTTCCGTTTTGGGATGATTTTTGAAGTTGGTGATCCTTGATGTCCAGCTTCACTCGTGCCTCACGTTGGGAAATAGCCATGTACAGCGGTTCGGTGGAAAATGATGGTTACCTGGGCGCCACAGTATAATGCATATACTGAATATTTCTGATTTGTTGAACCCGCCTCCGGTCTGCCAGTCGATCGTTGAGCACTTCCCTCTAGCTTCAGGGTAGGAAGCGAAGAACACCTTAATATTATTGCTTGAATAATAATGCAGTTTCTTTGAACACTGAAGGAATATTCTGTTTATTCAAAACGTTGGAAATACAAGTCCAGTCATTGACAATAATTACAAAATTTGTTTGTGAATAAATAATATTGTTACAAGTTCTCGGTAGATCGTTACTAGTGATACAATTGCTGCCGTATATGATTTTGACTAATCGCGATTGAAAGTAAGAATCCTTCTAAGTCGATTAATTCCACAGCGAAAATTTTATAAGTCCAATTAATTCTGTGGGCACGCGGCCTCAAAGATAAGTAGAGTGATTGATGTAGGCACGCGGCCTCGACGTAGATTGCTGTTGACTGCTCTAGGCACGGGGCCTTGAAGTAGAGTTGAATATGACTGTTATAGGCGCGGGGCCTTGAAGTAGAGTGATTTTACAGCTCCCCGTTAGGCCTAAAGAAAACTCTCTTGAACAAACATTTTCCCCACTCCTTCTTAATTATTATTCGTGAATCCCGGCACGTGGTACTATAGACCAGTTCTTATTGGCAAATCTCCCGACCAATAATAATATGTTAGTTTCCCACGGAAATCAATTGGATTTTCCCTTATTCTCAAAACCCACAACTTAGCGTCTCGGATTTCTAAGAAGGTTCGGACAGCGTGTTGTATCAGTAGCAACATCAGAAGCAAGGCTTGAACTCAATAGCCGACTTCTTAGAATTACTTAAGTGGATCAGTACCCTTTGATTATATCTTGGGAGATTCCCGATACATTGTACCTGAGTACTGCATTGCATTATCTCGCACCCGCTAGGTCTGCTAGGGAAATTCCCAGCTTCTCCGTCTATTCACTGCAATCTCATTTTAATAGTTATTTAAAATGATGTTGTTAAACTTTTTACCTTTGCCTTCTTTCTAGTTAATAATATTTATAATGAATGTTCCGTCTTTTCACGGTCATTTTAAGACCAAACACGGGCTATGAGATTTTATGATTTTAGTTTGAATAAATTTGGGCAATTAATCTGTCATTTATTATACTTAATTTGGTTATCTTGTTTATTTCTTTTTACCGAAGTATCTGAACTGCAATATACTTACGATTGTTGTTGCCGTGGATCGTAAGTTGACATTCCCGCACGCAATCTTGTTGCTATGGAAACAAACCAATTTCCATGCGGTAAGAGTTTCCGTGCGGTAAACATTTACTTACGCCACACATCATAATACAAGCCTTAATGGGCAAGCCCCCCCAGGACAAATATTCGGTTCCCATAACAACAAACACATGCGAATCACTTTCTGAAATAAACATTTATGTTCAATAATGTATATAGGCCTACATAATATTTTCACCTAATATCTCAATTAATATAATTAAATTGATATAAATAATCATCGTACAAAAAGTTGCATGCAATACTCGTGCCGTAAGCGCATAACGGATCTCGGAAAATTGAAAAAAAATCTCTGCGCGAGCGCCTCGTTTTTTCAAACTCTTTCCTCGATCCGTATGCATCGCTTACGGCACTTTCATCGCAATATACCATTGTGCACATCTCAAGCCCCCAAGGGTGTACTTCTAATGTCCAAAATTCCATTCTGTTATTGCAAATAGTGTTGAAGATATTGGACTTTCATTGCAATGCCTGCTCCGGCATGGTCTCTTGGTGTATGAGCCTCCTTAAGAAATTATCTTAATAATTATCTTTAATTGATTATTCGGATCGGGTTTTTTTTTTTTTTGAAATATATTAACTGCATGCCCCATTACAATGTAATATGTCACTGCGTTAGTAGGCCTAAGGAATGAACGTAGGCTATGTGTACTATTTACAGTTGTTAGGAAAGTCAAATTGAAAGTGACCATTTAACAAGGCGGAGATATAAGGCACTTGGCCACTCTGCATTTTACCGGTAGATGTAATTGTTAATAATTTGTACCGACTGGAAGCTGCTACATTTGACCTTGTAGTGAATTCCTGTTTTAGCAAACATCTTCAAGGTTGTCTTTGTTTTGCACATCTCCTTAACGGTCCCACTCATGCGCAGTCGAGGTTTGCAAGTGCCAAAATGTAACAACACGACTTCAAGATTATAAATAAGTTCCTGTTAGGATTCTTAGCAATAAAATTGTTCGACATCCTGCGAACACTCCACGATCTGTTTTTTTTTTTTTTTTTTTTCATGCAGACGCACGCTGTGTGATAGGTTCATCGAGCAATTAAGAAAGAAAGGTGTTGAGATTGGGACTTGAACCCAGGACCTTTGGCTATTCGGGCTAATGCGCTACCAACTGAGCTAAGCCGGAGTTCAATTCACAGCGCCAGATGGAACCTCTCTCCCATGGCCAAGTTCAAAATCACCACCTTATTCCCTCAATAAGTCAACTTAGGATTACCTGCGAATGATAATAAGATATCCCAGGAATATTAATCTATTTTATTAATTGTTTCTGAGGCTATATACAAGCCAAGTCAATAATTTTAAAAAATGAAACGTGTTTATAATTAAAATTATACAGCTGTTTATATTATAATCAAACTCACGAAATGATAGGCCTATGTACAGTCGGTCAAATAAAAAACGTCGTGACTCGTATGCAGTTAGAATTAAAGTTTTAACGCATTAGTTCACAAGTTTCCTATAAAAAAACATGAAATACAGGCCATTCTCGGAACATATGAGGCCATGCGACAGGAGGGAAAAATGAACAACGAGGGAAAAAATGAACAACGCGGAAAACGCAACACACGATATTCAACTTTATGTATTGTCATAATTAATTTTGCTTTGTGCCATCGCCACATACAAATGCTAGTTTGAGAGAAAGTGTAGTTAGGCCTGTAATTGACCTGCATTTTTTCGACCTCTGAAGCAGCGAAAAGGTTCCATATTTATGAAAGAGCAGCTCAGTGGTGGGAACTTTACTATAATGCGACCGGAAGTTTTCATAGGAAGCGTGGATCTGCGGAAGGCCGCGTATTTCGATGCTAGATTGGTTGCAGAAGTTGAGCGTAAGTAGTTGATTTCGCACTACAAGTGCCGGTATTATAAAATAACATCTTTAAAAAATGCTCCTTGAATAAACATATTCCTCGCGAATCTATTAATTATTAATATTTTAAAAATTTGCAACCAAGAATATGGCGGATTTGAGGCATATAGCCACAGCCTTCTATACATATTTGTTTTGGAACAAAACTGACTAAATAATCAAGAAAATAAATGGATAGACAAGAGGCGTGTGTGAACCTAACCTTAAGTCTTCCTGTACATGCGCATATGCTCGTTCGTGATACTTAATCAAATACCGCCCGACTTTTTTTATTTGACCGACTGTACCTGCTATATTTTACATTTCATTTGGTGGTGATTTTGAACTTGATTATATAAATTTGCCCTCAAAGGACCAATACGAAATTCGTTAATAAATATAATGATTTAACTATTATGCTTTTAATTTTTAATTTTTGAAAAAAATTATCGCGGCCGAAGCCGCGGGCAGATGCTAGTAAAAACTAATTGAATTGGTAAAATAAACGTTGATTTCATAGTTTCGAGCCTTGGAAGGGTTCAGATAGCCTCTGCAGGCTCCTTGTTTATAGTTACCTTGAGAGAGAACGCTGTCTTCCCCTTAAGGAAGTTGTGTTGGTTGTAAAACCGGGTCCTAAGCTGCATTCCATTTCCATATGAGATCTGAAAATAGTTTCTGTAGCTCCCAAAACACGCAGGGAAACATAAAGTCCAAAAACAGTCATTTTTATATCCAACACTTGTATAAGCTGTGAAATTAAATAAATGTCTTTTTGAAATACTATATTTTTATATATATATATACTAGCTTAAAAGACCCGGCGTCGCCCGGGTTTTGTATTTTGTAATTGGAAATTAACTTAGGCCTATGAAGGATTTTCAATTTGAAATTCTAGGTCCTTATATAGGCATTTATAATTTGAAATAGGAAGAACGACTTATTACACTCAAACTATTCCCTCAGAAAACGCTTGATATAGTTTTTTATGGCTCATAGAGGATCTAGAATGTTGCATCCCATCGCTTGTACAGTGCACAGCAAGCCTGGTAGAGGTTTAAATAAGAAGAAACAGAAATTCCTGTAACATAAAATTGTAATATCGAGGCGGGAAATTTCCCACTCTTATGTTACCATAAAACATTATCACTTTCATACTTTTCTCTCCAAAAACCTGCGATATAATATAATAATATACACATTACCATACCTCGTTTTGTTTTCTCTATGTCCAGGGTAGAGAAAGTTATGTGATTCCATTATTTTAGTGGATTTCATTCTGTAATATTTATTTATAACATGAATTATTTTGATAACTTCTCTTATTTGTCAAAAGTGCATTTCAATTGTTTTTTCCAAGCCCACCTGATACCATTTGGCAACAATATATTCTGTGATTTGGAATTGATAATTCTATGTAAAAAGGGATTAAGTATTTTCAAAAACATTTAATTTTTGGCATTTAGAATCAGAATTTTTCAAAATCCTTTCTTAGTGAGCACCTACATTATGAAATGAAGGTACTGTCAAAATTCCAAGTCTCTACCTGTTATAGTTTAGGCTGTACGTTGATTCCTGTCATTCAGTCAATTAGTCAGTCAGTCATTCATTCAGTCAGTCAGGACAAAGCCTTTTATATATATAGGGAAGAGATTTGTAGTATTATTAAATAAATAATTTCCATAGGCCTATACAGAGTGTTATTGAAAATCACCGAAATATTTTACCTGTGTATAGAGGGCATGGGCGTACGGTGAAATTTTGTTCTGGAGGGGTTCAATGTAAAGTCGTCTCAGCTCCATGTCCTTGCACACATTGTGAATTATTACTTTTTAAACTGCTAAACAGTTGTATTGTGATAATTAATACGCTGTAATAAATTAATATATAGCTCAGTCTTTGAAACTGTTTTTCTTGAGATTTCTATCCATTTCTCGTTTAAGCTAGAGTGTATAAATAAAAAACTTCTTATGAAGAATTATCGCAATACTGTATGGTGGATAGGGCACGTTTTTAAAGTCATCTGTAAATCCACCGGTGGAAAAGCCCGATTAATGCCGATTACTTCATAATAATTTTGTGATGAGCTCGTGATTACTGTTGGCTTTACAAACAGGTTGATGGATTTCGGCGGGAGTATTCGAGTTGTCGTTTGACAGATTCCGAAGGGATTTTAGTTTACTAGTAATACACCACTGTTATTAAGCTGAAAAATCATCAACACAATACCGTTTTGAAATTTGAATCTTAAATAAATTACGATAAATCTTAAATAATGCTTTGTTGTGTATGAAATTGTAAAATATGTAACAACCGAATCAGAGTTTTTTTTTTTTTTTTTTTTTTTTTTAATTAATTTCGTTCCATGATTTATAATCTTCAAAATATTGCAGATATTTCGGGAGGGGTTTCAACCCCCCGAACCCCCCCTTACCGTACGCCCATGATAGAGGGGACAAGGACAAGCAACTTTTATTAGGAGAATTTTGCTCAATGACGTAAAATGCATGTGCTACAGGGCATTAAAGTCATTACAATTTGGTTATCATAAGTCAACAATGAAGTGAAATAGAGTTAAAATTTTCATTAAATTGACTTTATGCCTTCTTATAGTGATCGATAAAAACCTGATTCGTAATCATTTATCAACAGCTATATCATAATTTAGTGTTTCCATAGTCTGTAAAATTTACTGACTAATCACATGACTGACCGCCATTGCATTTGTATTTTTTAGTCATAACGCCAATGTTAATAACGGAGTTTCTTTGTTTTGCTTTTTTTTCATGTTATCATTTTCATTAGGCGTAGAAAATATGCAATCGTTTTTCCGGACGAAATTGTGCAAAATACGTGCAGCTTCATCGTCAGCTGTATTTTCGGGTTGACAATTTATCTGCACCTCAAAAAATTCTGAACTCAGAAATAAGCATCCCGTAAGCAGATTCAAAGCTTTTTCTTGCCCTTGAAATTCTATAATAATTAATCACACTCTTAGGATTATCGAAGGTTTTCGCAGGGGATTACAGCTGCCTAAAACCACAAGTTATATGCGGAAGTCACAATTTCTCTTGCAATATACAAACCTGTGCCGGACTGCACAGAAAACAGTTAAAACAATGATTATGCTCATAGTTAATTTCTTCTGCTCTATTCTGTAAATGTTACACGCATTCTAAATTTCCTTTCGAGTTATTTTCCGTTATTAAGTGCCAGAATGGTAATTTCTAGGATGGACGGGAAAAATGTATGTCCGTCCGTGTGACTGTACGCGCGATATCTCGTAAACGCTTTATCAGATTTTCATAGAACTTAGTATACGCACTTATAACTAGAGACCGGATTTTAAAGGAAAAATTTTCACCCAAAAAAGGACGAAAAAAGAGAAAATTATTGCCAAAAAAAGGTGGGGAGAAAAAGGGAAATTATTGCCAAAAAAGGTGGGGAGAAAAAGGGAAATTATTGCCAAAAAAGGTGGGAAAAAGGGATATAAAAGTAAGAGAGTGTAAAAATTCAACAGAGAGATAACATGTTTGTTGTATGTAAAGCCTTTGATTGGTCTACAGCTGCTGATTCTGTAACATCTAATGACTGAATAAATTTTTTGATCTTGTTGAAATTCTCACAGAGGAAAATAGCACACGAAATCCATGTTCCCCACCTTGTTATAATGGGAAACTTAGGCAATGGCAAGCCTGTGATTTCCCTCTAACGCTCTATTCTGCTGGCAGGAATTATTTTTTCAATGGGGAATCAGTGAAAACAATTTTAATGTTTTCATATTACCAAATACTGGGTAATTTACGAATTTTTCAAAATAAATTAGCAAAAAAGGTACTGGAAAGGGAAAGTTCCTAAAAAATGGGAAATGAGCCTAAAAAAGGAAAAAAAGGGACGTTAAAACCAGGTCATTTGCAGTTGAAACTTACTCAGTAATGTCCTGTTCAATTTTATCACGTTTTGTGACGAAATACAAAAAAAGGAATTCCCTTTAAAATCCGGTCTCTACTTATAACGTCCATGGGACAAACGCTATTGATTTTGGACCAAATCAGTTGAGAGGTATCGAAGTAACGACCCATTAACGGTTTGAAAATAGCAAATCGTCACTGCCGCGCGTCAAGTCCAGACAAATGAATGTAGAAACCACGGCCTCAGTAGCTTCATAACTTTTTTTTTATTTATTACTGAAGGCCTTGATTACACTGCAGTCAGATGTTTGTAAATTTATTTTTTGTTCGTCCATACTATTACGTTTGTGTAAGTTTCATGAAAATGACGAAAAGGAAGCTTCGATTTGACCGACGACATGAGCTGCCATCTGTAATAGAAGACAAGAACTAACCCCAGCTGATGCGCGCTGAAGTTTGGCCATTTGTTTGTGTGAATCTAAGATTTCGAAATTCAAATATTTAGACTAATTATGGTGGGACAAAAGCAGTCGTATGGAACTTGCCTAATCACCATGCTGCTATCATCAATGTAATTGATTTTCTGCTGTTATTTCAGTGTTTGTATTTTTAAGAAGTTTATTTTACTTTTACGTAGATTTCGAAGAAAAATCTACCTATTGCAATCGATGTCATGTCATGACTTTCGAAAAATTCCTTCATATCTTTAAGTTTCATGCCTCCCTAAGTACGAAATCACCGCCCGTTAAAAAATATATATATATAATTTATATCTTTACACGCTAGCGGCCGTAATTTTAAAGATATTTGAACCAAATTTTATTATGTTATTTCTAGGCTCAATAGTTCGGACAAGTTCGTTAATGAGCAAAATTGGCCCAAGGGGAGGGTCGGGGAAGGGGTTGAAATTTTGAAAAATTTATATCTCGGTCCCTATGAAGTATAGAGGGAAACTTTGTTTGAATAAATTAGAGTACTCCCTATGGAGTTCACAGTGACACCAACGATTCGAGGGTTTGGGGTTACGAGTGGGGGTGGTGGGATGGAAATTCGAAAATTTTGAAACCACGTCTTGTGGGGTATCGTTGAAAAGCTCTTGATGAGTACTCTACAAATCAATAACTGTTTTCTCGGTAGCTCTCATATAAGGCGAGATTTTTAACTTCGGAATCTACCTCAGCCTGTAGGCCTGCCTAAAGGGAATTTTTTTTAAAGATTTTTTTTTTCCTGAATGCATTTTTTTCATTTTTCTAGTGTTCTATTTCTATTTCTGCCGAGCTGACATTTAAATCTCCCCTCCCTGTATTAGCTGAACTGCAAAATGTAAAGAAAACTTCACAGCAACATTTCCCATGATTCCACACCCTTGCAACAGGGATGTTCTGTCAAACTGTATCATAAGGGGTGCATATTCCGAGGGGTGAATCGGGGGGTTTCCCCATGAATGTCAAGATTCCCCTCCGTGTCTCCCTAGAGGACGCTCTCTAGATTCTAGAGCTGTTTGCCCGGGCTATAACCTGATTACTCCACTCTCTATTTCATAGAGTTTAGTAAATATCGTAGTCATGGCAACGGGCGAGTTAAGATGTGGCAGTGTAAATAAAACAAAAGACACTCAGTTGTTAAAGAAGTAGAGAGAGGGCCGAGTCCAAGGCCTCTAATAATTTATCGTGACTTGCTGTAGCGCTTAATTGCATTATTAATGTGGCTGTGTGCTGTGGTCAGGCACTTTCTGTTCTTAATGCGTTACCTCCAGGTTTTATTATTAAATGCGTAACCACCGAAGGGCGAGCTAAGCTGGTAAACTGTTTCTCTGAAGAAAACCTCTAAGATTGAATGGGTACAGGCTAATAGGCGTATATTGAGATCGTATTTACTGCTTTTTCATTATTAAGGATTTTTAAAAATTGACTCGTACCAGAAAGAATATAATATGGCCCAGTCAACGAAGGGGTTGTAGAGGACATGGAGAGGCGGAAAACTTCAAATCGTTGTTACTTTTGTTTTGTTGAAGATAAATTAAATATCTATATATACATATTTAAAGGAAATTTAATGCTCTACAACTCTTTTCCTGACGACTTTGCTGTAAAACGAAAGGCTGAGGAGTTATAAAGACAAATTTAGCGAAAAACGTGAGGTCAAAATTAGTTTTTGGAAAATTACCGATATCCGGCAGCCTATATCTCGAAAACAATTATAGATACGACAAAAGTGTATATGAATCAACTTATAGAGAATTATACCAGCTTTAATTTCTTATATGAAAAGTTTTTGACTACAACGCGCCGTTTTCAAGTTATAAGCGAAAAACTAAAAAAGTGGGCCTTTTCCATCCCTCCCCCACGAAGCGTAAGGGGTAGGAGTGGGGACTTTTAGGATGTTTACCTCCTAACTACCCCAACTCCTAAAGAAAAAAATTCTCCCCCATCCCCTTGTCCTCTACACGCCCCTTTGGAAGAAGACGCCATTTTTATTCTGTATAATTTAAAATAATATGGAAAATCTGTCATTAAACTTAAGAACACCGAAATAAAGAATCAAAAAACGCTATATGAGAGACAAGCGTGTTTTGAGTATTATTTTACGACACACACAACATATAAGCCCATGACGGACTGCATAGAAAACAGTTAGCAGAGTGGTTATTCTAATTGAATTGTTAAGGGGAATTTTCGTTAAAACATTTTTCAAAAGCTTCTATTTAAAGAAAATAGCCTATGTGCCTTATATAATTGCTATATTCTTTTACTGTAAAAAATGCTTAGAAAGTGCTTTGCTTGTGCCCATATTTTATTTTTCAAGACACCTCCAATACGTTATGCGATACGTGAAAAATTAGCTGTAGAGAAAATTAAAATGAACATTTTTTTTTGTAAAGCCCATTTCTTTATAAAATTAATAAGTTTCGAGATAATGCCGAAATAAGAATGACTTAAATGACATTCTTAATTAAAATACGAATAATATTCTTTTCTTTCCCATAGTAACAAGGAAACTATAATTAACTTATTGTTGTGAATTTCCTCGATCATAATGAGGTTGTATATTTCTAATGGTATAAACCAGTTTCTTCCATCATCCTAAGAAACTCGACAGTTATAGTATATTGCGATACTAGTGCCGTAAGGCACGTTTACGGGTCGAGGAAACAGATTGAAAACCCGAGGGTTTTTAAGTTTTCGAGACCCGTAAATGCCTTTACGGCCCGTGTGTTGCATGCTATTTTTTGCACGATGATTATTTATATCAATTTAATTATATTAATTGTGATATTACCTGAAAATATTATGTAAATACATTCTTGAAAATAGATGTTTATTTCAGAAAGTGATTCGCATGTGTTTGTTGTTATGGGAACCGAATATTTGTCCTGGGGGCCGTGCCCATAAAGGCTTGTATTATGAAGTGTATCGTAATGAATTATGACGTAGCGCTTGGACCGTAAGTAATTTAACCTCATCGCAACCGTCCTTAGCAACAAGACTGTGTGGGAATGTCAACTTACGAGCCATGTAAACAACGTTCGTAAGTACCACTTACTAGCTAAGGAGTGCAAAAAAATCTTAACACGAATATGTGAGAAAGTTTCCATATTTTGAACCGTTTATTTAGTTTTTGAGCAACACTGTTGAGATACTCAACTAAACGGTATATTTGGATTCAGTATATATACAGGGTGTTAGTGAATAGCACCGAAATATTTTTCCTGTGTATAGAGGGGACATAGACAAGCAACTTTTATTAGGAGGTTTTTGCTCTTTGGATTCAATTTTTCCTGTTACAGCATAAAATCTCCCAGGGCATAGCCGCCACTGACTTCTAACATTTGAAGAAATGCAAATCGTACGAACTTCGTTGTTAACACTGGAGTTATGAATAAAAACTAATGCAGTGGCGGCCAGTCATGTGATTAGTCTGTAATATTTTCAGGTTATGAAAACACTAAATTATGATATGGCCTTGCTGCTGATGAATGATTTTGAATCAGAATTTTATCCGTCACTAAGAAGGAATGAAGTCAATTTAATGAAAATGTTAACCCTATTTCGCTTCATTATTAACTTATGAGCACCAAATTGTAATGTCTTTAATGCCTTATAGCATATACACTTTAGTCGTAGAGCAAAAATCTCCAATTAAAAGTTGCTTGTATATGTCCCCTCTATACACAGGTAAAATGTTTCGCTGTTATTCATTAACACTCTGTATAAACGTATTTTAATGCTTACATGCATTAGTTACGTCACAGGGAGAGTGAGTTAAAAGGACCTAACTACCGTATTCTATAGTCTATGAGACAATTCTGTGGTACTACAGAAGGCCATGACATATCACTTCGGGCTTTGATCTCTGCCCCCTCTAACAGCTCACGCTTTGATACGCTCGTCTGTTTTTTTCAGAGCTCACTTTTTTTTTTCTTCTCCTGGATGTTATTTTTCAAGTGAACTAATGATTGCCAGGAAATGACGTCACGGAGATTGGAAAATATTCCCCGGAGAGCGTTCTGCAACCCGCCGTACAATGGCGGTATCAGACAGAATAAATACGTTGTCACTTCTATCTTCATTCACGGATATTCTTCTTCTTCTTCTCTCTTTTGTGTTTTCTTGGCAGAATGGAGCGAATAAGTTGGTTTGTTATTCACTTGTTTGCGAAGTTCCTTGAACTCTTAATTGGAGTCTACAAACAAAACACAGCTGAGGTTACGTAATACTCAGCCTCCTGTTACAGATTCACAAAGATAAATATATAACAGTGCATTCAGGGAATCCCTATTCCGTGTGGGATAAAAGCAACTTTCCCTTATTTCTCAGATCCCTCAGGCTATTGTTATTATTATAAAGAACGTAACAGGCAAACACGAAGTTAACTAAACGAGCCTTAGCCCTTTTTTATGATTCAGCTATCGTCTTAAATCTCTATATATATAAAAGGCTTTGTCCTGACTGACTGACTGATTGACTGAATGACAGGAATCAACGTACAGCCTAAACTATAACAGGTAGAGACTTGGAATTTTGACAGTACCTTCGTTTCATAATGTAGGTGCTCACTAAGAAAGGATTTTGAAAAATTCTGATTCTAAATGCCAGAAATTAAATGTTTTTGAAAATACTTAATCCCTTTTTACATAGAATTATCAATTCCAAATCACAGAATATATTGTTGCCAAATGGTATCAGGAGGGCTTGGAAAAAACAAATGAAATGCACTTTTGACAAATAAGAGAAGTTATCAAAATAATTCATGTTATAAATAAATATTACAGAATGAAATCCACTAAAATAATGGAATCACATAACTTTCTCTACCCTGGACATAGAGAAAACAAAACGAGGTATGGTAATGTGTATATTATTATATTATATCGCAGGTTTTTGGAGAGAAAAGTATGAAAGTGATAAATTAATGCTTTCTGTTTAATTTCATCTCCAAAACGGTTTTATGGTAACATAAGAGTGGGAAATTTTCCGCCTCGATATTACAATTTTATGTTCCAGGAATTTCTGTTTCTTCTTATTTAAACCTCTACCAGGCTTGCTGTGCACTGTACAAGCGATGGGATGCAAAATTCTAGATCCTCTATGAGCCATAAAAAACTATATCAAGCGTTTTCTGAGGGAATAGTTTGAGTGTAATAAGTCGTTCTTCCTATTTCAAATTATAAATGCCTATATAAGGACCTAGAATTTAAAATTGAAAATCCTTCATAAGCTAATTTCCAATTACAAAATACAAAACCCGGGCGACGCCGGTTCTTTTAAGCTAGTGCGAAAATATACAAATTCATCTTCGAAAGGTTGTGGCATTCAGTGAGAGAGTGGGCTAAGCCAGAAATAACGGAATCGAGATATTTTGAGATTTGTGTTTGGCTTTCTAATGAGAAAATTTTTCATCTTAACACTTGATTTCTTTTTTCTTATCAGAATTTACACATTTCAAAGTGTTTGCAAAAATTAACTTCAGATCACAGACCACCCTTTATCATCTTCTTAAGGTTTTTTTCGCAGTTTTTCGATATTTTTAAAATTCTTTAAAACTTTGAAGCGCCATATCTTAGTACGTATTTGTCTTAAAAAACGTTTAAACAATGCAAATGGTAGTAAATTTAATGCTCTCTAACTTCTGTAATGGAATGTTTTAGGCTGTAACGCGTTGTTTAGGAGTTATAAGGAAAAAAACTACAAAAACCCAACAATTTCGAGGTTTTCGGCTGCCCTGAAGTTCGCATAGGGTTCTCGAAATGGAAAACTTGGATCCTACACCACAGAATGCCCACATACAATATATTTAAAAAAATTATTAACTTCGGGCCTTTTTCCAGGTAAAAGTACCTGGTGACTGGACTATATCAAGTTACTAATGCTACCGATATGGCTTACCCCACTCTCTCACTGGATGCCACAATTAGTTGAATGCTTCTTTCGGGCAAATTCAGTAATTCCAAATCTTTAGATACGAGATGGCGTCCAGAAAGTAAGTTTCCCTGAGACCGTTTACAGAAACAAAACACAATTTCAAGAAAATATATTTGCAACAGATAGAGCAAGTGTTCAGCTATTTTTCAACACTGTTGAGACCGTTGGGACCGTTCACAGAAAAAAACACAATTTCAAGGAAATATTTATTGCAACAGACACAGCAAGTTTTCAGCTATTTTTCAACATATTCGCCAAGACATTTATCATTCTTTAGAACCAACCTTTGATCACCTGTGTCTTAGAAGTCTGCCGCCAGGGATTTGAACCACTGTGTGATAAACATCTCCGCCTCTCTTTCATACTCTGTCATTTTTTTAGGTGTAGGAAAAGATGGAAATCACTGGGAGCGAAGTCCGAAGTGGCTGTTTAAACACCTCCTAGCAAGTCTTCTGCAGACGTTCAGCTGAGAGGTGTTTAAACATCCACCCTTAAAGCCCAGACCTCGCTCCCAGTGATTTCCATCTTTTCCTACACCTCACGAAATGACAAAGAATGACAGAGAGGCGCAGGTGGTTGTCACACAGTGGTTCAAATCCCAGTCGGCACACTTCTACGACACAGGTATTCAAAAGTTGGTGCCATGGTATGACAAATGTTTAATTCCGGTGGCGAATATGTTGAAAAATAGCTGAACACTGGCTGTGTCTGTTGCAATGAATATTTCCTTGATTTTTTTTTTTTTTGTAAACGGCCCCAGCATGAACAAGATGTCGGAAAGACTGTCTTTTGAGTATTATTTTGAGACTTAGGCTATACAACATATAAACCCATAATGGACTGAAAAGAAAACAGTTAACACAGTGATTAATTTAACTCATTCTAAACTTCCTATAAGGTAGGCCTATGTAGCTTAAAATTTAACCTTAAGGGGGGACATACATGAAATTCATTGGTGAGAAATATGTGAATGGCTCTACAGTCTTGCAATCTTGCAATCCGACATACTCTTTATAGCTTACTAGCTTAAAAGACCCGGCGTCGCCCGGGTTGTGTATTTTGTAATTGGAAATTAGCTTATGAAGGATTTTCAATTTTAAATTCTAGGTCCTTATATAGGCATTTATAATTTGAAATAGGAAGAACGACTTATTACACTCAAACTATTCCCTCAGAAAACGCTAGATATAGTTTTTTATGGCTCATAGAGGATCTAGAATGTTGCATCCCATCGCTTGTACAGTGCACAGCAAGCCTGGTAGAGGTTTAAATAAGAAGAAACAGAAATTCCTGTAACATAAAATTGTAATATCGAGGCGGGAAATTTCCCACTCTTATGTTACCATAAAGCATTATCACTTTCATACTTTTCTCTCCAAAAACCTGCGATATAATATAATAATATACACATTACCATACCTCGTTTTGTTTTCTCTATGTCCAGGGTAGAGAAAGTTATGTGATTCCATTATTTTAGTGGATTTCATTCTGTAATATTTATTTATAACATGAATTATTTTGATAACTTCTCTTATTTGTCAAAAGTGCATTTCAATTGTTTTTTCCAAGCCCATCTGATACCATTTGGCAACAATATATTCTGTGATTTGGAATTGATAATTCTATGTAAAAAGGGATTAAGTATTTTCAAAAACATTTAATTTTTGGCATTTAGAATCAGAATTTTTCAAAATCCTTTCTTAGTGAGCACCTACATTATGAAACGAAGGTACTGTCAAAATTCCAAGTCTCTACCTGTTATAGTTTAGGCTGTACGTTGATTCCTGTCATTCAGTCAATCAGTCAGTCAGTGATTCATTCAGTCAGTCAGGACAAAGCCTTTTATATATATAGAGATTTCTACAATTAGCCTACATACTATTATCAAAATTAATCAAACTGTTACATTTACGGGCAATTATCGTTTCAAAATGGCTGCCACGTTTCATGCATTGAACAGCCGTTTCCCTAATAATTTCCACAAATATAGATATTTCTGAGTGATTATTTTTCTGTGTGTTTGTTAATATCATGTGAACAACATAAGTTAATCTAGGATCTTTGAAATATCTTCATTTTAAGCATTTTTTAAAATATATTTTTTTCTTTTTCGTTAAATTATATATATATATATATATATATATATATATAAAACCAGTGAATGACTGTATGTCTCGTTTCTACTTCACTTGTTATGGTGAACCGTGATTGATATCTGATGTGATTGACGATACCCTAATAAGCTTTTGTGTATATTAGCTATTCATTTGAAAAATATTAACAAATCTTCCAAACTGACTCAGATGTGTGCTCTGAAAAACCCCCATAAAATGATGTGTAAGAATAATGCTTCGTTAATTAAACATTTAGGAATTAATTTGCTTCAATAACAATTAAAATTAACATTTTGTAAGTTCTTTCGGTCGGGACAAGTTACCTAGGTGGGTTTTTTCTGGGGTTTTTCCTCACCTGTGAGACAAATATCGGGTAATTTTAGACCCTTGTGGTCTCCAGATATCATCTGGCCGTCATTATCATCTTCATCCCCATCCTCGCCTTGTTCTGAGTGAGTGTGTGTGTGAATGGTGTGTCTCGTCCTATGTGTTCGTGTTGTCTCGGAGGTGGCCCCGGCATTGGGCTGATCACTCATCCAAGGAGGCCCTCCATGTCCTTGTCTGGTCGAAAAAGTATGTATGTGATCCAAAGATAATCCCTCTCCCGACAGGTCGCCTAAATCCTACAAGGGAGAGGTAAAACTAAGAAAAAAAGAGAAAGAAAGTTTTTCCGTTGTCAAAAGCGGTCACTCAGACCTCGCGTCCATGGGTTATGAGCTAACGTGTGACGTAAGAAGAGATGACCTAGTTGCAGGTACCCACGTGGACACATCCACTTTGCAAATGTGTTGTAACTGTTCCACTGGGTCACTGACCTTCTCCTCTCAAAAAAACTTTCCAGTGTTTTGTCAGCTTTGTAAGACACACAACACTACTCTGTTGCTATGGCGACGGTGACGTAATAGCTGCTGTTTTTATAAGCGTTTGGACTGTTTGCAGTGTCTTCTAGTGTTATATTGGTATTAAGCGAGAAATCACAGGTTTCAGCAACAAAAATTAAAAATTGAAAAAATAAACCGACGTTCATTTTTTCTCAGCAACTATTGAATCGTTCACCTTCAAATTTGGTATTCTCACTCTGTTCTGTTTTTAAACTGTCTCCTAAAATTAAAACATTTCAGCCCTCAGGAAAAAAAAGAATGAGTAAAATCCATGGCCGCCTGAATTAAATCGCAGAAGACCTTGATCGCGTTCATTTGTTTTCTTATTTAATTGCGAGTAATACGGTTTGCTTTACAAAGGACTATAAATTTTAACTTTACTTTTATTTTGATCCTGGATGTGTCTTTTTTTCTTCTTTATTCTGTTTTCCTTCATGCGAAGGATTTCGGAAGTATTTAAAGTAAGTTTTATCAGTTAAGAAGCCACAACTAAGTTTTCTTTTTAAAAAGTTTCCTTCGAGTTTTACGACTCGGCTTGAAGATAACATCGGAAATGGTTACCCATAAAGAAGGTCATGTGATCTCTTCTTACATTGGTATTGTTGTTAGTATTAATGTTATTGTGTGACTGGTAGTACAATCACTAAAGTCTTGGAGATAATTATCAAGGGCTTGCTTTTTAATAAATATAATCAGGTAAACTGATGTAACAAAGTGCCAGAATGCTTTTGTTTAATCAGTGATAACTGCAATTATGATATGCAGAAAATAAGTTATTTTTGTAATCCATTTCAGAGTTAAGCTCCAGATCGATTCATTAAGCAGAGCGTACGGAAGAACAAAGGTCTATTTTTTTTTGTAATCGGATGAAAAATCGTCCAGCAACAGCAGAACTATTAGAGATTTGCGATATCTTGACAATCGCACAGTCACATAAAAATATTTAAAAAAACACCGTGCCTAAAGCCGGCTATGGGATTTGAACCAAGGATCTCCAGAATGAGAGTCCAAAAACTTACCATCTCGGCCACCTCGCTCAGTTTAACGGTCAAGTTTGATAAGCATATGTAAAGGAATAGTGTCATTTGTCATAGCTAACTGTATTGCAATTTCCAAAGCCGTATATGAATACTGTAAAACAATATGTTGTCATGATAACTGATTTGCATTTGTTAAATTCTTCCTAATACTGTACATCATAAAATAGGCACAAAATTGAGCATTTCTCCGGTACCGGTCAACCGATTTGGTCCAATATCAATAGGCTTCCCATGGATGTTATAAATGTGTATACCAAGTTTTTTGAAAATCCGATAAAGCGTTTTTGAGTTATCGCGTGTACACACACGGACGGACAGACATTTTCCCGTCCTCCACACAATCTTCTGAAGTACCATACTGGCACTTCATAAAGGGGATGCTGGGAGATAGCATTTTGTGAAGTGTCAAAGAGGATCTGCTATCTAAAATTAGGCGGTGTCTTACCACAAGATTAGGTGTCTGTAGTAGACAGATGGCTATAAATATTCCCTTCCTGAATTGGGGAATTTCTGTGTAATTCATGAAATAAAATTCCCCAGTGCCATAGTCTATCATACTTGTTTCTGAAATTATTAAACAAGAAGGGTCAAGGGGAAAAATTATGAAGTGCCAGTATGGTACTTTATGAGATTGTGTGGGGGAAGGGAAAATTTCTGTCCGTGTGTCTGTACGTGCGATAACTCAAATATGCGTTATGGGATTTTCATGAAACTTGGTATACGCATTTATAACGTCCGTGGGAAGAAGTCTGTTGATATTGGACCAAATCGGTTGACCGGTATCGGCGTAGTACCCAATTTAGTGCCCATTTTATGATATTATATTAGAAAGAATTTATCAAATGCAAATTATTTCTCATGGCAACATATTGTTTTACAGTGTTCATATACGGCTTTGGAAGTTGCAATACAGGTAGCTTTGACAAATAACACTACCCACATATTCCTTCATATATGGTTATCAAAGTAGACGTTTGTTCTTCCGTTAAGTCCTGGTTAATGAATCGATCTGGAGCTTAACTCGGAAATCTATTACAAAAATAACTTATTTTGTGCATATCATAATTGCAATTGACACGATTAAACAAAAGCATTCTGGCACTTTGTTACATCAGTTGACCTGATTTTATTCTTAATTAACTTAATACATTTCTCTAATGGAGGGTTCCTTTTAAGAGAAATTTTAAATTAAGGTTATTAAATATCAAATATCTTAAAATGTTTACTTCATTTTATTATTTTTGTAAATTTACAAATTTCATACCAATAGCTTCCTCGATAATATACAATAATTGAGCAGAGTGTTTGTGTATATTGTGTTCATGAAAATAATGTATAGCCGTACCATAATGCCGATTGTTGACCAAGAGCTAAGCTAAGTTAGTTTAGCTTAGCTCACATACAGTGCGGGATTTCATATGTAGTTGTACCGACAAAACTACATATGAAATCCGGCATAACTATATAATGAAATCCCTCACTGTATGTAAGCTAAGCTAAGCTAAGTTAGCTTAGCTCTTGGTCGACAACCAGCATAAGAGTATCCTCTAAAAAGTTAAATAGTTGATGTTTATTAGAAATGTTGGTAATAACCACATGCAACGTGACCATCGCAATATATCGGTTGTATCGCTTACAGTGACACTTGATTCATGATTTTTTGAAAAAGTTTCGTGTATATACTTGTGTCCTTGCTGCACGCACGAGGGATGCTGGGAGATGAAGCAGGAAGCAGGCCAGAACGACGACATGGGAGGCTGGAAGAAGATCTTTGCTCCTTTAAAAAGGAATCGCTCAGAGAAAGTAATCCAATCAAATACTTGATTATCTGACAATTAAACAGAGTTCCAGTGAACCGTGCTACCTTCACTCCGGAATGCGAATTGCGAATCTCAAGGCCATCTGATACAGGGACTGTCAAATGTTTCTCTGCTCCTCTTTTTCCAAAGCCTCCTTCAATCCGGGCGCTTATATAAATTAGCTCGTCTCTTGACCCCCTTTGTGTAATATTGCTACATAATTTTGTCATCAATTCGACGATGATGGCTTTGCTACTAGAAGACTTACAATTTCCTGTCTTTTCAAACCAAAGTACTCGTATTATACCAGAAACAGGTCTAAGACATAGTTATAATTTTGGTTTTAGATTATAAAAAGTTTGAAGCAGATGTCCGCGGAGTTTATTAATTCAACCGCTAGATGTCTTTTAAATCATCTTAGTTAACAGCAAAATTTAAAAAAAAAAAAAAAAAAAAAAAAAAAAAAACGCATTGTATTTTTTAACACTTATATTTTTACATAAATTGCATGAATTACATAATTTTATTTTCAATTATAGCCTACTTACTGTTTGACGTAATAAACAAATAATGATAAAAATAGAAAGCTAAAAATCCGGCTTCAAGGTGGATTTCATGATTAGAAAGAGCCGTTAGGCAGGCATTCATGATCCCTCTTCCGCCCATCTATGTAAAAAATCCAAATCTCTGCGAAGCTATCGACAAATTGATGCGAAATTATGTTGAAGAAATATATTTCAGCCATGCTCTTCCTTTCCCGGTTGCTATGGCAACAAGCAAAGCCAATTGTTTTAATTACATAAATAAAAGCAGACCTATTAGCGGAAACTGGTGCTTCAAAGGTGTAAAATAATCACGTTTTGTGCAAGTTTTTCGCTGATAACTCGCGAACAAAAGCTAAAATAAAAAATCTGGCTTCGCGATGCATTTGTCCACCCTTCAATCCATCTATAGTAAAAATGTCAGATCTCTGTGTGCCGTAGATTTTGCTGGGCATTGCACATAAACGTAGCCTACATACATACGGACAGACAGACAAACACTTCTAACTTACTCAATGGCAACAGACAATTCCTAAGCAAGCTAAAGGAATATTACTTATTTTATGGAACCCGAAGGTTCATTGCCGCTCTTACCTGAGCCCGCCATTCAACCCTATTCTGTGCTAACTCCATCCAATCATCCCTCGCAAATCCTACTTCCCTTAAACCCATCATCTACGTTCATTCTCTGTCAATCAGTCAGGACAATGCCTCTTACATATAAGTTATATAGGCCTATAGGGACCGGATTCTTAGGTTTTTACCTATTTTTTTCCTTACTTCCAAAACAAAAAGTGCTCATACACTTTTTCGAATCATGTCCATAGGATTCACCCACATTAATTCTGTGGCACCTAAAAATACCTAAATGGGGTATAAAAACCTAAATATACCTAAACGGGATATAAAACCTAAAATATCTAATTTAGGCTCCTTTTTTGTCTTTTTTGTTTGTCAGTTGAGAAATCGATATTTTGCGGAGAGTCAATAATTTTTGTCGGGTTGAAATTAATACGACCAGCGTTTCGTTCAACCCATTGTCGTCTAGGATGGACAGTATCAAGAAAGGAAAAGAATACCGGCGTATTCCTTTTAAAATATTCGTATAACCAGTGTTGTCGTACAAAGATATAGACTTCTGTGTTTTCAAGTGTTTGTTGGCCTTAAGCCTTTAGTACTGTCTTGTTATTCACACTGAGTGGTCACACTGTGTTTTAAGAAGACGTTTTAATTATGTATTGAATCCTATGTAGCACATTCAAATTCATTAAACCAATTATTCTACCCGGAAACGATATTTTGGACAAAAACCTAAAAAAACCTATTTCACCTAGTGGAAAACCTAAAACAGTGTTTTTATAAACCTAAAAATCCGGTCCCTACTCATAAGTCATAATTGAGCGAAATAGGGTTAAAATTTTCATTAAATTGACTTCATGCCTTCTTAGCGATCGATAAAAAAATGATTCTTAATCATTCATCAACAGCTATACCATAATTTAGAATTTTCATAATCTGAAAAATTGTTCTACTAATCACACGATTGCCCGCCACTGCATTATGTTTTTATTCCTAATTAAAGACCTAACAAAAATGTTTCGTTTGTCTTTTTTTCCCTCAGAGTTGTAAGATATCGACCGTCATTTTTTACAATTTTCCCGATCACTACACAATATTCACTGTTACTTTGTTTCCCATCATTTCAAGTATTAGAAGTCAGTGGCGTGCATATCCTTGGGAGATTTTATGTTATAACAGGAAGAATTGAATCCATAGGGCAAAAATCTCCTAATAAAAGTTGCTTGTCTATGTCCCCTCTATGCACAGGTAAAACGTTTCGGTGTTATTCATTAACACCCTGTGTATATATATATATATATATATATATATATATATATATATATATATATATATAGAGAGAGAGAGAGAGAGAGAGAGAGAGAGTGAGTGAGTGAGAGAGATATTGTCCTACTCGAATGGACAACGAAACTCCGATAAACATTTTGAGACACCCTGTATTTGTTCTAGTTTTGCTGGAATCAGCAAGCGCAGGTATTCATTGGGTGACAGCGTCCCGTTCAATCAGAAGTTTCTAATCCATTATTGATAAGCTTTAAATGATAAATTTATTGCAAATACGGACTGAAAGGTAGATGCAAAATTTAAACATATTTGCTGAACTAGTAAACTGTAATGTACACATCCATGTAAAAGTCTTGGGGGGGTCATTAATTTTAGAATTATACACTGTAATATGAATTAATGCTATCAAACTATTCTGTTTGTAACTACCGTGTTAATTATGTAAGCCGTGATTCGATTGAATTGGTTTTAATTATTCCGTAAACTGGAAATAACTGAGTGGTTTGCAGTATCCAATAAGCCGTTCACATATTTTCAACTTCAGTGATTTATATCCATTCTGTTATATTATTGGTTTACTAATTTGCTATATATTATTAAACACACTGTGCAAGCTATGTTCACAAGTTTTCATCATAGAATAGTTCTTCTTGTATCATGATTTTATGCAGCCTATATAGGCTAAAAAGAGGAATTGTTAGTAAGGGTAATTAAATCACGGAGGATGAAATGGGCTGTACATGTTGCACGCATGGGGCAGGAAAGACCCGAAGGGAAAAGACCACTTGGAAGACCTAGACAATATTAGGATAGATTTAAGGGAAGTAGGATTTGAGAGGGATGGTTGGACGGAGTTAGCACAGAATAGGATTGAATGGCGGGCTCAGGTAAGCGCGGCAATGAACCTTCAGGTAACATAAAATAGAAAATATTCCTTTAGCTTGCTTAGGAATTGTGTATTGCCATTGAGTAAGTAAGTAAGAAGGAGTGTTTGTCTGTCTGTCTGTCCGTATGTATGTAGGCTACGTTTGTGTCCAATGCCCAGCAAAATCTACTGCATAACGACGAGCTTCATGACCTGTACTCTTCACCGAATATAGGCCTAGTAAGGGTAATTAAATCACGGAGGATGAAATGGGGGAGGAAAGGCATATCTCAAAAGTATTGACTGGGAGACCCGAAGGGAAAAGACCACTTGGAAGACCTGGACGTAGGTGGCAGTCTTATTAAATCCAACTCTCGTGGGATTACCTGTTATAAATTTTTTTATTGAATTATATTTTACTAGCTTAATAGGCCCGGCGTCGCCCGGGTTTTTTATTTTGTAATTGGAAATTAACATATGAAGGACTTTAGATTTTTAAATTCTAGGTCCTTATGTAGGTATTTATAAATTGAAATAGGAAGAATGACTTGTTACACTCAAACTATTCCCTCAGAAAAACGCTTGATATAGCTTTTTATGGCTCATAGAGGATCTAGAATTTTGCATCCCATCGCTTGTACAGTGCACAGCAAGCCTGGTAAGGGTTCAAATAAGAAGAAACAGAAATTCCGGTAACATAAAATTGTATTACCGTGGCAGAAAATTCTTATTTCTTACTCTCATGTTACCATAAAACCGTTTTGGGGATGAAATTAAACAAAAATGCAATATCACTTTCATACTTCTCTTCTCAAAACATATTACCTTACCTCGTATTGTTTTCTCTATTTCCAGGGTAGAGAAAGTTATGTGACTGCATTATTTTCGTGGATTTGACTCTTTAATATTTATTTATAACATTATTATATTTATAGCTTTTCTAAATTGTCAAAGTCACGTTCATTTATTTCCAAACCCATCTGAGACCAGTGGCAACAATACACTGTTGTGATTTGGATTTGATAATTTTGTGTAAAAAGGGATTAAGTATTCTCAAAAACATTTAATTTTTGGCATTTAAAACCAAAATTTTTCAAAATCCTTTCTTAGTGAGCCCCTACATTATGAAACGAAGGTACTGTCAAAATTCCAAGTCTCTACCTGGTTATAGTTTAGGCTCTACGTTGATTCCTGTCAGTCAGTCAGTCAGTCAGTCAGTCCGACAGAGAAATAGGATAGTATAGTACAGACTTTATTTTTAACTATTCTTTTGTATTTTTATATAATTGGAGAAATAAGCATAATTAATCTTGTTCATAAGTAGAAAATAATTATTTGAAAACTTTAGGAGTCCTCAGCAAGTTTTGACTTAAATCACTCTTGTTTTCAGGTACCGGGGAATTACAAGTCTTTAGTCAAACACTGCCACGCCCTTTCTCCCACACTGTTATATAAAAATACTCCTTCCCTGGGAAGCAGATAAGCTTGCAGGCGAAGGGCTTCGTCCTTGTAGGTCTTCCCTGCAAAAAAAATGAGCATCTTGAGATAGAACTGAATTCCCCTCGCTTTTAGGACCTACCCCAACACGCCAGGGTTTAGGGAGCCACCCTAGGCTTCCATTAACATACGTCAGATCGCTTCTCAGCTGCTGACACAAAAAAATGCCAACCACAATTTGTAAACCCGCTTCATCCATCACACAAGGGTGGGTTTTGTCATCAGAACTGTCCTTGTGGGGGTGCAGGGATGATGGATCGCGTGATTAGGAAATAATATTGTTCTGATAATTGTAAGGAAAAATTGGTTTTTAAAATTGAGTACCGATTGCTTGTTTCCGGCTATTTTCACTTCCTCTGCCCGTACCATAGGTACTATAGGTAGAGGAAGTATTGTTTTCGACCCCAGAATTCGAAGTTGAGTTTTTAACACAAATACACGTTTTGAGGTACTCTGGATCCAAAAATCTGATGTGAAAGTCACATAACTTCCTCTGCCCAAATAAAAGTTAGTAGTATTCACATATCCTTGTACAGAATCGCAAGACACAATTTTACGCTGATTATCCTATAAATACCTCTTCTTTCAATGATGCGACTAAAAGCGCAGTCTATATAACAAACTTAAAAAAAAAGAACAAATGACTGCACACGTTTATTGAACTTTCTGCCGTAAAATATAACTTCCGAAATTTATCGAATATTTCCCTCAGATACATCTTTACTCTATGCATGGCCAACAACACATCTTTCTCACTTCACATTCTTATATAGAATAAGAGGCCGTGAAAGAGCGCGAATTCAGTTGTTCATCACGTAAGACAAACTTTCTACAAACAGTGGGCGAACAGTGGGTGGCTTGTAACTACCCTCAGAGAATTTTCTCGAAAAAATGTTTCTAATAAAAGTTTTAACTCTTAGTATAAGCAACCCATGTGCAAAATTTAAAGAAAATCGTTAGAGCCGTTTTCGAGAAAATCTCGAAAAACGAAAATTTCTTCATGTAAAGTACCCTTAACAATAGGGCCTAAGGGAAATTTGTCGCCAATCTACGAATCACATCTTCAGAAGGTACCTGACCCAAATACGAAATTTTGTTTTCATACGATTTTCCGTTTTGGAGCTAGCTTGTTCACAGATATTCCACACAGACACACACACAGACACACAGACATGTTTCCAAAAATAGTATTTTTGGATTCAGGGGGCCTTGAAACGTGTATATATGCTAAAAACTCAACTTCGAATTTTGGGGTCGAAAACAATACTTCTACCTATAGTACCTATGGTACGGGCAGAGGAAGTAAAAATACTATTTCCAGAAACATGTCTGTGTGTCTGTCTGTGTGGATGTCTGTGAACAGGCTAGCTCCAAAACGGAAAATAGTATGAAAATAAAATTTTGTATTTGGGTCAGGTACTTTCTGAAGACGTGACCCGAAGATTGGGGACAAGTTTCCCTTATTTTTAAGTGGGCTCAACATGAAGGATTTTTTTGTTTTTCGAGATTTTCTCGAAAACGGCTCTGACGATTTTCTTTAAATTTTGCACATGCGTTGCTTATACGAAGAGCTAAAACTTTTGTTTGGAACATTTTTTCGAACAAATTCTCTGAAGGGTAGTTATAAGCCACCCATTCTGAATACGCGCTCTTTGCAATACGGCCTCTTGCAACGGAAAATAGTACGAACACAAAATTTTGTATTTGGGTTAGGCCTAGGTACCTTTTGCGGATGTGGCACGAAGATTGGAGACGACTTTCTCTTATTATAAGGGAATTTTACACGAAGAAAATTTCTTTTGTCGCGATTTTCTCAAAAACGCCTCTGTAGGGCCTACTAAGATAATTTATTGCTTTTTTTCAAGTTTGGGTCATTTTTTACTATTTATAGGGCATTTAATTCTTTTTTGGCATTTTTCACTATTTTATGGCAGTTAAGTATTATGCTCACACTTTATCTTGAGCCAAAAAAATGCGGGGTGAGGGGAGCTGATATTGCATGCAGTATAAAAGACTGACTATTGCAGAAGGCGGTGAGTTGAAATTGACGTTGTTTCTGAAGGGTTGCCAATTACCAGAAAATATAACGTGTGTAGTTTTATGCTGGTCCACAATGGAACTAACTGTAATCTGTAGCTCTTCCAACTCTCGCTACCAAACTAAAGATTTTATATTGATTCAGATATTATAGTAGAATATATCGCTGGAGAAATGAATAAAGTAATATATTTAGGCCTATTTAGACAATTTCTCTCCCGGTCTTCAGAATATAGAAAAATCGTTTAAAAGTCGTAGCATTGTACATGTAGGCCTACTTGAATACGCACTTTCACATGCCTGAATTGATGCAATTTAACCAAATGCCAATCGCGAATGTTTGTAGGTAATTAATACAACACAATTCATACAACGAAATAATAAAACTTGACTTGTTCTTTTCTCCAACGACAGATTCAGCTTGAAACACATTCAATTGCTTTTTCTTCCATTTCATTTATTTGGTTCATTATTTCGCTGATTTCCGATACTTCTTGGTTTAAAGAATCTTTATTTTTAACTTCGCTGTCACTTATATCGACCATTTCCACAACACCAGTACTGTTCTTCTAATATCCCTGGATTTATTCTGTCATTTTCAGAATAATATTATGTAAACAAATAAAAAAAATTGACGGTAGCTCAAGAACGCCTCAACGGGAAGTTTTTGGGTATGGCAATACTGGGGACGGGTCGCGATCTTCATTTTTTCGAGCGAGGCCTTCTTTATATGGACGGTTTTCAGCATTATGGAGTGTGAAGCTCAAGATAAAGTGTGCGAATAATACCTTGTCCTAGTAATTAGATAGAGTTTTCACTTCTAATAATCATTCTTCAAAATCAAACTGTTGTGAATCGCGCTTTTTTACTTTCATACTCGGGCCAAAAGTCTTACGTCATATTTACTACCACGAAAAAAGTAGGAATCTGAAGATTTCTCAGATGACGTCCATTAACAAAGAAACTATGTAGAGAAGACGAGAGATGATAAAAGAATAATCCTAAGCCACATGCTGTTCTTTTCTTCCAAGCTGCCAGGTTGCAGGAGGCCGTGGATAACGACCTGGGAGTCCGGAAAATTAGTCTTAACAAAATAACGAGGTTTTTAAGCTAACAATGATGGATCCATATTGGAGAAGCCATTAATCCGTTCCTTAATACGTCATTAAGGGCATAGGGCAACTGCTTTAGACAAAAATGAACTGTGTTCGGTTCCCTGAACTCTTATGTAAATGCTCTTCTATATCAACGAAACTATAGGGAACAACACTGACTGATGAACAATTTGATTTTTGTTCAGTAGAGCTGGAATTATCATAGGTAAATCCTATGAGATTTTACGAGCTATCGATAGATAGAATTTATCCGATGAAACTCGTCAACTCGAGTTGGATTTATTAAGACTATTCCATGAATAAAAATGTAACGGATTATATAAATAATAAAATCAGGTAAACTGATGTAACAAAGTGCCAGTAGGCCTATGTTTTTGTTTAATCAGTTATGACTGCAATTATGATATGCAGAATATGTTTTTTTTAAAATTGATTTCCAAGTTAAGCTCCAGATTTATTCATAAAGCAGGGCTTACGGAAGAAGAAAGGTCTACCATCTCGGCCACCTGGGTCATTTTAACGGTCTAGTTGGATAAGCGCATGTAAATCAATATGGTTTTTGTCATAGCTACCTGTATTTTAATTTCCAAGGCTTTATAAGATCACAGTAAAACAATAGGCTATGTTGTCAAGATAACTGATTTTCATTTTTTTTATAAATTCTTTCGAATAGGCTACGTATATTACCATAAAATAGGCACTAAATTGAGCATTACTCCGAAACAGGTCCACCGATTTTATCCATTATGAATAGACGTCTTCCCATGGACATTATAAATGTGTATACCAAGTTTCATAAAAATCCGGTAAAGCGTATTTGAGTTACCGCGTCTTTAAAATATACACTAAATTGGGTTTTACTCCGGTACCGATGAACAGATTAGGTTCAAATTCAATAGGACACTTCTCATGAACGTCATAAATGGGTTTACCAAGTTTCATGGAAATCCGATACAGCGTATTTGAGTGATGGCGCGCCATAATCTATTAAAATAGGCACTAAATTGGGCATTACTCCGGTACCGGTGAACCGATTTGGTTCAATATCAACAGGGTTCTTCCCATGGACATTATAAATGTGTTTTCCAAGTTTCATGAAAATCCGAAAAAGCGTATTTGAGTTATGGTGCGTACAGACACACGGACAGACGGACAGACAGACGGACAGACATTTTTTTCGTCCACCACACAATCTCATAAAGTACCATACTGGCACTTAATAATTAGCTACTTTCATGCCCTGTTGTATAAAAACTAAACTAACAGCTGCGGGATCACGGCCTACTATGAATAAACCAACCATGGATCGATTCGAGTTACCATGTTGTAACCAGTGCTACCAATGGTGCATATAAGACATAGTAAACTTAATTCAGGTAAGCTTACAGCAGAACAGAATAAAAGCACACCAACTGGCTTGCACCGAATAGAAATTGTGTTCTTAATCAATGTACATTTACATTATTTCAATTTCCAAACAAGTTAGCCTATGTTGTATAAAATAATGTGTTTTCGTGCTGCTTATTGGCAGCATGTGACGTATTAATCATTGCACATTGATGCTTACGTGTCCAGTAACGAGCTGACGATTTTATCAGGTAAAATCCCATCCCCATATTAATAGCAAGCATTTTATAAGATAAAGGATCGTGATTGGTCTATATCCGAGGAATTGCTAAACGGAATAGTCTTAATTAGGGATGGGTCGATACCAGATTTTCTCGATACTCGATACCGATACATGATTTTATCCTCGATACTCGATACTTCGATACTCGATACCTTGAACATTTCCAGTTTCAATAAATAGGTACAATAAACATTAAAATTTGAGAAAACTGTGTAATACCAACTAAATTAATTAAGTGTGCATATTTAATGAGACAAAATTCAATATCAATAGTAGCCTATAATTATTTTTAAACTACATTAAAATTAAAATTAGTTTTTTAAACAGTGCACTTACAAGTTTTGTTAAAAATACTAGCATTCTCACTTAATTGCAGGATTACAAAAGTATCGAAAAAGTATCGAGCTAGGTTTCTGGATTATCGTTCGTTGCTGATACCATGCAAGTATCGAGAGTATCGAGGTATCGAAAGTATCGAGGACCCATCCCTAGTCTTAATTAATAACTATTTAAATATCAGAGTTTAATTTTGTACTTTTTTCTCGGGGCAACTGCGTCTTGGTAAAGACTCCTGTTAAATACCACGCGAGCTTTGTCTCCAATCAAGTCTTGATATTGTTATTGTGATGACAGTTGCCATGGTGATGGAATATGTGGGCCTTGCTCATTTCCTGGCCCCCTGTGGATTCGTGTCTTCTTCAAGCTTCCTCAAGGTTCATCACTTTGGCTTATAAACACTTTGTCTTGGAAACTCTTGTTGCAGGCAGAGTAGAATGGAGTGTCTTAATCTAATTGTGTTCCTTCATGCCCCGGGGGCTACTTGATGCATCTGCAACAACAAGCAAACTTGAAAGCGACGTGTACCAGATCATAATGAAATAGTTATTTCAATCAGTGCAAAAAAGAAAAGATATGAATCATAAGTGAAAAAAAATCTGATGTGAAAGTCACATAACTTCCTCTGCCCAAATAAAAGTTAGCAGTATTCACATATCCTTGTACAGAATCGCAAGACACAATTTTACGCTAATTATGTTATAAATGCCTTATAGCCCCTTCTTGGAATGATGCTACTAAAAACGCAGGCTATGGGGGAAAAAAAAACAAGTGACTGCAAACGTTTATTCAACACTCCGCCGTTAAGAATAATTTCCGAAATTTATCGAATATTCCCCTCAGATATTTCTTTACTTTAAGCATGGCCAACAATACATCTTCCTCATTTCACTTGCTTATCTCTATATATATAAAAGACTTTGTCCTGACTGACTGAATGAATGACTGACTGACTGATTGACTGAATGACAGGAATCAACGTACAGCCTAAACTATAACAGGTAGAAACTTGGAATTTTGACAGTACCTTCATTTCATAATGTAGGTGCTCACTAAGAAAGGATTTTGAAAAATTCTGATTCTAAATGCCAAAAATTAAATGTTTTTGAAAATACTTAATCCCTTTTTACATAGAATTATCAATTCCAAATCACAGAATATATTGTTGCCAAATGGTATCAGGTGGGCTTGGAAAAAACAAATGAAATGCACTTTTGACAAACAAGAGAAGTTATCAAAATAATTCATGTTATAAATAAATATTACAGAATGAAATCCACTAAAATAATGGAATCACATAACTTTCTCTACCCTGGACATAGAGAAAACAAAACGAGGTATGGTAATGTGTATATTATTATATTATATCGCAGGTTTTTGGAGAGAAAAGTATGAAAGTGATAATGCTTTATGGTAACATAAGAGTGGGAAATTTCCCGCCTCGATATTACAATTTTATGTTACAGGAATTTCTGTTTCTTCTTATTTAAACCTCTACCAGGCTTGCTGTGCACTGTACAAGCGATGGGATGCAAAATTCTAGATCCTCTATGAGCCATAAAAAACTATATCAAGCGTTTTCTGAGGGAATAGTTTGAGTGTAATAAGTCGTTCTTCCTATTTCAAATTATAAATGCCTATATAAGGACCTAGAATTTAAAATTGAAAATCCTTCATAAGCTAATTTCCAATTACAAAATACAAAACCCGGGCGACGCCGGGTCTTTTAAGCTAGTATAGAATAAAAGGCCATGAATGTCCACGTATTGAGTTGTTCAGGCAAGACAACTTCTACAAACACCCTTCAGAGATTTTTTTTGAAAAAAAAGTTTCAAATAAAAGTTTTCGCTCTTGGTAAGTTATAAGCACTCCATGTGCAAAATTTAAAGAAAATCCTTAGAGCCGTTTTATTGAAAATCGGGTAAAACGAAAATTTCTTCGTGTAAAGTCCCCTTAAAAATAAGAGAAATTTGTCGCCACTCTTCGGATCACATCTTCAAAAGGTACCTGACTCAAATACGAAATTTTGTTTTTATACGATTTTCCGTTTTGGAGCTAGACTGTTCGCAGACATCCACACAAACACACAGACACACAGAAATGATTCGGCCTCAAAACATGTAAACTTATACGTTTTTAATTATGAATTATTTTCCACCTTCAATCACTAGTATTTTATATTGATATTGCAATAATAGGGTGCTGACGGAGAATTTCTAGACAGTTTTTTTGTACCTGTTTATTTTATTTTATTATAATAAATACACAATAAAATCTATTAAGCATATGTTGAAGAAGAAACGTCAGGTTAAAATCTATGTACAAAAGTATTCTTCTACCAACAGTCACAATATTAAAATTAATCAGGTGTATTGCCAGTGGTTAAAAATGTACAAGAATATAATGTGTACACTGTTTTTTATGAGTTGATAACACAATGGTACGGTATCGTCAATAGTTAAAAAAAAGTACAATACTAGTGCTTGAAGGTGGAAAATAATTCATAATTAAAAACGTATTATCAGCACTAGAGGCAAAAAATGAAATTTATCAATGAATGTAAACTTATATATGTTAAAAACTCAACTTCGAATTCGGGGGTCGAAAACAATAGTCCTACCTCCTCTACCTATAGGACCTGTGGTAAGGGCAGAGGAAGTAAAAATTACAAATACAACATTGTTTCTACATTTTCTGCCTTTTCTGACAGTAAGTTTGCATGGTGTGTATGTTTGTGGTTGGAAACCAGACTGTCTTCTAGTAAACAATAACAATTTGACGTCATTTGCAGCATTTCGCTCTCATTTCAGGTTTTAAAGTAAGTTATGTAAAATGAAAACACTTCGCGATATTTTGTGGCTAAGTTTGCAAAAATAAAGTCTGTCTGGTCTTACAGATAGCCTAACTTATGTGTTTTTCGTAACGTTAAATGTGTCAGTTGGAAATTTCACGGTTAACGTTAATACAGTGTGTCCAACAGTCTTTTTTTTTTTTAAAGGACTGTCCTTTAAAATGGTGACTAATAAAAAAGTCCTTTAATTGTCATTTTTTTAGTGTTGTCAATTTTTTCAGCGAGTTTCAGCAGAGTTTTGTATTCTTAGGCCTATGTTACTGTACAATGTGTACAATCAATTATAAATGTAGAAAATAAACTTATAAAAATGAAATGTAAAGAATTAAAACTGTGGGAGAAACGGAATGGCTACAAGGGGTGTAGAGGGGGCCATTTGGAAAAAAGAATATATTATTTCATTTATTTAATACTAGCATGTGCCCGCGGCTTCGCCCGCGATAATTATTTCAAAAATTAAAAATTAAGAGCATAATAGTTAAATCATTATATTTTTTAACACCTAAATCACGTGGACTACTTACCACGATTAGATAGCGTCACCTGGTAAAAGCGACCTCAGATTCGAGTTCCTTGGTTCAGAAAACCCCTGTATAGTGAGTTTCGTCCAAATAAAACAATGTTTGACCATATTAGGGCTTACAACATTCAAGCGATCGCGAAAGTTTTATTTCCAAGGTATGACAAAAATAGACAAAGCCAACTGTAATTGTCAAACTTCCATTTAATTTAATTCCAAACCCATCTGAAATATGTTTTAATGTCAAATGTGATTCGGATTCGACAATTCTGTGTAAGAAGGGATTAAGTATTCTCAAAAACATTTGATTTTTGGCATTTAGAATCAGAATTTTTCAAAATCCTTTCTTAGTGAGCACCTACATTATGAAACGAAGGTACTGTCAAAATTCCAAGTCTCTACCTGTTATAGTTTAGGCTGTACGTTGATTCCTGTCAGTCAGGACAAAGCCTTTTATATAGCCTATATAGAGATATAATACGTTAAAAAAACTTAAATTTAAGCTGAACTTTTCCTCCAAAGAACTCTTCAGGTTTTCAGATTGTTCAGACTCTTATTCAAGGTCCGTTTTCAGTTGCTACAGATGAAAGCAGTGATAAAAACAAACTCCAAACTGTACCATATTGTTATTAACGGTATAGTAGTATAATGTGTTGTATTTAGTTTCGCCCCCCCCTCCCACACCCCTCTTTTCACACGGCGTGTCTGTCCTTTATTTGAAAACTTTTCAGTTGGACAGACTGTTAATACCAGAAATCTGGAACACCCTGTATGTGGAAGTGACCACCAATCAAACTCAAAAACACTTTCCTATCTTCTCTGTATTTCAACTTTTTTTTTTTCAATTTCCTCCATACTAACGGAAAATTTCCTAATATCCTGTGGCGATGTCTGTGCAACACGGACTTCCTGCCGTCCGGAAAACACGTCGTACGATCTCTGGAACAGACTCTCTGAGGCTAATTAACATAAGACTGTCTCCCTGCTTCTCCATAAGCTGTATTTATGTGCGACTTAGGACGCGTCGCCTCTTACGAATTCTTGCGACCATTAATTTGTAACACAAACTCTAGTGAACAACGCTCCGTTAACTGGAAATCGTAAACTGTACAATAATAATAACTTACTTACTTACTCAATGGCAGTAGACAATTCCTCAGCAATTCCCGAAGGTTCATTGCCGCCCTTACCTGAGCCCGCCATTCATCCCTATTCTGTGCTAACTCTATCCAGTCATCCCTCTCAAATTCTACTTTTCTTAAATCTATCCTAATATTGTCCTCCCACCTACGTCTAGGTCTTCCACGTGGTCTCTTCCCTTCGGGTCTCCCAGTCAATACTTTTGAGATGGGCTATGTCTTTCCTCCCCAATGTCCAGCCCATTTCACCCCTCACGATTTAATTAGCCTTACTGTATCTGGTGAAGAGTAGGCCTACAGGTCATGAAGCTCGTCATTATGTATAATAATAATAATAATAATAATAATAATAATAATAATAATAATAATAATAATAATAATAATAGTAGTAGTAATAATAAAAATAACTTACTCTATGGCAACAGACAATTCCTCAGAAAGCTAAAGGAATATTATCTATTTTATGGAACCCGGAGGTTCATTGCCGCGTTTACCTGAGACCGCCATTCAACCCTATTCTGTTCTACCTCTATCCCTCGCAAATCCTACTTCCCATAAATCTATCCTAATATTGCCCTCTTACCTACGTCTAGGTCTTCCACGTGGTCTTTTCCCTTCGGGTCTCCCAGTCAATATTTTTGAGATATGTCTTTCCTCCCCCATGCGTGCAACATGTCCAGCCCATTTCATCCTCCGAGATTTAATTACCCTTACTATATCCGGTGAAGAGTACAGGTTATGAAGCTCGTCGTTATACAGTTTTCTCCAGTCCCTATTTTCATCTCTTAGGCCCAAATATTTTCCTAAGCCCCCTTACAATGCTTTGTTTGACTTTTTATAATAATAAATTGATACATTAGAATGTATTATTGTGTCCCACAGACAAAAACAAGATCTGTTGTCTAGCACAAAGTAACCAACTGCCCCACATAAATATCAGCGTCTATGCGTTCTGCTGTTTACAACTTTCAAAAAGTGGATTAAAAATTACATGAGTTCAATCCAATTAATATAATTTACCTAAAAGTAATTAAATATTTTCATTTTATTGTAAAAGAAATCATCAAATTTATATTTAATGTTGATAACCGCAGATAAAGTTCCACGTGGTTTTCTTACTATGGCATGGATCTGTTTAATCAGCGTTTTATACTTTTATGTGTTATTAACATTGTATTATTTTTGTAATCGATCTCAGAGTTAAACTCCAGATCGTTTCTTTAATAGTCTATAATACAGGGTGGAAGATTTGTAACTGTGCAGATTTCAACAACTTGTTCCTTCCGTAGAAACAAAACATACAAGAGAGAGCACTTTGGTCAGAAAAGCCGGGTAGGCTGTATCAGGCACGCAGAGTACGTGAAACCTCTTATGCTTGCTACCTAAATATAGCGCACAATGAAAATCTGTATGTCTCGTTATTTCATTGGGATTAAAACTCAATTCACAAGCCTGCAATTAAAATGCATAACAGATTGACCTAACCTAACCTGCATGCATTAGTAGAAATAATTGAGGTTATATTCATGTAGGCCTAATTTATTCACTTTTCTGAGACGCAGAGCCTAGAACTTGAAATGCTCGCGCTGTATTGCAGATATTCAGCTTTTTCAAAAACTTCATCTTCAGGAAAACCTATTATCTATATCTAGCACCATGATACCTAGTAGGCCTACAATTAGCTATGCAACTTTATAAACCATAAATTAATTGGTATTTTATGTTTTACACTGATTTACACTATTTTTTGTTGCCTCAAACGTCCACCATAGGCCAATGTTAAAATAGAAATAGTTTTATTATTTCAAGCACAAAATGTTTTCAAAGTAACCAACTGGCCTACATAGATCTCAGCGTCTATGCGTTCTGCTGTTCACAGTTTAAAAAAAAATGGACAAAAAAAACTTACATGAGTTTATTTTAATTAATATATTCTACCTAGAAATAATTAAAAATCTCCATATCATTATCATTTAAATCTGCAAAGTTACATTTAAAGTTCATAACTCGTAGATGAAGTCCCACGTGGTTTTCTTATTATTCCATGTATCCGTTTAATCAGCGAACTACTCAACCCCACTCATTACTGTTGTGTATTTTTGTAATCGATCTCAGAGTTAAACTCCAGATCGTTTCTTTAATAGCCTATAATACAGGGTGGGAGATTTGTAACTGTGCAGATTTCAACAACTTGTTCCTTCCTTAGAAACAATTAATTCAAATACTATTTTTGCCCAAAATAAGTAATTTCCCAGAAAAAAAGTACCGTAGCCCTAAACTTTAACTGTGCTTTATTTAATACTAGCATGTGCCCGCGGCTTCGCCCGCGAAATTATTTCAAAAATTAAAAATTAAGAGCATAATAGTTAAATCATTATATTTATTAACACCTAAATCACGTGGACTACATACCACGATTAGATAGCATCGTCTGGTAAAAGCGACCTCAGATTCGAGTTGCTTGGCCCAGAAAACCTCTGTATAGTGAGATTCGTCCAAATAAAACAAGACCATATTTAGGGCTTACAACATTCAAGCGATCGCGAAAGTTTTATTTCCAAGGTATGACAAAATTAGCCAAAGCCAACTGTAATTGATTTGACATTGAAATGTATAGCTGAAAACTGATGCTTCGAAAACGCAAAAAATGCACGTTTTTTGCCCGTTTTTCACTCATAACTGACGAATGAAAGCGAAAGTTAAAATTCCGGCTTCGAGGTGCATTCTGAAATTCTAACAGAAATTAAATTATAATAAAGACCTTTATAGCTTTTTATTAACAGACACTTAGGTCCGTCGCCGTGGGTGAGTCGGTAGCGCACCTGCCTTCCACTTCGGCGGCCCGGATTCGATTCCCGGCCGGGTCGGGGATTTTTCAGTGGTGAAAAATCCCTTTCCCGGGTTCAGGACTGGGTAGGTTAAGTCTTAGGTTAAGATAATGCACATTGTGCGCGATTCCTTAATTATTAACAGACACTTAAAGTAAGTAAGAAGCTGTTGAGAAACAAAATAGCCGAAGTGTGTTATTCCCTTTTTCTTAACATTCTCATTTTCTATTATAACCTACTGGTCCATATAAATCTCAACGAAAAATTCGTTCTGCTATCAACAGTTTTCAATGAATGTACAAAAGATTTGCATGAATTCAGTGCAATTAATGTATTCTATCTAGAAATAATTTAAAATTTCCATAGCATCATCAAATAAATCTGGAAAATTATATTTTATGTTCATAACTCGTAGATGAAGTTCCAAAAGGTTTCCTTTATGATGGCATAGAGCCGTTCAATCAGTGCAACCCACTAGACATAAGTTATAAACCATATTTATTTTTGTAATCGATCTCAGAGTTAAACTCCAGATCGTTTCTTTAATAGCCTATAATACAGGGTGGAAGATGTTTAACTGTGCAGATTTGAACAGCTTGTTCCTTCCTTACAAATAAATACCATAGGGCTATTTGTTTGTCCTATGGACCATTTCCTCCTATCGGAGGTTTCCTTATATATGAACACAACCCTGTATCTGTAATTCATGAAGTCCTACATATTTCCCCGCAGTAGATAAAGAATTTCCCCCCATAGAAGTCTGGAGGATTTTAAAGTTCTAAAACTTGTTTCTAACCTTGGGAAGGTCGCGCGAGTCTAATTTAGTCGGTTACCAAATCTGATTGAAACGCCCCGTTTCTTGTTGAAAACCTCCTCCACAATTAAGGACCACTTTCTTCTTAGCGCTGAAAATGTCTAGTGCAGAGGTCTTCAACCCGCGGCCCGGGGTTCAACTAATGCTTAAGTCTTGACGGCCTGCAAGAAAATAACAGCTTTTATCCAGGATAAATTCAAAACTGAGGAAAACAGATTTTCCGACTCACTTAAAGAATTGCCTTAGAATTTCTTATTCCAATATTAAAGCCAATGTTGACAATTTAGTGACAAATAAACAGTATCTGGTCTCACATTTTACTGAGTTTTGTTTTATTAAGTGCCAGAATGGTGCCAGAATGGTGCCGTACCGGAGTAATGCCCACTTTAGTGCCTATTTTTATGGTAATATATTAGAAAGGTGCGATAACTCAAATACGCTCTATCTGATTTTCATGAAACTTGGTATACGCATTTATAACGTTCACGGGAAGAAGCCTATTGATATTTGACCAAATCGGTTGACCGGTACCGGAGTAATGCCCAATTTAGTCCTTGTTTTATGGTAATATACTAGACATAGGCGTAACCAGGCCGACCATATGGGGGGGGGGGTTATAACATCCAGGGAGAGGGGGTTCCGGGGGTCCACCCCCGGAAAATTTTAAAAATTAAGATTCAAAATAACGAGTTTTAAGCTTCCGGGGGTCCTCCCCCGGAAAATTTTAAAAATTAAGACGCAAAATAACGAGTTTTAAGTTTCCGGGGTCCTCCCCCGGAAAATTTTAAAAATTAAGACGCAAAATAACAAGTTTTAAGCTTCCGGGGGACCTCCCCCGGAAAATTTTAAAAATTAAGACGCAAAATAACGAGTTTTAAGCTTCCCACGCTTTATAGTTGTATTAAGTAATTTATGGACAGACTTTAAAAAATTATACAATTTTCCTTTTTTTAATCAATGGGGGGGGGGGTTCAAACCCCCAAACCCCCCCCCCCCTCGTTACGCCTATGATACTAGAAAGTATTTGTCAAATGCAAATCAGTTCTCTAGACAACATAGCCTACTACTGTTTTACAGTGTTCTTATACGGCTTTGAAAGTTGCAATACAGTTATCTTTGACAAATAACACTACCCATATATTCCTTCACATATGCTTATCAAACTAGACCTTTGTTCTTCCGTTAGCCCTGCTTAATGAATCGATCTGGAGCTTAACTCTGAAATCGATTGCAAAAATAACTTACTTTCTGCATATCATAATTGGAATTATCACTGACTAAACGAAAGCATTCTGGCACTTTGTTACATCAGTTTACCTGATTTTATTTCATTACTTGAAATGAGGCAGCCTGTCCATACTTAAGGCAAAGGAAGTAATGTGAGTGCTTTAATCAGATGTTTAGATATGTTCATACAATTGTATATTTTGTTGCCAGTTTCGGCTACGTATATATCTCGCATTTTGATCCCAGCTGGAAGGGAACTTGTACATATGCCGTTGTTGCGCTTAGAGTTGATGTAAAACTCTTGTGATTGGAAAGGTCATGGATGCCACTGAGGTGTTAAGAACTGTCAGATGCGGCAAGAAAGAACGGACGTACAATCTGCAGGGGTGTACAAAATGGAATCACTCTATACAAGTGAAAACTGCTGACTTTCTAGAGAGAAGTACATTAGTTTTATAAGTCCCTCTATAATAGGTACACAATATTATACTTACTTACTTCCTTACTTACTTACTTACTTACTTACTTATTCCCTTAATGGCAATAGACAATTCCTAAGGAAGCTAAATAAATATTATCTATTTTGTGGAACCCAAAGGTTCATTGCCGCGCTTACCTGAGCCCGCCATTCAACCCTATTCTGTGCTAACTCCATCCAACCATCCCTCGCAAATCCTACTTCCCTTAACTCTATCCTAATACTGTCCTCCCACCTACTTCTACGTCTCCCAAGTGGTCTTTTCCCTTCGGGTCTCGCAGCCAATACTTTTGAGATATGTCTTTCCACCCCCATGCGTGCAACATGTCCTCCCCATTTCATCCTCCGTGATTTAATTACCCTTACTATATACAGTGACGAGTACAGGTTATGAAGCTCGTGTTATGCAGTTTTCTCCAGTCGCCGTTTTCATCTCTCTTAGGCCCAAATATTTGCCTAAGCCAGATAATAGTCATATAAATTTTTATTTTTAGATTTCTGAACACAAGACGAGAAGATAGAAGTTTATAAACTGCATAAAAACAGATATTTACACAATGTTAAGTTATACAGAATAAGTAAAACTGTGTTTTATGCAATACACTGATCCAAAATATAGTTTTTTACCGCCTGAAGTGGAAGGAGGTAGCACATCTTGGACTCGCATTCTGGAGGTCCCGGGTTCAAAACATTAATTAATTTGTGCAGACTATTTCCGTTACATGCTGGTTTAGATTCGAACTCCTGACCTGCAGATACGGCTTCTAACCAATGCCAAGGAGTGTTAACTGATAAATATATCTGTGGAAACAATATCTTCGCGTTCTAACTTCTCTTAAGAAAATGTGCTGCCCTACTATATATATATATATATATATATAGGCTATATATATATATATATAATATGAACAATATATTATAGGCTGCGGTATATTATGTATTCTAATGTATTATACTAAGAACCAAAACATTTCATTGGGTAGAGGAAGTTATGTTTCACATCAATGGCCTAGTGTAGGTCTATAATTATAAAGCAATAATAGGCCTTTTCCTGGAAATTGTACAAGACATGTCCGCCATCTTTTTCTCCGTCACCACCGCAGGGTATTATTAAGCTTGTTATAAACTACACGAGATATATCGATTTATGTATCGAAAAGTATGTTCCCGTCCACCATACAATCTCATCAAGTACTATTCTTGCACGTAATAAAACTACTGACCAAATTTCACATACATAGCTTCAGTGGTTTCAGCTGGACGAAGATGAATGAGGATATGTTTATTTTATTTACTTATTTATTTAATCTGGCGGTTGTGTCGTCTATAACTCAGCCATGGATAAAAACATCATTACAAGATCTTTACAACTGAGTTATAAAAGAGTATACAATTCATTTAACAATAAAAGAGAAAAAGAAAAACTAAAAATAAACTTAATTAATTAATATACAGGGTGTTAATAAATAACATCGAAATATTTTACCTGTGTATACAAGGGAAATGGACAAGCAACTTTTATTAAGAGATTTTTGCTCTGTGGATTCAGTTTTTCCTGTTACAGCATAAAATCTCCCAGGGCATGGCCGCCACTGACTTCTAACATTAGAAAAAAAATGCAAAACAAAGGAACTTCGTTGTTAACACTGTAGTCAGTAGTTTATGAATAAAAGAAGTCTAATGCAGCGGTGACTAGTCATGTAAATTTTGCAGATTATGAAATCTCTAAATTATGATATAGCTCTGGATGAATGATTAAGAATCAGGTTTTTATCGATCACTAAGAAGGCATGAAGTTAATTTAACGAAAATTTTTAACCCTATTCCGCTTCATTATTGATTTATGATTCATTGTAATCACTTTAATGCCCTGTAGCATACACATTTTTAGTCATAGAGCAAAAGTCTCCTAATAAAAGTTGCTTGTCTAAGCCCCCTCTATATACAGGTAAAATATTTCGATGTTATTCATTAACACTCTGTATATATTTATTTGAAATTACTGTAAGAGTTAAGAATAGGAAGAAACAGTTGAAATGCTCGGTCGCCTAGCAACGTGCTACGCAGGTAGTGAGTGTATCAGGGCAGGATTGTTGTCGTCTTTCCTTTCTACCGGTTCCTGACGTGGGTGTTTCCTCATGCATTACGTCAGGGGTGTACATGAACCTACCCGATCATAGTGATGATCTTTCTTCGAACAGTAAATTGTAACAATTTAATTCTCAGCATATTTCCCAAGAATCTCCCAGAATTTACAGACACTCGTCTTTTGAAACTGTCCTTCGATTCTCCACAGAAACGCATTGTACTCTCGTAGTTCACTTTACTTGTGGGTCCCCTTAATACAGAAATACAATTTTCATAAATAAGTGTCTGTGTCTGTCTGTGATCACCAGGGCCCGGATTCTGATGACATGTCATCTTTTTATTGATGCTAAATAGACATTGCCAACTTGTGGATAAATCCTAATCATGACCTCTAGATTATAGAAATGCATTTTTTAGGTCATTTTTTGTCATTTTATGCAATTTTATATTTTTAGGGCATTTATTTCAATTTTACGTCATTATTTTGTCATTTTCCTGTCATTTGCTTCCTTATTTTGTCATTTTCATATATTTACATTGAGTGTATTAACTTTTTTTCGTCGCTAGCGGTGCTGTCTTTGAAGTGTTGTTTGTTTAATGCAAGAAGGAAAAATTCGGTGTTAAAGTGTTGTCATGTCTCAGTCGGAAATGAGAATCAAAGAAACGCCAAAATGTTGTATTATATTACTATTGTTATTAGATTGACTTGCCACCTGCTTGGATTTGAGAGAGCAAACTACTGTTTACCCTCAATTAAACAACAATATAATCCGGCATTTCACAAAAGGAAGTTTGACTCTCCAGTGCCTCAGTGCCAGTATAAATTTCCGTGAGAAAAGAACATTCACAACATTACAGTTATTTACAGTTTTTACAATTATGTACAAACTAGTCTATAACTTTGTGTACAATAACAATTTTTTTATAAATAAAATATCAGTTTTTAGGTCATTCTTTAGAATTATTAAGTCATTTTCTTTAAAATTCAGGGTCATTTTATAGATCATTTTTCAAACAATCTAGGTCATCAGAATCCGGGCCCTGGTGATTATTATATATCGAAAAAAGTTGTATAAAATCCAAATTTTGTATTTGGGTTAGATATCTTCTGGGGAAAATTAAGGACGACTTTGTCTTACTTTTAGACTACTATAGTAGGGCTGTTTTAAGTTGGCACAGAATACAGCAGGTAGCTGAAAGTTACTCACTCCACTACCCCCCACTGGCAGAGTGGTAGAGAAAGTTGTGGGGTAATACAGAAATTTGTAGTCCAAGTATTTCCAGATGTCATTCAGTTGTCGTTTTAAAAGCAGACGTGGCGGCTTGTTATTGTGAAGAGTGTTGTACTAAATATTTATTTATTTTATACTAGCTGAAAAGGCCCGGCGTCGCCCGGGCTTTGTATTTTTTAATTTGAAATTAACTTATGGAGAACTTTCGATTTTGAAACTCTAGGTCCTTATATAATATGTACGTATGTAGAACTTGAAATGAAGAAAAAGATTTATCACACTCAAACTATTCCATCAGAAAACGCTAGATATAGCTTTTTATGGTTCATAGAGGATGTCGAATGCTGCATTCCGTTGCTTCTACACATCATGCTTGGGAGGGGTTGAAATAAGAAGAAACATAAATTACAAAAGATTGTACTGACTTGACGGAAAATTTTACTTCTCATTCTCATGTTACCATACAATCGTTTCGGGGCTGAAATAAAAGAGAAATGAGAAACTTTCATACTTTCCTCCCCTAAAACCCGGGACATAATATACTGCGAGCATAGGACTCAAAATGTTCCATCCCATGCTTAGGGCCCATGATAAACATCCCTATTTCTCAACTAATACAAAGCCTACAGCTATGGATAACGTATCAGCGGAAAGGATTATTTACAGACTTCTGATATAGCATACTCACATACTTAAGTTGTCCCTGCAATACGACCTCTTATTCTACATCAAAATATGAAGTGAGAAAATATTTCTTATGTCCAGGGTAGAGAAAGTTATGTGACTGCATCACAATGTGCTTTATTTTCGTGGATTTTATACTTCAAGAATTATTTTTACAAATGTATTACATCGATAGCATCAAAATTCGTTAAAGTCCAATATTATGTAGTGTCCAAAGCCCCATATGAACTGTGTAAACAATAAACTTTTGTCTTGACAACTGAATGGGATTTCATTTTTTTAGTATAATATTCTCACAAATTATATAATTTTCAAGGGAAGGAGTGATTTTCTTCAATTTTAATGTTGACCGCGTTACTTCCCGGGCGTAACTGGGTATGTGTGCAAAATTTCGTGTAATTTGGTAAAGAAATGTAGATTTGTATAGGGAACAAACATAAACATACACACTTTCGATTTTATATATTAGATTTCCAAAATGTATTATAATATTCATCTTTATTCGATTTAGCTTTTATTGTGTTTTTTATTTCATTGACATTCGTAATAATCGTGTTTGGTGTTGGTAAACGAGGAAAACCCTTACAATCAGATGTATGCAATATTCATAAATTCTTTGAAGAAGAGTTGGACGCTCTTAAAAACGGAAGGCCGACCATATCAGTGACAAATGTTATTGACAGAACTTCTGCTGCTACTGGTGTTTCTTGGAGAACAGTGTACCGAATATTAGACGAGAAAATAAAATCGGTGGAAAATGGAAATGTTCTACGCACACCTGGAAAAAAGCGACCTGATAGGACTCCTGTGAAGTCTACAATTGATCCATTCAATGCTGCTGCCATACGCCGTGCGATATATGATTAAAACTCATCACGCTTTCTACCGGCATTGGAAAAAATACGCGTAGCACTAATACAAGGAAATCTGTTTAATGGAAGTAAATGGGCGCTGCATAAGATATTAGAACAATTAAAATTCCGATATGTAAGAAATAGCCAGGGACAAAAAATGTTAATAGAAAGATCTGATATCGTTGTCAAACGGTTCAAATACTTACGGGGACTGAAAGTCTTACGCAATTCTAACCGTCCGATTATTTATTTAGACGAAACGTAGGTTAATATAAACCACACCAAAGGCAGGGTTTGGATGTGTGAAAACTAGGGCTGAAAATCGATTAAAATTTCTAATCGAGTTAACGCTTGACTTTAATCGATTAATCGACTGATTAATCGACAAATAGGTCGGTATTTTAGACGAAACCAAAGTGTACATTTAATATTGTTTTACACGTTTAATAACTACTACACTACAGATAATCAGAAGAAATCCTGAATTAATAAATACCATTATTAGTTAACTAGTGAGAGAATATATACAAAACTTACATTTCCGGTTACTTTTTCAGTCAAGACTTGAGACATACGAGTTTGTTGATATTTGAATGTTCAAGAGACGATCTTAGCTTGTTTACAATAATACCGGTAGCACTAAAAACTCTCTCACTCGGCACTGAGACAAGAGTTTGGTCATTTGACCCATTTCTCGAAACACGTTTTTCAGAATTCGACTAAACCGATTAATCGGAAAATGTAATTGATCGACGATTAAATATTTAATCGATTAATCAGCTCAATTAATCGATTAATCGGTACAGCCCTAGTGAAAACCCAGATGGCGAACTTGAACCACCTCTGCGAGTGCCCTTAGGAAAAGGACAAAGATTTATAGTGGTGCATGCGGGATCTGAATCTGGTTTTATCCCCAATGCTCTATTATGTTTCAAGTCTAAATCCACCAAGGATTTCCATGAAGAGATGGATGCAACCGTTTTTAAGAACTGGTTTGTTCAAAATTTAATTCCTAATATTCCTCCAAATTCTGTAGTAGTAATGGATAACGCTAGCTACCATTCGAAAGAACTAAACAAACCTCCAACATCCTCCACGTTAAAGGCAGACATGCAAAAATGGTTAAGTGAACGAGATATCAATTTTGATCTCATGTCAACAAAACCAGTACTTTACAGGGGCGGATCCAGCGAGACATTTTGGGGGGGGGGAACCAAAGTAGAGAGGGAAGTTTTTACTCATAAAAATCAATTATTCCCAGTACACAATTGAAAACAAAATGAACATTTCAGCATTTTCTTACAAAGGTATTTCAAAATAATGAATGTCGTTGCTTTAATTTAAGTATTTGGGTTATGTTCTAATCAATTTTGAATAATTTTTGCTTAATGTTACAAATTTGGGGGGGGGGGAATTTCCCCCATTCCCCCCCCCCCCGTGGATCCGCCCCTGGTACTGTATGACATAATTAAATCAGTAAAAGATAAGCACAGGCATTACGAGATAGATACGATAGAGCAACAACATGGGCACACTGTTGTACGTCTACCGCCATACCACTGTGACTTAAACCCTATTGAACTAATATGGGCACAGGTTAAGGGTCACGTGGCAAAAACGAATATTAATTTTAGAATTAGTAACGTAGAAAAACTGTTCAGGGAGGCAGTGGAAAAAGTTAATTCAGTGCAGTGGAAAAATGCGTGTGATCATGTAAAAACAATTGAGGAATTTTATTGGGTCAAAGACGGTCTTGTGGACGAGGTGTTGGACAAATTCGTTATAAATTTAGACGATTCAGATTCTGATGAAAGTGACGTAGGATCAGAAGATGAAAATAATCTAGACTCCTCAACTTCACTGACCACCACTGCTTCTTGTAGTTACACGGATGGTGTTTCGCCCCTTCCACCCTCTCCATAGTGGCAGCAGCACATTTTTGGAGTGAGTAACCTTTTACAGTAGTATCTGTTTCTATCTCTTTCTTTCCAATACCTGACTTCTGCCAAACATTTTCTGTCTCTTTATTCTGAACTGTGCCATCTTAAGACAGACCTACTATAGCAGTTTAGCCTGTGTAATGAATATGTAAAATATTAACGATTTTCTCCAAAACGCGTTTAAACGATTTTCTTTATTTGTTTTTCACAATGTGTATAAAAAATGATTTATAAGAATTCTTTTCTTATAAGCAGATAATCTGTTTAATAAACTTGCTCTGGTCTTCTTTCGCATTGCTTGAGGCTTACACAACTTAATATACACTCTATAATAATAATAATAATAATAATAATAATAATAATAATAATAATAATAGGCCCTAATAATAATAAAATCAGGTAAACGGATGTAACAACATGCCAGAAAGCTTTTATATAATCAGTGATAATTGCAATTATGATATGCAGAAAATAAGTTATTTTTGTAATCGATATCCGAGTTATGCTCCAGATCGATTCATTAAGCAGGCCTTACAGAAGAACAAAGGTCTAAAATTTGATAAGCATATGTGAAGGAATATGTGGGTAGTGTTAATTGTCATAGCTAACTGTATAGCAACTTCCAAAGCAGTATATGAACACTATAAAACAATATGTTGCCATAAGAACTGGTTTGTATTGCCATTCTGGCACTTAATAATAATAATAGTATTCATTCATCCAGTTAGGCCTATGTCATTAGAAATGACATTGGATACGTCTCAAATATATACAATATATATATATATATATATATATATATATATATATATATATATATATATATATATATATATACAATGAAATACATTGCTTACATACATTTGCAAAATATTAATAAAATATCCTAGGATAAAAAAAAAAATACACAAAATTTACAAAATAGTTCCAAATTACTATAGCTAAAACATATATCATGGATCCACTAGTAGATACATTAAATATTTCTATTCTTTACACATTTCAATAAACTCGTTTATATCATAAGGACAGCAATTCAATAGAAATCTCTTTAATATATCTTTAATAATTATAATGATGATAATGGTAATAATAATAATAATAATAATAATAATAATAATAATTATTATTATTATTATTATTATTTTATTAAGGACTATTCCACAATACAATGGTTTTCCTTCATCCCACAACAATCTTCTGGCTCCATCTTCTTCACTTAACCCTCTTCTCTCCATACTCCTTTTCACCCCATCCATCCAGCCCTCTTTGGGCTTCCCTCTTCTTCTTTTTCCTTCTTCTTTTTCCTTCTTCTTTTTCCTTCTTCTTTCCAATCCAAAATTTTCTTGGGTATTCTATCCTCTGTCATTCTGAGTAGCCTACATGTTCATACCATTTTAAACATCTTTCTTCTACAATTTCCAAAATATTCTTTTCAACTTGCATTATTTTCCTTATTCTATTATTCTGTTAATAATAATAATAATAATAATAATAATAATAATAATAATAATAATAATAATAACAATAATAATAATGATGTTGATGATGATGAAGCTGAGATAAAGCCATAGGGTGTTTTTACCACTCAACCGGGATGAATACAATAGCCTATATAAAGTATCTGTAGGCTTCCTACCCCTGAAATCCTGGCCGAGATGTCTGATGGCGTAAAATTGACAATAGACTATTATTCTTAGATTGTGTTAAGAAGATAAGAATGTGAAGCGAGAAAATTGCCCATCCTGAGGGTATATATATATATATATATATCACATTTTTTAATTCTCATTTTCTCTAATAACTTAATACCTGCCAGTAACGGATGTATTTTGTCGCCATGGTTACCAGTTATTTCCGTCTTCGTGTTTTCGACTGGAAGTATATTATCCCCTTCTTTTCTTCAAGGACTTTCTCATTTCTCTGATAGCCTCCTCGAGTGGAGATGATCGCGATGACGTCATAAAACCCATTCTCCCTGATTGGCGGACTCAGACAATGCTCTGGAGCTTAAGGGCCTAATGAAGACGCCCACGCTTCTTTTCTTCCCTTCCAATTCTATATTATTTCCTGTCCGTGTAGGAACTAGGCCATCTGGTGAATGTGTCATTACCGGACCGGGTTCGATTCCCAGGAGAGAGAGAATACTTAGAAATAAGATTGATTTGACGAACATAACTGACGCTTAACACAATAATTATTATTAAGTGCCAGTATGGTACTTTATGAGATTGTGTGGGGGACGGGAAAATGTCTGTCCGTCTGTCTGTACGCGCGATAACTCAAATACGCTTTATCTGATTTTTATGAAACTTGGTATACGCATTTATAATGTCCATGGAAAGACGTCTGTTGATTTTCGACCAAATCGGTTAGCCGGTATCGGAATAATGACCAATTTAGCGCCTTTTATGGTAATAGATCAGAAAGTCGCGATAACTCCAATATGCTTTGTCGGATTTTCATGAAACTTTGTATACCATCTTTTCAGACCTTGTCATGGATGCGCCTCAAACAACGAAGAATGATCCATTCTCTTATCTTTCTTTATAACATATTATTATATTCCTCTCCTTCTTATTTACACTCTCGTTTTAATCTCCTTTCGACCTCACGAACGCATAACCAAAATCTACTGCTTATTCCCCGACATACATAATCATTCTATTCTTCATCTTTTAGTGTATCAATTCCTCGTTTTTGGAATTCGTTGCCTTGTCATATCAGAGACTGTCGAAATGTACCACAATTTAGAAATAAGTTGAATATCCATTTTATTAGTCATTAATTTTATTTTTAGTTTAGTTTTTCAAACTTGTAAATAAATCCTTGTAATTTTACTGTCTGTAGCATGTTTAGTCATAATTTATAAATTTTTTGTATTGTTTGTAGTATGTATTATTTACGAAATGTATTATTTTACTGGTGCAGTGGAAGTAAAGGCCTTATGGCCTTAACTGCGCCAGTATAAATAAATAAATAATAACAATAATAGTATACGCATTTATAATGTCCATGGGAAGACATCTATTAATATTGACTGGTGTCGGAGTAATGGCCAATTTAGCGCCTATTTTATGGTATTATATTATATTATATTATTAAGAATTTAACAAATGCAAATCTGTTATCCTGACAACATATCGATTTACGTACTTCATATATGGCTTTGGAATAGTTAGCCATGACACATCCCTTCGCATTTAAGCTGAGACGTACGGTGATAATAACGAAGTAAATTGGAAGATTTAATTATCAAACTAGTCAGATGTTTATTTCGTTTATCAAGTTGAATACTGTTTATATACAGATATATTAATCTGAAATAATTAGGCCTACGTACATTAAGTGGAGTTCTTCGCCAGTGTATTTTGGGAAATGTTGTCTTATATCAGTGTATATACGAGTTTGAATTAAGGTTAAGTATCAAACTCTTAAGTATCAAAAAAAGTAAGTGTCAGACACTAGAGAATTATTCTGTTTACAAAGTAGTGAAAATTTGGTGATTTTATATTTCATAGTTTTGAAGTAATTGTGTTGCAAGTTTTATAGTCTTAATTTTCAAGAAATAATTTTTATAAACAAATGATAAATGATTAGAAAATATTTTCTTGTGGAATGTCTTAATATAGGCCTACAGCTGTATAATATATATAACTGATAGTTCTAATACTTAAAAATAAAAATTTTCATACCTAAAGGTGTACACATACCTTCAGTAAGAATGATTAGAGCATGCATTGGTTATTGTTACTATGGCAACAGAAAATGATTATGTTGGGTTTTGTACTTCAGTCTTGGCCCTCTACTTAAATAAAAATTATAACAGGCCATGCTTAAGTAAAAGAGATTGATTAGAGCATAATTATGGTTACCATAGCAACAGATAGTGATGTAATGTTCAGTTTTGGAGGCTTTGCTAAATGGCTGCTTATGATGAGACTTAGCAGATACATCTCAAGTCTAGAGAGAGGGGGGGGGGTTGTTTGATCTCATGTCCGTCAGTTTGGATTGAATCCGTTTCGGTGTTCGGATAGCGTTTAGATTGTTGAGCAGATTTAATTAAACCGAACATCATCATCTGTCTAAACATCGCCAGGCCTGTGTGTGTGTTTCCCTGAAGGAGGAAATGTGCAATCTAACATGTGTTTGTTTAGTTTACGTCTAACTTTCATTTGCGCATTATACAGAGACCTAAGTCCCTTTCCGGTGGTTATGGCTTTATTTCGTACCTATAAACGTTTGATTTGAACGTTTTCTTTGAAATTATCTAAAAGGAAGTTATAGAAAAAATCTGATGTGAAAGTCACATAACTTCCTCTGCCCAAATAATTCACATATCCTTGTACAGAATCGCAAGACACAATTTTACGCTAATTATCCTATAAATACCTCTTCTTTCAATGATGCGACTAAAAGCGCAGTCTATATAACAAACTTTAAAAAAAAAAAAAATGACTGCAGACGTTTATTGAACTTTCTGCCGTAAAATATAATTTCCGAAATTTATCGAATATTTCCCTCAGATACATCTTTACTCTATGCATGGCCAACAATACATCTTTCTCACTTCACATTCTTATATAAAATAAGAGGCCGTGAAAGAGCGCGAATTCAGTTGTTCATCACGTAAGACAAACTTTCTGCAAGCAGTGGGTGAACATTGGGTGGCTTGTAACTACCCTCAGAGAATTTTTTCGAAAAAAAGTTTCAAATAAAGGTTTAAGCTCTCAGTAAAAGGAACACATGTGCAAATTTTAAAGAAAATCGTTAGAGCCGTTTTCGAGAAAATCGCGAAAAACGAAAATTTCTTCATGTAAAGTCCCCTTAAAAATAAGAGAAACTTATCGCCAATCCTCCGCTCACATCTTTAGAAGGTACCTGACCCAAATACGAAATTTTCTTTTCATACGATTCTCCGTTTCGGAGCTAGCCTGTTCACAAACTTCCACACAGACACACAGACATGTTTCCAAAAATAGTATTTTTGGATTCAGGGTGCCTTGAAACGTGTATATATGCTATAAACTCAACTTCGAATTTTAGGGTCGAAAACAATACTTCCTCTACCTATAGTACCTATGTTATGGGCAGAGGAAGTAAAAACTAACCTCTTCCACAATCTCAGGGTTCTTGAACAACTTAGAGTATGACATTTCCTGAGCTCCACAACTGAATGCGCACTCTAGCGATGCATTGACTGTCGGAATGTGAGGCGAGCTCCATATTTAAATGATTGGAATTCTATACTTGATCCAAGATGTCTACGGAGCGAAAGTAAACAACGTAATGTGAAAGTACAAAGCACAGTTCACAAGAGTTCGTTTTTGAGACTGTTTAGTCGATTTTACACACAGTGAAGTCAATTGGAATTTTCTTTTTTTAGATTAAGTGCCAAGGGTCCCGGGTTCGATTCCAAGTGTTTCGTATATATTTACAATCTGTATCTTCTCGCCACAGGACAAACTTTTTCTTTAATGGTGACGTAAGTTCTGAAGGCCCTTGGACTCTGCTAACTTATAGATTTAATTTGAATGCTAGACCCGATTTCCCACGGCAAATTATAAATCCGTGGCGGACTGCAAAGAAAACAGTTAATGCAATGACTAGGTTCATAGTTTATTTCTTGTACCCTAAGTAAATTTTACATGAATTTTAGGCTCTTTTTAGCCATTTTCCGTTAATTTGTTACAAATTCAAAGCAAAGTATTGTATTCTGTAGAATATGTTAAGCATTTAAAGAATACAAATAATTTTATTATTTAATTTTATGATAGCTACATTGTCCTTGTTGTAAAACATTGCTTACTTACTCAATGGCAACAGACAATTATATTTTGTAAAAAATGTATGATATAAATACGAAAGCAAGCGACTCACTTAACAGAACTTATGTTTTCACAATTACGTAAGATATAAACAATTGTAGATGTTTGCGGAATGGAAGTAAACATCAGACAGAGATCGCCGCACTATCGTGAAGTAGGCGCTGGTGCGATTAACCAATGAAACGACAGGACACAGTTGATTTTATGACCCATTCTATCACACCATCTCGCCATCTATCTTCTTGTTGTTCGCCTGTAGGTTAGGCATAGGTTTCGAGGACCCAACTCGCAAATTAACGCTGAAAATTCGAAGTTTGAAATCGAACACAGGACCACCTCTAACTTGAGTTAACTTGTCGGGGGAACGGGTAAAGAAAATAATTGAATGCTTCATTTCCCTGAAGCATTATTAGATTGTAACAAACTAGGAGGTGCCCGTGGCTTCGCCACGATAATTCTTTTAAAAATTAAAAATTAAGAATATAATAATTATTAAAGCATTATATTTATTAACACTTGCACGCGAATCATTCATAAACTAAGCCATTAATAATTAATGAAACAGCTAAAATTCCGGCTTCAGAGTACATTCCACGACATGAAAGCGCCCCCTGGGAAAACTATATCAGAATCGATTATGCAGTTCCAAAGAACCTGTGAACACATAATACGTATTGTTACTCAGCTGTTTATTGACATGAATATGATGTGAATTTTATTTTATCAATTCAGTGTAATTTTCAGAAATTATATAATGTTTCAAGGGAAGGAATGGTTTGTTTGGATTATTATTATCAGCGATATTTCAAGAGATAAAACCATCAATATTTTACAGCTGTTGCCCCCGGCTTCGCCCGCCATTATTCATTGACTCCAGGATTTTTAAGAAAATTACACTGGTAGATTATTAAAAATGTTTGTGGTTCAGAGCTATGAAAATTGTAAGTAAAAATAAAATTAGAATATTTGTTCATTGTGTTCATTTCACTTAGGCCTTATATAATAAAGAAACGGTTTCCTTCCTAATTTTGTAGTCGTTATGAAAGTTTACACTGCGAGAGACGAACATCGCCGAGTATACCCGATGTCTCACGAAGCGGGCGAGCGAGCAAGCACGCTATTTAGGGCCGTTGAATTGTATAAGAGTAGATTGTTATTTATTTCAAAGCCTACAGTATAATATTAATTCTAGAATGAGAAATTATTTCCAGAAGGCCTTGCTATATTAGAAAAAAAGTAAATGAGCGTCTACAATTCTCCCCCTTACATGCCCCAGCTTTCTTCCAAACCGGATAATCTACAAAAAAAAAGACAGTATTGAATCTAAGGGGCGTTGGTAGCAACAAGAGGGATATTTAGAGAAACAATTGAATGATTGGTCAGTGTGGATGTAAAGAGGCGTCAGTGTGTTAGTGCGGATGTTTTTGTATACAGACAGTAGTGACGTTCTAGGATATGGACAGATAGGATTAATTACTTGGAAAGTATATTTTTATAGCCTACTAGCATGTGCCCGCGGCATCGCCCGCGATAATTATTTCAAAAATTAAAAATTAAGAGCATAATAGTTATATCATTATATTTATTAACACCTAAATCGCATGGACTACATACCACGATCAGAAAGCATCGACTGGTAAAAGCGACCTCAGATTCGAGTTTCTTGGCCCAGAAAACCCGTGTATAGTGAGATTCGTCCAAATAAAACAACGTTTGACCATATTTAGGGCTTACAACATTCAAGCGATCGCGAAAGTTTTATTTTCAAGGTGTGACAAAAATAGACAAAGTCAACTGTAATTGATTTGGCATTGAAATGTATAACTGAAAACTTATGTTTTGAAAACGCAAATAATGCACGTTTTTTGCCCGTTTTTTGCCCGTTTTTCACTCATAACTCACGAACGAAAACTAAAATTAAAATTCCGGCTTCGCGGTGCATTTTCCGACCCTTCAGCCCACCTATGTTTAAAATTTCAGATCTCTGCGTTCAGTAGATTTCCCTGGACATCGAGGACAGTTCCTTTTATTAATATAGATAATATGAATTATAATGATACCTTCTCTAATTTGTCAAACATCCATTTAATTTAATCCAAACCCACCTATACCATTGGCAACAATATGTTCTGTGAATTTGTTTCGATAATTCTATGCAAAAAGGGATTAAGTATTTTCAAAAACATTTAATTTTTGGCATTTAGAATCAGAATTTTTCAAAATCCTTTCTTAGTGAGCACCTACATTATGAAAGGAAGGTACTGTCAAAATTCCAAGTCTCTACTTGTTATAGTTTAGGCTGTACGTTGATTCCTGTCAATTAGTCAGTCAGTCATTCATTCAGTCAGTCAGGACAAAGCCTTTTATATATATAGATATAATGGCGTGCCATAACCGAGACAGTTCGTTTTCTTGAAATCAGTGGACTTTGACAACTCGAAATGAATTCATTTTAGTATGATATGAAAATTAACACGAACAGAAAAAATAATTGAAGAGCGTTTTTTCAAAAGCCGATATCTACATGGATGACTCAGTGCCAGAGGCGACTAAGTGCCATCAAGAAAAGTGCTAATATTTGTGTGTATTGACCAGCAAAGATCGTATTCTATCTAAGCCAAACATGACAAACAGCCATTACTGTATATATATATATATATAAGCTTTCATGAACCACAGATTATTGTCTCTGTTGGACATTACATGAGAATATTATAGGAGAACAATTCCTCCGACAATGGGACTTGAACCCATGACCTTTGGCAATTCGCGCCAATGCTCTACCAACTGAGCTAAGCCGGAGTTCAATTCACAGCACCAGATGGAACCTCTCTCCTATGACTAATTGCCCTAATGGTCTACCTCACAGACAGACAAGTTATGTCATTGGTAGAGCATTGGCGCGAATAGCCAAAGGTCCTGGGTTCAAGTCCCAGTGTCGGAGGAATTTTTCTCCTATAATATTCTCAGCCATTACTGTGTCTGTAACTGATACAGCAAGGCTGTTTCTCATGTTTGGCTCAGATAAAATACGATCTTTGCTGGTCAATACACACAAATATTGGCACTTAGTCACCTCTGGCACTGAGCCATCCATGTAGATATCGGCTTTTGAAAAAACGCTCTTTTATTTATTTATTTATTTTTAAACATAGGTTGTTTATTACGCAGTTTCAGTTGCTACTCTCAAAGTTTCATTATCGTTCCGTGTTCGATGCCATACCAAAGTTATAGGCTAATGAAAACCTGTTTCGAAATGAATATAATTAAGACACACGTAATAGCCTAAGCGTTTTAGCCTATAGGCCTAGTAGGCCTATGTTCTAAGAAAAAATTATAATGTATATCATTCGAAGTATTTATGTAAGAATTACTGTGTGTTAGATAAAATTTAATTCAATTTATATAATTGTGTTTTAACCGTGGTTTTTCTTTCCCCACAGGTAAGTTCCAGACACTGATATTCTGATCTTTTCTCCACGAACTGTAAGTCAACTGACTGATTTATTTTCTACTTACCTACTAGACTTTTTTTTTTTTAATTAACACCACGGTTTTATAACTACATGCTCCATTACATAATGTAACACCACATGCTTATGAGAACAGTCACAATACTTAGATTTCATATTTTCAGTTTTTTTTTTACATCGCTTAATTAGTATTTTGTTAAAGTTTCAAAAACAGTCACAATTTTAGATTTCATATTTTCAGTTTTTTTTACATTACTTAATTAGTATTTTGTAAAGTTTCAAAATCTATCTTATTTACAAATTGGGAAAAACATTTTAAGTGTTTTATAACAAGTTCGCTTTTATTTGGAGGCCATCGTTCACCCGATTGAAGCACTTCTCTGCGGAATTCATTACCTACTAGACTTGTTTACGCTTAATGCATTTCAACAATAGATAAGCTTTAGGGAAGATTTTATCACGAAATATTTACCTCTCATTTTAACAGCAAAATACCCTTAACTGGGTTCGAACACGCGATAGGAAATTTTAACCCATATAATTATTACTGAACTGCCAGAGTGTATCATGATATGAAATAGTATTCATAAAATAGGACAGTAGTCTTTCAGAATTTAATTTTTGCCACCCTCCTCAGAATTCTGGTCGCCAATGCTGATCTGGCGATGGAAAATTTTGTGCCCTAGTTTATTAGTAAGTCCCGGAAGTTAACGCTTTATCATAAGACGAAATATGGTTGCAAATATGCTCCGATACCAATGAAGTATGCTCTGAAATTTAAGTAATTTCAATTTTTTACGTTCTTTTGTTAGCTGAATTACATTATGAATTACAAAAAAATAGTAGAAGTTGTATAAGCAAGGCCAATGCAACAAATTTTACTGAATTTATTGAAAGCTATTGAAGAGAAACGTCACTTTTAATAATATGCAATAATTTCAATATTCACTTAGTCAAATATGCTGTAAAAGTTTGTATTAACAGAAATTTGCACAATATTTAAAATCTGTCAGAAATATTCCGTTAAAAATGTGACAAATTAATAATATGTGCATTCATATTTAAAATTAATCATAAATACGCCGTTAAAAGTGTGACAAATTAATAAAATGTGCATTCATAATTAAAATATATCAGAAATACGCCGTTATAATTGTGAAAAATGTATAAAATGCGCATATATATTTAAAATTAATCATAAATACGCCGTTTAAAGTGCGAGAAATTAATAAAATTTACATTCATATTTAAAATCTATCAGAAATACGCCGTTAAAATTGTGAAAAATTTATAAAATGTGCATATATATTTAATAAAATTTATCATAAATATGCCGTTAAAAGTGTGACAAATTAATAAAATGTGCATTCATACCGGTATTTAAAATTTATCAGGAATACGCCGTTAAAAGAGTGAAAAATTTATAAAATGTGCATATATATTTAAAATTTATCATAAATACGCCGTTAAAAACGTGACAAATTAATAAAATCTGTATAAAGATTTTAATATCAAGCAAATATGATGCATTATCGCAAAAGTAACTAAATATGCAGTATTATGCAAAAGGAAACCATCAGTTTTCTGTTATTTCTTTCATGTCTTGTACACATTTTATCACTAGCATGTAGTAGAGTGCTTTATTAAAAATATGGTTTTTCATAAACTTCCGGGGCCTAATTGTTGGCTACACTATTAACAAAGCAGGTGAACTTAGAAGTCACATGCAGAACAGCTATATTGGAATTTACTCAACCAAGGAGGCTTTGGAAAAACACCTGCTAGTTTTAAATTAATTTCCATTTTAATTTACTGATAGAATTAAGCCTCATTAATAAGCAGTCTATTTAGGGCTTTGGAACTCTGCGTGCATTTGTTTTCCTTGCCGTCTGTAAGGATTCTTTAAACATTAAAGGCCGGAAGTTGGGTTGGATATGGCCGCTAGTTTTTAAATTCGGTTCCTGGGAACCTCATGGTATATCATTGTAGGAATTTTCCACGCTCTGCAAGGGATGGCGATGTTTTTAGGGCGGACAGTGCGTACGGAAGGGTGAGAACAGAGAGGGTAGCTTCCCCTTGTATCTCCATTGTTGCCTGTTCAGAAACAGTCAGCTTTCCGAGAACACCAAATATCACGTAGTTCCAAATAAAGAAGACTAAAATAGTAGAATTATTCGCCGTAATATTAAAATTAATAAAATCAAGTAGACTGATAATTCCAAGTGCCACATGGAGTGTTGATGGGTCATATTCCAGAAACTTTTAGATTTAGATCACGATTTCTTGAGTAACTTTGATCAGCTTAGATTAATTAACTTTTTCACTGCTACTCAAAGGTGCCCATACCCGGGGGCAGGGGAAAGAAAAAAAGTATACTAATACTGTAGTAATATCCAGGTGTTTTTCTTTTAAGACAATTATTTGAAAGTCAGTAGCCTAGACTGTAGCCTAAGACATTCGCGAGAATGTTGCTAATGCAAATTATAAACCCATGTCGGACCGCAAAGAAAACAATTTACGAAATGGTTAAGTTCATAGTTTATTATATTATTTGTTATATAGCCTACTGTAAGTTTTACATACTATTTAAATCGTTATTTTATTAAAAATTTAAGACTGGAAAACGGAAAGGCTGAATCTGCACTGTTGTACGCGTGAGTACATATTCTTATGTTCTCATGATTTCACTAGCGTGACATATTCTCGTATTTCTTTCACCATTAGCACTTAGGTCTTTGTACGTGAGGTCTACAACTTAGATCCAAAACATTTTTTCATTTAGAAAAAAATTCTGAAGGGTAATTATAAGCCAGCCGAACTTTTTCAGGTTTAAAGTGAACAATAAAGCTTTGCATGAGGTTGAAACAATTGAATACGCGCTCTTTGCAAATACGGCCTCTTGTTCTATATCAGAACGTGAAGTGAGAAAGATGTATCGCCCATGCTTAGGGTATTTACTTACTTACTTAACTTACTCAATGGCAATAGACAATTCCTAAGCAAGCTAAAGGAATATTATCTGTTTTATGGAACCCGGAGGTTCATTGCCGCGCTTACCTGAGCCCGCCATTCAACCCTATTCTGTGCTAACTCCATCCAACCATCCCTCGCAAATCCTACTTCCCTTATACAGTATCTATACTAATATTGTCCTTGCACCTAAGTCTATGTCTTCCAAGTGGTCTTTTCCCTTCGGGTCTCCCAGTCAATACTCTTGAGATGTGTCTTTCCTCCCCAATTTCATCCTCCGTGATTTAATTACCCTTACTATATCCGGTGAAGAGTACAGGTTATGAAGCTCGTCGTTATGCAGTTTTCATCTCTCTTAGGTCTGAATATTTTCCTAAGCCCCCTGTTTTCGAACACACTCAGATTGTGTAAGGGGCCGTGTCTCACATCCATATAATACAACCGGCAGGATAATAGTCTTATAAATCTTTATTTTTAGATTTCTGTACAGAAGACGAGAAGATAAGCATTTCCTTATTTGAGTCTAAACTTAACTTCTGCCTTAATATTATTTGTGTCTGTAATTATTGCTCCCAGATATTTGAATTCCATGGTTTAGGTAAGGTAAAGAAATTTGTTCATGAGATTAGATTTATTTTAGATTCTGTTAGGTAACTCCCAACCTCGTTTGTCAGATGTTTTCAGTAGCGTTGATTACGTGAAATATATTTTGAGTTCAATGTAACATACTGTCGGTAGGGGAGGACCTAATCATTCCACTCTACCATAACTCTCTGCTTCAAAGAGAACGACAGAAGAAAAAGAAATAATTTCTCGTACTGTAGTACTTTCAGGAATTCTTTTGTTTATTCTAGTGATTTGTTTTGTCCACACAGTTTTTATAACCGTCTTTTGTTCTTTCTTTAACTTTTTTGTGAGGGACCTTCGCTTTCTTTTGTAGTTGGAGACGGTTAGTTCCTTGACCTGTTTTCTCGGCTCCAACGTGAATATTCTGAATTCTTACTCCATCTTGGAGTATCATCGCATCTTTGGTTTACCGTCCCCAGCAAAGACTATCAACTCAAGTTGAATAATATTAGAGAAAAATGGAAAATTATTTTAAAATAAATATTATAGTCATCATTTTTTAAAAATCGGATGGAATTAGATTTTTTAAACCGTAGTTTTGGATTAGCATTCATATCGTAAATAAAAGTTATATTCGTAATGCCAACAGTATCCATGGTAACTAGATGGTGTTCTGTTTGTGAAGTTTATATTAGTAACGGGCTTTGGCTATAACAGGCTAAGTTACTGTAAGCACATCAGAATTCAGAATAACTGAATCTAGTGTTTCTGTTGTCATGGTTACTAAAGTCAGCGATCCAAAGCCACGACAAAAATAATATGAAAACATTGTCAGCTACTTTACCTAATAAATACACTGTCTGAAACAGTTGCCATAGTAACATCATACAAAGCCACGTTAAACTAGTATAAACTGGTTGCTATGGATACGAATGAAACCATTTCTAAAGGCAATAGGAATAGTTTGGGATGTTGAATTGCACTACAGTGGGCTAATTCGAATTTTATTACGGTGATTTTAAATTTTTACGTTCTTCAGACAGTTCTAAAGAAAGGGACTTGCGTAAGCATGGTGATTATTTTAAAAAGAAGCAGTTGAAAAATTCCACGCCTTGGAATGTTTTCAGGACGGAGGCTAGGCCTGCATTTTATTGATTCCCTTTCTCCCCCAGCAGTGCGAGGGGCTTCGAGAATTGTATTGGGGAAGGTTAGTTTCGGGGTCGTGGCGAGTGTTACGCCACCCTTCTCTCTTTACGCAACCCTTCCCGGCGGGTCGGCGCAACAACGACGCAACTCGCGACGAGGCGAGAGCAACAATCGGCTAAGTCCATCCTAGTTTTTTTTGTGTTTCTCTAATAAAATTTACGACTTTCCTTCTTACTGCACAGTAGCATAATCTACGCCACCACCGTGTGATTTATTAACGAACTAAGGGACAGGCGTTGCCAGGTTTTTTTCCAAGTCGGGGTTAGACGTTCTATGCTGCCCTTTAGATGTTAAACACAATGAAAAAATCCTATGAGTACCCCTGAAGCCAGGATAATGCTATTTTATCGCCTCACATTCTGATAGATGCATTGCTAGTGTACGCATTCAGTTATCTTAATTTTTACATTTGTGAAAGACAAAGTAACAACCTTTTACAAAATGTCTATGCATTTTAAATAAAACTTCCAGGTCTTATGTTCAGAAATGGGTGGGCAATCTCTATATATATAAAATGCTTTGTCCTGACTGACTGAATGACTGAATGACAGGAATCAACGTACAGCCTAAACTATAACAGGTAGAGACTTGGAATTTTGATAGTACCTTCGTTTCCTAATGTAGATGCTCACTAAGAAAGGATTTTGAAAAATTCTGATTCTAAATGCCAAAAATGAGTGGAAAACGGGCAGAAAACGTGCATTTTTTGCGTTTCCGAAGCGTAATATATTTCAATGTCAAATCAATTACAGCTGGCTTTGGCTATTTTTGTCAAACCTTGGAAATGAAACTTTCGCGATCGCTCGAATGTTGTAGCTCACGCTGGTCGATTCATTTGTTTTTAATGTCAAGGCACGCATACATATGAAATTTTCAACCTAATCCCGAAGAGGATTCTTCTTCTTCTTCTTCTTCTTCTTCTTCTTCTTCTTCTTCTTCTTCTTATTATTATTATTATTATTATTATTATTATTATAAGTGGGATAATCAATATAGGCCTAAATATGGTCAAACGTTGTTCGATTTGGACGAAACTCACTGTACAGGGGTTTTTTGGGCCAAGGACCTCGAATCTGAGGTCGCTTTTACCAGACGATACTATCTAATCGTGGTATGTAGTCCACGTGATTTAGGAGTTAATAAATATAATGATATAACTATTATGCTCTTGATTTTTAATTTTTGAAATAATTATCGCGGGCGAAGCCGCGGGCACATGCTAGTAGCTTATAAACAAATAAACTAAACTCCTTGGCGCTACATCCCTGAATGGACAAGGCCTACCACCCGACCGCTGCGTCATCTACCATAGGCAGACGGCAGGATTGGGGGCATGTGGTCAGCATGCCGACACCCACGGCCATTAATGGTGGTTTCTATGACCGGAGCCGCTACTTCTCTATCAAGTAGCTCCTCAGTTTGAATCACGAGGTTGAGTGCACCCCGTTCCAGACCTCCCTACCTCAGAAAAATCCGAGGATGTACCGGGAATCGAACCCGGGCCGACAGATCTGTTTATAAAACGGTGCAAATATTTTGCGTAATCTCTTCTCACATGTACGTGTTAAGCTTTGTATTGTTGAAGTTTTTAGGTTGAAAGAAACGTAGGTCTGTGGTAGCCTATATGTAAGCCTACCATTATAAAATTAATGTAGCCTAAAAGCTTCAGGATAAATATATCATTGGCTGACATAGTGTTGATGGGTTGTGGAAAGTAAGCAAGCTCTACAAGTCCGTCGTTTGCCTTTGTGAATGAAAAACCCATGGGAGGAGAGAGAAAAAAAAAAGTCAAATTGGCTGGCCACAAGGTTTGAGTTTTGAACCCGTGACCTCTTACTTCTGCCACCTCGCTGGGATTACTTTTAGAGAGTGCATTATGACACTGTTTACTGCATTTTACAATAATAAGTTATTTATTTTATTGTTACTATGGGAAACAAAAGAACAGCCATCATTCATGTTTTAATTCAAGCTGTGTTCTGATATTGTGCTCAATATTTACAATATTTCTATTTTATACAGAAACGCATAAGAAAAAAGTTCATTTTAATTTTCTCTACAACTTGACTGTGATATGTTTTCATGTCTAGGCCTACTGTGATGGAGATGGCCTAAATGAAGCGAAGTAATTTTTACGATCACAATATTGTTTATAGAGGGCCTTGAATATTTTCAGAAAGAAAGCAATTCACAAACACATGACTACACTGAATGTTGCCATAGCAACGTCATGACCATTTCTGTGGATTAGAGTACAAATCAGTACTCTGTAGGCCTAGGAAATAAATATGTTTTGATACACTCACAAAACTTTCCTTACCCTAAGCATCAGCAATACATCTTTCTCACTTTACTTTCTGATATAGAATAAGAGGCCATATTGCAAAGAGTGCGTATTTAGTAGTTTCAGATCCATGTAAAGATATAGGCCTAGCCTACTGTTCACCACGCAAGTTTTTAAAGCCTGAATTAGGCCAAACGATAGCTAGTTTATAAATACCCTTTATATCATTTTTAGGGGAAAAATGTTTTAAATAAAGGGCCTCGTGAGCACAATTTAAACAAAATCGTTGCAGCCATTTTCGAGAAAACACTAAAATATAACTTATATTTGTTTAAATGTAAAGTGCCAGTAGAAGCTTTGGAACAGGAGAGAGGGTTAGGTTTTAGGTAGTTTTCGAAGAAAAATCTACCTATTGCAATGGATACCATGTCATGATTTTCGAAAAATTATTTCATATCTTTACGTTTCATGCCTCCCTAAGTACGAAACCACCGCCAGTTAAAAAAAAAACAATTATATCATATATATTTATATATATATATATATATATATATATATATATATATCTTTACACGCTAGCGGCCGTAATTTTGAAGATATTTGAACCAAATTTTATTATGTTATTTCTAGGCCCAAGAGTTCGGACAAGTTCGTTAATGAGCAAAATTGGTCCAAGGAGGTGGTCGGGGAGGGGGTTGAAATTTTAAAACATTTATATTTCGGCCCCTATGACGTATAGAGGGAAACTTTGTTTGAATAAATTAGAGTACTCCCTATGGAGTTTACAGTGACACCAATGATTCGGGGGTTTTGGGGGTACGAGTGGGGGTGGGGGGATGAAAATTCGAAATTTTTGAAACTACGTCTTGTGGGGTTTCGTTGACAAGCTCTTGATGAGTACTTTACAAATCAGTAACTAGTTTTTTGATAGTTCTCATATAAGGCGAGATTTGAATGTTTGAAATAGTGCTTTTTTTTTTTTTTTTTTTTTTTTTTGCAGTTATTATTGCGGGTTTGTTATGCCAAGGCTAAAGAAGAAAAGTGCTGCACAGCGACAGTAAATTAAACCAAAAGCACTTCGAAATCTACCTCAGCCTGTAGGCCTACCTAAAGGGATTTTTTTTATTCAGAAAGGCGAAAATGGTGGTCGAATACAACAGCAATGAAGTAATTTACGTGGGACAGATGCAACAATATTATTATTATTAACTTATTATTATTATTAATATTATAATTATTATTATAATTATTATTATTAGGCCTATTATTGAAGACCAGGAAGTATGCATTCAGATATATTCTACAATTTTTAAAATATGCTCCGTAACAAATGAAATATGCTCTGTCAGTTAAGTAATTTTAATACTTTTTGTTCTATTTACACCTGAATTCCATTATGAATTACAAAAATAGTAAAAGTTGTATAAGTTACGTCACAAAAAAAAGCAATGCAATAAAGTTTAGTAAATTGAAAACTAATGAAGTGAAACGTCGCTTTAATATTATACAATCAGTTCCGAAAACATTAGGCTATTTAATGCCACTTGTTGTACTGTCGGTTCTCAAAACATTCGCTTAGCCAGATATGCAGTAAATGTTTAAATTAACAGACACATACACAATATTTAAAATCTGTCAGAAATAAGCCGTTCAAAATGTGACAAATTAATAAAATAAGCACAAATATTTTAATATGACACAAATATGATGCATTATAGCAAAACTAAGAAAATATGCAACAATATGCAAAATGAAACCATAAATTTTCTGTTAGTTTTTTTTTTTTTCAACATTACCATATAATAACCGTGCATTATTAAAAATATGGTTTTTCATAAATTTCCGAGCCCTAATAATAATAATAATAATCACGAAAAAGCATATCAATTATTGGGCATGGCAGGTCGGCACGATGGACCAGTGATCAACCATTTGTGTTCGCTTTTAGCTAATTTTCTTTTCTGGCCTATTAGGCCACAAGTCGTCACAAGATAATATTATCTGTCGGGAACATATTTATGCTGAAAACGCGACTTCGAATTTTAGGGTTTGTTTGTTCTGTGGTTAATCCTGCACAGATAAACTTTACATCAATTCAGTGCAAATAACACATTTTACGTAGAAATGGTCAAATGTTTCCATATTATTATTAAATAAATCTGCAAATTACATTTAACGTTCATAACTCGTAGATGAAGTCCCACGTGGTTTTCTTATCATGGCATGGATCCGTTCAGTCAGCATATTATCTTTGAATACTGTCTTTTAAATACTTTATATTTTTGTAATCGATCTCAGAGTTAAACTCCAGATCGTTTCTTTAATAGTCGATAATACAGGGTGGAAGATGTGTAATTCTGCAGATTTCAACAGCTTGTTCCTTCCGTAGAAATAAATAATTCAAATATTATTTTTAAATGGGTAATTTCCCAGAAAAAAGTACCGTAGCCCTAAACTTCAACTGTGCTTTATTTAATTGGTTAGTATTTTGGAACTTTTTTTACTTCTGTTATCGTATATTTTAAAATGTTTCGGTTTGCGCTATTAATTATGGTACATCCTGTATTTTAATGCATGATGATATTGAAATAGCATAGAAATCAGGATTAATACATTAATTTCAGTTTCAGGGTGACCCTTTCTTTAAGAAATCAATAAAAATGCAGATATCGAGATACATAAACCTGTCCATTCTTTTCACATGTTTTTATTCCTATATAATTTGTGAAACTAATGAAACCATTACCATAAAGGAATACGCAATATAATTATTATGAAATTCTAACAAGTAAAAAATTAAAATTAACACTCTTATAGCTTTTTACTAATAGACACTTAAAGTAATTACTAATTAGGCTACTGTTGAGAAACAAAATAGGCAAAGTACCTTGTTCCCTTAACATTCTCATTTTCTGTTATAACCTACTGGTCCATATAAATCTCAAAGAAAAATACGTTTTGCTATCAACAGTTTTCAAAGAATGGACAAAAGATTCGCATGAATTCAATGCAATTAATATGTTCTATCTAGAAATAATTAAAAATGTCCATATCATTATTAAATAAATCTGAAAAATTATATTTAATGTTCATAACTCGTAGATGAAGTCCCAAGTGGTTTTCTTATTATGCCATGGATCCGTTTAATCATGAACATACATTGGTGCTCCTACTTAAATTGTATAATTTTTGTAATCGATCTCAGAGTTAAACTCCAGATCGTTTCTTTAATAGTCTATAATACAGGGTGGAAGATATATAACTGTGCAGATATCCACACCTTGTTCCTTCCGTAGAAACAAAAAATAACTTCCACACAACTTCCTCTGCCCTCCATAAATTCGCATAAGTATTGCAGTGGTGTGCGTTCAGTTATCAGTCTCAATCAAAGTCGCATTATTCGTGTGGCAAGTTCTTGTATGAATTTAGTAGCTTATGACTACCCGTCAGAAAATTTATTGGGTAAAATTTCAAATGAAAGTTTTAGCTGTTAGTGTAATATATTACAATACATGATATTCCGTGTATTGTAATAGGCCTATATTATGCGTATTAGGCCTCTATAATGCATGCAGAAAATTTAAACAAAATCTTTGAAGCATTTTTAGAGGAAATCCCGAAAAAACGTAATTCTATTTGTTACAATTATATTCATGGTAAAGTTGTAAAAATTAAAGAGAAAGTCAATACGACGATTCGCGTAGCATCCCCGAAGGATACACAATCTATTAATGCACTAACATAACTTTGTTTACCCTAAGCCTGGGCAATACATCTTTCTCACTTCACATTCTGATATAACTTAGAACAAGAGGCCGTGAAAGAGCGCGTATTCAGTTGTTTCAACCTTATGCAAAGCTTCGTTGTTAACCAGACAACACAGTGGGTGGCATATAACTACCCTTCAGAAAATTTTTGCAAAAAAGTGTTTCAAATAAAAGTTTTAGCTCTTAGTATAAGCACTTCATTTACAAAATTTAAACAAAATCGGTCGAGCTGTTTTCGAGAAAACAGTAAAATACGAAATTTTCTTCTTGTATAAAGTGGCATTAAAAGTAAGAGAAAGCCGTCTTCAATCTTTCTGTCACATCCCCAAAAAGTGCTTAAAAATATTTTTTTCGATCTAGACTGTTCACACACAGACATGTGTCTGAAAATAGTAGGGCTTTTTTTTTTTAATCCAGGAAACGTCAAAACGTGTATATTTATATTAAAAATTCGATTTCGAATTTTGGCGCTGAACTCAATACATCCTCTACCTCATAGGCGTAACCAGGCCGACCATATGGGGGGGGGTTTATAACATCCAGGGAGAGGGGGGTCCGGGGGTCCTCCCCCGGAAAATTTTAAAAACTAAGATGGAAAATAACGAGTTTTAAGCTTCCGGGGGTCCTTCCCCGGAAAATTTTAGAAACTAAGATGGAAAATAACGAGTTTTAAGCTTCCGGGGGTCCTCCCCCGGAAAATTTTAGAAACTAAGATGGAAAATAACGAGTTTTAAGCTTCCGGGGGTCCTCCCCCGGAAAATTTTAGAAACTAAGATGGAAAATAACGAGTTTTAAGCTTCCGGGGGTCCTCCCCCGGAAAATTTTAAAAATCAAGACACAAAATAACGAGTTTTAAGCTTCCGGGGGTCCTCCCCCGGAAAATTTTAGAAACTAAGATGGAAAATAACGAGTTTTAAGCTTCCGGGGGTCCCCCCCCGGAAAATTTTAAAAATCAAGACGCAAAATAACGAGTTTTAAGCTTCCCACGCTTTATACTCGTATTAAGTAATTTATGGGCAGACTTTAAAAAACTATACAATTTTCCTTTTTTTAATCAATGGGGGGGGGTTCAAACCCCCAAATACCCCCCTCGGTACGCCTATGCTCTACCTATACAGGGTGTTAATGAATAATACCGAAATATTTTACAGAGGGGACATAGAAAATCAACTTTTATTAGGAGATTTTTGCTCTAAGGACTCAATTTTTCCTGTTACAGCATAAAATCTTCCAGGACATGGCCACCACTGACTTTTAATATTTGAAAAAATGCAAAACAAATGAACTTCGTTGTTAACACTGTAGTTATGAATAAAAGAATACTAATGCAGTGGCGGCCAGTCATGTGATTAGTCTGTCAATTTTGCAGATTAACTAAACTATGATATAGTTGTTGATGAATGATTAAGAATGAGGATTATGTCGATCTCTAAGAAGGCATGAAGTCAATTTAATGAAAATTTTAACCCTATTTCGCTTCATTATTGACTTATCAGTAGGGACCGGATTTTTAGGTTTTTAAAAACACTGTTTTAGGTTTTTCATTAGGTGAAATAGTTTTTTTTAGGTTTTTCCCCCAAAATATCGTTTTCGGCTAGAATAAATTGGTTTAATGAACTTGAATAAATATGTAATGAATAGGGACCGGATTTTTAGGTTTTTAAAAACACTGTTTTAGGTTTTTCATTAGGTGAAATAGTTTTTTTGGGTTTTTTCCCTAAAATATCGTTTTCGGGTAGTTGGTTTAATGAATTTGAATGTGCTACCCACTGCCGTAATAATCTCGATTTCATTTGTTTCGGCATAATTAACACGTCTTTTTAAAATTCACAATGTGATCACTAAGTATGAATAACAGGGCAGTAATAAAGGTAATTGAACGAAACGCTGGTGGTATTAATTTCAACCCGACAAAAATTGTCTCTCCGCAAAATATCGATTTCTTAAATGACAAACAAAAAAGACAAAAAAAAAGGAGCCTAAATTAGATATTTTAGGCTTCATATCCCGTTTAGGTATATTTAGGTTTTTATAACCGATTTAGGTATTTTTAGGTACTACAGAATTAATTTGGGTGAATCCTATGTACGTGATTCGAAAAAGTGTATGAGCGCTTTTTGTTTTGGAAGAAAGGAAAAAAATAGGTAAAAACCTAAGAATCCGGTCCCTACTTATCAGCATCAAATTGTAATGACTTTAATGCTCTGTAGCATATGCATTTTATGTCATAGAGTAAAAATCTTCTAATAAAAGTTGCTTGCGTATGTCTCCTCTATATACAGGAAAAATATTTCGGTGTTATTCATTAACACTCTGTGTATAGAACTTTGAGTATTTTTTTTTCTTCTGAAATTTACGAAGGCTTTCTTTCTCTACCGGCTGAGCCATACGCATTTTATAATGTCAATTCATATTGTTGGAAAAAACCTTTTTTTACGTAAAAGAAAGTCGTGTGAATAATAATCTGGATAACTATTGTTTTAAACTTGCTTGTTAGAACCTCTGATTAAAATTCATATTCAATTGTGTATCATATCACAGTCTGAAAGAAAAGCCGTCCTGTGTTAATTGAATCGGAGCCCTAAGCAAAGGGTGAGAAGGGACTCAATAAAATCAAAACACTGTTAGTCTGCTCGGGAGATTGGATTTTCGATTAAAGCTGCATACATTTTGTTTGCGGAGACAAAACACATTGGGATTAGCTGTCGTCGTCTTTTGTCAGCACAGATAAGCCATGACGGGAATGTTTTCTGCGTACTTTTCCATATTTTCTATTCCCCCTGACTTGATAAGCAGAACAAAACATTTGAAAACCGGTTGGAGCTCGATACACACACGTTACCATGACAACGAGTGTCTTTCTTAATTGCGTGCCTTCTGTTTTATGAAATCATTTGTTTTCACGGCCTCCTGTAATGAGACTTCAAAATCTATTCGCTTCACAGTGGGAAAGCTTTTCAAGGGCGAGGGACTTATGAATCAGAAAAACATGAACCAAGTAAACAATGTAAATTTGTTATAAATCCCATTGTAACATATGATCGGCAGCCAATTCAATAGCTGTGCTTATAGACATATAAATCACGTTTGAATTTCTCTCCCCTTCTATAATAATAATAATAATAATAATAATAATAATAATAATAATAATAATAATAATAACAATAATAATAATAATAAGTTAATAATAATAATAATAATAACAATAATTTAAATTAAGGACTATTCCACAATACAATGGTTTTCCTTCATCCCACAACAATCTTTTGCCTCCATAAGTCCCTGTCCATAACATCTTCTTCACTTAACCCTCTTCTCTCCATACTCCTTTTCACCCCATGTATCCAGCACTCTTTGGGCTTCCCTCTACTTCTTTTTCCTTCTACTTTCCAATCCAAAACTTTCTTCTATCCTCTGTCATTCTGAGTACATGTCCATACCATCTCAAGCGTCTTTCTTCTACAATTTCCGAAATATTCTTTTCAACTTGCATCATTTCCCTTAGGCTATTCTGTTATTCCGAATTTTTTCTTTCCTGGATTTTCTTGATGAAAGCCTCCAAAAATCCATTTCTAATACCATTGATCATTTGCTTGTTGTCTACTTATGGTCCAAGTTTCAGCGCCATACAATGTTGTACTTTGGAATAATGCCTGATAAGCCTATATTAATTTTTTAGTTCTATGTAAAATATTTTTACTCCATAAGATTGAATTTAGCATTCCTATAATTCTCTTCCCATCCGGGACTTTTGCTCTATGACGTAAAATGTGTATGCTACAGGGCATTAAAATCATTACAATTTGGTGCTCATAAGTCAATAATTAAGCGAAATAGGGTTAAAATTTTCATTAAATTGACTTCATGCTTTCTTAGTGATCGATAAAAACCTGATTCTTAATCATTCATCAACAAATATATCATAATTTAGTGTTTCCATATTCTGCAAAATTTACAGATTAATCACATGACTGGCCGCCACTGCATTAGTTTTTTATTCATAACTCCAGTGTTAACAACGAAGTTCCTTTGTTTTGAATTTTTTCAAATGTTAGAAGTCAGTGACGGCCATGCCCTGGGAGATTTTATGCTGCAACAGGAAAAATTGAATCCATAGAGCAAAAATCTCCTAATAAAAGTTGCTTGTGTTTGTCCCCTCTATTCACAGGTAAAATATTTCGATGTTATTCATTAACACCCTGTATTGGTTTCTTTCATCAACATATAAAACTCAGCAATAGTAATACGTTATGCGAGAAAGTTTTCGCAACGTATTTTGCACCGTTTATTTAAATATTTTAACGTCAAAATTCCATAATTTGCAGCTCATTTTGAAGTATTTTTTTGTTATTAAAATCAGGCTGGATGGACTGCAGAGTTAACGAGTGAAGTTGTTATTTATGACTGTGTTGAGGGTAATTGTGAAGCCGTACACGTCCCTAGACTCCAGGGATCACTTTTACGAGCGTCAGTCTCATTAGCCAGGGCCAGTCTTTGCCGATTTTATCATCAAACTCTTCCAAGTTTCCTTCCGGACTGATTTGCCAAGGATTAAATGACATAAATCGATTGATTAGTTATCAGGTGGCCTAGAAATATTTCCTAAGTCTCCTGTAGTTTCTTGTTTCGTTGCCATGCAACGTTTTCATGTAATTTACTATTTTATAAACACAGTAGGGCCTTGGTACAGAAATTAAAAATATGAGATGATACACTCACATAACTTTCTCTTTTGTAATAGGCTACATCGGCAATAAAACTTTCTCAATTCAAATAATTCTGAAATATGTATCATATGCCTAAGTAAATTTTTTTCAAACTTTGCATTTTACTGTGAAAAAGAGAAGTTTTGAAACAAAAAGTACAGTATAAATGTGACGAAAAAAATTCCATAAAAAAATTTGTAATGCAACTAAAAAGAAGCTTAATATTTAAATATATTTGTCGGAGGAGATAGATTTCAATTTTTATTTCAAAAATCGAATTATTTATCAGTGTCTCAGATACAAAATGAAGAGCGAAACCATTCTCATTTTAGGAGACCTTGGAAATAAGACAAATAACTCTCGTTGCTAGGTGAGGAAATTTGTTTAGGATTGCTATAATTTGCATTTTATCTTGGCGAGAATGTTCTTTGATGTAATCACTCAAATAAAACAACAGCTGTTTTGGAAGCCAGGGCTGTTTTCTCGCTTGACTGGACACACGAAAGCTGGAGTTAGTTTTAATAACAGGCTCTGTCTTGCATACAAATTGTACATAAATTGTTTATCTGCATCCTGTGAGGAAACGGCTATCGCTGCTCCATGGCCTCCTATGATTTCTTCTCTCGCTCAAGTTTCTGCATACTCAGCCACCGAAAGACAGACTGGCCATATTTTATCGGGATAGGATCTCGTTTTATGATATTGGAAAAAGCACATAACTCAAAGACTTTAATGTTATTATCGGAATTGCGTTCAAAGTAGTTTTGTTAGGAATGCAATAAGGACATATGTGCCTTTTTTACGACTGTAATCTAGTATGATGTAAGTTATGCTATAGGTCCGTGAAAGTGGTTTTATTTAAGGAAAAATTCAGTTTAAAATTTTATTTTTTTTTGGTGTTATTATTTATTTGGCTGTCTTCCATATTGTCCATAATCTCTCTCTATATATAAGAGGCTTTGTCCTGACTGACTGAATGACTAACAGAGAATGAACGTACAGCCTAAACTATAACAGGTAGAGACTTGGAATTTTGACAGTACCTTCGTTTTATAATGTAGGTGCTCACTAAAAAAGGATTTTGAAAAATTCTGATTCTAAATGCCAAAAATGAGTGAAAAACGGGCAGAAAACGTGCATTTTTTGGGTTTTCGAAGCGTAATTTATTTCAATGTCAAATCAATTACAGCTGGCTTTGGCTATTTTTGTCAAACCTTGGAAAGGAAACTTTCGCGATCGCTCGAATGTTGTAGCTCACGCTGGTCGATTCATTTGTTTTTAATGTCAAGGCACGCATACATATGAAATTTTCAACCTAATCCCGAAGAGGTTTATTCTTATTCTTATTCTTATTATTCTTATTATTATTATTATTATTATTATTATTATAAGTGGGATAATCAATATAGGCCTAAATATGGTCAAACGTTGTTCGATTTGGACGAAACTCATTATACAGAGGTTTTCTGGGCCAAGAAACTCGAATCTGAGGACGCTTTTACCAGACGATACTATCTAATCGTGGTATGTAGTTCACGTGATTTAGGAGTTAATAAATATAATGATATAACTATTATGCTCTTGATTTTTAATTTTTGAAATAATTATCGCGGGCGAAGCCGCGGGCACATGCTATCTCTCTCTATATAAAAGGCTTTGTCCTGACTGACTGACAGGAATCAACGTAGAGCCTAAACTATAACAGGTAGAAACTTGGAATTTTGACAGTACCTTCGTTTCACAATGTAGGTGCTCACTAAGAAAGGATTTTGAAAAATTCTGACTCTAAATGCCAAAAATAAAATGTTTTTGAGAATACTTAATCCCTTTTTACAGAGAATTATCAAATCCGAATCACATTTGACATTAAAGCATATTGTTGGGGTTTCAGATGGGTTTGGAATTAAATTAAATGGAAGTTTGACAATTACAGTTTGCTTTGTCTATTTTTGTCATACCTTCGAAATTAAACTTTCGCTATCGCTTGAATGTTGTAAGCCCTAATATGGTCAAACATTGTTTATTTGGACGAAACTCACTATACAGGGATTTTCTGGACCAAGGAACTCGAATCTGAGATCGCTTTTACCAGGCGATGCTATCTAATCGTGGTATGTAGTCCACGCGAATTAGGTGTTAATAAATATAATGATTTAACTAACTATATTATGCTCTTAATTTTTAATTTTTGAAATAATTATCGCGGGCGAAGCCGCGGGCACATGCTAGTCACCCTATATATAAGAGGCTTTGTCCTGACTGACTGAATGACTGACTGACAGGAATCAACGTAGAGCCTAAACTATAACAGGTAGAGACTTGGAATTTTGACAGTACCTTCGTTTCATAATTTAGGTGCTCACTAACAGAGGATTTTGAAAAATTCTGATTTTAAATGCCAAAAATCAAATGTTTTTGAGAATACTTAATCCCTTTTTACACAGAATTATCGAATCCGAATCACATTTGACATTAAAACATATTGTTGCCAATGGGTCTCAGATGGGTTTGGAAAAAAAATTAAAGTAGAATAAATTTGACAAATGAGAGAACTATCAATATCCACGAAAATAATGCAGTCACATAACTTCCTCTAGCCTGGAAATAGAGAAAACAATACGAGGTAAGGTAATATGTTTTGGGAAGAGATGTATGAAAGTGATATTGTATTTCTGTTTAATATCATTCCCAAAACGGTTTTATGGTAACATGAGAGTGAGAAACAAAATTTTCAGCCACGATAATACAATTTTATGTTACCGGAATTTCTGTTTCTTCTTATTAGAACCCCTCCCGGGCTTGCTTTGTACTGTACAAGCGATGGGATGCAAAATTCTACATATAGCCATAAAAGCTATATCAAACATTTTCTTAGGGAATAGTTTGAGTGTGATAAGTCGTTCTTCCTACTTCAAATTATAAATCCCTATATAAGGACCTAGAATTTAAAAATCTAAAGTCCTTCATAAGTTAATTTCCAATTACAAAATACAAAACCCCGGGCGACGCCGGGCCTTTTAAGCTAGTCCTTTGTATTAAGAGTTTTTTAATAATGTGGAGTGTCCGTGGAAAACAATATAGCCTAAGTGCCAGAAAAATTGTTGGTTGTTTTTTCATGGAAATTGGTGTATTTGCCATTGTCAACAACCCAGTAAAGGATGTAAAAATCGTTCATTAGATGGCACCTAATCAACGCTTTTTATATCCTTTACTGGGTTGTTAACAATGGCACATACACCAATTACCACGAAAAAACAAACAATAACTTTTTTTGGCACTTATATCGTTTTCCACGGACACTCCACAATACAAAGGAAATCCTTTATTGATGACTGCTTTAAAAAATCTATGTAAAATGTATGAATATTGAAAATTAGGAAAATAGTCATCTTAAAATATATAGGCTATATTTCTTAGAATTGTTTTGATTTGGCTGTATCCTATTGGCACCCTTAATTTAAGGGAGCTATCCTAACAGGATTACCCCCTTTTAAAATTATTTTTATGTAAATGTTATAATCCATGCCTTATCAGTAGCCTACTATAGAGAATTAAATCCAGCTTAGTTCAAAATTTCCACCTCTCCTATTTTAATTTATTTTCAGAAAATTGTACAAATTCGTAACTTGGTTTATAGTCTTCTGATGGTCCACCTCTGCTGAAACCATCGTGTTCCTGTATTCACGCATTCCGGCCACACGCTGGTCATTGTATTCAGGGATTGTCCTGCAAGGTTCCCTAGGGATAGGTACGCAGGGAAGAGGCAATATTCAAGCCGTGAGTGACCAAGAAGAAATCTCCCCCCCCCCTCGCGTGATTGTGAATGTGTCACCAAGGCGACCAAGTCAATCTCGATATTCGCTTGTCACTAGACAATAGGTGGCTTTGACTCCATTTCCTGATGCTCTTTTGTTTCTTTTTTCTATATCCTACTAAGAGCAACTGATAACAGGTTGTCATCTATTTTGTGCCCGTCTTTGCTAAAGTGGAATATGACAATATTAATATTTTAGGAAGATTTCGAAGAAAGTTTTAGCTATTGCATTCGTGGCCATGAACAACGTCCAGGAAAGTTCATATAGTCTTTCTCTTCATGGTCTCTAGACCTCAAAACCATGGTCAACTCAAAACTAGACATTCATTATGTGTGTAGGCCTAGGCTTATATCTAGGCCTACAGTATATCGCTTTTCCATGGACTGAAGAACTTCTGTAATTTTTCACAAATTACTTTCAGACTAAAACGTAAAATATGCAGATGGAAAAAATAAGAGATGGTTTTTTTTCGTTAATGTGCGAAATCGGATCAAGGAGCTAGGATGGTGTAGGCCTGAAAAACTGTAAAATCACTGTAACTCCCTGTGAAAAATATTGCAACCCTTTAAAATTATTTTATCTTACTTATAAAGTTAGTACCAAAAACGAGTTTCAAAGTTTTTTTAAATATTTTTTATAACACCATCCATTAGCTCAAGGGGTGGAAAAAATAGTCTTAAAATAGTTACTCACTTAGCATCATAGGCCTATCCATTCAGAGTTAACTGTAAAACGTTTGACTGATGCCGGGTGTTCGGAAATTCATATTACAAACTTCTAGGGCTAGTAGAGGGGACTTAGTAGACAATTTTTCGAATAGGCCTAAGTTTCCGTGCTACAGCCATTATAATGTGTCGGATTTGCCGGTGTTGTTTTGCTTAATTTACATGTTGTTTGATCTAATGTTTTCACGTTTCGGCCAATGCGTTTTTGTTGTTCATTGTTTTATTTTTTTCCTTGTAGGCCTATTTAAAGTTGCTTATATTTTGTTTCTTTGTTATTTTTATTTTTTTCATTGAGAATTTCGTTTATGTTCTGGTTTTATTATTAATTGAAGAGCTTTTAGCAAAAACAACCATAGTCCAAAAACCAAATCACTAGGTATTTGCAAAAAACTGAATGGACAATGGTTGTTTTTGCTAAACTTGGTAAACTTTGTAACCCTATATTTGAGGGACTATAGCAGATTTTGCCATATCATGTAGTTTAAACAATGACCAGTAGGTTGTAGCACCCAATGACAAAGGGAAACTCAATTTTCAATTTTTTGGACTAAGGTTGTTTTTGCTAAAAGCTCTTCAATTCCATTAGGTGCCCGCGGCTTCACCTACGATAATTAATTAGAATAAGTTATGCTTTTTTGCACGACTTAACTAATTAGTGGTACTTACGAATATTGTTGCCGTGGATCGTAACTTGACATTCCCGCTCGCAATCTTGTTGCTATGAAAACAAAAGAAATCTCCGTGCGGTAAGAATTACAAAAAGCACAATTGCCGTAAGTAAAATCATCATAATACAAGCCTTTAAGGCCCCTTAGTTTGTGGCGACTTTAACAGGACAAATATTAGGTTCCCATAACAACCAACACATGAGAATCACTTTCTGAAATAAACATCTATCTTCAATAATGTATAAACATAATATTTTGAGCTAATATCTCAATTAAAATAAATAAATTGATATAAATAATCATCGTGCAAAAAAATAGCATGCCGTAAGCGCATAACGGATCTCGGAAATTGAAAAAAACTCGCTTACGGAACTAGTATCGCAATAGGATACTATTAACGCTTTTAGTTGCTCTTATTTTCTGCATTAAAACAAACCAATCTCCTAGGGACAATAAGTAAGGAAATAGGATTTTCATAAATTTCTCCTAAACTATGAAAGATAAAAAAGAAAGGAAAAAAAAAAAAAAAGGAAAATACTACGGAACTCAGGAAAACACTTATTTCTTCAAAACGCTTTATGTAGTGTTGTTCACCGCTTTCTGAATCATTGAGCTTTTACAATGAAAGTCGATTGTAGAGGAGAAAACATTGAGGTTAGGTGTTACATTATCTTGTGGAAGCAACGTCCCGAGTAAATTGTGTGTGACAATGATTTTACATAAATATTCCTACACACAGGATATTAATGCTGAAAATACACCCCCTAGAGAGAAATTTTGTTCCCCTTACGAACGGTTTGGTATCAAGTAGGCCATGCACGTGCTGCCAAAGCCTCCAAAAACTTTCGTCAAATATTTGCAAGTGAGGAGTTTCTGGCGCGTTTGCATTGTAAAAAATTTAGCAGAGGGCGTAGGAATTCTCTCTCTAATGGACCGCATATTTACTTTCACGTTTCCTGTATCAAATTCAAGGAAAACAATCCTTTCTGACGAGTTTACCTAATAACACATTTATGAACAAACCAGTTCATTAGTTCCGATGCCTACACAAACAGATATAGGCTACGTAAAATATAATTATTCTAGATGCATGCAATACAGGGAGGTAAGCTCTGATGCTTCTAAAAAGGTGAAAAAATTATCCTTATTAAGCCTAGGCTATACGGATTATTTGTATTCTTGGTTCTGGTAAAAATAATAATATCTATAATAATAATAATAATAATAAGCCTATACATAATAATAATAAAACAATATTATATAAATATAATATAATATAATATTTATATAAAAGGCTTTGTCCTGACTGACTGACTGACAGGAATCAACGTAGAGCCTAAACTATAACAGGTAGAGACTTGGAATTTTGACAGTACGTTCGTGTCATAATGTAGGTGCTCACTAAGAAAGGATTTTGAAAAATTTCGATTTTAAATGCCAAAAGTCAAATGTTTTTGAGAATACTTAATCCCTTTTTACACAGAATTATCGAATCCGAATCACATTTGACATTAAAACATATTGTTGCCAGTGGGTTTCAGATGGGTTTGGAATTAGATTAAATGGAAGTTTGGCTTTGTCTATTTTTGTCATACCTTGAAAATAAAACTTTCGCGATCGCTTGAATGTTGTAAGCCCTAATATGGTCAAACATTGATTTATTTCGACGAAACTCACTATACAGGGGTTTTCTGGACCAATGAACTCGAATCTGAGGTCGCTTTTACCATTCGACGCTATCTAATCGTGGTAACTTATGTAGTCCACGTAATTTAGGAGTTAATAAATATAATGATTTTACTATTATGCTCGTAATTTTTAATTTTTGAAATAATTATCGCGGGCGAAGCCGCGGGCACATGCTAGTAATATATAAAATACAAAGTTAAGGATAAATAATAATAACAATAATGTCTAAAATAATGGGTATTCCTTTCTATATTAATAAGAGGAAGTGTCTGCCTGCATGCAGAGATCTGAAATGTTAATAATAATAATAATAATAATAATAATTTATGAATATAATTATTATTATTAATATAATATATAATATAATATAGGCTAATAATAATGTTGATGATGATGATGATTATTATTATTATTATTATTATTATTATTATTATTATTATTATAAGCAGACAAGAAGAAGAAAAAGAAGTAAGCATATGTATGAAATAAGAAGATTTTAGTTTTGAGGTTAGATTTTTCTACATAGGGCCTACTACTATCTTGAATAAATACTTCGTAGGTTTATTGATCTAGTTATTCTGTTCTGATCCATAGAAAAATCTGCACATCAAAACGCGTTTAGAAAAGAAATAAAGTGAACATTTGAATAACTTAACGAGATTTCGTAAATGTATACGTAGGCCGCGGTTCAAAAAGAACAATCAACATATCTCTATGAAACAAGATTTTGTTAACTAGTAAATAATATTATCAGTTATGCTATCATTAGCTATTTCTATGAAAGGGGGCCTTGAATTCGATTGCTTCAATAAATAGGTTATTGTTCTATTTTTATTGAAGTAGAGGGCCATGCCTATCCGAGAACGACATTGAGGGAATTCCTGCAATTATTCGGTCGAGGCTTTGGAAACATTTGAAGATCGGAACTGATGTCATTTTGAGGAGTTTCCGCATTGACAGGAGGCGCTGATAAGACAAGAACATTTATAATATTATCAGTTCTGATATTATTAGCGAATTCTAAAAAACATAATATTGAGTCTCGGGCATCTTGAAGTTGCAAGACGTAAAAGATCATCCGGAGATTTTTACAGACTAAGGCACAAGATTATGAACTATGAGCCTAATCATTGAGTTAGGCGTTTTCTGTGCAGTCCGGCACAGGTTTGTATATTGCGTGAGAAATTGACTCTCATAAATAAATGTCACGCTACTGCCATATAGTGCATCGTTCCGCACATTTAAGGGTTAGCAGCTAACAATATTTCTGCAAATTCTACCTAGGCCTATATTTGTAAGAATTAAGCACAAAACTTTACAAAAAAACAAGTTAAAGAAAAATCAAATCAATTATTAGTTTCGTAGAAATCTTATCATATTCACGGCTGTTTCAGTGTGTAAGGAAGCTCCTGCGTCTGTCAGTGAAGTGAAAATATGCACAGGCGCATGTGAAAAGCAACACAGTTCGTCTTCAATGCCTGTTTCTCCACCAGAATGTTTTTTTAGAAATCTTACAAAGTGTTTTATAACCTAAATTTTTCAATGATTCTATTAACCGACAAAAGAAATGACGTCTGGGAGTGAAATAAGCACGTGTAATGTGAAATTAAACAAAAAAGATATCTATATACACAATATGTTTTAATTCAAAATCATAAAATAACCAAAGAAAATAGTTTTCTCTCAGAATAAGCAAAATAAATACTATTTAATAAAGTTAAAATTACTTGTCTAACATGTCTGCTTATGTTTAGGAGTGTGAAAATAAATATGCATTTTGCTTAGAAATCCGGGCGATAATACAAGGCTCGTCCATAAAGCAAGTTTCCCTGGGGCCGTTCACAGAAACAAAACACAATTTCATGGATATATAAGTTATATTCCAACAGATACAGCAAGTGTTCGGCTAATTTTCAAAATCGCCACCGGTACTGAAACATTTGTCATACTATGGAACCAGCTTTTGAATACTTATGTCGTAGAAGTGTGTCGCCTGGGATTTGAACCACCACGTGACAAACATCTCCGCCTCTCTGTCACTCTCTGTCATTCCCTGTCATTTCTTGAGGTGTAGGAAAAGATGGAAATCACTGGGAGCGAAGTCCGGGCTGTAGGGTGAATGTTGAAACACCTCTTAGCAAGTCTTCTGCAGAAGTTCGGCTGCGGAGTGCTTAAACATTCACTCTAAAGCCCGGACCTCGCTCCCAGTGATTTCCATTTTTTCCTACACCTCAAGAAATAACAGGCGGAGGTGGTTGTCACACAGTGGTTCAGTGGCAGACTTCTACGTCACAGGAACCGAAAGTTGGTCACACGGTATATGGCAAATGTCTCAATTCCTGTGGCGAATATGTTGAAAAATAGCTGAACACTTGCTGTGTATATTGGAATAACTATTTCCTTGATACTGTGTTTTGTTCCTGTAAACGGCCTCAGGGAAACTTACTTTATGAACGCTCCTCGTAATACGTTTATTATGAGTTCCAATGAGTTCCAATGAGTTCCAATGGGTTATTATTAGAGAGTTCCATGAATCAGAACGTTGGAAAAAGGGAATCACCAAAAAAGCTAGGAGACTCCATAGGAAGAAGTTTGTGTAATGTTTAAAAAACGCACTAAAACGTTGGATTGGGCCCACATATTAGTTAAGTACACAACAATAGAAGTTGTTTCGGGACGGCGAGCCCGACAAGTGTCCAAGACAAAGGGAAAGCTCCCTCTTTTGTTTCAAGCGCTCTTTGCGTCCTTGTTGCACGGATGCCGGAGTTTGGTTGGGGCTGATATGGAACCCGGTTCCCTCTGGTGCGCATTTCTAATGACCAGTGTTGCCACAGTTATTCCTCTACTTTGCCTTAAACGCAAGGAACTAAGATTTAGGCTAAACGATAAACTGAAGAGTCTTTAGGGAAGGGTGAAAGTAATTCTGCACTTTTAGGGCCTATCCCTTAACCCATTATTCTGCTACATTAAAATGGGCACGAGGTCTGAGGGACCGCTCCGAGTTAAGGGGGCTTTTAACACCGAGAAAAAAATTAAAATATGATTAATAGCCTAAATTGAAGCCAACTATCCAAAAAATGTTAAATTAACGAAACATTATTCTTACATCATTTTATGGGGGTTTTCTTGGCACACATCTCAGTCACAAATGAACTTTCTGTTTAATTTTTTTAAGATGAGAAGAACAGCCGCGGGATTATATATATAAGGGCTACGCCTTAGCGTAGTGGTTGAGGCTATACGCTACAAACCGGAAGGTCACGGGTTCGATCCCCTATGAGGTCGTTGGAGTTTTTCAATTGGCCTAATCCTTCTGGTGGAACTATGGCCCTGGAGTCGACTCAGCCACTAACAGCAATGAGTACAGTACCAGCAGCAATCCTGGTGGCAAAATCGGCCGGTGCGTAAGGCCGACAATCTTACCACCTTCATGTCCCGTATGTCCAAAATCTGGGAGCCTCAACCTGCTGGAACCCTCTGGGCCTCCATGAGGTTTAAAAATGGCGACAGCAGCACCTGTTCCAAGCGTACAAACGGCATAATAATTTTGCAGAGTTATACTTTCAAGTATGCTTTATTTTTTACGCTAAAATATATTTAAAAAACTTCATTGACTAAAATAGCTAAATCAACACTTTTCTGCCACACCTTAAATAATTTTAACTTTAATACTGTCTTGTATTAAGCTTTTAATTCGTCATATTAAATAGGTTTAATTTTAGTGACTCTTGCAAGTTTTAAACTGAATACGCAGCACTTCAGTTAATCATTAACACCCTGTATAACTCTGAAGTGCTACGTAATCAGTTTAAAACTGCAACGTTCCATGACCTGAGTTACCCCTTACAGACTGCACGGATACTGCACGCCTAGCACGTCACACACATTTGTTGCAGGGAAACGGGAGCAAGGGACAACCCAAGTGTTTTCGCTTCATTGTAAAAGACTCCATCTGAAGAGTTTCTCATATACCGGTCAAGTCCCATTAGAAAATATTCATTAATACGCTACCAGAAGACGAAATATGCTCTAGAATTTGTAAAATATGCTCCGGAATGCTAATTTAAGTAATTTAAATTTTTTACGTCCTTTTGTTAGCTGAATTAGGCTACGTTATAAATTACAAAAATAGAAGTTGTATAAGCAAGGCCAATGTAACAAATTTTAGTAAATCTCTATATATATATAAAAGGCTTTGTCCTGACTGACTGACTGAATGAATGAATGACTGACTGACTGACTGATTGACTGAATGACAGGAATCAACGTACAGCCTAAACTATAACAGGTAGAGACTTGGAATTTTGACAATACCTTCGTTTCATAATGTAGGTGCTCACTAAGAAAGGATTTTGAAAAATTCTGATTCTAAATGCCAAAAATTAAATGTTTTTGAAAATACTTAATCCCTTTTTACATAGAATTATCCATTCCAAATCACAGAATATATTGTTGCCAAATGGTATCAGATGGGTTTGGAAAAAAAAATGAAATGCAAGTTTGACAAATAAGAGAAGTTATCAATATAATTCATGTTATAAATAAATATTACAGAATGAAGTCCACTAAAATAATGGAATCACATAACTTTCTCTACCCTGGACATAGAGAAAACAAAACGAGGTATGGTAATGTGTATATTATTATATTATATCGCAGGTTTTTGGAGAGAAAAGTATGAAAGTGATAATGCTTTATGGTAACATAAGAGTGGGAAATTTCCCGCCTCGATATTACAATTTTATGTTACAGGAATTTCTGTTTCTTCTTATTTAAACCTCTACCAGGCTTGCTGTGCACTGTACAAGCGATGGGATGCAACATTCTAGATCCTCTATGAGCCATAAAAATCTATATCAAGCGTTTTCTGAGGGAATAGTTTGAGTGTAATAAGTCGTTCTTCCTATTTCAAATTATAAATGCCTATATAAGGACCTATAATTTAAAATTTAAAATCCTTCATAAGCTAATTTCCAATTACAAAATACAAAACCCGGGCGACGCCGGGTCTTTTAAGCTAGTTGAAAACATATGAAGTGAAACGTCGCTTTAATACTGTATTATACAATCTGTTCCGAAAACATTGGCCTATGTACTGTCATTTATTGTACAGTCGGTTCTCAAAACATTCACTTAGCCAAATATGCTGCAAATGATTGAATTAACACAAATATGCACATTATTTAAAACCTCTGGTAAATTTGACGTTAAATGTTATAAATTGATAAAATATGCACAAATATTTTTATATCAAGGGAATATGATGCATTATAGCGAAACTAACAAAATATGCTGCAATAGCCTATGCAAAGTGAAACCAATTTTCTGTACTTTCTTTCATATCTTGTACACATTTTAACACGTGCATGTAATAGAGTATATTGTTACAAATTTGATTTTCATAAACTTCCGGGTCTAATTAACACTAAAATCAGGAAATGCCTGCTTTCATGTATTTTCTCGTCTTCTGTCCAGAAATCTAAAAATAAAAATGTATAAGACCATTATCCTGCCGGTTGTATTATATGGATGTGAGACATGGCCCCTTACATAATCTGAGTGTGTTCGAAAACAGAGGGCTTAGAAAAATATTCGGGCCTAAGAGAGATGAAAACTGTATAACGACGAGCTTCATGACCTGTACTCTTCACCGGATATAGTAAGGGTAATTAAATCACGGAGGATGAAATGGGGGAGGAAAGACATATCTCAAAAGTATTGACTGGGAGACCCGAAGGGAAGATACCACGTGGAAGACCTAGACGTAGGTGGGAGGACAGTATTAGGATAGATTTAAGGGAAGTAGGATTTGCGAGGGATGGTTGTATGGAGTTAGCACAGAATAGGGTTGAATGGCGGGCTCAGGTAAGCGCGGCAATGAACCTTCGGGTTCCATAAAATAGATAATATTCCTTTAGCTTGCTTAGGAATTGTCTAATGCCATATTGAGTAAGTAAGGAAGTAAGTTAAGTAGGCTATATTATTGCTGTTGTAATTTTACACTTTTGAAAGCGAATAGCCTACCTACGACTGTCGGTAACGATTGAACTATTGTTTCACTCTGTTTTAACTAATTATTCTTCTTCTTCTTCACCTTAGTTTCACCTCTCCCTTTTAGGAACATTTAAGCGACCCAAGCCGCCCGGGCCTTACAGGGCCGCGACCTGTCAGGAGAGGGATTATCTTTGGATCACATACATACTTTTTTGACCATACATGAACATGGAGTGCCTCCCCGGATGAGTGATCAGCCCAATGCCGGGGCCACCTCCGAGACAAAACGAACACATAGGAAGAGACACACCATTCACACTCAGAACAAGGCGAGGATGGGATGAAGATGATAATGACGGCCAGATGATATCTGGGGACCATAAGGGCCTAAATTTTCCCGACATTTGTCTCACATGTGAGGAAAAACCCCGGAAAAAAACCTCACCTAGGTAACTTGTCCCGACCAGGATTCGAACCCTGGCCACAGCAGTGGACTTAACTAATTCTTACCGGTCCAAATTTTGAAAAGTTTACGAAACACGGAGCAAAAGAAATGGCAAAGAAACGGATGTGAACACCGCGGTTCGGTTGAATGGAGAAGTTTCTGAATCAATGAAGTCGCATCTTTGCTTCCCTCCCGGGGCTGAATATGCATGGGGTAGGTAATGGAAACACAAATATCTCAAGTGTTCTCCCCCCTAAAAGCCTGTTAGTTGGAAGTGATACCCCCGTACGCTCTGTCAAAGATACTCGATCAATACCTTCTTCCGGTTCTGTACAGGAAGTAGGGAAACGAGAGAGAGATACGTATTTTTATAATGAACCAGCATGTGCCCGCGATAATTATTTGAAAAATTAAAAATTAGGAGCGTAGTAGTTAAATCATTATATTTATTAACACCTAAATCACGTGGACTACAAACCACGATTAGATAGCGTCGCCTGGTAAGAGCGACCTGAGATTCGAGTTCCTTGGCCCAGAAAACCCCTGTATAGTGAGTTTCGTCCAAATCGAACAATGTTTGACCATATTTAGGCCTATATTGATTATCCCTCTTCCGTGTAGGTTGAAAATTTTATATGTCTTCGGGCCTTGATATTCTAAACAAATGAATCGTCCAGGATGGACTTACAAAATCAAGCGATTGCCCGCGATAATTATTTCAAAAATTAAAAATTAAGAGCATAATAGTTAAATCATTATATTTATTAACACCTAAATCACGTGGACTACATACCACGATTAGATAGCGTCGCCTTGTAAAAGCGACCTCATTTTCGAGTTCCTTGGCCCAGAAAACCCCCGTATAGTGAGTTTCGTCCAAATCGAACAATGTTTGACCATATTTAGGCCTATATTGATTATCCCTCTTCCGTGTAGGTTGAAAATTTCAGATATCAGCGGGCCTTGACATTATAAACAAATGAATCGAGCAGCGTGGGCTTAACAAAATCAAGCGATCGCGATGCTTTTATTTCCAAGGTAGGCTATGAGGTATGATGACAAAAATAGCCAAAGCCAGCTGTAATTGATTTAACATTGAAATATATTACTGGAAACTGATGCTTCGAAAACGCAAAAAATGCACGTTTTCTGCCAGTTTTTCACTCATAACTCACGAACGAAAGCTAAAATTAAAATTCCGGCTTCGAGGCGCATTCGGCCACCCTTCAGTCCATCTAACTTAGGTTTAAAATTTCAGATCTCTGCATGCATATAGATTGAACCCTTTACACAAGCTAATACAATAATATTGTCATTTTGATTCGTAAACATTGTAAAGTTTCATTTTACGGGATAAATCTGTTTAGGGTAAAGAAAAAGGTGCTCGCGGGTTATTTATTGAGGTCTTCTTAAAATAGCACGAACAGTATAGAAATGCTACTTGATGCAACTTCTTGAACCAAACAATTGAATCGTTAGACAACGGCATTAGAAAAGTGTATCTCCTTTCCTGGGTTTGTACCCAGGACGTGGCCTCAGAGTAAAGCAAACACTTCTAATTATGAAAATCTGTTATCCACTTTCAAACATTTTAAAAATATTTCTGGTGTAAAGTTTTCTTTAGACGGTAAGGATTTAGTTGCAATAGATCGAGGCATGATGGCATGCAAAGCCCTCTTGTGTTTCAAATGTGTGGATCAAAGCCACCTACCTCACACAGAAACAAGAGTCGGTTAATTACAAACAACACATCTGTGTGAACAACAATAAATCATTCACACCCTGTCTCATTGTTACAGGTGTGTCTGTAGCCCGGGGGTTCGTGTTCGATTTCCCTACAAAACAAACGTGTTGTTTCACCCCTCGGCACGTTGAAAATAGCCTATACAGTAATTAAATCATTTAACTTTGATTTCACTGGTGAATGACAGGTCAAATCAGGATATGTTTAGGCTAAGCTGTTACAAATGATAGCTTATATTGGTCTAATGGTGGGTACAAGACGTACAATATTTCTTCGTCGATTTCTGCACATGTTTTGACCCCCATAATGACTTCAGAAATCTCCATTGCTGCCATTAGAGGTCAATTGCTGTTTTAAAGTAAGAGGGCCGTCCAGAAAGTAAGTTTCCCTGGGACCATTTACAGAAACAAAACACAATTTCATGGAAATATATATCGCAACAGATAGAGCAAATGTTCAGCAATTTTTAACAAATTCGTCACCGGAATTGACAATGTTTGTCATACCGTGGGACCAACTTTTGAATACCTGTGTCGTAGAAGTTTGCCGCCTGGAATTTTAACCACTATGTGTCAACCATTTCTCTTCTCTATCATTCGATGTCAATTCATGAGGTGTAGGAAAAGATGGAAATCGCTGGGAGCGAGGTCCGGGCTGTAGGGTGGATGTTGAAACTTTTCCCAGCCGAACTTCTGCGGGAGACTTGCTGTGAGGGGTTTTTTAAAATCCACCCTACAGCCCGGATTTCGCTCCCAGTGATTTCCAACTTTTCCTACACCTCAAGAATGACAGAGAGGCGGACATGGTTGCCACACAATGGTTCCAATCCCAGGCGGCAGACTTGTGTTTATACTCCTTTTACCTACGAGGCCATATCAGGAGTTCGGGATCTGTGTCTATATAGGCTAGTAGATTAGGCCATGGAACTATTGCTTGTCAATTGTTTCTATTATCGGTGTATTTTTATGGAGTAAATTTCATCTTATATTAATTTAAATGGATATGATACAGGATGAAATGGTGAGGATAATTCATGGTATGTAAATATCCAATTCGGCATTTGCCTTTACGACTGGGAAATCCACGAATAAACACATGTCAAATTGGCCGGCTACGGGATTTGAACCTGAGACCTCCAGAATGCTAAAATTTTCGTTCGAATATTAAAGGTTTAAGTGTTCGGTTTTTAGATTACCTCGTAATTGACTAAACAAACGACAGTAGACTATAAATATCAGTTTGACAAACAATTTTTTGTTTGTTTGTTCATTAACGGACTTTAATAATCCTCGACACTTACATTGAAATTGAAATTGAATCAGAATTTTTAAATGTAGCCTACATACAATCATGCATTAGCTAATTTCAAGCCTTTAGATGAGCAAAGGTCATGAAAGCTAAGTATCAACTGAACATTTTCTATGCATTCAATGCCCAAATTTATGGCATAGAAGTGGAGACTGAACATTTAATTGCAGCCAAAGCGATGTCATTAGCAGAATAAAGTAAAAGATAGGCCTACCAACTACGAGGCTAATCACTATGTTAAATGTTTTCTTTGCAGTCCGACAGGAGTTTCCATTAAATGAACCGATCCTTACCTTCAGCTAAACTCTCTTTTGATAGTTATCGTATTACCTGATTGTGCCCGCGGCTTCGCCCGCGATAATTATTTCAAAAATTAAAAATTAAGAGCATAATAGTAAAATCATTATATTTATTAACACATAAATGACTACATACCACGATTAGATAGCGTCGCCTGGTAAACGCGACCTCAGATTCGAGTTCCTTGGCCCAGAAAACCCCTGTATAGTGAGTTTCGTCTAAACCGATCAATGTCTGTCCATTTAGGCCTATAGGCTATTCATTATCCCTCTTCCGTCTATGTTGAAAATTTCAGATATCTGCATGCCTTGACATTATAAACAAATGAATGACCAGCCTGGGCTTACAACATTCAGGCGATCGAGATGGTTTTATGTCCAAGGTATGACAAAAATAGCCAAAGCCTACTGTAATTGATTTGACACTGAAATGTATTGCTCAAAACTGATGCTTCGAAAACGCAAAAAATGCACGTTTTCTGCCCGTTTTTCAGTCATAACTCGCGAACGAAAGCGAAAATTAAAATTCCGGCTTCGAGGTGCATTTTCCGACTCTTCAGTCCATCTATGTTTAAAATTTCAGATCTCTGCGTTGAGTAGATTTCGCTGGGTATCGCGGACAGACAGACAGAGACTTCCTTTTATTAATAGAGAAGATCCGTTAATACATTGTGCAGTTATTACTTCCTCTGCCTGTACCATAGGTTGGCCTATAGGTAGAGGAAGTATTGCTTTCGACCCCGAAATTCGAAGTTGAGTAATACGATTTTCGGAAACATGTCTAATGTGTGTGTGGTGAACAGTCCTAGCTCCAGAATGGAAAAAAACATTTGAAAACAAAATTTTGTACAGTATTTGGGTCAGGTACCTTCTGAAGAGGGGTACGCCGTAGCGTAGTGGTTGAGGCGCTGCGCTACAAACCGGAAGGTCGCGGGTTCGATTACCGATGAGGTTGTTGAGATTTTTCAATTCGCCTAATCCTTCTGGTGGCACTATGGCCCTGGGGTCCACTCAGCCTCTAACAGAAATGAGTACCAGGAGCAATCCTGGGGGTAAAGGCGTAAAGCTGACAACCTTACCACATTCATGTGCCGAATGTCCAAAATCTGGGAGCCTCAACCTCCTGGAACCCTCTGGGCCTCCATGGCCTGTATAGGGCCTTCTGAAGATGTGACTCGAAGACTGGCGACAAGTTTCTCTTATTTTTAAGGCGACTTTACATAAAGAAATTTTCATTTTTCGCGATTTCCACGAAAACTACTCCAGCGATTTTCTTTAAATTTTGTACATGGGTAGCTTATACCATGAGCTAAAACTTTTATTTGAGACATTTTTTTCGGAAAGATTCTCTGAAGGGTAGTTATAAGCCACCCACCTGAATACGTGCACTTTGCAATATGGCCTCTTGTTTGAATACCTGTTATCCTCTTAATTGGATGAACGTAATGGCTATTTGAGCAATCATTTACTCATTTAACGAACCGCTCTGTTGACTGGAAGCCTAGTTAGACGTATGACGTCGCACTTCTGCTGTTTCGGAGAGAACGGACATCAGAATTGCCTTGGTTAGAGAAGTCTCTTGGGAGCCCTTGCGTGGATCTGAAACTAGCGTGTTAAAGTGGCATTGTTTACTGGTGGGCAAGTCCCGTCCAAAGTTTCCACCCCTAGCGGCCTGTCAGGGAATTTCACGTGAAAGAAGATGTAATTAAATTACTGCTTCGTTAAAATGTTTATTTCCCTCCTGAAAGGGAAATTCATAATAAGCACAACAGCAGGTGGCCATGGCCTGACAGGAGGGAGAGCTAGCGTCTTATGTCATTAACAGGATATCAACTACGAGCCTAATCATTGTGTTAACTGTTTTCTTTGCAGTCCGACTTGAGTTGTTAACTTATTGAGTTTTTATTTTGCGTTAAATAAATTACATTTAAAATCCTTCATTTATGCCGTCTTCTCGACCCGATAATGTTATGGGACCTGCTAATTATACAAATTTGCACAAAGCATAGTTTTTACAGTTTGAAAGTAACTTAAACAAAAGAAGTTGATATAGTGAGTTGTTAAAAAAAATTAGTGAAGTCCATCGTGATAACCAGGGTCCGAATTCTGATGACCTAAAATTGTTTGAAAAATAATCTATAAAATGACCCTACATTTGAAAGAAAATGACTTTTAGTAATTCTAAAGAATGACCTAAAAACAGATATTTTATTTATAAAAAAAAATATTATTGTACACAAAAAGTTATAGACTAATTTGTACATATTTGTAAAAACTATAAATATTAAAAGGACGTTGTAGGTCTAAAACCTTTGTTCTTTGTTCTTGATTCGAGCATTTGAGAAGAAAAGTAAGAAAATTGTTTTTAAAGTAGGTCCTACAAAAATGCTGCATTATGGTAAGCTAGTATTTTTTTTTAAATACTACCCGTATGAAAAAAGCTACCTTATTCAGGATATGGAGATTATTGAAGGTATAAAAGTGAATATATTCAATGTAAATGCATGCAAATGACAATATAAGGAAGCAAATGACAATAAAATGACAAAATAATGACGTAAAATTGAAATAAATGCCCTAAAGATATAAAATTGCATAAAATGAAAAAAAATGACTAATAAAAATGCACCAATAATATAAACAATTGACAAGCAATAGCTCCATGGCCTATTATACTGTACAGGCACAGATCTCGAACTCCTGATATAGCCTCGAAGCTAAAAGGAGTATAAACACAGCTGAATTTATTAAAAAAATCATAAAAGAGAATGCAAATTTTAAAAAAATCAATTCAGTATGAATTAGGCCTGCTTTAATGGATTAAAAAAAACTATCTAATGTGGGCTTTACCTCTGAAGTTTTAAAAGATTAAAAATCTTAATTTTCGTTTAGAAGACCAATATTTTATTAAAATTATTAAAACTAATGATTCATTTGTTAAGAATTCTTTTGTTTAGGGTGTTTTCTTCTAATCGAAAGTATTTATTGAATTTATAAAAAAAAGTGTGCGTGGAACGCCATGCGACAGAAGTGAAACTTGTTTTAATTTTTGGAATTTTTCAATTTTGGATTATTGGATTTTTCAATTTTGGATTGTTGGACTTTTTAAATTTTGGATTTTTTAAATGTTTGATCTCTTAATTTTTTTAATTTTGGATTTTTAAATTTTGGATCTTTGAATTTATTTATTTATTTTTAATTTGGATTTTAGATTTTTTAAATTTTGGATTTTTAGATTTTTTAAATGTTCTATTTTCGTTTTTTTAATTTTGAATTTTTTTATTTTTTAAATTTTGGATAAGCTTAATCACTGAGTTGATTGTTTCCTGTGCAGTCCGTTCCGTCACACCTCACTAATTTCGTGACGATTTTGAGCGTTACACAAGCTCTCGATTTACCCCTACCGCGGCTAAAGAAGTTTCACTTCAAAAACTAAAAAGAGTTTCTATAAATCAATATTATGCATTATTTTCATTGACCGCTAATAGTTTGTTTTTTGTTTCAGGTAAGTGCTGTTCAACACTAGACTAGGCCTCCTCGAATTCACATCAGTGTAAGTAATTATTTTAATCGCTGAATCGTCATTTGTTTTTGTAATCTGTGATCTGTACTCATTATCTGAACTGTTTGGTCATTATGTATGGGAGAGGGCTCTGGTTACCTCATGAAAAAGATAATAGATGGCTCTGACAGCCGGAAATAATAACTAACAATACGGATGTAAAACAAATTTCACAGGCATGTAACAATGTATCGGTAACTGTATTAAATGTCGAGACTAATGCCTGAATTATGACGTCATTGTGTGACATGTCAATAAGCCATGCGGTAAATTTATTATAATCAGCGCATGACAGTTTAAACTGAATGGTTAATTTATTTAAAAAAAAAACAATTGACAACTTTCAGGAATATAAACCGTTTCAGATAGGCCTATCAGATCTCCTATAACGTATTTTGTTGTAGATGTTAGACAAAAAATTGTGGAATTTATTACATCATGAATTTGATAAGTCTAGTGTACAGTGAACGCCGCTTAATGTAATCGCGGATAATGTTATCAGTCGGGTAATGTTATAATTTTTATAAAATCCCGTACAGATTAATACTGATACGTTGAAAAAATGCTGTTTATTGTGATCAAAGATTCGGTTTATGTTATCACATTTTCTTTTTGTGGCTTTATTTGCAAGTACTGTACGTCATTCAAAATTTGGTTTTTTAAGGGTTTCGTTTCTAATTTCAACTGTATTGTGTTGTACTGGAGGTAGCAATTCTGTTCCCAGCTCACAGGATGACCAGTTCGAGGGGGTGGCATTACCTAACTTTCTCTTTTAAGTAATAAAACATGTTTCATCCCACAGGTAAGCTGCAACTTTTTATTTATGAAGATAACAGTGTTGACATGCAGTGTTGGAGTATTGGATAATGGACTCCTAAAGGAAAGTAAAAACAATTAAAAACTTTGATACTGGTTGAAAAAATAGTTGCTTGCAGTCTATTACTGTATTAGCCTATGAGTGGTTCAATGATTCACAGTTACGTATTATTTTATGAGTTAATATGTTAAAATCTGTTTTTGTAGTGTATTATCTTCTATATTAATAAAAGGAAGTGTCTGTCCTCCTCCGTCTGTCTGTCCTCCGTCTGTCTGTCCTCCGTCTGTCTGTCCGCGATGCCCAGCGAAATCTACTCAACGCAGAGATCTGAAATTTTATACATAGGCGGACTAAAGGGTCGGAATGTGCACCTCGAAGCCGGAATTTTAATTTTCGCTTTCGTTCGTGAGTTATGAGTGAAAAATGAGCAAAAAACGTGCATTTTTTGCGTTTTCGAAGCATCAGTTTCAGTAATAAATTTCAATATCAAATCACTTACAGATGGCTTTGGCTATTTTTGTCATCATACCTCATACCTTGGAAATAAAAGCAACGCGATCGCTTGATTTTGTTAGTCCATCCTAGACGATTCATTTGTTTAGAGTGTCAAGGCCCACAGACATATGACATTTTCAACCTACACGGAAGAAGGATAATCAACCCTAAATATGGTCAAACATTGTTCGATTTGAACGAAACTCACTATACAGGGGTTTTTTGGGCCAAGGAACTTGAATCTGAGGTCGCTTTTACCAAGGGACGCTACCTAATCGTGGAATGCACTCCACGTGATTTAGGTGTTAATAATTATAATTTGAAATAATTATCGCGGGGGAAGCCGCGGGCACATGCGGGCACATGCTGTTTGTCTGTCTGTCCACGATGCCCATCGAAATCTACTGAACGCAAAGATCTGAAAATTTAAAGATAGATGGACTGAAAGGTGGGCGAATGCTCCTCGAAGCCGAATTTTTAATTTTAGCTTTCGTTCGCGAGTTAATGAGTGAAAAACTGGCAGAAAACGTGATTTTAGCGCTGTCAAAGCATCAGATTTCAGTAATACATTTCAATGTCAAATCAATTGCAGTTGGCTTTGGCTATTTTTGTCATACCGTGGAAATAAAAGCATCGCGATCGCTTGAATGTTGTAAGCCCACGCTGGTCGATTCATTTGTTTAGAATGTCAAGGCCCGTAGACACATGAAATTTTCAACCTACACGGAAGAGGGATAATCAACATAGACCTAAATATGGTTAAACATCGTTCGATTTGGACGAAACTCACTATACAGGGATTTTCTGGGCCAAGGAACTCGAATCTGAGATCGCTTTTACCAGGCGACGCTATCTAATCGTGGTATGTAATTCACATGATTTAGGTGTTAATATAATGATTTAACTATTATGCTCTTAATTTTTAATTCTTGAAATAATTATCGCGGGCGAAGCATTCGGCTTCTGTTATTAATCGGTTAATATTATCAGATTAGCTGCGTCCAGAAGTGATCACAATAAGCGGCGTGCACTGTATATCTCACCGAATGAAGTAAAACGCAGCCTCCCATTAACTGAATTTCTAACTTCATTTGTTTCTTTTCAACATGATGCCAGGCTGGCTAGCTTATAATTGGCCTACTTTTTAAATTTTTTAAACGAAGACATGTTTCAAATTAAGGTTTTAAGTTAGCTCCAGACAAAAAAAAAACAGTTCACAAAATATTATTTGGAGAGTCTTAGTTTCACATAAAATATATGAACGCATGCCGGACCGCAAAGAAAATATCTAACATAATGATTAGACCCATGGTTTGTTCCTGAAAAATATTAGCCTATTGTGAGAAATGACTGTATCCCATTTAGGCAATTCGTTCTGGATTATGCCTTTACTGATCATACACAGACACATTTTTGGATTTTTGTTGAATATTCGGACCTAAGAGAGATGAAAACTGCATAACGACGAGCTTCATAACCTGTACTCTTCACCGGATAGTAAGGGTAATTAAATCACAGAGGATGAAATGGGGGAGGAAAGATATAGCCTACCTCAAACACATTGACTGGGAGACCCGAAGGGAAAAGATCACCTGGAAGACCTAGACGCAGGTGGAAGGACAATATTAGGATAGATTTAAGGGAAGTCGGATTTGCTAGGGATGATTGGATGGCGTTAGCACAGAATAGGGTTGAATGGCGGGCTCAGGTAAGCGCGGCAATGAACCTTTTGGTTCCATAAAGTAGTTAATATTCCTTTAGCTTGCTTAGGAATTGTCTATTACCATTGAGTAAGTAAGTAATAATATTAAAGTAAAAATAAAGTGATCCCTTTACAGGCCATGGAGGCCCAGAGGAATCCAGGAGGTTGAGGCTGCCAGATATTTGGACATTCGGCACTTAAAGGTGGTATGGTTGTCAGTCTTACGCACCAGCCGCCTTTACCCCCAGGATTGCTCCTGGTACTCATTTCTGTCTACCCCAGGGCCATAGTGCCACCAATTGAAAATCTCCAACGACCTCATTGGGAATCTAATCCGCGACCTTCCGTTTTGTAGCGCAGCGTCTCAACCACTACGCTACGTCGAACCCCAAATAATAATAATAATAATAATTAATAATAATAATAATAACAGTACAACTACTACTACTAAGTTACTACTACTAATAATAATATTAATAATAATAGTAATAATAATAATAACAATGAAAACAATAGTATTATAGCCTACCCTCCGTCCTACCCCCATGTCCATTATGATTGCGTTGGGATTTCCCCTTATGAATATTATAGTGGATTGTTCCACATTTGACTGACAAGGTAGGGTGCACAGTGGCCTAGGACATGGTATGCCCCGGACTAGGACTCCCCCTAAAATCTTGGCCCATCCCCAACATTAGAATTATTGAGAAAGTTGTGTTCACGCAATGGAGGGGTTGTCCTTCACCCTGAACTTGACGTGCGGCGCGTGCGTCCCCACTTCCGGTTCCAGATGCAAATTCACTGTTATCGATCACAGGGCAACTCCAACCCCACGTACAGGGGAGGAAAGTTAATGTTATTTTTAGAGCGCTGGCTCTAAATGCATTTTTAATTATATCCTCGCTGCTTCTAGGAGTCATATCATGACCTAGGCAATGCAGAATAACTCAAGGTTCCGTATTTGGACCATCAGTAATCGGAGGCATTTTTATGCACTGCTGACGCGAAGTTCACCTTGACCACCCCTCCATTCAGCTAAATTTCGAACAATCGTACTTTTACCTAATGATTTTTGTCCTAAGTGAACTTCAGGGGAGATGGTAGTTACCAATGTCAAAAAAATCGATTTTTTTTCCTTTGGCTCATGTAATAGAGCATAGTTTTCTGAACATTTTGATAAAAAGGTCTTATATGTTGCGTTATTATTAAACCAAGCAGAGCGACCTGGATGGATAAAATACCATAAGGTTAGAACATGCATGAAATTTTCTTTTCGCTCTCCTGTAAAATTACATTTTTTGTACTTCAGGTACCATTTTCTAAAAAACTATTCACGCTAAAATAATGAAACTTTCACGAATTCATTATGGATGGATAACAAATCTCCCTTACCAGAATTTTGGGGAAAGTCTTGAATATACAGAATTTACAACTATTTTTATGAAAAAAAATATTTTTTTTTTAGTCGTGAAGTTTTCAGCAGTAATATTGTACATATTAGACTGATTGTACTAGGGTAAATAGTAGTACCTATTGTTAGTAAGTTCCCAAAGTTTCACAAAAATCTAAGCTACAGAAATGGAATAAAGCGTACCTATGTCAAGGGAAGAAACCGTAAAACGAAATTGTCACCTATGTGTTAAAAAAATCTTTCCTACCAAACAGTGATATCTAGAACAACCATTCTCTGCTTATTTTAAACTACAGAGTGCACATGCAAAGCATAAAAAAATTCAACTAAATCTGACTGTTAACACCTGAGTTATGGCATCTTGAAAATACGGCATATTTTCTATAATTTTGCTAGCGGTAACTACCATCTCCCCTTCACAAAATTACTACTAAAGTTCCAATAGTTCCATCTGTTAATAGTAAAAAAAATCGTTATAGGCATTTTTGAGAAAAAAGCTTACTTACTTACTTACTCAATGGCAATAGACAATTCCTACGCAAGCTAAAGGAATATTATTTATTTTATGGAACCAGGAGGTTCATTGCCGCGCTTACCTGAGCCCGCCATTCAACCCTATTCTGTGCTAACTCCATCCAACCATCCCTCGCAAAACCCACTTCCCTTAAATCTATCCTAATATTGTCCTCCCACCTACGTCTATGTCTTCCAAGTGATCTTTTCCCTTTGGGTCTCCCAGTCAATACTTTTGAGATGTGTGAAAAAAGCTTATACATATATATAATTATTATATACTGTATATATATAGTGTTAATGATTAACACCACCATATTTTACCCATGTAGGCATATACAAGCAACTTTTATTAGGAGATTTTTGCTCTATGACGTAAAATGTGTATTCTGCAGAGCGTTAAAGTAATTATAATTCAGTGCTCAAAAGTCAATAATGAAGCGAAATACGGTTAAATTTTCATTAAATTGACTTTATGAATTTCTTAGTGATCGATAAAAACCTGATTCTTAATCATTCATCAACAGCTATATCATAATTTCGTGTTTCCATAATCTGCAAAATTTACAGACTAATCACATGACTGGCCGCCACTGCATTAGTTCTGTTTATTCATAACTCCAGTGTTAATAGCGAAGTTCCTTTGTTTTGCTTTTTTTTTTCAAATGTTAGAAGTCAGTGTTGGCCATGCCCTGGGAGATTTTATGCCATAACAGGAAAAATTGAATCCATAGAGCAAAACTCTCCTAATAAAAGTTGCTTGTCTATGTTCCCTCTACACACAGGTAAAATATTTCAGTGTTATTCATTAACGTCCTACATATGTGTGTGTATTTATATACATATGAAGTGAAGTGATCCCTTTACAGGCCATGGAGACCCAGAGGGTTCCACGAGGTTGAGGCTCCCAGATTTTTGACATTCGGCACGTTAAGGTGGTAAGGTTGTCAGCCTTACGCACCGGCCGCCTTTACCTCCATGAGGCTGCAATCTTTAAGCCTAAGGGACGGCCTTCGTGACCAGAGCCGCTATTTCTTATCAAGTAGCGCCTAAGTTGGTGTCATGAGGCTGAGAGCACCCCGTTCCAGACCTCCCTACCTCAGAAAAATCCGAAATAACGGACAACGAACCTGTAGTCAGCAACGCTAACCACTAGACCACGTAGGCGGTCTGTCAATTGGCCATGCCTTGTAAAATAAGAGTGAAGAGCTTTCTGTGAGATTTCTATCAATCTATATTATTCATAGAAGTTCAGTATATGTCATAAAAATCACATATTAACTTATGTTATAGGCCTTCAAAAATAAAGAATATTTTAGGAGAAAAATTCTCATGTAATGTCCAACAGAGACAATAATCTGTGATTCATGAAAGCTTATATAGCCTATCTATTTTCAAATAGTATATTGCGATACAAGTGCCGTAAGGCACGTTTACGGGTCGAGGAAACAGATTGAAAACCCGAAACGCATCAGGTTTAATATATTGATAGTTTAAACCTCGAAGTATCGCGGACAGTAAAAATCCAAATCAATTACTCCTTCCCTTGAAAAATTATAAAATTTTTGAAAATTACACTGAATTTATCAAATAAAATTCACATCATATTCATGTCAATAAACAGCTGAGAAACAATACGTATTATGTGTTCACAGGTTCTTTGGAACTGCATAATCGATTCTGATATAGTTTTCCCAGGGGGCGCTTTCTAATCGTAGAATGTAGGCCTACTCTGAAACCGGAATTTTAGCTATTTCATTAATATTATTAATGGCTTAGTTTATGTATGATTCGCGTGCAAGTGTTAATAAATATAATGCTTTAATAATTATTATACTATTAATTTTTAATTTTTCAATTAATTATCGTGGGCGAAGCCACGGGCACCTCCTAGTATTGGAACAAAACAACCATTAAGTTTTTCAACTCCTACCATATGACTTTTATTGAATTCACATTCTATGAACAGACTTTACACACAGACTCTATAGAACGAGAAGAACATTCAAAGCGAGAATTCTGTTTCTTATCTCAACGCATACCATCCATGGTGTGTAGAAGCAATGCGTTGCATAATCCCAAGTCTTCTATGGGCGATAAAATGCGGTGTTTAGCGTTTTCTGAGGGAATAATCAGGCTGCGATAAATTTCGAACGCTAAAATGGGACCTAGATTTTAGGTAGATTTCGAAGAAAAATCTACCTATTGCAATGGATACCATGTCATGATTTTCGAAAAATTCTTTCATATCTTTACGTTTCATGCTCCCCTAAGTACGAAACCACCGCCCGTTAAAAAAAAAAAATTGTGATATTTATATATATATATTTTTATATATATATATATATATATATATATATATATATATATATATATATATATATATATTTATATCTTTACACGATAGCGGCCGTAATTTTGAAGATATTTGAACCAAATTTTATTATGTTATTTCTAGGCCCAATAGTTCGGACAAGTTCGTTAATGGGCAAAATTGGCTCAAGGGGGTGGTCGGGGGAGGGGGTTGAAATTTTAAAACATTTATATCTCGGCCCCTATGAAGTATAGAGGGAACCTTTGTTTGAATAAATTAGAGTACTCGCTATGGAGTTCACAGTGACACCAACAATTCGGGGGTTTTTGGGGGTACGAGTGGGGGTGGGGGTGAGGGGATGGAAATTCGAAATTTTTGAAACTTCGTCTTGTGGGGTATCGTTGAAAAGCTCTTGATGAGTACTCTACAAATCAATAACTAGTTTCTTGATAGCTCTCATATGACGCGAGATTTCAATGTTTAAAAATAATAACACTTAAAAGAATTATAATATCATAATTTTGTCTTGTTTAGCGGCTTTGCTAATTTTATTCATTGCTGATCTTGCGCATGGCCTCCCAGAATATTATATCCTATTCTTGTTGTCAAAACAAATGATTGTAGGCTCTTCCTCTTTACCGAATTCAGTTCTTATTACTGCAGGTTTGCCATGCCAAGGCTAAAGAAAAAGAGTGCTACGCAGCGACAATAAATTAAACCAAAAGCACTTTGAAATCTACCTCAGCCTGTAGGCCTGCCTAAAGGGATTTTTTAAAATTAGAAATACTCCGGAAGTTTACTTCAAAGTAGGCCTACAGTAAAAATACAAAACCGGGCGACGCCGGATCCTTTTAGCTAGTTTTGTTACATGTGACAAAATTACATTCTTTGACGTAGAAATGTGATAGCGTAATTTAGGCCATGGGGCTATGGATTTGCCAAGTGTACTTTAAGCCTACGGTATTTATAGGCCACTAGATGTATAGTAACACAATACATTGCAATTTACATAGTGAAGGCTATTTGTATGAATGGAAGAAAAAATTATTACCAGAATTACCACAAATAATAATAATAATAATAATAATAATAATAATAATAATAATAATAATAAAATGCAAGAAATCTGTTTAGAGAAATTTCCACCTGGCATCCACCTGGACGGACAGATGTTAAAAACTCGGAGGGGTGGAAAGGGGTGAAGCTTTCCTGTGGAAATTTCCTGTGCGCCGCGTCGTGGCTTTGTGTTGCGGTGGTCAGTGCGTTGGGGAGGGTCTCTTTGCATACGCCTTAAAAAGCTGCCAACAAAATCAATAGCTACAATTACTGCTTAGTCTTCAATGCTCTCTTTGCAGGAAAATAATAGCATGGAAATTATGTTTATCAGGAGGCCGTGATTCAGAAAAACCGCGTTGCCATGACGACGTCTTCAAGCAGTGTTTTGTTTTCACAATCCCGCCAAAGCCATCTGCTATAAAACCAAGCTTGGCCTAGTCTTGTCTGCAATTCGAACTTAGGTCGTTTTAACATTTTCGCTGCAGCATCACCCGTTGAAGGCAATTTTGCAGCCGTGCAAAACTAGTTACATACAACGTTTTTCTTTCCCTCCATAATCCACCTAATAAAAACATGTAATTTTTATTAATTGTAAAAGTTGCAATACATCTGGAACTGAAAACGCACTCCCTATTGTTAATCAAGCAGATATTATAGCCTAAGCCTTTCGCAGTGGCATCTACCCGTTGAGAACAGTTATTATTATGCAGTCAAGGGAAGAAAACTGCATACAACATCTAATTTTTATCTCCTACAATCTAACTAATAAAAATGTTTTGTTTATCTCATCATCTTCTATCTCTTATATATATAAAAGTCTTTGTCCTGACTGACTGACTGACTGACTGACTGACAGGAATCAACGTAGAGCCTAAACTATAACAGGTAGAGACTTGGAATTTTGACAGTACCTTCGTTTCATAATGTAGGTGCTCACTAAGAAAGGATTTTGAAAAATTCTGATTTTAAATGCCAAAAATCAAGTGTTTTTGAGAATACTTAATCCCTTTTTACACAGAATTATCAAATCCGAATCACATTTGCCTATGGGTTTCAGATGGGTTTGGAATTATTTATTTGGCTGTCTTCCATATTGTCCATAATCGGCTTTGTCCTGATGACTGAATGACTGACTAACAGAGAATCATAATATAGGTGCTCACTAAGAAAGGAATTTACAAAATTTTGATTTTAAATGCCAAAAATCAAATGTTTTTGAGAATACTTAATCCCTTTTTACACAGAATTATCAAATCCAAATCACAGAAAACTCGACAACAGTATTGTTGCAAGTGGTATCAGATGGGTTTGAAATTGAATTAAATGGAAGTTTGACAAATTAGAGAAGGTATCAATATAATTCATGTTATAAATAAATATTAAAGAATGAAATACACGAAAATAATGCAGTCACATAACTTTCTCTAAACTGGACCTAGAGAAAACAATACGAGGTAAGGTAATATGTTTTGGGAAGAGAAGTATGAAAGTGATATTGCATTTCTGTTTAATTTCATCCCCAAAACGGTTTTATGGTAACATAAGAGTGGGAAATTTCCCGCCTCGATATTACAATTTTATGTTACAGAAATTTCTGTTTCTTCTTATTTAAACCTCTACCAGGCTTGCTGTGCACTGTACAAGCGATGGGATGCAAAATTCCAGATCCTCTACGAGCCATAAAAAACTATATCAAGCGTTTTCTGAGGGAATAGTTTGAGTGTAATAAGTCGTTCTTCCTATTTCAAATTATAAATGCCTATATAAGGACCTAGAATTTAAAATTGAAAATCCTTCATAAGTTAATTTCTAATTATAAAATACAAAACCCGGGCGACGCCGGGTCTTTTAAGCTAGTGTTATATAATTAGTTTCCAAATTTACTTTAAAGCTATTAAGCATTGTAATAAATTGTAATAATTAGGCCCGTAATAAATTTGAAATATATAGCCTATCTATGCTACAAACCGGAAGGTCGCGGGTTCGATTCCCGATGAGGTCGTTGGAGTTTTTCAATTGGCCTAATCCTTCTGGTGGCTCTATGGCCCTGGGGTCTACTCAGCCTCTAACGGAAATGACTAACTACAGTATTTTTCATATGAGAAGCCATTTCCTTCACCGCCAATCACGTGTACGAGCTAATAAGCGCCGCTAGCAGTAAGAGTCTTCCCTCCGTCTCGCCGTCTCTGATTGGACCGCGTATCTAAGCAGGAGAAGGACAAAACGGCTTGTCATCTGCAAAACACTGTAGTTTATTTTATGGCTAGCTAGTGGTTAAGAAATATAAGATCTGTTCTTCATCAGTTAGAATGGCCACCATCTTGAAATTGAACAAAAAAATTAAAAGCCTTACACGTATTTTTAATGATTTCAGAGAACATTCGTGCCAAACTGGAAAAAATCGAACAACGTGATTGGTTGTGCGTAACAATCAAATTTACAAATAGACTAAATGCTGAACGATCTAGTTAAAACATGACCCACTTCGCTCGGCCAATTAACTACAAGGCATCAGTGGCAGACGCAGAATTTTTTTTGGAGGGGGGGATTTGAATAAATAACTTAGAAAGAATAATAAAAAAATTAATTAACCTACATATATAATTAGTTTATAAAACTAGCCACTTAGAGTGGATAACTTATATAGCCTTTTTTTTTTCCAATTTCGGGGGGTTATATCCCCCCTATCCCCCCTGCGTCCGCCCCTGCAAGGTATCATCAAGTGTGCAATGACAATGCCTTGTTAAATGCATGAAGTAATGGTTTTGGATACTCAACCTGCCTGTTCGTAGTCGTTAAAATCAATATTAGCACGCGTAAATAGCACGGCGATGTTGTGAATATTGAGCCAAGTTCACCCCCCCCCCCCCCCGTCAAGAAAACCTCACGCGACTGAATGGAGCTCCCGTCACATCTTGTCAGCCATTGACATCTTCAGGAGATGAATGAACGGACGCGAAATTAATGATAGGGAATTCTGTAGCAATCGTCTTTCTACTTTGTAATGGAAACGAAATAATATGAAAGCTGCTGTACGCCACGGCCTCCATGTAGAAAGGAAATTATTTCCAGTAGCCAGTAACCATGGTAACCGTGTTCTTGTCAAGGCCTTCCGTAATCTCAGCTTAAAATTTCACATCGGCATATTTTATGAGTAACTAGCTGAAAAGGCCCAGCGTCGCTCGGGTTTTGTATTTTGTAAATTCGAAAATAACTTGTAGGCCCTTAGCCTATATAGGTATTTAGAATTTGAAATGAGGAAGAACGACTTATCACACTGAAACTATTCCCTCAGAAAACGATAAATATAGCTTTTTATGGCTTATAGCAGATCCCTGCGGCTTCCCCCACGATAATTAATCGAAAGATTAACAATTAAGAGCAAAATAATTAAAATATTACATTTATTAACACTTTGCACGCGAAACATTCAAAGGTCTAAACTAAACTATTGATAGGCCTAATTAATGAAACAACTATAAATCCGGTTTTGAGGTGAATTCCACGATTAGAAAGCGCAGCATGGGAAAAATAACCTCAGATTCGAGTTTCCTGGCCCAGAAAACCCCTGCATGGTGAGTTTTGTCTAAATGGAACAATTTTTACCCATTTATGCCTATATTCATTATCCCTCTTCCGTCTAGGTTGAAAATTTCAGATGTCTTGACATTATAAACAAATGAATCGACCAGCGTGGGCTTAACAACATTCAAGCGATCGCGATGCTTTTATTTGCAAAGTATGACAAAAATAGACAGAGCCAACTGCAATTGATATGACAACTGAAATGTATTACTGAGAACAGAATATGCTTCGAAAGCACAAAATAAAATGCACGTTTCCTTCCCATTTTTTGCTCATAACTCGCGAACGAAAGCTAAAATTAAAAATGCACTATGCCAGAAACCTTTGTGGAAGTGTACTCGACAATTTAACAAAGTTTCATGGTGATCGGGTGAATGGTTTAGTAATGCATAAAGGACAAACACATACATTCGTTTTTATGCATAGAAATATTATGTAGAAAGGAAATTATTTCCAGTAGCCAGTAACCATGGTAACCGTGTTCTTCCCAAGGCCCTCTGTAATCTCAGCTTAATATTTCACATCGGCATATTTTATGAGTAGCTAGCTGGTTTACTACATCATGAAATTTTATCAAATTTCGTTGCATATAAAAACTTACAGTTTCATGTAAAAGAATTTAAAAGTAGTTTACCTGGTGTCTTGAACATGCCATTACATCCCGCGAAGTGGCCCTGTTACTTGTTCTGTTAATGGAGACGAAGGTGTGCGATATCCTCATTAGATGTCGCCCAAGTCACACCAACCTGCCGTAGGATAAAGTTCCTACTCAAGACGTTGAGAAATAATGAACGCCTCACTTTGAACCAAACCCTTCTCGTGTTTCAGCTGTTTTCACCTAACTCATTACAAAGACACCACAAACTCACGGGGTTGGTTGTTAAACTGTGGGTCGTGAAACAAGGAAAATCTGTTCATTTCTTTAACATAATTAGGTAGATTTCGAAGAAAAATCTACCTATTGCAATGGATACCATGTTATGATTTTCGAAAAATTCTTTCATATCTTTACGTTTCATACTCCCCTAAGTACGAAACCACCGCCCGTTCAAAAAAAAAAAAAATTGTAATATTTATATATATATCTTTACACGATAGCGGCCGTAATTTTGATGATATTTGAACCAAATTTTATTATGTTATTTCTAGGCCCAATAGTTCGGACAAGTTCGTTAATGGGCAAAATTGGCCCAAGGGGGTGGTCGGGGGAGGGGGTTGAAATTTTAAAACATTTATATCTCGGCCCCTATGAAGTATAGAGGGAAACTTTGTTTGAATAAATTAGAGTACTTCATATGGAGTTCACAGTGACACCAACGATTCGGGGGTTCGAGTGAGGGTGGGGGATGAAAATTAGAAACTTTTGAAACGACGTCTTGTGGGGTATCGTTGAAATGCTCTTGATGAGTACTCTACAAATCAATAACTAGTTTCTTGATAGCTCTCATATGACGCGAGATTTTAATGTTTGAAAATAATAACACTTAAAAGAATTATTATAATATCATAATTTTGTCTTGTTTAGCGGCTTTGCTAATTTTATTCATTGCTGATCTTGCGCACGGCCTCCCAGAATATTATATCCTATTCTTGTTTTCAAAACAAATGATTGTAGGCTTTTGCTCTTTGCCGAATTCAGTCATTATTGCGGGTTTGCCGTGCCAAGGCTAAAGAAGGAGAGTGCTGCGCAGCGACAATAAATTAAACCAAAAGCGCTTCGAAATCTATCTCAGCCTCTAGGCCTGCCTAGAGGGATTTTTTTTTGTTACGACTATTTATTTAAAGAAAATGTGATTGGTTTATATGTTAACTTGTACATTTTGTTCATTTTTCTTAAGTGGTTAGCTAATTAACATAAATATTGATGTGAACGCCATATAACTTACCAAATTTGCAACCTGAATTTCAGAAAAAGTGGTGAATTCTATTTCAGGAAAAATTTAAGATTCAGTAATTTCAGCCAATAAATTAGGCTAATTGAACTTTTAAAAGGTAGGCCTATGTTTTAATTTATTTTTAAAAATGTTTTCCCTAATAAGTTGTTAGCTTTCAGTGAAACTACTTTCACATTAAATTAAATTAATTTAATAAAAGCGAATTTAATTTTAGTAAAAAAAATTTCAATCACGGAAAAAGTAATTTCAGTTTCAGTAAAAATGATTTCAATTTTAGAAAAATGCAATTCAAATTTTAATGAAATTGATCTAAGTTTGAGTCTAATTTAACTTTCGGTGAAATGAATTTCCATTTCTGTCAAATTAATTTTAATTTCAATCAAATTGACAGTCAAACTAATTCCCGAACAATTGAATTTCACTTAAGGAAATTTAAGTTTCATTCAAATTAATTCCAATTTCAGTCAAATTAATTTCAGTTTTAATCAAATTAATTTCATTCAGTTAAATTCAGTTTCAATTTCAGGGAAATGAATTTCAATTTCAAATTAACTTAAGTTTCAATCAGATTGCCAATCAAATTAATTTCCAATCAGTTGAATTTCAATCAAGGTAATTTAACTTTCAGTCAAATTAATTTAAATTCAGTCAAGTTAATTTCAGTTTTAACCAAATTAATTTCAGTCACTTAATTCAGTTTCAATTTCTTCGAAGTTAATTTCAATTTCAGTGCAAAAAAATTCAAAAAAGGAAACTGGTTCTACTTGCTTATAAACGTTTCAAGCCTAGACTAAAATAATGTTTGAAATCTTATTCATTCGTTCTTTCCGCTAACTCATTTAAACTGAGAGTCTTATAATTTGAGAAGCATTACTTGGAAACTACTCGAGTATTAGGCCTATTGAACTTAATCAGCTTAGCTTAAGCTACCATTTCTACTCGCATTTTTTTAAAAAAGGTAAATTTCCCGCTCAGTGTATCTTTTCCCTTCCAGCTGCATTGAGAAAGGAAAGTGTACGTCTAGGTCAGGCCCTCTCATAAAACGAGGGATTTTTTCCTCAGCACTAACTCAGCTAAGTAGATTGTGGATTGCAACGGTTGCAAAGCGGTTGGACTGCAGCTTCCTAAATCCATATTCACATGTGGCCTTGCCCATTCTCGTTTCACTTCTTCTGTTTTCTATTGGAAAACTGTAACAGGGGACTTTGGATTGAAGCTACGAACTCTGCACGGTCAATAGGAAATCCACTGCCACCTATTATACAAATTCCCAGTCTTCGCGTTTTCTTTTGTTTGTGCAAATCCACTTTTTATTAGAATACATTTTATACGCTGCCATGACAACGCTCACTTTTATTTTTCGAGTCTTTCTTGTAAGTTCTTGACGTGAAATCGTTATTTACGACGTAAGACCACTATACAGGGTTTTAATATATATTTTACCTTTGTATAGAGGGGACATAGACAAGTAACTTTTATTAGGAGATGTTTGCTCTATGGATTCAATTTTTTATGTTACACAATAAAGTCTCCCAGGTCATGGCCGCCACTGACTTCTAATATTTGAAAAAAATATTCAAAACAAAGGAATTTCGTTATTAACACTGGAGTTATTAATAAAACACTAATCCAGTGGCGGCCAGTCATGTGAATAGTCTGTAAATTTTGCAGATTATGAAAACACTAAATTATGATATAGCTGTTGATCAATTATTAAGAATCATGTTTTTGTCGATCACTAAGAAGGCAAGAAATCAACTTAGTGAAAATTTTAACCCTTTTTGGCTTCATTATTGACTTATGAGGACCAAATTGTAATGATTTTAATGCCCCGTAGCATAAACATTAAATCGTCCAGCATCAGCAGAACTATACAGATTTGTGATATCTTGACAATCACACACTCACATCAATAGGCTATACAAAAATTATATGTCAAATTGGCCGGCGATGGGAATTGAACCAGGAACAACCAAAATGTGAGACCAAGACGTTACCATCTCAGCTACCTCGCTCAATTTAACGATCTACTTTCATAAGCGTATGTGAAGGAATAATGTTATTTGTCATAGCTAACTGTATTGCAATTTCCAAAGCCGTATATGAGTGAATACTGTAAAACATGTTGTCATGATAACTAATTTGCATTTGATAAATGCTTTCTAATAGGCCTATACTAGCTTAAAAGACCCGGCGTCGCCCGGGTTTTGTATTTTGTAATTGGAAATTAACTTATGAAGGATTTTCGATTTTTAAATTCTAGGTCCTTATATAGGCATTTATAATTTGAAATAGAAAGAACGACTTATTACACTCAAACTATTCCCTCAGAAAACGCTTCATAAAGTTTTTTATGGCTCATAGAGGATCTAGAATTTTGCATCCCATTGCTTGTACAGTGCACAGCAAGCCTGGTAGAGGTTTAAATAAGAAGAAACAGAAATTCCTGTAACATAAAATTGTAATATCGAGGCGGGAAATTTTATTTCCCACTCTCATGTTACCATAAAACTGTTTTGGGGATGAAATTAAACAGAAAGCATTATCACTTTCATACTTTTCTCTCCAAAAACTTGCGATATAATATAATAATATACACATTACCATACCTCGTTTTGTTTTCTCTATGTCCAGGGTAGAGAAAGTTATGTGATTCCATTATTTTCGTGGATTTCATTCTGTAATATTTATTTATAACATGAATTATTTTGATAACTTCTCTTATTTGTCAAACCTGCATTTCATTTTTTTTTTTTTCCAAACCCATCTGATGCCATTTGGCAACAATATGTTCTGTGATTGGAATTGATTATTCTGTGTGAAAAGGGATTAAGTATTTTCAAAAACATTTAATTTTTGGCATTTAAAATAAAAATTTTTCAAAATCCTTTCTTAGCGAGCACCTACATTATGAAACGAAGGTACTGTCAAAATTCCAAGTCTCTACCTGTTATCGTTTAGGCTGTGCGTTGATTCCTGTCAGTCAGGACAAAGCCTTTTATAGGCTATATATAGAGATTACCATAAAATAGGCACTAAATTGGGCTTTACTCCGGTACCAGTTAACCGATTTTGCCCAATATCAATAGAGTTTTTGCCATGGACGTTATAAATGTGTATACCAAGTTTCATGAAAATCCGATAAAGCGTAATTGAGTTATCGCGCGTACAGACAGACGGACTGACATTTTCCCTTCCCCACACAATCTCATAAAGTACCATACTGGCACTTAATAATTTCAGATTTATAAATTCTGTATCACAGCACTTTCTCTACCTGTGCTCCTGGTAGATAAAAAAAAAAAACAATTAATTGTGAATCCAAAGCCTCCTATTACATAGATGGCAGTGGGCGGAGTGAAGGGCCCTTCCTCATTAGCTTGGGCTTCCTTATTGAGTGAACTTTTTTATTAACAGAAAGGGCTGATAACTCGATTTGATACGTACATTCGCAAGGGAAGGACGCATTCCACATATGGCCCTGTTTTTAAAAGCTAGTTTATCGAATTACCTTCTGCCTAATGAAGAACCTCTCTCCACACGAGTAGCCTATTTCGTTTCAGGTCCCCGTGATTATTTAATCAACTGCGAGATCTTTTATTGAAATCATTTTAAAAATGAACATTACTTATTTTATTGATACTGACATCTTTTCTTAGATAGATTTCGAAGAAAAATCTACCTATTGCAATCGATACCATGTGTATCGAAAAAATTCTTTGATATTTTTACGTTTCATGCCTCCCTAAGTACGAAACCACCGCCCGTTCAAAAATACATGTTGTTATATGTATATATATATATTTACACGCTAACGGCCGGATTTTGAAGATATTTGAACCAAATTTTATTATGTTATTTCTAGGCCCAATTGTTCGGACAAGTTCGTTAATGAGCAAAATTGGCCCAAGGGGGGGGGAGGGGGTTGAAATTTTGAAAAATTTATATCTCGGCTCCTATGAAGTATAGAGAGAAACTTTGAATAAGTCAGAGTACTCCCTATGGAGTTCACAGTGACACCAACGATTCGGGAGTTTTGGGGGTACAAGTGGGGGTGGGGGGTTGGAAATTCGAAATTTTTGAAACCACGTCTTGTGGGGTATCGTTGAACAGCTCTTGATGAGTACTCTACAAATCAATAAATAGTTTCTTGATAGCTCTCATATAAGGCGAGATTTAAATGTTTGAAAAAGTGTTTCCTGTTTTCTGCAGTTATTATTGCGGGTTTGTCATGCCAAGGCTAAGGAAGAAGAGTGCTGCGCAGCGACAATAAATTATACCAAAAGCACTTCGAAATCTGCCTCAGCCTGTAGGCCTGTCTAAAGGTATTTTTCGCTTTGTGCCTGGTCTTCATTAGTGTTTCGACGTCTTTTTTCTCATTCGTGCTGCATTAGCCTATTTCCGTTTGGCATTTTGCTTTACATTCATTCTAGCCCGTTTTGATTTCACTTGCCACTTTTACCAACTTACCCACGTTTCTGTTCTACTTACAATCAACTTACTTCCCCAACGTTTTCGTTCTTACTTCACCCACAAGTTGATTGCTAACACCACTTTTTTTCTCTCCTTTTCTCTTTTTCTTCCTCTCTCTTCCTCTCTCTCTCTCTCTCTCTCTCTCTCTCTCTCTCTCTCTCTCTCTCTCTTCTCAACTTTCTTTTATCATGATCGATACATTTCAGCGATGCTTTTATTATCCAGTTTGTTATGGCAACCAAGCAAGGCCCTCCATTTAATTTCACACTTGAATACTGTCTTGTTAATAGGTGGCGTTGGATGTGCACGGAAAAACGAGTCCAAATAATGAATTAGATACAGTGTGGTCCAACCTTTCATTACTAGAGTGCCAACTGCCAAGCATCCCTTCTAAATTACAATTTAAAGAAAAGGCATATAAATGTAATAGGCTACTCGAATTTGACCCCCCCCCCCCGAACTAAAGACATCTGGAAAGGTGAAAAGTGACCTTAAATATAAGCTAGCTTAGCAAACCTATGACGACATAAGCCTCTGTTCACTTAAAGGCTACAAAGGTTAGACCTCGGCCCCCTTCTGACAATATTTTCAATAAAGACGAACTCTGTTTGATCTCATTGTTATGACGCACGCCTGCCAACTCACTTTCAATCAAACTCACATTTTCTCTCCGTCGCTCTGCATTCATTTGTCATTCGACTCTTTCTGCTTTTATTTCAGTGCTTGGAACAGCGTTCCAAATTCAAACTGCCATCGATGTCGCTTCCAAAGTTAGTTATTTAACTGGAACATTTATTAACATCTTAACATGCGAAATTTTGCATGCAAATAACTTATATTATGTACTAGCAGGTGCCCGCGGCTTCGCCCGCGATTACTTACTCAACTGCTAGATATTGTGTTTAAATCATTTGTTTAACATAAAAATAATTAATACATTATATTTATTAACACTGACATCGTTTTTACATAAATTGCAGGAATTAAATAATTTTACTCTTAATTATATTGTTTAACGTTAAAAATATAAATAAACAAACGAACAAAACGAACCATATGCTGCCATTTTGGGCATACAAATTCGAAATGAAACGATTAAAATGAACCATAGATTCATGAACCTTACCAAAATCATCCATAATCAATTTTATTATAACGATTGTAAAGTCTCGTTTCATTTATTTCCAAAGCCTTATGTGAAGACTGCCAACAATACTGTTGTCAAGTGAACTGTGATTTGGATTTGATAATTCTGTGTAAAAAGTGATTAAATATTCTAAAAAAACATTTAATTTTTGGCATTTAAAATCAAAATTTTTCAAAATCCTTTCTTAGTGAGCACTTACATTAAAAAACGAAGGTATTAACAAAATTCCAAGTCTCTACCTGTTATAGTTTACGCTCTACGTTAATTCTCTGTCAGTCAGTCAGGAAGAAGCCTTTTTTTATATATACAGTAATTATACTGGGTATATAAAGATAGTGAGGGAATGAGTTAATATAGTTCGTGATTGCCTAATTTTGTAGTTAATTCTGTTAAGAATGCTGTAGGTATACCATGTTTCTTGCAGTATACAGTTTTAGTGTAGGCCTATAGGCCTATTGTAATATTTTAAAGTCTATTTTCTATCTAGGCATTTACACATTTTTAAAGCATATTTTAAGTGCCGATTTTCTATCTTAAAAGCCTATTTACTTGTTTTAAAAGCCTATTTTAGATGCCTAAAACTATTTTTTTAGACCCTAAAATCCCAGGTCTAGTTATAGGCTACGTTATATTGAGGGAATGCAACACTCAATTTTTCTTGAAGCTTGAAGGAGCGGTAGCAGGTTCTAGGAAAGTCGCACATTCTTACTTCATATTTTATCATATTTTCTTCTTTTTAGGTAGATTTCGAAGAAAATCTACCTATTGCAATGGATACCACTTTATGATTTTCGAAAAATTCTTTCATATCTTTACGTTTCATGCTCCCCTAAGTACGAAACCACCGCCAGTTCAAAAAAAAAAAAAAAATTGTGATATTTTTATATATATATATATATATATATATATATATATATATATATATATATATATATATATATATATATATATATCTTTACACGATAGCGGCCGTAATTTTGAAGATATTTGAACCAAATTTTAATATGTTATTTCTAGGCCCAATAGTTCGGACAAGTTCGTTAATGAGCAAAATTGGCCCAAGGGGGTGGTCGGGGGAGGGGGTTGAAATTTTTAAAAATGTATATCTCGGCCCCTATGAAGTATAGAGGGAAACTTTGTTTGAATAAATTAGAGTACTCCCTATGGAGTTCACAGTGACACCAACGATTCGGGGGTTCGAGTGAGGGTGGGGGTGGGGGTGGGGGATGAAAATTCGAAACTTTTGAAACCACGTCTTGTGGGGTATCGTTGAAAAGCTCTTGATGAGTACTCTACAAATCAATAAATAGTTTCTTGATAGCTCTCATATGACGCGAGATTTTAATGTTTGAAAATAATAACACTTGAAAGAATTATTATAATATCATAATTTTGTCTTGTTTAGCGGCTTTGCTAATTTTATTCATTGCTGATCTTGCGCACGGCCTCCCAGAATATTATATCCTATTATTGTTGTCAAAACAATTGATTGTAGGCTCTTCCTCTTTACTGCAGGTTTTCCATGCCAAGGCTAAAGAAGAAGAGTGCTATGCAGCGACAATAAATTAAACCAAAAGCACTTCGAAATCTACCTCCGCCTGTAGGCCTGCCTAAAGGGATTTTTAATATAGGGCTAGAGGTTTCAACATTTGAACCAGTGTAAATAAGGCTACATTTCTTTCGATTTCACGCCCTGCGGTCTGATTGGACACCTGAAACAGGTTCTTAAGGAAATATAACCTCGTTACCAACTTAGCGCACATTTTCATAAATTTCCCTTTCAGTTTATCCACTACCGCCGTGACGTCACGTCGTAATTAGGGCGTCCCTTTGATGTTCAGAGCCCTCCATTCAATGTGGTATGTTAATATCCGAACTCTGGAAGCGCAGCTTTACCTTGTACTCTTTCCCTCAGATATGGGATAATTTCTTAGTTGTATGACATCCCACCTCAGAAGTATGGCGTCTTTATCTTCTATGGGAAAGTTTCTATAGAATACTACTGCTGTAGGATTTGTCCACTCGGCATATCGGAGTCCTACACCGGGAACAGGTCATTATGATAAAATAGGGTAGAGTATAACATTTTCGCGATATCGGTAAAATCGTACTAGGTTGCTGTGTGGAGGTACCGCTCGTGCCATTTTAAGAAGACCTCGTCCCAAACCATCGTCTATCTACAAAATAATATAGCCTAATACTAGTCTATCGTTCCTTAATCCGAAATTCTGCCCAGACACTGACAAAGAACAGTTGCATGGATTTCCCCAGTGTTTCCGCTGTCATTCACCACTTATCAAGTGAAGTAAACGTGCTGTGGTACATATTTGGCAGCGTTGTTCTGGACTGCAGACAAGTGTGAATACGCCTAATTACTCTGTTGTCAACATTCTGTCAGCCGCTAGATCACGGCAGACTAGATGAATGAACAATCCATTCATCGATTTGTTGTGTTGTATTAAATGATGTGTTTTCATTCTCCTAAGAGGCAGCATGTGACGTATTAATCGTTGCACGTTGATGCTTTACGCGTCCAGTAACGAGCTGACGTTTTATCAGATAAAATCGCATCCTTGCGATTCGAGGAAGGATATTAGGATAACGATCGTTATTGGTCTATATCCGAGGAATTGCTAAACTTTTTGGTTGATATCGGCGTATGAGTGGAATAGTCCCCCAAAAGATTGTGCCAGTGTAGGCCTACTTCTGGACATAACATTGGACTGGAGCAGGCTTAATGTTATTGTAGTCTTAACAAGTAATAGACCTAGTGGCATAATGCAAATTACAGAATTTTATGGTGTGCATTTTCCTCTGAAGATGTGGAAACAAGAATAGGCTATTCATGGTAATTTTTAAGTCAGAAGTTTTCTCAATTAATGTGACTCACTGGCTCGTATCCTCGCTGAAAGTCACTAAAAAACACGCGGAAAACTGTTTTATCATCTCCACCGCATACAAGTTATTTAATTATCACTCTAAGTCCACCATTTGTTAACATAAAAAAGTGTTTTGACCTTAGGAAAACTTTAAAAGCATATTCCGCAAGGTTCCATTTTACGTTTTTACAGCACGCATGCGCGTTAGACCGCATTTATATGCCCAACTCGTGATAGCAAAGTTTCCGCAGTTACAATTCTTACTTCAACTTTTTATTGCGGGGAAATTTGCATGCGGCCGGGTGGCAGGACTGCTTTTTAATCCCTCTCTAATTTACTGAGTTAGAAAGTGTCGTCTTTGCGTTTAACATAATAAGCCCTCTGTTCATATCGGTTTAGAGTACGTTAATGCATTCGTGTTAGAGTAGCTCATGAATTTCATTTGCACAGCATTATCATAGAGGGCAAACTACAATTAAGTTAGATTGTAATAAAGGTCTGTTTCTTCCACATAGAACACAGTTGTCTTGCTGTCTGTCCTTTTTGTGTTCAGTGTACACTCAGCTTAGCCTGTGTACAGGGTGTTAATAAATAACACCGAAATATTTTACCCGTGTATAGAGGGGACATAGACAAGCAACTTTGATTAGGAGATTTTTGCTCTATGGATTCAAATTTTTCTGTTACAGCATAAAATATCCCATGGCATGGCCGCCACTGACTTATAACATTTGAAAAAATGCAAAACAAAGGAACTTCGTTATTAACATTGGAGTTACTTATGAATAAAAAACTAATGCAGTGGTGGCCAGTCATGTGATTAGTCTGTAAATATTCCAGATTACGAAAACACTAAATTATGATTTATTTGTTGATGAATGATTAAGAATCAGGTTTTTATCGATCACTAAGAAGACATGAAGTCAATTTAATGAAAATTCTAACTCTATTTCGCTTAATTATTGACTTATGAGCACCAAATTATGACTTTAATGCCCTGTAGCCTACACATTTTACGTCACAGAATAAAAATCTCCTAATAAAAATTGCTTGTCTATGTCTTCTCTATACGTAGGTAAAATATTTCGGTGTTATTCATTAACACCCTGTAAGTTATAAATAAATATATATTCAGGGTGTTAACGAATAGCACCGAAATATTTTACCTGAGTATAGAGAAGACATAGTCAAGCAACTTTTATTAGGATATTTTTGCTCTATGGATTCAATTTTTCCTGTTGCAGCATAAAATCTCCCTGGGCATGGCCGCCACTGACTTCTAACATTAGAAAAAAATGCAAAACAAAGGAACTTCGCTGTTAACACTGTAGTCAGTAGTTATGAAAAATAAAGAAGACTAATGCAGTGGCGACCAGTCATGTGTTAATCTGTACATTTTGCAGAATATGGAAACACTAAATTATGATACAGCTGTTTACGAATGATTAAGAGTCAGGTTTTTATCGATCACTAAGAAGGCATCATGAAGTCAATTTAATGAACATTTTAACCCTATTAAATTTAATTATTGACTTATGAGCACCAAATTGTAATGACTTTAATGCCTTGTAGCATACACATTTTACGTCATCGAGTAAAAATCTCCTAATAAAAGTTGCTTGTCTAAGTTCCCGCTATATACAGGTAAAATATTTCGGTGTTATTTATTAACACTTTGTATATATGGTATATATGCATAGGCGTACCGAGGGGGGGGGGGTTTGGGGGTTTGAATCCCCCCATTGATTAAAAAAAGGAAAATTGTATGATTTTTTAAGTCTGCCCATAAAATACTTAATACAAGTATAAAGCGTGGGAAGCTTGAAACTCGTTATTTTGCGTCTTAATTTTTAAAATTTTCCGGGAACACCCCCGGAAGCAAAAAACTCGTTTTTTTGCGTCTTTTAAAAATTTACCGGGGGAAGATCCCCGTAAGCGAAAAACTCGTTATTTTTCATCTAAATTTTTTAAATTTTCCGGGGGAGGACCCCCGGGCCCCCCTCTCCCGGATGTTATAACCCCCCCCATATGGTCGGCCTGGTTACGCCTATGTATATATGTATATATATATATATATATTCACTTTAAAAGTCATTTAACCGGCAAAAAGTCGAAAGTTTATAGCCGGCAGCAAGTTCCCATTATCGCCAGGGCCCTAGTGAAATATTTGACTGTACCTAGACATCATCTGCATAAAATGCAGACACTACTGTACCAGAGAAACGAACAACATTGTCATTCATGAAATATTGTTTTTTAAAAAAAGAGCATCAACAGGTTTCCAGACTGTCATTTGAATTTAAATTATAATTATAAATAATTGAATGTGGCATTATTGAAAATAAGCATTTAAATCTGCGGTGTCGACAAATGAACGTCGTATTATATTAGCACAGTATTACCAACATTAATTCTGCATGCTTGTCAATATTGTATTTATTACACCAGGAAATCAAAACACTGTTAGGGCCTCGTATTGTATTTGTTTTAGATATTAATGTTTCGCGTTGGCAAGCCTGGCTTTATGCAGCGTGTTAGTCTTTTATTATTTTAGAATTAATGTTCCATTCCATTACACGAGCATCGGTTTGCCTCTGTCTGCCTGCATGAACATAGCTTTGCTCGAATTTAATGATGCTGTTTTGTTTCCTTTTTAGAACGCACTTAAAGCGAAATAATTAGCTTTTTTTGTTTTGTTTGTTTGTTTGTTACACTGATTTAATGGCATCTAGTTTCATAAATATTCCAAAGTTTTCTATTCTAATTAACGAAATCTGATACGAGGTGAAATTGGATTTTCCTTGGTTTGAATTTCATTACGATGCTAATTATTGTTGATATAAACAAATAACCCATAGGCGTGTACAACAGGCGGGATATTTTTTTTTGTGAAATTTAATTATTCAATTTATAGTTTGATGTAACTGTATTTCCACTGCACTCAACTCTGGTTTTCAGTATGGCAAAAAACCGCCACCGTGGGTGAGTCGGTAGCACGTCTGCCTTCCACTCCGGCGGCCCGCGTTCGATTCCCGGCCGGGTCGGGGATTTTTCAGTAGTGAAAGATCCCCTCCCCGGGTTCAGGACTGGGTAGGTTGAGTCTTAGATTAAGATAATGCACATTGCGTGCGATTCCTGATTTATATAAAAAACCGGCACTGTTTTTAGAAGGCTGTGATGTAGTTTTTGCAGTAGGAATACTTTTCACGTTTTTAACTTACTTACTCAATGGCAATAGACTATTCCTCAGCAAGCTAAAGGAATATAATCTATTTTATGGAACCCGGAGGTTCATTGCCGCGTTTACCTGAGCCCGCCATTCAACCCTATTCTGTGCTAACTCTATCCAATCATCCCTCGCAAATCCTACTTCCCTTAAGTCTATCCTAATATTGTTCTCCCACCTACGTCTAGGTCTTCCAAGTGGTCTTTTCCCTTCGGGTCTGCCAGTCAATACTTTGATATGTCTTTTCTCCCCCATGTCCAGCCCATTCCATCCTCGCCTTGTTCGGAGTGTATGTGTGTGGATGGTGTGTCTCGTCCTATGTGTTCATGTTGTCTTGGAGGTGGCCCCGGCATTGGGCTGATCATCCGAGGGGACCCTTTATGCCCTTGTCTGGCCAAAAAGTATGTATGTGATCCATAGAGATAATCCCTCTCCAGACAGGTCGCGGTCCTGTAAGGCCCGGGCGGCGTGGGTCGCTTAAATGTCCCTAAAAAGAGACAGGTAAAACTAAGGTAAAGAAAGAAAGAAAGAACGAAAATAATTTATTGAATTCCTCGGACTGAGAAGTAAGGCCATCAACGTCGCGTCGTATCAATTTCGGTAAGCCGTGATTTGAACCCCGGACCTTTGTCGCAGCCTTGATGGGACGGACTGCCTAGCTTATTAGTAGATCTGGGATTTTAGGCTCTAAAAATACTTTTAGGCACCTAAAATAGGCTTTTAAAACAAGTAAATAGGCTTTTAAAGGAGAAAATAGGCACTTAAAATATTCTTTAGGAATGTTTAAATAGACAGAAAATAGACTTTAAAATACTACAATAGCTCTTCAACTGTAACGTGATTTTTTTGCTGTAAAAAGCGTGGTAACTTATACCTATTCAAAACAGAAATATTTGCAAAATTAAGACAGAATTAAAAATACATTTATCAAAAACAGTTTTGGATTATAGGTCCCATCTTACTATATACCTCCTACTTGTTTTGAACGAATCCTTCCCCGTCAGTCAGCATTCCTTTGGCGACAATTGTTTGGGAAAATCAAGTTTCTGTGAAAAACCCACCCTCTGCTGTTCTGCTCTTCATTCAGAGATGTCCATTAAATTGATTGTAAAAATTACAGAAGTTGAATTTTATTTTAAATGTACAAAATAGGCGTTTTAGGCACGAAAATAGTAAAAATAGGCTCCAAAAGTTCAAATAGGTATTTTAGGGCACTATAAAACTCTATAAATATAAATGACTAGCTTAAAAGACCCGGCATCGTCCGGGTTTTGTATTTTGTAATTGGAAATTATCTTATGAAGGATTTTAAATTTTAAATTCTAGGTCCTTATATAGGCATTTATAATTTGAAATAGGAAGAACGACTTATTACACTCAAACTATTCCCTCAGAAAACGCTTGATATAGTTTTTTTATGGCTCATAGAGGATCTAGAATTTTGCATCCCATCGCTTGTACAGTGCACAGCAAGCCTGGTAGAGGTTTAAATAAGAAGAAACAGAAATTCCTGTAACATAAAATTGTAATATCGAGGCGGGAAATTTCCCACTCTTATGTTACCATAAAGCCGTTTTGGGGATGAAATTAAACAGAAAGCATTATCACTTTCATACTTTTCTCTCCAAAAACCTGCGATATAATATAATAATATACACATTACCATACCTCGTTTTGTTTTCTCTATGTCCAGGGTAGAGAAAGTTATGTGATTCCATTATTTTAGTGGATTTCATTCTGTAATATTTATTTATAACATGAATTATTTTGATAACTTCTCTTATTTGTCAAAAGTGCATTTCATTTGTTTTTTCCAAGCCCATCTGATACCATTTGGCAACAATATATTCTGTGATTTGGAATTGATAATTCTATGTAAAAAGGGATTAAGTATTTTCAAAAACATTTAATTTTTGGCATTTAGAATCAGAATTTTTCAAAATCCCTTCTTAGTGAGCATCTACATTATGAAACGAAGGTACTGTCAAAATTCCAAGTCTCTACCTGTTAAAGTTTAGGCTGTACGTTGATTCCTGTCATTCAGTCAATCAGTCAGTCATTCATTCAGTCAGTCAGGACATAGCCTTTTATATATATAGAGAAGAGATTTATCATGAAATGTCAACAAATTTTTAAAAATTTTGTTATTTCATAAGGAACAAAATAGGCATTTGCCTTAAAATCCCAGGTCTACTTATCAGTCCATACCCGGTATAAACATTGTTTTCGGTTAATATGAAAAGACTCGTCCACCTGACCACAAACCACACGACGAGTCTTTTCATATTAACAAATATTACCACAAACGGAAAGAAAAATGAAATTTATTTATTGTTTTCGGTGTTTTGTAGTAGGCTAAACGTCAGTCTACTGGTTTAAACTCGATAGCTCTTCTTGAGAACGACCCTAGCATCGCTATAATCAGAAACACCAGATTGGAGTCGAACCAACGCAAGAGCCGAATGCAATATAGCACAGTACAATATTTAAATAAGGCTGTAGGGAAATTTCCATGCAGCCAGTAAAATTCCAGCCCTTAAAATATGACGGAGGGAGCTTTAATGAAGTAGGGTGACATTATCTAACCTTTGTGTCACATTGTTGGAACACCCAGAAGCAGGCTGTTGACAAACATCAGTAGCGGCTCTGCAGTGAGTAGTTAGCGACGGATTTGAACTTCCTAGGCCTATGCCTAGGCTCACTCCTCAGTGCCTAAACCATTAGCCTATAACCACATGAAGGGACTAAGCGGCTAAAATACTACTTAATGTAAAAAGTATGGCAGAGATTTTGATACAAATTACAAATTAAGTTTATTACAAATACAAATAATATACACACAATTTGTACAATTTGAAAAGAGTATTATTTGCCCCGCATGAGCATAGCTCGTGTTCGGGGTCAGTTCAGTCATACTAAAATTATATTTTGAAAATTATATAAAAATAACATACATATTATAGTTTTAGGTAAAAAATTAGAATAAAAATAAATAAGATTGCTTATATGAAATAAATGCATGAACAAAGATACGAAAAAATAAATTACAGTAACATAACAGAGTTACAAACAAAATACCCAATGTTAAACATTAAAAATTTACAGTTGAGAATGATTAACATAAAAAAGTGGTAAAAGTACAATTACAAGTTAGATTTAATCAAATCGAGTACTCTTTTTTTAAACAATTTATTGTTTTACAAAAAAATGTTCTCATTGTAGCAATGAAGATATACAGGGTCCGTCAATGAAACGGGATGATTGAATGAAGTAATTGTTTGTTGAAAAAAAAACCTTTTTTAATATCTTCTTACTAAATAATCGATAGTAGCCTACAAGAATAGCCATTTTGGGTAGCCTACAATACAAAAAAAAATTATTTTAACACTAGTCTACAGCTATTTATGTATCAAGTACGCAAAATAACGCTTTAGCGGACGAATCTAGTATAGCGGCCGAGGCGAAAGCCGAGGCTGAAATACTGGATGAGTCCGCTTAAGTTTTTGTGTACGTGGTGCATACAATATTTTTAGTAAAAGCTCTCTAAATTAAATGAAATAAAAGTACCGCATAATTAATTATAATGAAAGGTAGTCAGCCATTTGTTAACGTCATATTCTCAGAGCCACCTGAATCACAGAACAACAGTGAACCGTACGTACCAATACGAAATGCTGTATAGATGCATTTATATGAGTCGCTTGTTTGTAAACAATATTGCATATTAACTAGTATTTATGAAAAGATTGTGAAAATATAAATGATAATACCGAGGAAATTTCAATCCAAGCCAGAAACATTGAATTAGAGCTGCTGCCAGCAATTTCACTGTAGCAGTAGGCTATGAGAAGGAATATATTGCATTTAAATGCTGGTGCATCCATGGTAAGCAATGTTTCTCTTGTGAACCAAAGTTGTTGGCTTATATTTGTTGTTATATGATGAAGTAGAATACCGTGTTTTGCGAAAAACCCTGGTAAAGTTTCTGATTATCATAAAGAAGCATGTTGGCTTATGTTTGTTTCGTCCTCTGAAGCCTTATTTTGCGTTCTTGATCCATAAATAGCTTTTTTGCACTCGTTAGCTAGTAAGTGGTACTTACGAACTTTGTTTACATGGATCGTAAGTTGACATTCCCACACAGTCTTCTTGCTAAGGCCGGTTGCGATGAGGTTAAAACACTTACGGTCCAAGCGCTACGTCATAATTCATTACGATACACTTCATAATACAAGCCTTTATGGCCACGGCCCCCAGGACAAATATTCGGTTCCCATAACAACAAACACATGCGAATCACTTTCTGAAATAAACATCTCTCTTCAAGAATGTATTTACATAATATTTTCAGGTAATATCACAATTAATATAATTAAATTGATATAAATAATCATCGTGCAAAAAATAGCATGCAACACACGGGCCGTAAAGGCATTTACGGGTCTCGAAAACTTAAAAACCCTCGGCTGCGCCTCGGGTTTTCAATCTGTTTCCTCGACCCGTAAACGTGCCTTACGGCACTTGTATCGCAATATACTATTGTATTACAAAACAAGCCTCCATTATGAGCAATAATCGATTATATATTTTTTACATAGTAAGATGAGGTGACACAAAGGTTTAATTGATCGAGCGAAGCGAGGCCCTGATTTAAATCGACCCTTGGGGTTTTCGTTGTCTGCAGATTTGTTTGTTACGCATCTGTTTTCTTACCATTTGGCATGAATGTTCCTTGAAGTCATTAATGCGACGTATGTCTCAGGATCTTTATTTTTATTCTGTTTCAAGATGAAGAGCAGATCTTAGATTTTTTGAACGTAAGATCTGACGTTCACGAAACGACGAAGGTGGATCGAAAAGCAACGCATTAGTAACTTGCAGAAGAAAGTATTCCTTTCCACTATTATATATATATATATATTCTGCGTTGCTTTTCGATCCACCTTCGTCGTTTCGTGAACGTCAGATCTTACGTTCAAAAAATCTAAGATATATATATATATATATATATATATATATATTACGAAAAGTTTAATAGGTACAATTATAAACAAACGCACACATGAAGGGATATCTTTTGTCTATTTTTCTATATAGTCGCCAAGTTTTTCAACACATTTCTCCCTTAGTGATACCAATTTCAAAATACCCAGTTCATAGAAGTCCGTTCGGTTGGAGTATAGGCATCTGCGGACTGCTGTTTTCACTTCTGCTTCCGACACAAAGCGTTTGCCGGCCAGGAATTTCTTCATGGGACCGAAAAAATGAAAGTCCAATGCTGCCAGGTCCTCCGCCCATGTTTCTTCAGCTTTTCGTGAGAATATCAACAAATTTAGTTGAGAGGTGCTGCAGCATCCTCCATACAGTCCAGACCTGGCTCATCTTTTAAACTCTTTCTCATTCATACTCGCCTACTCATTAGTAACTTGCAGAAGAAAGTATTCCTTTCCACTATTTTATACGCAACGATTGGAATGTATCCAGACAATGGAACTCAGATTTTCTTTATTTTGTCACTGGCCGCCACTGCAAAAATGGTGTTTAGCTGTACGAAGTGGCGTTGAAAGGGAAGTATAAATAGCCGGCGTTCTTTGTCATGCAGATTTGTTGACGAGGTCTTGGTGGCTTTGGAATGAGTTGTCATGGTTATGAATGACTGCAGGAACAAGTGAAGAATATTTTGTGACTTTGAGTGTCCTTGACATTCAAACACAGTGAGAAAATGATATATACTAATAAAATAATAATAATAATAATGATAATAATAATAACGGGTCTATCCGTTACAATTCATGTTCCTAGGCCTAAGTCATTTCCTCGTTCCTTGCTCCAAGCCATGTTCTCCTGATAATAATGTTAATGTAACAATGTTGAGAAACAATTCCGTCCAATCCATTTGGTGGTTTATTGTTTTAGGAACAAATTGCAGCATTTATGGGCAATTAATTTGATAATTTAGGCATATTGCATCTGCCCCGAATTAGGTTTGTTGGAAAGGGATTGTTTTAACTGGAATGTTCCCTCAGGCTTGTCCCTTGCTTTCCTTGCATTATGGAATTAGTGTGTTTTCATGTAGCCCTATAAGATTTTATTCAAGGTATGAATTGGAAAATATTTAAATGTTAGAACTGTTGTCATGGATACCAAAGCACACCACTATCTTACATTTTCCAATCATTCATACTTTATGAGTAGTGGTTCATAATCTAAGGCCGGTATTCATAGTCGGCGACTTAAGAACCGACTTTATAAAGCTGAACTTATTTGACAAGTCTACTTATATGTTTTTCGTATTCATAGTCTTCTTTAAAGTCGTACTTTATTAAGTCTGACTTCATAAAGCTCTACTTATTCTACATACTAAAGTCGAACTCAATAATATGAAAAATCACGCGTTCACTGCCGTAACAATTGAATTAGCCAATCGTGTTTAAGATTTTTTCAGATTTTATGTAAAGCAAAGCCAACTGAGTACGTATTTCGCTGTCGTGATATAAAAATAGAGACGGCGCTGTGCATTGTAAACAAAGAATTCAATTCATCCAGTCATATTATGCAGCGTGTAAGTAAGCTGATCAATAGTTTCTTTACAATATTCTGTGTATATATATTAGCTTGGACATTGTTCTGAATTAAGACCGGTACGCTTATACATTTATTTCGATATTAACTGAGTTCTAGAAAGATTGAATACAGCTTAGGAAGCTTTGGGCCGATATGAAATACCATCAGAGAGAAATACCGATGAAAGATAGGCGATTGATATTTCCAAAATTGTGTCTTCTTGAAACGAAATCTCTTAATAAATTCATTATCACTGTAGAATTTGAAAATAGATTCATCATGTTTCGCAAATAACGCTTTGGGGAACGAGTTTATTCTAATAACCTCGCCAAGGACCTAAAAATCACTGTCTATGGTTCAGGCTTAAACTGAAATAAGTCAGGGGGACCCTTGACTTGATAAAGTATGACTTATTTCGACAAATAATCCCTGCTACTGTAATAACAGCTTCAGTAATCGTCAACCCATAATGATGGGATCTTTTATATCTTCTAGGAGGCCAACTAGACACTATCACCTGGATTTTTCGCGAAATTGCTTATAGTCCGCATAGTAATACGGCAATAAGAACAGGCCAAATCCGGTAAGGTGTATTTGAGTTATCGCGCTTACAGACACACGGACGGGCGGACAGACATTTTCTAGTCCCCACACAATCTCATAAAGTACCATACTGGCACTTAATAACAGGTGTGGGGGGTTTCTCCACTCCCTCAGTCTACGTTATAACTTTGTTCTGTAAAAAGCAACAGAAACATTGTCTTTCGTCTTTTAATAGAGGTAGAATTTACATTGACGTTCAGAGCTTTAATGTATTTTCCTAGAAAAAACCTGTCTTAAGATGGTAGTTGTTAAAATGCATGTTTTAATAAGTGCCAGTATGGTACTTTATGAGATTGTGTGTGGGGGACGAAAAATGTCTGTCCGTCTGTCTGTCTGTCCGTGTGCCTGTACGCACCATAAATCAAATACGCTTTATCGGATTTTTATAAAACTTTGTATATACATTTATAATGTCCATGGGAAGACGTCTGTTGATATTGGACCAAATCGGTTGGCCGGTACCAGAATAATGCCCAATTTAGTGCATTTTTATGGTATTATATAACAGAAGGCCCCATAACTCAAATATGCTTTATCGGATTTTCATGAAACTTGGTATACACATTTATAATGTCCTTGGGAAGACGTCTGTTGATATTGGACCAAATCGGTTGGCCGGTACCAGAATAATGCCCAATTTAGTGCATTTTTATGGTATTATATAACAGAAGGCCCCATAACTCAAATATGCTTTATCGGATTTTCATGAAACTTGGTATACACATTTATAATGTCCTTGGGAAGACGTCTGTTGATATTGGACCAAATCGGTTGTCCGGTACCAGAATAATGCTTATCAAACGACACCGTCAAACTGACTGAGTTGGCTAAATGGTAACCCCTTGGAATCGGATTCTGGGGGTCCCCGGATCAAATCCCGGAGTCGGCCGATTTGACATGGATTTTTTAATTTTATTTTTTATTTTTATGTGAGTGCGCGATTGTCAAGGTATCACAAATCTGTAGTACTGCAGACACTGGTCGATTTTAATCTGATTAGAAAAACTTATTTTCTGCATATCATAATTGCAATTATAATTGATTCAACAAAGATATACTGGCACTTTGTTATATCAGTTTACCTGATTTTATTGTATTTACTGATTGGTTTATTTCAAAGACAATGGCAAGAAACAAAGATATTTTAACTCGCTGGTGAAATTAGACTAAGCAAGGAGGATGCTCAGTATGCATGGGTGGGGAGCCGGGGACGAATCTAATCTTTTCCTGTTCGCTCCCTCGGGACCCCGCTCTTGACTTTCTCCTTGTAGTACAATCACAACAGTTTTCTTATCTGTCTGTACTGTACATATTGTCAGCTGTGACCCAGATTCACTGTCTCTATGCAATGTTTGATGGGATTGTATTTCAGTCATGGCCTTCTAATTAATAAAAACTATAACAGGCCATGCTTATTAATTATAGCATGCATTGGTTATTGTTACTATGGCAACAGATAATGATTCTGATGGGATTGCATTTTAGTCATGGCCCTCTACTTAAATAAAAATGATATCAGGCCATGCTTAAGTAAAAGAGACTGATTAGAGCATTGTTGCTATAGTAACCAAAAATAACTTAAATAAGTCTGTTCGTTTTTCGTTTAAAATAAACGCTTTCGTGAGCCATATTATTATACTTTATCGTTTAAAAGTTCTTCTTCCTCTTATATAAATATATTTCCTGGTATTATCTCCATTTCTGTTTTTCTTCCTCTATAGACTATGTATAGCCTATGCGAGAAAGTAAAAATAACAATTTTTTACCACGCAGTAAAACCAGAGCCATAATTTCCAGGAATCTTCGTTGTGATTGGCTGAATGTGGTCTCTGCGTTAATATAGCGATGGATAGCCTTGTTACCATGACAACAGATACAGCTGGCAGTGGAATGGCCATCGTGTATTGACAGTTGAATATCTGCTCTTAATTCTATTATTGTACTCAATTGAAACAGAACAACATCTGGTCCGGTTGTAACCATGACAACAGAAGCGAGTTTTATGTTCAGGAGGCCGAGGAGGAATGGCAGGCATTCTCTCCTCCTTCCTTGCTTTTCGCTAACTTTTTGTTTTCCCCTCTGGAATGTATTTAAAGCTTGAGACTGACGGATTCTCTTGTCGTTCTGTTCAAATAAACTACAGTTGCGGTTGTTCAGAACACACTGGGCGCCTCTGTTATCATTTTAACACTTGTGAAACATTATACTTGTTTACCTCTGCGAATTCTGGGTAAAATACCCAGAGCGAGGTATCAGTCAAACTATTCTTTTTTTCACTCCATGTCGATTAATTTGCGTATCGTTGAGTTTTTATAAGAATTTTGGCTAAAATGTTTTTCCGCTTAATTTGACGAAACTTTAAACTTCCGAGAATACTAGTGTAAGAAGACCAGGGCCCTATTTCATAAAACTCTACAGGTGTGACAAATACGACAATTATGTCAAGTCTGACAAATTTGTCAGTATGTCACGACAATTGTATTTTTCATAAATATTACAACTTTTCCTTACATTACAGGCAAATTAATGTAAATTGTCAGACTAAAAGAACCCATTTCATAAACGCGACAATTTTATGTCAAACCTAAAGATTACTTTAGTACACTGTAGATGGCTCTCACATTCGTGTCTCAACATCGAATATGATACCTAAGCAATCGATTATTACTATCGAAAATAATTGAATTATATTTCTCTTTTAATACAAAGTCACTGAAATTGAAAGTTAGGTTAATCCATTGCCTAAAAACACCGGGTGGTTTCATGTCTATTTCTTCACCACTTTCACTACTACCAATATCACTACTACTAGTGTTCATTATTAACAAGACAATTTAGCAAGTTTATTAACAAAGTTTGAATCACAAAAAACTGTTTGCCAAGTTATGCCACACATTTACATAACCTACTGACTTGGCCTACATTGCCTGTCACTTCTGTAATGACAATTCTACATTTTTTGTAAATTTGTAAATATGTCAGCAAAAATTAATGTTTCATAAATGAAAGGTATCCTAAGATTTGACATATTTGTCAGACTTTTAGGGCCTACCTGTAAACTAAAAAGTTTTGAGAAACAACAATATGTAAAATTGTCATACAAATCTACAAAATTGTCATGACATTTATGTAAAGTTGTCAGCTTTTATGAAAAACACAATTGTCAAAATGTAAACCTGTAAGACAATTTTATGTCACCTGTCACCTGTAAAATTGTAAATTTTATGAAATAGGGCCCAGGGGGGACATACAGCTTTCGGTGAAATTCATTGTTGAGAAGTAGGTGAATGTCATTATTATTTCTCTCATCTTAAGTATGACGCGGCAGATAGGCTACCTGGAAGCCAAGAAGATTTTATAGATGTATGTAAACTGAAAATATTTTTTGATCACATCATTACAAACAAAAATCTAGAATAGAGTAGAATAATAATCAGGGCCCGGATTCTAATGACATGTCATCTTTTTATTGATGCTGCACAGACATTGCCAACTTGTGAATAAATCCTAATCATGGCATCTAGATTATAGAAATGCATTTTTATTAGGTCATTTTTTGTCATTTTATGCAATTTTATATTTTTAGGGCATTTATTTCAATTTTAGGTCATTATTTTGTCATTTTTGTGCCATTTGTTTCCTTATTTAGTCATTTTCATGTATTTACATTGAGTGTATTCACTTTTTTTCCGTCGCTAGCGGTGCTGTATTTTGAAGGGTTGTTTGTTTAACGCAGGAAGGAAAAATTCGGCGTTGTCATGTCTCAGTCGGAAATGAGAATCAAAGAAACGCCAAAATTTTGTATTATATTACTATTGTTATTAGATTGACTTGGCACCAGAGTCTGCCACCTGCTTGGATTTGAGAGTACAAACTACTGTTTACCCTCAATAAACAACAATGCAATCCGGCAGACCACAAAAGGAAATGCCGAATTTTGACTCACCAGTGCCTCAGTGCCAGTATAAATTTCCGTGAGAAAAGAACATTCACACCATTACAGTTATTCACAGTTTTTACAATTATGTACAAGCTCGTCTATAACTTTGTGCGTACAATAATAATTTTTTCTAAATAAAATATGAGTTTTAGGTCATTTTTTATGATTATTAAGTCATTTTCTTTAAAATTTAGGGTCATTTTATAGGTCATTTTTCAAACAATTTTAGGTCATCAGAATCCGGGCCCTGATAATAATAATTGTAAACATTGTAAACAAAAATCTAGAACTCAGTAGACAATTCATATAGACTATTAGAAATTTCTCCACGTCAAGCACTAGAGAACATTTCAAGCTTCAAAATTACACCAAAATCACCTTGATATGTTAATTTATAGAAACATTATGATGTTTGAAATCATTGAATACCAAGCGATTTACTACTTACGGCAGGGCGAGTAAAGCTTTACACGCCCTGCTTAGCCTACGGTAAATTGAGAGGAAAGCAAAACTTGTTTCAAAATGCATTGAAAATACATGTCGGGATAAACACGAAAATAGGAAGTTCAAACAGTTCATACTTACACTTACTAACTAGTGTATTAGTGATAATTAGACTTCGGACTTTTAAGTCGCTAAAAATGCTGTTTTAAGTACCTAAAATAGGCTCTAAAAATTGGAAAATAGGTTCTAAAAATCGTAAAATAGTCACTTATAAAATCGTTAAGTTGCCTATTTTCTGAAATATCTCAATTTCAATGCAGAATATTATATTTATTGAATTAACCATTAATCAATAATTATGATAAAAACACAGAAATAGGCCTATGGTACACAGAATTATGTAGACCTATTACTAGGGCCTGTATTAATACCATAACAGTGAAAACCTAATTCCTGCGCCCAGAAGTTACGGACGCTAGCATATGCAACCCCTTGTATCCCTCAGTGATTCAGAGATTTTTTTTTTGTTTTTTTTGTTTTTTTGTTTGTTAATCTGGAGGAAAACACTACATTTTCTTGGGAATTCCAAGGATTTTTTCTACTGAAGACGAAACATTCTTTACTATTTAACCACGCCATAAAATATGTGTCATGCAGCCTACTGCAGATACCGAGCTAAAAATTTTGTACGAACTGATAATAAATGCTAGAATTTATAACAAAAAACAACTTATTTTGAACTTTAAGAGGAAAAACAAGCAAAAAAGGCAATATTAGGCTCTAACGTAAAAATAGGCTGTTTTAGGTCCTATAAAAATATCAGTTTTAGGCATAGTGGCTTATGAAACATGCATATACAAGTTTTCGTCCATATATCACTTAAGGATTACATTAGGTTTATACCTAAAATCCGAAGTCTAGTGATAATTAATAGTTAATATTAGAAGTTTTAGCAGAGATAAAAATTAAAAATACTAAATTTGATAGCTGGGCAAGAGGCATGGCAAAAAGAAGCTTTTTAGAAAAAGGGCTCTATCTAACGAACTAGCAGTCAGAATTTAAAAATCAATATATGAAATGAAAAATAAAAGAACTGTCTAAGTACGCCATTTTCAAAAAATGGAAATTTTCTGAATTTTTTTTTGGATTTCTTGGGTGTACATATATCTTAAATACGTCCTTCCGTAGGAGTATAAAAAATAAGAATAAAAATTAAAAAAAAACTCGTTCGTACTGGTGCACGCTCTAGTAGTGAGGGATTTAATTTGTTTAATTTCAAACTCTGGTATGTTGAAATGAAGATAGCTTCCTGGATTCTGAATAATATTTATTTGTTTTCATCCTTTCCAATCTCTTATCACGACTAACTTACAAGTGTGTATCTAATATTGTCATTAGGAAACGTGTGTCTTTCAACATCACCTGCTCTGATTGCGTTATTATTTTGTTTCACTTTACCACCAGATTATCTATTTTCCCCTGCAGTCTCAACCAAGACAACAGGGGCTTCGATAACAACACTTCTCTTACTCAATATCATAAAGTTCACTACATTGTGTTTCATCTTTCATTAATGATGTTTTCTCTCTGCATATTCTTGGAATGCAATGTTTAATTAAATGAGGGAATATCTCCCAATAGAAATTCTGTAATTCTCATTACGTGATCATCCGTTGCTATAGTAACAATCTATACAACCTCTTTTACTTAAGCAAGGCCTTTTATAATTTTCATTTAAGTAGATGGCCATGACTAAAATATAATCCCATCACAATCAATATCTGTTGCTATGGTAACAATAAACAACGCAGGCTCGAATCAATCTCTTTTACTTAAGCATGGCCTGTTGTAATTTTTATTTAAGTAGAGGGCCATGACTCAAGTGCAAAACCCATCACAGTCATTATCTGTTGCTATGGTAACAGAAAAAAATCTCTTTTACTTAAGCATGGCCTATCTCGCTTATAATAGCATTTATTAGTGGCGTCTTTTATTCATTTTCGTAGTTTTATTCATTGACTTAACTTACATGTTTATTGGTTCAAATATTCGCTGAATAATCACAATAAATGCAATTCGAGGTTCGGGTTTTCTCAAAATAAATCCCGGACCTCTCGTGACTTGTCTATGATAACATGATGCGTACAATACTGTTGTCAAGTGAAGTGTGATTTGGATTTGAAGTAAAACTTCTTTAGTGGCGGTAGAGGGTGAATCGGGAAAATCAGTCACACTAAAACCGTCACGAAATCAGTCACAATCAGTACTTCCTCAATGGCAATAGACAATTCCTAACCAATCTAAAGGTATATTATCTATTTTATGGAACCCGGAGGTTCATTACCGCGCAAATCCAAAATTAAAAATCCAAAATTAAAAAATACAAATTTACAAATTTAAAAAACAAAATAAAAAATTAAAACATCCAAAAATCCAAAATTTAATAAATAATAAATTCTAAAATTTAAAAATAAAAAAATTTATAAATCGAAAATACCAAAATTGAAAAATCTAAAAATCCAAAATTGAAAAAACGAAAATACAAAATTAAAAATCCAAAAAATAAAAAATTCAAGGAATCAAAATTAAAAAAATCCAAAATAAAAAAAATTCAAAGATCCAAAGATCCAAAATAAAAAAAATTAAAAATCAAAAATTAAAAAATACAAATTTCTAAAATTTAAAAAACAAAATTAAAAATTATAACATCCAAAAACTCAAAATTTAATAAATAATAAAATTTAAAATTTAAAAATAGTTTTACTTCTGTCGCGTGGCATTCCACGCACTCTTTTTTTTCATTTTTTTCGGTTTTGTTACTTCTTTGTTGAACAGAACTTCCTCACATTGGTCTGAGCAGACAGCAGTGCTGTTAAGTTGATAGTGATGATGAATTATAGTGACACGAATCCGACCACTCCTTAAGACCTCTCCCACACACAATCCAGCGCTTTCTTCACATTATCTTCTATAAATGTAGCGGTCTAGGAACTTTATGTTCATTGCCTTCATTCAGATAGAAATCAGTTGCATACACTGATTTTGTATAAATAGTTTTAGTATTACATTAAACAATAATATTAATATTACACTAATATACAGGGTGTTAATGAATAACACCGAATTATTTTATCTGTGTATTGAGGGGTCTTACACAAGCAACTTTTTATTAGGGAATTTTTGCTCTATGACGTAAAATGTGTTTGCTACAGGGCATTAAAGTAATTACAATTTGGTGCTCATAAGTCAATAATGAAGCAAAATAGGGTTAAAAATTTCATTAAATTGACGTCAAGCCTCAGACTCTCCGTTAGCATTATTATTGATATAGTACGGCCATGAAAACAACACTTATTAGGCATTTTCTCTGTGCCTGTATAAAAAGACAATTTTCATCCAGCATAATGACTAGTGCATTCGGCCTGCTATGATTAGGTCTACGTCTTAACTGATCGGAGGATGTGGTTATGGTTAGCAACACGGCTTTGTTGCAGTCTAGTGATGATTTTCCATTTAAAAAGTATGTGACCGTTAATTAGTCGTTACTCCGGTACCGGTCAACCGATTCCGTCCAAAATCAGTAGGCTTCTTCCCATGGACGTTATAAATGTGTATGCCGAGTTTCATGAAAATCCGTTGAATGTAAATCCGTTGAATCGTATTTGAGTTATCGCGCGTACAGACAGACGGACAGACATTTTCCCGTCCACCACACAATTTCATATAGTACCATTCTGGCACTTAATAATAAAATTATTTAATCCATGCACTTTATGTAAAAACGATGTCAGTGTTAATGGATTTAATGTTCTAATTATTTTTATGTTAAATAAATTATTTAGATTAAACATTTAAGACTCACGCGAAGCCGCGGGCACCTGCTAGTAATGTAATAAAAAAATCTGATGTGAAAGTCACATAACTTCCTCTGCCCAAATAAAAGTTAGCAGTATTCACATATCCTTTTACAGAATCGCAAGACACAATTTTACGCTAATTATCCTATAAATACCTCTTCTTTCAATGATGCGACTAAAAGCGCAGGCTATATAACAAACTTAAAAAAAAAAAAAGAACAAGTGACTGCAGACGTTTATTGAACTAAAGAATAATTTCCGAAATTTATCGAATATTTCCCTCAGATACTTCTTTACTCTATACCTGGCCAACAATACATCTTTCTCACTTCACATTCTTATATAGAATAAGAGGCCGTGAAAGAGCGCGTATTCAGTTGTTCATCACGCAAGACAAAATTTCTACAAACAGTGGGTGAACAGTGGGTGGCTTGTAACTACCCTCAGAGAATTTTTTCTAAAAAAAGTTTCAAATAAAAGTTTTAGCTCTCAGTAAAAGGAACACATGTGCAAATTTTAAAGAAAATCGTTAGAGCCGTTTTCGAGAAAATCGCGAAAAACGAAAATTTCTTCATGTAAAGTCCCCTTAAAAACAAGAGAAATTTGTCGCCAATCTTCGAATCACATCTTCAGAAGGTACCTGACCCAAATACGAAATTTTGTTTTCATACGATTCTCCGTTTCGGAGCTAGCCTGTTCACAAACTTCCACACAGACAGACACACAGACAGACACACACACAGACACACACACAGACATGTTTCCAAAAATAGTATTTTTGGATTCAGGGGGCCTTGAAACGTGTATATATGCTAAAAAATCAACTTCGATTTTTAGGGTCGAAAACAATACTTCCTCTACCTATAGTACCTATGGTACGGGCAGTGGAAGTAATAATGGAGAATAGCACTATTATAATGCATGTAAGATTTACAGAATAGGGTACAATAAATAAGCTTTGAACCTAATCATTGCATTAACTGTTTTCTTTGCGGTCCGACTTCGGTTAATATTTTGTGTGAGAAATTGTCTCTCGTGCTAAAGGGGGAAAAAAATTTAATCTTCTTGTGAATTGATTAAATCAGAAAACTGATGTTTTAACAAAATCAATATTAATAGTCAAATCAATAGTGCAAGACATTCCGCAGAACTGGCGTTGATCAAAGTGGAGTGGATGATATGAAAGCACTCCAATCTCTTGGCTGGGCGTGGTGGTGGTGGATCACAGCGGGAGGGGAAACACAAAAAAATAGTTCCCTTGTTATTTTCAAGGTTCCACCGCCTTCTCAACTCTCGTTCCCGTTATTTCTCCCCCTCCCCCCCTTCTGGTATAAAAATAGCCCACGAAGTGATGAATGTCTCGGATGCACAGGGAAATGCAACGCTAACAAAGAATAGGTTGGCACTTCTCCACATGATGGACTGCAGGAATTTAATAAACCCGTTGGACATTTCCCTTTTTGAACTTGCTTTTGTTTGATGCTATTCCAGAGCCTTCTTACTTCAGCTGGAAACTTAATTACCATGGTTACCGTCGTGGAGGTCAGTGTGGGCTTTGTGTGGCTCATTAGTTAATTAGTGGCAGCGAAAGTATTGTTATTAAGCTTTCACATTAACAATAGCGCTGATTTCCCTCTGTATTCAATTACTCTGACAAAGAATTGAATAGTTAAAAAAAAAAACAAAAAAAGGAGGGACTAATTTATAGTGAATTGTGTCCGCGTTGGGTTGCCATATGTAGATCTGGTTTATATATTTTAAAGCTGAAGCAGAAGTTTAGTAAATTATTTTTCCTTTAATATATTATATATATATATATATAATATAATTTATTAGTTAGGCTATATAATAACTAAAATAAAATCAGGTAAACTGATACAACGAAGTGCCAGTATGTTTTTGTTGAAACAATTATAATTGCAATTATGATATACAGAAAATAAGTTTTTCTAATCAGATTAAAATCGTCCAGCGTCAGCTGTACTGTACAGATTTGTGATACCTTGACATTCGCGCACTCACATAAAAATAAAAAAATCCATGTCAAATCGGCCGGCTCCGGGATTTGATCCGGGGACCTCCAGAATACGAGTCCAAGACGTTACCATTTGCCCAACTCAGTCAGCTTGACGGTGTCGTTTGACAAGCATTAAGTGAAGGAATAGTGTTAAATGTCAAATTATACTGGTAGACAAAAATTAAAAAAAACATGTGACCTTTAATTAGTCGTTACTCCGGTACCGGACAACCGATTTGGTCCAATATCAACAGACGTCTTCCCATGGACATTATGAATGTGTACACCAAGTTTCATCAAAATCCGATAAAGCTTATTTGAGTTATGGTGCGTACAGACACGCGGACAGACAGGCAGACGGACAGACATTTTTTCGTCCCCCACTTAATAAAGGGTATATAATAAAGGGCACTTAATAAAGGGTATAAAACAAGGCAAGAAATTTTCTTCATGTATAATGACACTAAAAGTAAGAGAAAGACGTTTTCCTGTAAAACCCAAATGATTAATAATTAGATTCCGGATTTCTAAGCAAAATGCATATTTATTTTCAGGCTCAAAACATAAGTTAAGCAGAAATGTTATCTCTATATATATAAAAGGCTTTATCCTGACTGACTGACTGACTGACTGACTGACAGGAATCAACGTAGAGCTTAAAGTATAACAGGTAGAGACTTTGAATTTTGACAGTACCTTCGTTTCATAATGTAGGTGCTCACTAAGAAAGGATTTTGAAAAATTCTGATTTTAAATGCCAAAAATCAAATGTTTTTGAGAATACTTAATCCCTTCTTACACCGAATTATCGAATCCGAATCACATTTGACATTAAAACATATTGTTGCCAGTGGGTTTCAGTTGGGTTTGGAATTAAATTAAATGGAAGTTTGACAATTACAGTTGGCTTTGTCTATTTTTGGCATACCTTGGAAATTAAACTTTCGCGATCACTTGAATGTTGTAAGCCCTAAATATGGTCAAACATTGTTTTATTTGGACGAAACTCACTATAAAGAGGTTTTTTTGGGCCAAGGAACTCGAATCTGAGGTCGCTTTTATCAGGCGACGCTATCTAATCGTGGTATGTAGTCCACGTGATTTAGGTGTTAATAAATATAATGATTTAACTATTATGCTCATAATTTTTAATTTTTTAAATAATTATCGCGGGCGAAGCCGCGGGCACCTCCTAGTATTTCATAAGACACTCCTTGACAAGCAATTTTAACTTTATTTCATACAGTTTATTTTGCTTATTCTGAGAGAAAAGCCTATTTTTCTTGCTTATTTTATGAATTTGAATTAAAATTAATTTTCGCTTCAAACTGTCACATTAAAAGTTCTTATTTCACGTTATTTCTTTTGTCAGTTAATAGATTCATTGAATAATTCAGGTTATAAAACACCCTGTCAGATTACTAAAATTTTAAACTTGTTCAGAGGAATATTAAGGAAAGGACCATAACTATACTGAAAAACAGAATGTCGTGAAAAGCCAACAAAATTCCCTAGAGTTTCTAGAATTTCAAAACACTACACCATTTCAACCTCAATTTCGGAAAAAGTAATTTCAATTTCGGAAAAAGTAATTTCAAATTCGGAAAAAGTAATTTCAATTTCGGAAAAAGTAACTTCAATTTCGGAAATACGAGGGCTATTTTTTAAAGCATTCGATGGGGCATAAAATGAAAACCACAGTGAAAATCAAAACTGTTTTATTGGGAACATTTAGGTACACCTTCTAGCTACTTCTCTACATAATCTCGCTCCGATTGAGTCATTTGTCTTAGCGTGGTACCAACTTTACTATACCCTCTTCACAGCCCTCGCATTTCCGAAATTGAAGTTACTTTTTCCGAAATTGAAATTACCTTTTCCGAAATTGAAGTTACTTTTTCCGAAATTGGAATTACTTTTTCCGAAATTGAAATTACTTTTTCCGAAATTGAGGTTGAAAAGGTGTAGATTTTCGAAATATCATCAGAAAAAAAAAAAAATTTTCGTTGCTACCCCAAAAGACTGGAAGTACAAGAATATAAAACTTTATTATCAGAAGTGCGTGATCTGGTATGTCGCACCCCCTCTTCCCATCTGTTTGGGGATGAGTGCGTGTGAATGAATACAATATTTATCGATCCCTGGAATGTTATGCTGTATCTGGCAATCTTCAGCCTCAATTCTCTCACAAGCTTGTGCTACAGTGCGTTCCTCAAGTTCAGTTTAGTTTTTGCTAGCTGGAGTAATGGATGGCCGTGATAGCGTTGCCATAGTAACCCTGGCTGGATAATTCATTATGAAACTAATAAATTACATAAGGCTTTGGAAAACACATTCCGTTGCCAAGCGACGTGTATATGTGTGTACTGTGTATGACAGAGAGGGGTAGAGAGAAGGGAAAACGGAAGACAACTTTTAAATAAATTTCTTATGTCGAGTCAGGCCTAAACCCTGTGTTTATCCTTTGCCTTCACCTGGCATCGAAACCAAGTCTCAGACATACCATCTTAGCAAATAGAGCTTACGACTTCCTAAAGTATAGTCTGCACCAAAAATACTTGCCGCACTGTGACAACTAAACAGCGGCAATTCTATTTATGCTGATCGTGTTTTTTTTTTCTGCTGGCAAGTGTTCCACGTGATTTCCCCGCAGTACAAACAATTACGTCCTGCTGGTGCCAAGTTTCCACCCAGAATATAATTATCTTCATTTTAGTGTACATTTCTATCACACTGACTGTTCTCTTGCTGGAATCTTGTTGCCATAGCCACCACAATACAGGAGGCCGAGGAAAATAATTTATATTTTTACAGGGTGTGGAATGAATCTTACTTCCTTTACCCCTACCGTATGTACTATAGGTAGAGAAAATATTGGGTTCCATCCTGAAATTCAATTTTTAGTTTTAAACATATAGGCTACTAGCTTAAAAGACCCGGCGTCGCCCGGGTTTTGTATTTTGTAATTGGAAATTAACTTATGAAGGATTTTCAATTTTAAATTCTAGGTCCTTATATAGGCATTTATAATTTGAAATAGGAAGAACGACTTATTACACTCAAACTATTCCCTCAGAAAACGCTTGATATAGTTTTTTATGGCTCATAGAGGATCTAGAATGTTGCATCCCATCGCTTGTACAGTGCACAGCAAGCCTGGTAGAGGTTTAAATAAGAAGAAACAGAAATTCCTGTAACATAAAATTGTAATATCGAGGCGGGAAATTTCCCACTCTTATGTTACCATAAAGCCGTTTTGGAGATGAAATTAAACAGAAAGCATTATCACTTTCCTACTTCTCTCTCCAAAAACCTGCGATAAAAATATAATAATATACACATTACCATACCTCGTTTTGTTTTCTCTATGTCCAGGGTAGAGAAAGTTATGTGATTCCATTATTTTAGTGGATTTCATTCTGTAATATTTATTTATAACATGAATTATTTTGATAACTTCTCTTATTTGTCAAAAGTGCATTTCATTTGTTTTTTCCAAGCCCACCTGATACCATTTGGCAACAATATATTCTGTGATTTGGAATTGATAATTCTATGTAAAAAGGGATTAAGTATTTTCAAAAACATTTAATTTTTGGCATTTAGAATCAGAATTTTTCAAAATCCTTTCTTAGTGAGCACCTACATTATGAAACGAAGGTACTGTCAAAATTCCAAGTCTCTACCTGTTATAGTTTAGGCTGTACGTTGATTCCTGTCAGTCAGTCAGTCAGTCAGTCAGGACAAAGCCTTTTATGTATATATATATATATATATATATATATAGGCTATACACGTTTTGAGGTTCCTTAATCCAAAAAATGCTATTTTCAGAAACCTGTCTGTGTGTGTTTGTGAACATAATGTATATTTGCGTTAGATATCATCTGAGGATGTGATACGAAGATTGGACGACAAGTTAGGCCTACTACCACTTTAGAGGAAGAAAATTTCCCTCCAAAACCAAAATCCTGGCTGCGTGTAGCTGACAGAATGTAGAAGTAACCTCCTCTAAGCATGGGGAGATATGATGATGATAATAATAACAATAATAGACTAATAGCACAGTATAGGTATTAATACAATAGAGAAACTGTGTGTTAAAAGTCCTATAACATGTTAACTGGACGCCACTAGCGCTCCATGTGGAGAGTATCTAAAACTACGAGGAAGAATCAAAGGAAAACTGCAATTGATTTTTTTCCCCATTATTTTTCTACAGGAAGAATGTTTGCTTGTACATTATTTTTCTACATAGTCCCCTTCCAGTACAATACACTTATACCATCAGATTGGAAGTGCTTCGAAACCGCATGAGAAAAAATATTTTGGTTGACGCTGTAGCCACTCGTTCACCGCCGATTGGACGTCTTCATCAGACTTGAACTTCTGCCCTCAAAGGTGCTTCTTTAATGGACCAAAGATGTGGAAATCTGATGGTGACAAATCTGGCAAGTACGACAGATGTGGGAGGCACTTGAAGCATGTGTCGTCGATGGTTTTCATGGTTGCACGAGCAGCGTTATCATGTTGAAGCAAAACACCTGCTCTCAGCAATCCCCTTCGCTTTGTCACCATCAGAATTCCAAATCTATGGTCCTTTAAAGGAGCTGCTTGGAGAGCAGAAGTTCAAGTCTGATGAAGATGTCCAATCGATGGTGCACGAATGGCTACAGCGTCAACCAAAACATTTTTTTCTCACGCGGTATCGAAGCACTTCCTATCCGATGGCGTAGGCTAAATGCATTGAACTGGGAGGGGACTATGTGGAAAAATAATAAAGTGCATAATATTCTTCTTTAGGCCTATTGCAAATCTGAACTTTAAGTATAAGAAATAAAATAACTTAGGTATTATAATAGGCCTAAAAGAACAGGTAAATCATACCTAAAGAACTGTACATAAGCTTAGTATTTGTCCTTTAAAATCATCATTTAAATTATGATATTAAAGAGTAGTCTTTGGATAAACTATTTGAGTATTTATAGAGAGTGTATTTTGTTTCTCTATGTTATATGGCAAAATACGACTTCAATTGTAGGTCTGTCTACCCTCAATTACTGCAGGATGACTCCATTAAACAAAACAAAAAATCCTGGATCATATGGAATTGAGAACACCGTCGGTACAGCATTTTTAATTAACGAGTTTTTATAGGAATTCATAAACTGGCTGTTTTCTATGTGTTCCAAGCGTAGACGGCAATTTTCACTCAAATGTTTTACATGTTTATTAGTAGGTCTTCTCGCCGGTCAGTGACCCATTTTTACTCCAGCGTGAAATATAAAAATATCCCATTAAAGTTGAAACATAACCACACCAGAATCACGAGTAAGCCAGTAGGCCTACAATAAATATTACTTTTTCTTACATTTCTGGACCTTTTATGAAAGTGAAGAATGCAATTCAGGATTTCAACCTTTATTAAGTGCCAGAATGGTACTTTATGAGATTGTGTGTGGGGACGGAAAAAAGTCTGTCCGTCCGTCCGTCCGTCCGTGTGTCTGTACGCGCCATAACTCAAATAAGCTTTTTCGGAATTTCATGAAACTTGGAAAACACATTTATAATGTCCATGGGAAGAACCCTATTGATATTGAACCAAATCGGTTCACCGGTACCGGAGTAATGCCCAATTTAGTGCCTATTTTAATAGATTATATTAGAAAGGCGACATAACTCAAATACGCTGTATCGGATTTCCATGAAGCTTGGTATACGCATTTATGACGTCCATGAAAAGTATCCTATTGAATTTGAACCTAATCTGTTGACCGGTACCGGAGTAAAACCCAATTTAGTGTCTATTTTAAAGGCGCAATAACTCAAATACGCTTTATCGGAGTTTTATGAAACTTCGTGTACGCATTTATAATGTCCATGGGAAGACGTCTATTGATATTCGACCAAATCGGTTGGCCAGTACCGGAATGATGCGCAATTTAGTGCCTTTTATGTTAATATATAAGAAGTCGCGATAACTCAAATATGCTTTATTGGATTTTCCTGAAACTTTGTATACCCATTTCTAGTGTACATGGGAAGACGTCTACTGATATTGGACCAAATGGGTAGACCGGTACCGGAGTAAAACCCAATTTAGTGTATTTTAAAGACGCGGTAACTCAAATACGCTTTATCGAAGTTTTATGAAACTTCGTATGCGCATTTATAATGTCCATGGGAAGACGTCTATTGATATTCGACAAAATCGGTTGTCCAGTACCGGAATGATGCCCAATTTAGTGTCTTTTATGTTAATATATAAGTAGTCGCCATAACTCAAATATACTTTATTGGAACTCTAGATGCTCAGTTGTTTTCAGCCACAACTAGCTGCATAGTCAACTGTCTGTCAGCGAAACAAGGCCCTCTTCTATCGGATTACAAAAACAATTGAAATTCACAGCATGAGAATACTATATTAGAATTCATAACAGATTTTAAATATTTAATTCTGTTATTTAAAATAGTAATATTGTTCATTATACGTTGACAGTTGCAGCTCGCATTTGTTTATTGCCCTGCAGTCTGCACTCGCCTGTCCTGTAGATTTATTGTTCTAACAACACTGCACATGTTTATTAGTTTGTTCGGGAGCTAAAGGTCCTGGGTTCAACTGCTGTCGCAGGTCGTGACCTCACACTGTCACGTGGTCTTATTGTACTTCATTTTTGTTCTCTCTTAATCTTTTCACTGCTGTTGACGTATGCGACACCGAAAAAACTGCATTTAAAAACAGAAATATGAAATTAATAGAGGAATGTTTTATGTTAAATTACGAAAAATTTTATCCTTATGTTAGAATTGCTATTCATAAAAACCAGTTATTCTATTGAAATTCTTTACACTGATTTGAAATTTGTATCCCGGTGATGTAATTGGATGGATGATTGTATTAATATAAATTCAATTCTCAATGAATTAACAATTTTCGAAGTTCAGTGGTTGAAATTTAATTGCCGAAAATCAATTTTAGTTACAGAAATTTCACTTTTTTGTACGGATTGAACATCAGTAGTTAAAACATCGACGTTAAAATCAGCAGTAACTTAACGATCGATGTGACGATAATATCGACCTTGGCGAAATCCAAAAAACAGGTGGCCCCTTAAGCTCCCCCCATTCGATATTCACATTTGCAAGGACTGTGTGATGTATTTTGTTTCTTAGCGAAGAAGGATGACCAACTGTCCTTGTATATTGTCGCAAGTGCCTTGTACCAACTGACCTTGTATAGTGTCATTAACTCATTATACTTCCCGCGAGGTTTGTCAGCCTGTCTCCAGTCGTCTAGCGGAATGACGTCACACCTCCAACATCCAATCACGGGTTTCTACATAATACGAGAACAGAACAATTCGCTAGATCGTTGTATAAAAGAAAGTGCACCATTTTGGGTGCGTTGGACGGGATACCACTATTCCAAGGTGCGCCCTGTTTTTGGCATTTTCCCTCGACTTAAAACATCGATGTATTTAGACGGAAAACATCGATATACATATTTTTTAAAGTTATGGTTTCAGAAAATTAGGCAAAATTCATTTTAAAAAACTGAAATATTTCTATGAAAACTATCGATGTAAAAAAAAATCAATGTTTTGGAAAATTAGACTGTTTTGAATAAGTTGCATCTTAGAACCAAGGTATGACTATTAATCTATTTTTTGTTATAAAAACATCGATGTAGAAAACATTGATCATCGTGTTTTGAAAACATCGGCCGTCGATGCTTAACAATATTTCGAGGTCATGTTCTATCTAAATAATGTGGGAAAATCACTTTTAGTTATACAAATTTCACTTTGTTGTAATTGAAAATCAGTAAACCCTACCAAAAGTTTTTTACTTTCTCTGCCCATAGCCTACCATATGTACTATACGTACAAGATGATTTCCGTTCTACCCCGAAATTCCATGTTGTATTTTAAACATAGATACACCTTTTGAAATCCTCTGAATCAATAGGCCTACTACCGTTTTCAGAAACACATCTGTGTGTGTGTGTGTGTCACAGCTCACATCGTTTGACACGAAATGATATATTTGGGGTAGGTACCTTGTCGATAGGGGTGCGCCGTAGCGTAGTGGTTGAGACGCTGCGCTACAAACCGGAAGGTCGCAGGTTCGATAAGGTCATTGAAGTTTTTCAATTGTCCTAATCCTTCTGGTGGCACTATGGCCCTGGGGTCGACTCAGCCTCTAACGGAAATGAGTACCAGGAGCAATCCTGGGGGTAATGGCGGCCGGTGCGTAAGGCTGACAACCTTACCACCTTCACGTGCCGAATGTATAAAAACTGGGAACCTGAACCTCCTGGAACCCTCTGGGCCTCCATGACCTGAATAGGGAATAGCCTAGATTTACCTTTTCGATTTGTAACTTATAGGAAGAAATACGACTTCCAAAAACTTTTAATGCCTCGTTATATGGAGAAAATTTCGTTTTTCGCGATTTTCATTTTTATGAACTTTTAATTGCATCAATCGTTTATGAGGCTTTGGTTCGAGATAACGAAACGTTCTGTTCGACTTTAAAGCACAATTTTAATTTTAATATCTAAGCCAAAACACTTATTACAACTCAACGGTATGAAATTAATGATTTTTTAGGGAAAAAATCTTTCGGTTGGTACCTCACACTATGTAATGACCCAGTATTCGCTTTCAAAAGTGTAATTCGTTCATCTGTTTGTGACAGCTCGGCTGCTGATTGGCTTTATTCGAGAGCCGACCAAACTGCTTCGGGTCACCGAACATAGGACTTTCTATAAGAGGGGGGGGGATCCTGTTATGATAAATGCCTTAAGTTAAGGGTGCCAATAGGACACAGTCAAATCAAAAAGATTGCAAGAAGTATTTAGGGCAGTTGTGACGTAAGAGCCAGTCATCCCGAAAGAGCTTGGAAGAGCGAGCAGTTGAGTTGTATTGCTGTTAATACGCACCAGCGCAGTGGCGTTCAGTTGCAGCAGTAGAACTGGACGGGTTAAGGTGAGCCGTGATGGTGTATTAACCATGGCAGAGATAATTTAGAGCATTCAAAGTAAAACTAGACTTATGGAAACGTCAGCTCACCCTCTGACACACGTCACATTTTCCAAAGTTTTCTACAGTATGTCATCCAATTACAGACATGAATAATTATGTGCAAATATTAGAAGAACTGGATCAAGAATTTGATTGCAGATTTCAAGATTTTGCAAAACTCCAATCCAATATTTGCATATTTGCGACACAATTTTATGTGCATATTGACAGTTTTCCAACGTCATTGCAACTAGAAGTCATTGATATGCAAAATTATACTGAAATGAAAGACCGCTTTCAAAACAAAAAGGATCTATCTATATTTTATAGAAGATTTCCCCAGGCAAGATTCCCTCGATTACACATATTTGCTGCTAGAATGTTGAGTATATTTGGATCGACGTATGTATGTGAACAGTTCTTTTCTTGTATGAAGATCAGCAAACCCCAACATAGAAACCACCTATCTGATCAGAATTTGAAAAATGTTCTTCGTTTGTGTGTTAGCCGGACAATGACTCCTAATATTGCAAAATTAATGCGAGAAAAAAGAGGGAAAAATCTCGACAATGCCTTGAGCTTGGACACGATAGTGACACAAAGTAAGGGTGTGTATCAACAGTCTGAATAGATCTATAATTTGCATACTGCTCACAAAAGTGTATAGTTTAATTTGTATATTTTGTGTATTTTGTTTAGTCTGTATATTTTGTGTAGTTTGTATATTTTGTATACTTGAACATTTTTCAGTTTCCGAGTAGACAAGTTTTGCAGTCCTGCTTAAAATATTCTTCTGTTTTATGTATTTGTATGTTTATAGCAGTTTCGGATCCTCATTTAAATATGCGGACGCTTCCTCACCTGGATGTATCTCTCTATATATAAAAGGCTTTGTCCTGACTGACTGAATGACTGAATGACAGGAATCAACGTACAGCCTAAACTATAACAGGTAGAGACTTGGAATTTTGACAGTACCTTCGCTTCATAATGTAGGTGCTCACTAAGAAAGGATTTTGAAAAATTCTGATTCTAAATGCCAAAAATTAAATGTTTTTGAGAATACTTAACCCCTTTTTACATAGAATTATCCATTCCAAATCACAGAATATATTGTTGCCAAATGGTATCAGGTGGGCTTGGAAAAAACAATTGAAATGCACTTTTGACAAATAAGAGAAGTTATCAAAATAATTCATGTTATAAATAAATATTACAGAATGAAATCCACTAAAATAATGGAATCACATAACTTTCTCTACCCTGGACATAGAGAAAACAAAACGAGGTATGGTAATGTGTATATTATTATATTATATCGCAGGTTTTTGGAGAGAAAAGTATGAAAGTGATAATGCTTTATGGTAACATAAGAGTGGGAAATTTCCGGCCTCGATATTACAATTTTATGTTACAGGAATTTCTGTTTCTTCTTATTTAAACCTCTACCAGGCTTGCTGTGCACTGTACAAGCGATGGGATGCAACATTCTAGATCCTCTATGAGCCATAAAAAACTATATCAAGCGTTTTCTGAGGGAATAGTTTGAGTGTAATAAGTCGTTCTTCCTATTTCAAATTATAAATGCCTATATAAGGACCTAGAATTTAAAATTGAAAATCCTTCATAAGCTAATTTCCAATTACAAAATACAAAACCCGGGCGACGCCGGGTCTTTTAAGCTAGTAATGCATATCAGATTACTGTAAGTAGGGCCTATATTAAATTTCATTACAAACAAAACTGTTCTGTTACATTGATTTATTACAGTTGTACTCTTTTGCTTTCGTACAAATGTATTGTAATTGTGCTAGGCCTATTCCCATACTATCTACGAAGAACGGAGGGCACTCTGTCAGTGCATAGGCGTCGTACCGCCACTGGCCAGCTAGTTGAACCCTTTTCTCCACGCTGTGCTCAGTACGCAGATATTGCCGAGCAAAGAGCGCGGCTGCTCTGTAGTATGACGTCACGGAGCACGGAACATGCCGGTCACTGATTTAGGGCCTATTTTTAAGATGAGATTAACGTAAGACTTAATTTCTCACACAATATATAAACCCATGGCGGACTGCATAGAAAACAGTTAATACAATGATTACGTCCTTAGTGTATTTCTTGTAAGTTATTCTGTAGTTTTACATAGAATTTAAATTTTTCACATCAGGGGGCAATAATTACAGATAGCCTATATATAATGTTAAGGCCGAGGTTAAGTGTCAACTGAAATAAGTCAATGCCTGTTTTTATGCAGTTCAGAAACTCTTATCTTCTCGTCTTCTGTCCAGAAATCTGAAAATAAAGATTTATAAGACAATTTTCCTGCCGGTTGTATTATATGGATGTGAGACATGGCCCCTTACATAATCTGAGAGTGTTCGAAAACAGGGGGCTTAGGAAAATATTAGAGATGAAAACTGCATAACGACGAGCTTCACAACCTGTACTCTTCACCGGATATAGTAAGGGTAATTAAATCACGGAGGATGGAATGGGGAGGAAAGACATATCTCAAAAGTATTGACTGGGAGACCCGAAGGGAAAAGACCATTTGGAAGACCTAGACGTAGGTGGGAGGACAATATAAAGATAGATTTAAGGGAAGTAGGATTTGCGAGGGATGGTTGGATGAAGTTAGGACAGAATAGGGTTGAATGGCGGGCTCAGGTAAGCGCGGCAATGAACCTCCGGGTTCCATGAAATATATAATATTCCTTTAGCTTGCTTAGGAATTGTCTATTGCCGTTGAGTAAGTAAGTAAGTATTTAAGTATTTTATTATAATAAGACAGACTACTGTGTATCCCTTAGGACGTAGGCCTATTATGAATTTAGGTCTAAGAATTAAGTTTGAGGAAGTTGTGCGAGTGTGTCTCACCAGCTTTTTTAAAATAATTTTTAATATATAACTAGGGGGCGGATTTCTATGACATGTCATATTTTTCCCCTTTGCATTATTTCAGGTTTCCGACTAATTTAAACCCGATTCCAAGCATCCTGGTGAAAATGGAACGGCTTTTATTGTGCATATAACTGCATATTTAGAAAATTTCCAACTATTGTAGCATATTTAGTATGAATATGCATATTTAGGTCATATTTTTGGCATATTTGTGTGCATATTAAAGAAATGTTGAAGTTTAATATAATATTTTGTAAATTTTTCATTATAATGATACTTTTTGAGAATTTACAGATATTTAAAAAAATTGACATATTTTAATAAAATGAATTGTAATGAGACTTAAAAAAATATATACATAATGTGTAAGTGGTAAAGTCATATTTTAAATTTTATTGGTCATATTTTAATGTTTTTAGGTCATAAATGCATGCATATAATCCTATTTTTTAGGTCATAGAAATCCGCCCCCTATATGTAACTTATGTGTGGAAGTTAGTATAATTTACTTGTGATTAAGACATAAGATGTAGCCTACAGTAGATCATGTTATAAAAATAATGTAATCGTTTTTAATATTGGTTCTCTTTTGTTTCAGGTGAGCTACAGATTTCATTCTCAAGTTGGAGTTAGAATTGTAAGTAGGCCTAATTAATAAGTAGATCTGGGATTTTAAGGCATTTTGTTCCTAAGTAGATTTTAAAATATGTTCACATTTCATGATAAATCACTTGTATTTAAATAGTTATTTAGTGCTCTAAAATGCCATTTGGACTTTTGGAGCCTTTTTAATATCTTAGGGGCTAAAATGCCTATTTTGTACATTTAAAATAAAATCCAACTTCTGTAACGTTTACAATCGTTTAATGGACATCCCTGAATGAAGAGCAGAACAGCAGAGGGTGGGTTTTTTCCACAGAAACTTGATTTTCACAAACAATTGTCGCCAAAGGAATGCTGACTGACGGGGAGGATTAGCTCAAAACAACAAGTAGCAGGTTTATAGCAAGAAGGGACATACTATGTCAATTTTTTTACTTTCTCGCATATACGTAGTATAGAGAAAGTATTGTGATCGTGACAAAAAATCGAAGTCGAGATAACACCGGGAGAGCATGTTTCATGAAGCCTAGAAACCGAAAAAAGTATTTTTGGAATGACGTCTGTCCGTCTGTCCGTCTGTCCGTCTGTGGACAAGCACAGCGGGTAAACGGCTCGTTGTATTTACTTCATTTTTTGAAATAAGGACTTTTCCGAAATTTTGTCGAACCGCCCAGAAATTTAGCTTTACAACTGAAATATTAAGGAGACTTTTCATGAAAACTTTTTTAAAATTTTTGATTTTTGAAAAAATGGCTCTAACGATTTTAATAAAAAACTTAAAATTGGAAACTCTTATCTATGACCAATAAAATGGCTATATCCGTATTTCTGCAAAAATGACTTAAGGGGTACTTTACTCGTATCCATTTTCAATTTTTGTAGATTATATCCATTAGTGTAGGCGATACATGAAAACCTACCACAGTAAAGTTGTAGAGAAATTTAAAATGAACATTTTTTGTTTAACACATTTCTTTATACATTTAATAGATATCAAGATAAAAACGAAATAAGGACGGCTTAAATGCGAATTTCAGAACATACATGTCAATTGAAATATGAATGACATTTTGTTGCCCCTAGCAACAAGAAAACTATAGGCCTAATGTACTTATTGTTGCAAATGCAGTCAGTTTTGCTCAGTCGTAATGAACACGCCAAAACCAATTACAGCGAGGTGGTATAGGCTAACAGACAAGAGGTCCTGAGTTCAAATCAAACCTCGTGGCTGCCCAAATTTACTTGGGTTTTTCATGGTTTCCTCGTTCGCAAAGGCAAACGCCGGGTTTGTAGGACTTGTTTATTTTCCATAACTCATCGCCGCTACTCATATTATAATCGTTTAAACTGAATATTACATAAGAAGACATCACTAAACAATAGATGCAGATGAGCTGTTACTATAGACTAATGGTTCACGCAAACATACTAAACACGTTATATGACCTACATGCAGTTAAAGCGTGCAATATAACCTAAGTAGTAGCAGTAGTGGTGAAATTCAAATATAAGTCGCTCCATAAGCTCCGCCCATTCGATATTCACATATGCATGGACTGTGTGATGTATTTTGTTTCTGAGCGAAGCAGAGTGACCAACTGTCCTTGTATATTGTCGCAAGTGCCTTGTATCCCCCTATACATATAACTAAATAATGCATAACACTAACCACATAGTTAAGTGCGCGAAGCGGAGGCGGAAGCCGTTGCGAAGCGCCCTTGCATTTTCGAAAAAGGACGATACACTGTTTGTAGGTTTCGAAAATGTGGCATATTATATCTCCCGCGAGGTTTGTCAGCCTGTCACCTCTCGTCTAGCGGTATGACGTCACACCTCCAACGTCCGATCACGAGTTTCTTCATAATACGAGGACAGAAGAATTTGCTAGATCGTGGTATAAAAGAAACTGCATCGGTGATGGTGGGTTGGGTGGGACCGATTCATCCCATGGTGCAATTTATATTTGAATTTTCCCGTATATTAGTAGGCCTACTAATAATATGAAGTTTTACTGCCATTGATATTATTATTATTATTATTATTATTATTTTATTATTATTATTATTTTTTTGTTATTATTATTATTATTTCACAGTAAAAGCATTGAACATAAAGATCGACCCTGATGCTTTCCGTTCTAGATATTTGTTAGTTTTTATGAAAATGTAATAAGTAAAATTTAATTATCTCTTTAATTTACTTTTCTCTGTGCTAGCCTTTAACACGTATATGGGAGAAAGTTTGTGCAATATATTTTTGCACCATTTATTTTATATAATGCAAAACTGTTTTTGATAAATGTATTTTTAATTGTTTTAATTTTGCAATTATTTCTGTTAAAAATAAGTAAGTTATATCACGTTTTTTACAGTAAAAAAAAAAGATCACGTTACAGTTTAAGAACATATTGTAGTATTTTAAAGTCTATTTTCTGTCTATTTACACAATTTTAAAGCATATTTTAAGTGCCTATTTTCTGTTTTAAAAGCCTATTTACTTGTTTTAAAAGCCTATTTTAGGTGCCTAAAACTAATTTTTTTAGAGCCTAAAATCCCAGGTCTATTAATAAGTTATTGTATGAACCTAATCAAGTTATAAAAAAGCAATAAAAAACAAACGGAATTGGTTATTTACGAGATAGGCTAGATCTCAACAGGCGAGCACGAAGTTAACAAAACGAGCTCTAGCAAGCCTACTCTAGCGACGGTGTTGCTGAGTTGTCGAGTTGTGAGCGCATCAATCATTCCCAGCGTGTGTAAAGGGCTTAATCTACTTGCATTAGTAAACACATGGGCCTAATATACGTATTTATACTACTTCATTACGCATACGGAGCAAAAGTAAACAATAGGCTTGCCTTGACTAATTGTGTCCTGTCGTTTCATTGGTTAATCGCACCAGCGCATACTTCACGATAGTGCGACAAGTTCAGTCAGATGTTTACTTCCATTCCGAACGTACAATTATTTATATCTTATGTAATTGTGAAAAAATAAGTTCTGTTAAGTGAGTCGCTTGCTTTCGTATTTATATCATAGGCTTACATATTTTACAACATATATCTAGCAAACAAGATTTCATTTGTTTTTTATCGTTGCCTTGACAAATTTGTTGAATCTGAAGAAAAACAAGTGACATAAGCAGCTAAATACAAGACGTATTTTATAACATAATTAATTAATTCGTTGTATTTTTCATTTACGTAATGTGTGATGAAGTACACCACATACTCTAAACTCCGTGGCGCTACATCCCCGAAGGGGCAAGGCCTACCAACCGACCGCTGCGTCATCTACCTATAGGCAGATGGCAGGATTGGGGGCATGTGGTCAGCATGCCGACACCCACGGCCGTTAATGGTGGTTTCCATGACCGGAGCCGCTACTTCTCTATCAAGTAGCTCCTCAATTTGAATCACGAGGCTGAGTGCCCTCCTGCCAGGCCTCCCTACCTCAGAAAAATCCGAGGAGGTACTGGGGATCGAACCCGGGCCGACGCTAACCACAAGACGACGCCGACGTCACCATTAAAGAAAAAATTTGTCCTGTGGCGAGAAGATAGCCTACAGATTGTAAATATATACGAAATATCGGGAATCGAACCCGGGACTCTTGGCACTTAATCTAACTTAAAAAAATAATAATAATAATAATAATAATAATAATAATAATAATAATAAAAGTTCAATTGACTTGATTGTGTGTAATAGACTAAACAGTCTCAAAAACGAACTGTTGTGAACTGTGCTTTGTACTTTCACTTTCGGTTGTTTACTTTTGCTCCGTACACATCTTGGATCAAGTAGGCCGATAATAAGAAGTTAAGCATAGGCCTAAGCAGTGGCGGACGCCGAAATGTTTTTCGGGGGGGATTTGAATAGGTAGAAAGAATACAAAAAAAAATCAACTTACATATACAATTAGTTTATAAAAATGGCCACTTAGAGTACATAGGCTATATAGCCTTTTTTCAAATTTCGGGGGGGTAACCCCCCTCTCCGCCCCTGCATCCGCCACTGGGCCTAAGGATGAAAACGTTTCTCCCTGACAAATACTGAAAACTCTTTTTCTCCCTGCGTGTTGCATTTGTTTTACAGGCTTGTAAATGCGAGAGAGGGGCAGAGATTTTTTTCTTATTAGAGTGAAGAGAGACATTTTAGAGTCGCGACGCTTCATATTAAGAGGGTGCCATTTCATCATTTATCCCCGTGAATGCCAAGATTCTTCCTCCTGAATTACACTCGCAACATTTTTTTTTTTTTTTTTTTATTCCATCGCGCTGTACGGTTGTCTATTGTAATTTCCTCGCGCAATCCTACAATTTCCCCGTTTTTTACTCTGTCTTAGAATAAATTGTTACTTTTCCGTAGATAGTGTTTTGTTGTAGGCTATGAAAACACGCGTAACTGTGTGCGTATACTACAATACGTTTTCTGTAAAAGTAAAGTGATCACAATCCCTTGGTGTTCCAGCAGGTTGAGGCTACAAGTCGTGTTGATAAAAACAAAATAAACAAAAAAAAACTTATTCTAAATCACCTTCTTTGCTTTTTTCAAAACATACTTTAAGATTTGTGTAGTTAAATCCTTGCAATACAGATACTGTATTGCAGAAAGCCTCGGTTTTCCTTAAAATGTATGTAATACTGGTCGTAGCTTGGCAACAGAATAGGCCTACATAACATTTGTAGATGGCTTTGGTTAATTTCTTCAAACTTAGTTGCTTGACAACAGAAAACATAAAATTTCTAGATGACTTTAGTTAATTTCTTCCAACTAGTTGCTTAGCAACGGAAAATGTAGGCTATACTTTTAGACATCAGGTGCATGAAGGTGGTTAGCTTTACTCACCGGCCCCCTTTACACCATACATACTAATTTGAATTTTGTATTTTTTACATGACATCAACTAATTTGTATCAAATTATTAGAAGAAACTAATTTTATAAGTATTTCAACTGTTCGTAAACTAGAACGGCTATAACCAACACAAACTACATTGGAAAGGTAGAGTCACACTGAAAAATTCAATGCCATAGCCGGGATTTGATCCAGGATCTTCGGCTCTCCGTGCCGCTACTCTACCAATTGAGCCAGAATGGCAACGTGTCAGTACAAAATTAAATTCTCCAACTGACTGACATAGATCAGTGGCACGGAAAGTCGAAGATCCTGGTTCAATTCCCGGCTGTAGCATTGCACACGGACACTCTGAAAGAATTAGCATTCCACAATGTAGGCCTAGATTGTTTAGGCTATTTAAAGCAATAATGGGCGTGAAATTCAAATTTATGCCGATAACTTCCGGCAAGGACTATTTAAGGGGGTCCTGGGGGTTCGGACCCCCCAAAATATAAGATTTTAAAGCAGTAGTTAGAAAAAAAAATAATCTTTTTGTCACTCAGTAATTTATGGTCAACCAGTTTAGGACCGGTTGACTTCCGGGTATTTACGAAAGCTTTCAACTGGTGTTTTGGTGTGCATGTTGGCAGCAGTGATTTATTGTATATATATGTTGCCTATATTGCTAGTCTCCGGATATAGGCTAATAAGGGTAATTAAATCACGGAGGATGAAATGGGGAGGAAAGTCATCTCAAAAACATTGACTGGGAGACCCGAAGGGAAAAGACCACTTGGAAGACCTAGACGTAGGTGGGATGACAATATTTGGATAGATCTAAGGGAAGTCGGATTTGCGAGGGATGGTTGGAGTTAGCACAGAATATGGTTGAATGGCGGGCTCAGGTAAGCGCGGCAATGAACCTTCGGGTTCCATAAAATAGATAACATTCCTTTAGCTTTCTGAGGAATTGTCTATTGCCATTGAGTAAGTAAGAACTGTGAGCAGCAGATGGCAGATGAACCTGAGTGTGGACTGTAGTAATTATTGCACGTATCAATCAACACGCCTTGACACGTGACGACAACTGATATCAGCTTAATCATAATCACATGCAATGCTATTAACAGGTAGCCAGCTCATTGATTTCTGAGCAATTTAATATGCTTGTACACTCCCCCCCCCCACCCCACAGCTCATTAGGGGAGCCAGATGTAAGACAAACACATCATCAGCATCCTAAAGCGGATGTCTCACCACAGCTGGGTTTAACTGACCTATACTAAACCAACTATTGCTTAATCTAATATTTACATCTTCCGTTGCTAAGCAACTAAGTTTGAAGAAATTATCCAAAGTCATCTACAAATTTTATGTTTTCTGTTGACAAGCGACTAAGTTGAAAGAAATTATCCAAAGCCATCTACAAATTTTACGTTTTCTGTTGCTAAGCAACTAAGTTTGAAGAAATTAACCAAACCCATCGACAAATTTTCTTTTTTCTGTTGCCAAGCGACAAAGTTTGAAGAAATTATCCAAAGCCATCTACAAATTTTCTTCTTTCTGTTGCCAAGCGACAAAGTTTGAAGAAATTATCCAAAGGCATCTACAAATTTTACGTTTTCTGTTACCAAGCAACTAAGTTTGAAGAAATTGACCAAAGCCATCTACAAATTTTATGTTTTCTGTTGCCAAGCAACGATCAATATTACACGCAGTGTAAGGAAATACTGTGACTGTGTATCTTCTGTTGTTGCGTAGGGATTTAACTAAATAAATCTTAAAGTATGTTTTGAAAAAGCAAAGAAGGTGATTTAGAATCCGTTTCTTGATCCAGACGAGTTGTAGCATGCATGGCAGTGATGTGAATTTAATCTCGTTTTTATTTCTGTGGAGACTGTGGCATTCATGCAGCCAGTTGATTCCTGGAACACAGGCAATAAGGAATCTGTCTCGCTCTGTCATCAGTTGCTGACAAAAACCGTCTTGATGTAACGATGATATATGTTGTCCCTCAGGGGCTCCTCTTAATTTATTCTTATTAAACAGTGAATTATTTTCATTGCTGCGGTGGGTCATTCATATATAGGTCGCATCTGTTTAGTATTAATACAGTTCTCGGCATTCTACAGCGTCATATTTTTTAAATTTTGAAAATAAATATGCTCCTTGTCATTTTCTTTATTTGACTCTTTCTGATATTTGTTCCTCCAAAACTATTATATTTTTATTAATATTATTATTTATGTTTTATATTATGTTCCCTTGTGTAGTTGTTATATTTTTTGTGTTTCTGTTTTTCTTTTCTGTGTGTTTTTTTCTTATTGTTATAACATTAGTTTAATTATTTTGAATATCACTTCAAATATTTAATATTAGAAACTGGTGTATTAATATAAGCGAGAATATTGTAATTGGGCATTAGCCTGTAATATTCTTAGTACAATAAATAAATAAATAAAATAATTAAATTTAGAAACGAAACCCTTAAAAACGAAATTTTGAATGACGTACAGTACTTGGATATAAAGCTGCAAAAAGTAAAATGTGATAACATAAACCGAATCTTTGATCACAATAAACAGAATATTTTCAATGTATCAGTATTAATCCGTACGGGACTTCATAAAAAGTGATAACATTACCCATAAAAAGTGATAACATTACCCGATTTATAACATTATCCTCGTTTACATTAAGCGGCGTTCACTGCATTTTCCTACTCACAAAGTAAAACACCGTTTTTACCAAGTGTACCATAAATGAGTAGGGCCTATACATTTTTATTATTCACTGAATGAGTGAGGGTAAACAGGTAAGGAAGCAGCTTATGGAGGGATCAGAAATGTGACAAGAGGTAAATTCTGAGCAAAGTAGGGAAATAACAAGCCTAGCTACGTAAACATTCCCTCTAACTTTGTCTCCCTTTTCATGCCTTTGACTGGACAGTGAATAGCAGAGCGAATAGGCCTAATTCCAGCTTTCATGTATATTGGCAAACTTGTATTCGACACAACATCACAATGTTACCAACATTCCCTTACTTGAATCGCTAAACTATAAATTGTTCAGGAGAAGCAGAAAAGTTATTTTTGCACGACGTAACTAATTAGTGGTACTTACTATCCGCGCGCCATATCTTGAGCGCTGGATTTACGGGGAAGTGAGGGTTGGGGGGAACAAAACATAGCTACTCCGCCAGTCTTTCTGCAGTGTTGTCAACCAAAGAAATCATATTTCAGCAGAATCGCGAATCTGGTAAGCGCACGTCAACAGCGTAAGTGTGGATGCTGAATTATAATTATTTCCGATGAATCATCCTCGCTATTTTATGTAGTGACATTTAATAGACAAGGATTTTAATGCAGTCCAATAATATAACGTGGTAACGGTATTGCGTAACAATTAATAACACGTCACAAGGCTTTATAAATAGGCTCAATATATTTACACTGGATGACTAGTTTTAAGCATGAAGAAGAGTCTTAGCAGAACATGCTTCACCATTTCGTGTTGTAAAACATAAGAGAGGTAAGGCATCTAAAAGTGGAGAAAATTAGAGGCCTAATTTTAAACGTATTTAATACGTTTTGTGAAAAGTTCGCTCAACTTTCAGTCCATGAAATTGACATCAGAGTTCACGGGAGTGTCAGAAATTAGCACATACGGAATTCTTAAAGAGGTGAGGAAAGTGTTGGATGTACAGTGACGTGTTTGTGAAATAAGCAATTCGAAAAATTGTATTTTTCCACATAACTCCATGCGTCAGAAAAGATAATGTCAACAAATAAATAAGGTTCCTGAGACAGAATGAAAGTTTAGTATTGAAGCCACTAGATGTCAGGGTGTATAGCGTACTTCGTGTTTCAATGTTGTCAGCTCAACCTACGAAGTTGAACGAAACCTACCGAATGAGGACTAGGGAGCCGAGCGCTCAAGATATGGCGCGCGGATAGTACGAATATTGTTGCCGTGGACCGTAACTTGACATTCCCGCATGCAATCTGGTTGCTATGAAAACAAATGAAATCATTGTGCGGTAAAAATTATAAAAAGGACAAGTGCCGTAAATAAAATCATCATAATAGGCTACAAGCCTTTATGGAAGTCCGGAACCAAGGCCCTCCAGTTTGTGGCGACTTTAACAGGACAAATATTCGGTTCCCATAACAACCAACATAAGCGAATCACTTTCTGAAATATAACATCCATCTTCAATAATGTATATACATAATATTTTCAGCTAATGTCTCAATTAATATAAATAATCATCGTGCAAAAAATAGCATGCAATACTCGTGCCGTAAGCGCATAACGGATCTCTTTCCTCGATCCGTATGCACCGCTTACGGCACTTGTATCGCAATATACTATATCGTAGTAGAAACAAAAATCGAATTCGTTGAGAAAAATCTAAAAATCTGTATAGGCCTACCATAGATTATGTTACTCTAAAAAGCGTATTAGGAAAGTTCAGGAAAACAAAGTAGGCCTAGAATTAAATGGCGATCATCCGATTTTAGCTTATGCAGATGACATTTGTCCATTGGGCGATGACATAAACACAATCGACAGAAATGCAGAAAGTCTTTTCGATGCCTGCAGGAATTTTGGATTGGAAATTAATACAGAAAAAATTAACTACCTAGGTATTTGGTCATGAAACGTCAAAGTAGGCCTAATGCCATACAAAATATTAGAATAGCCAGAAATCGTACGGACAAGTGGAGAAATTAAAATATCTTGGAGCAATAATTACAGATACAAATAATATTAAGGCAGCACTTAAATAAATGTAGACTCAAATCAGGAAATGATTCTTTTTATGCAGTTCAGAAACTTTTATCTTCTGGTTTTCTGTCCAGAAATCTAAATATATAGTATATTGCGATACAAGTGCCGTAAGGCACGTTTACGGGTCGAGGAAACAGATTGAAAACCCGAGGCGCAGCCGAGGGTTTTTAAGTTTTCGAGACCCGTAAATGCATGCCCGTGTGTTGCATGCTATTTTTTGCACGATGATTATTTATATCAATTTAATTATATTAATTGTGATATTACCTGAAAATATTATGTAAATACATTCTTGAAAATAGATGTTTATTTCAGAAAGTGATTCGCATGTGTTTGTTGTTATGGGAACCGAATATTTGTCCTGGGGGCCGTGGCCATAAAGGCTTGTATTATGAAGTGTATCGTAATGAATTATGACGTAGCGCTTGGACCGTAAGTGTTTTAACCTCATCGCAACCGGCCTTAGCAACAAGACTGTGTGGGATTGTCAACTTACGATCCATGTAAACAAAGTTCGTAAGTACCACTTACTAGCTAACGAGTGCAAAAAAGATTTAGGCTATAAGACTATTATCCTCCCGGTTGTATTATATCAGTGACCGGCATGTTCCGTGCTCTGTGACGTCATACTACAGAGCAGCCGCGCTCTTTGCTCTGCAATATCTCCGTACTGAGCGTGGAGGAAGGGTTCAACTGGCCAGTGGCGGAACGACGCCTATGCATTGGCAGAGTGCGCTCCGATCTTCGTAGATAGTATGGGAATAGCACAATTACAATGCATTTGTACGAAAACAAAATAGTACAACTGTGATAAATCAATGTAACAGAACAGTTTTGTTTGTAATGAAATTTAATATAGGCCCTACTTACACTAATCTGAAATGCATCCAGGTGCGGATGCGTCAGGTTATTTAAATGAGGCTCCGAAACTACTATAAACATACAAATACATAAAACATAAGAATACTTTAAGGAGTACTGCAAAACTTTGTCTACTCGGAAACTGAAAAATGTTAAAGTATACAAAATACACAAAATATACAAATTAAACTATACACCTTTGTGAGCACTATGCCAAGTATAGGCCTATTCAGACTTTTGATACACACCCTTACTTTGTGTCACTATCGTGCCCAAGCTCAAGGCATTGTCGAGATTTTTTCCCTCTTTTCTCGCGCACTAATTTTGCAATATTAGGAGACATAGTCTGGCTAACACACAAACGAGAACATTTTTCATGTTCTGATCAGATAGGCGGTTTCCATGTTGTGGTTTGCAGATCTTCATACAAGAAAAGAACTATTCACATACATACGTCGATACAAATATACTCAACATTCTAGCAGCAAATATATTATGTAGTTGCCTGGGGAAATCTTCTATAAAATATAGATAGATCCTTTTTGTTTTGAAAGCGGTCTTTCATTTCAATATTCTTTTGCAAATCAATGACTTCTAGTTGCAATGACGTTGGAACACTGTCAACATCCACAGAAAATGGTGTCGCAAATATGCAAATATCGGATTGGTGTTTTGCAAAATCTTGAAATCTGTAATAAAATATCCTGATCCAGTTCTTCTAATATTTGTACATAATTATTAATGTCTGTAATTGAATGACATACTGTAGACAACTTTGGAAAATGTGGCGTGTCTCCGAGGGTGACCTGACGTTTCCGTAAGTCTAGTATTAATCTGAATGCACTAAATTTACCATACATTTCACTGATTAACTGACCTCTGCACCCTTGCCATGGTTAATGCACGCAATTCAATGTACCATCACGGCTCACCTTAACCCTACTGCTGCACTGAACGCCACTGCGCTAGTGAGTATTAACAGGAATGCAACTCAACTGCTCGCTCTCTCAAGCTCTTGCGAGATGATCGGCTCTTACGTCACAACTGCAGCATCTGCCGGACACTGTATTATATGGATGTGAGACATGGCCCCTTACATAACCTGAGTGTGTTCGAAAACAGGGGGCTTAGGAAAATATTAGAGATGAAAACTGCATAACGACGAGCTTCATAACCTGTACTCTTCACCGGATATAGCAAGGGTAATTAAATCACGGAGGATGAAATGGGGGAGGAAAGGCATATCTCAAAAGTATTGACTGGGAGACCCGAAGGGAAAAGACCACTTGGAAGACCTAGACGTAGGTGGGAGGACAATATTAGGATAGACTTAAGGGAAGTAGGATTTGCGAGGGATGGTTGGATGGAGTTAGCACAGAATAGGGTTGAATGGCGGGCTCAGGTAAGCGCGGCAATGAACCTTCGGGTTCCATAAAATAGATAATATTCCTTTACCTTGCTTAGGAATTGTCTATTGCCTTTGGGTAAGTAAAAATAAGTAAGAGCACAAATTTCGCATAGGCTATACACAGTTTTATACGAGTCCTGTGGAGTGTGTTATGTGGGTCTTTCACATAAGATTTTTTCGTCTTGCCACTTTTACCAACGTGTCTTCAATTTTTAGGTACCAGTAGACGACGTAATATTTTTAGGAACATGGTGTAGACTTCCTGATGGCACTGCACACACTGAAAAGTTAGTAATTTCCGGCTAGAGAATGTGAAATGGAGGAAATCTACTTCCATTCAGGTGTCGGACGATTACGGAAACTATTCGAGACGCCATAAATTGTAGAAAAATCTCCTCGCTGCGAGGCGCAAGCAAAGATAATCTTCCTCGGATAGCATGCCAAGACAATTAACTTTAATCTCAAAAGGCCTCTTTTTATTTTAAACTAATGTATTGGAGAAAGCCTCCTTACTGGCAAGGGGTGAACAAAATATAAGCTGTATTCTGTTCTTGAGCATTTGCAAATCTTTCGGCGTTTCGTCTGTCTGTAAAACTGTTTGTTATGCAGCCATGGCCAAATGCGTTGTTTAATTGTCTTCCAATTTTGCATAAATAAAAAATTGAACTTCCTGTAACGCCCCCGTCGGTTACAGGCTAAAAAGCTATAAGTGTGCCAAATTTCAAGTTTCTAACTACACATTCGAGTGCTGATATAAGGAATAGTTCCTTGTTTATTTTGAAAAAAAAAGTGTCAAAATTAAGGTTTAATTCAATTTTCGATGTTAATATTAGTGTTCATTGTATGTTTTATTAAGGCGGCTAAAATAGTTTGTTAAAAGCCTAAAAAGTATTCCACAAAATAAAAGGCTAAAATACTTTTTATAAAAGCCTAAAAATCCGGGCCCTACTAATATCGCACACGGTTTGTTTGCGGTCCCAATTTGCTTGTTAGGCCTATCCTATATTTTCAACCGTTTCGGTTAACGCTATTAATAATGATACACCCTGTATTCTAATTAGGGCTGTACCGATTAATCGATTAATCGGCTCGATTAATCAATTAAACATTTAATCGTCGATCAATTACATTTTCCGATTAATCGGTTTAGTCTAATTCCGAAAAACGTTTTTCGAGAAATGGGTCAAATGACCAAACTCTTGTGTCAGTGCCGAGTGAGAGAGTTTTTAGTGCTGCTGGTAGTATTGTAAACAAGCTACGATCGTCTCTTGAACATTCAAATGTCAACAAACTCGTGTGTCTCAAAGTCTTGACTGAAAAAGTAACCGGAAATGTTAGTTTGTATATATTTTTCCCTAGTCAACTAATAATGGTATTCATTAATTCAGAATTTCTTCTGTTTATCTGTAGTGTAGTGGTTATTAAACGTGTAAAACAATATTAAATGTACACTTTGGTTTCGTTTAAAATACCGATTAATCAGTCGATTAATCGGTCGATTAATCGATTAAAGTCAAGAGTTAACTCGATTACAAAAGTTAATCGATTTTCAGCCCTAATTTTAATCCATGATAATATTAAAATAGCATAGAAATCAGGATTAATACATTAATTTCAGTTTCAAGGTGGCCCTTTCATTAAAAAATCAATAAAAATGCAGATATCGGGGTAACTTACATAAACCTGTCCATTCTTTTTACATGTCCTATATAATTTGTTAAACTAAAACCGTTAAATTTGTTAAACTGGAACCGTTACCGTAAAGGAATAAGTAATATAATTATTATGAAATTCTAACAAGTAAAACATTAAAATTAACACCCTTTATAGCTTTTTATTAATAGACACAGTAAGTAAGTAGTCTACTGTTGAGAAACAAAATAGCCAAAGAGTCTTCTTCCCTTAAAATTTTCATTTTCTGCTATAACTAACTGGTCCATATAAATCTCAACGAAAAATACGTTCTGCTATCAACAGTTTTCAAAGAATGTACAAAAGATTTGCATGAATTCAATGCAATTAATATATTCTACCTAGAAATAATTAAAAATTTCCATATAGTCATCAAATAAATCTGGAAAATTATATTTTATGCTCATAACTCGCATATAAAGTTCCAAGAGGTTTCCTTGTCATGGCGTGGAACCGTTCAATCAACGGATCACTTCAACAACTATGACTGATGAAATATGTATTTTTGTAATCGATCTCAGAGTTAAACTCCAGATCGTTTCTTTAATAGTCTATAATACAGGGTGGAAGATTTGTAACTGTACAGATTTCAACAGCTAGTTCCTTCCGTGGAAATAAAACATTCAAATACTATTTTTGTCCAAAAGAGTAACTTCCCTGAAAAAAACCCGTAGCGGCGTAGCCCTAAACTTCAGCTGTGATTTATTTAATAAGTTAGTAGACTATTTTGGTACTTTTTTGCTTCTGTTATCATATACCTTCAAACGTTTCGGTTTTCGCTATTAATTATGATACACTCTGTATTTTAATGTATGATAATATTAAAATAGCATAGAAATCAGGATTAATACATTAATTTCAGTTTCAAGGTGACTCTTTCATTAAGAAATCAATAAAAATGCAGATATCGGGGTAACTTACATAAACCTGTCCATTCTTTTTACATATTTTTAGTCCTATATAATTTGTTAAACTAATGAAACCATTACCATAAAGGAATACGCAATATAATTCTGAAATTCTAATATGTAAAAATTAAAATGAACACCTTTATAGCTTTTTATTAATAGACACCTAAAGTAAGTAGGCTACTGGTGAGAAACATAATAGCCAAAGTGTCTTATTCCCTTAACATTATCATTTTCTGTTATAACCTACTGGTCCATATAATCTCAATAAAAAATACGTTCTGCTATCAATAATTTTCAAAGAATGGACAAAAGATTTGCTTGAATTCAGTGCAATTAATGTATTCTATCTAGAAATAATTTAAAATTTCCATAGCATCATCAAATAAATCTGGAAAATTATATTTTATGTTCATAACTCGTAGATGAAGTTCCAAGAGGTTTCCTTATCATGGCATGGATCCGTTTAATCGGCGCATATGAAAATCACGTAATAAACATTGTATATTTTTGTAATCGATCTCAGAGTTAAACTCCAGATCGTTTCTTTAATAGTCTATAATACAGGGTGGAAGATGTGTAATTCTGCATTTTTCAATAGCTTGTTCCTTCCGTAGAAACAAACTAAATCAAATGCTATTTTTGTCCAATTTGAGTAATGTCCCAGAAAAAAGCCCTAAACTTCAAATGTGCTTTTTTAAATAAGTTAGTATTTTTGAACTTTTTTGCTTCTGTTATCTTATACTTTCAAACGTTTCGGTTTACACTATTAATTATGACCAGGGCCCGGACTCTGATGACCTAAAATTGTTTGAAAAATGACCTATAAAATGACCCTGAATTTTAAAGAAAATCTATATTAATAAAAGGAAGTGTCTGTCCTCCGTCTGTCTGTCCTCCGTCTGTCCGCGATGCCCAGCGAAATCTACTCAACGCAGAGATCTGAAATTTTATACATAGGCGGACTAAAGGGTCGGAATGTGCACCTCGAAGCCGGAATTTTAATTTTCGCTTTAGTTCGTGAGTTATGAGTGAAAAACGGGCAGAAAACGTGTATTTATTGCGTTTTCGAAGCATGAGTTTTCAGTAATACAAATCAATTACACTAGGCTTTGGCTATTTTTGTCATTCCTTCGACATAAAAGCATCGCGATCTCTTGAATGTTGTAGCTCACGCTGGGCAATTCATTTGTTTTTAATGTCAAGGCACGCAAACATAATGTGAAATTTTCAACTACACCGAAGTGGATTACTACTACTATTATTATTATTATTATTATTATTATTATTATTATTATTATTATTATTATTATTATTATTATTATTATTATTATTATTATTATTATTATTATTATTATTATATTATTATTATTATTATTATTATTATTATAGGGATAATCAATATTAGCCTAAATATGGTCAAACGTTGTTCCATTTGGACGAAACTCACTATACAGGGGTTTTCTGGGCCAAGGAACTCGAATCTGAGGTCGCTTTTACCACGTGACGCTATCTAATCGTGATAGGCTATGTGGTCCACATGATTTAGGTGTTAATATAATGATTTAACTATTATGCTCTTAAATTTTAATTTTTGAAATAATTATCGCGGGCGATGCCGCGGGCACCTGCTATCTTAAAATAATAAAAAGACGTGTTTGTCTGTCTGTCCACGATGCCCAGCTAAATCTACTGAACGCAGAGATCTGAAATTTTAAACATAGATGGGCTGAAAGGTGGGCGAATGCGCATCGAAGCCTGATTTTTAATTTTAGCTTTCGTTCGCGAGTTGTGAGTGAAAAACTGGCAGAAAACGTGATATTAGCGCTGTCGAAGCATCAGATTTCAGTAATACATTTCAATGTCAAATCAATTGCAGTTGGCTTTGGCTATTTTTGTCATACCGTGGTAATAAAAGCATCGCGATCGCTAGAATGTTGTAAGCCCCCGCTGGTCGATTCATTTGTTTAGAATGTCAAGGCCCGTAGACATATGAAATTTTTCAACCTACACGGAAGAGGGATAATCAACATAGACCTAAATATGGTTAAACATCGTTCGATTTGGACGAAACTCACTATACAGAGATTTTCTGGGCCAAGGAACTCGAATCTGAGATCCCTTTTACCAGGCGACGCTATCTAATCGTGACATGTAGTCCACGTGATTTAGGTGTTAATAAATATAATGATTTAACTATTATGCTCTAACTTTATGCTCTTTTTTATCGCGGGCGAAGCCGCGGGCACATGCTAGTTACGTAATAATTATAAAAAAATGACCTAAAAACTGATACTTTATTTATAAAAAAAAAATATTATTGTACACTAGACCATAGACTACAGTCATAGGCGTAACCAGGCCGACCATATGGGGGGGTTATAACATCCCTAGGGTCTGGGGGGTATTGAATACCCCCCAGGGAGAGGGGGGTCCGGGGGTCCTCCCCCGGAAAATTTTATTAACTAAGATGCAAAATAACGAGTTTTAAGCTTCCCACGCTTTATACTTGTATTAAGTAATTTATGGGCAGACTTTAAAAAATTATACAATTTTCCTTTTTTTAATCAATGGGGGGGGGGTTCAAACCCCCAAAACCCCCCCTCGGTACGCCTATGACTACAGTGGTACCTTGATATACGAGTGAACTAACTGAGATACGAGCTGACGAGCGAGCGAAGTTTTGTTTTGAAATACGAGCGACATTTGAGTTACGAGGAACGGCCAGCTGCGACGCTGCACACAGCCCACCAGTTTACTGCGCCTGCGCCTCGTGCATTATCCCACGTATTCCCCCAGTGTGCTTGTTTACCTCGCTGCCGAAGCATCTTTGCTAAGTTTTTCTAGGGCTTTGCGCTTTTTGTGCATTTACATACTTTATCACATTTCTTTTTATAACCATGGGTCCGAAGAAAGTGTAACAAATATGTATGTACACTTTATAAAACCAGTTTTTTGTTTGCTTTACATTCTCTTTTATTATGTTTTTATAGAATATTTGTCATTTATAAATACATTTTTCTTATTCAAAAACACGTAACAAAAACAATTGGGGGTAGCATTTTTGGGGCTGGAACGGATTAATGGCATTTCAATTAATTTCAATGGGGAAAATTGCTTTGAGATACGGGCAAATTGAAATACGAGCAAGGTTACAGAACGAATTAAACTCGTATCTCGAGGTATCACTGTAGTTTATACATAATTGTAAAAACTGTAAATAACTGTAATGTTGTTAATGTTCTTTTCTCGCGGAAATTTATACTGGCACTGAGGCACTGGCGAGTCAAAATTTGGCATTTCCTTTTATGGTCTGCCGGATTATATTGTTCTTTATTGAGGGTAAACAGTAGTTTGCACTCTCAAATCCAAGCAGGTGGCAGACTCTGTTGCCAAGTCAATCTAATAGCCATAGTAATATAATACAACATTTTGGCGTTTCTTTGATTCTCATTTCCGACTGAGACATGATAACACTTCAATACCGAATTTTTCCTTCTTGCATTAAACAAACAACACTTCAAAGACAGCACCGCTAGCGACGAAAAAAGTTAATACACTCAATGTAAATGCATGAAAATTACTAAATAAGGAAGCAAATGACACGAAGATGACAAAATAATGAACTAACCCGGAAATAAATTCCCTAAAAATATAAAATTGCATAAAATGACAATAAATGACCTAATAAAAATGCATATCTACAATGTAGAGGCCATGATTAGGGTTTATCTACAAGTTGACAAGGTCTATGCAGCATCAATAAAAAGATGACATGTCATTAGAATCCGGACCCTGATTATGATACATCCTTCATTTTAAAGTATGATAATATTAAAATAGTATAGAAATCAGGATTAACTTAATACATTTTTTCAGTTTCAAGGTGACCCTTTCATTAAGAAATCAATAAAAATGCAGATGTCGGGGTCATGTCCATTCTTTTTACATGTTTTTAGTCCTATATAATTTGTTAAACTAATGAAACCGCTACAGTAAAGGAATAAGCAATATAATTATTATGAAATTCTAACAAGTAATAGTATATTGCGATACAAGTGCCGTAAGGCACGTTTACGGGTCGAGGAAACAGATTGAAAACCCGAGGCGCAGCCGAGGGTTTTTAAGTTTTCGAGACCAGTAAATGCCTTTACGGCCCGTGTGTTGCATGCTATTTTTTGCACGATGATTATTTATATCAATTTAATTATATTAATTGTGATATTACCTGAAAATATTATGTAAATACATTCTTGAAAATAGATGTTTATTTCAGAAAGTGATTCGCATGTGTTTGTTGTTATGGGAACCGAATATTTGTCCTGGGGGCCGTGGCCATAAAGGCTTGTATTATGAAGTGTATCGTAATGAATTATGACGTAGCGCTTGGACCGTAAGTGTTTTAACCTCATCGCAACCGGCCTTAGCAACAAGACTGTGTGGGAATGTCAACTTACGATCCATGTAAACAAAGTTCGTAAGTACCACTTAGGGCCTACTAGCTAAGGAGTGCAAAAAACATTAAAATCAACACCCTTTATAGCTTTTTATTAATAGACACTTAAAGTAAGTAGGCTACTGTTGAGAAACAAAATAGCCAAAGAATCTTGTTCCCTTAACATTCTCATTTTCTGTTATAACCTACTGGTCCATATAAATCTCAACGAAAAATTCGTTCTGCTATCAACAGTTTTCAAAGAATGGACAAAAGATTCGCATGAATTCAATGCAATTAATATATTCTATCTAGAAATAATTTAACATTTCCATATCATCATCAAATAAATCTGAAAAAATTTATTTTATGTTCATAACTCGTAGATGAAATTCCAAGAGGTTTCCTTATTATGGCATGGATCCGTTTAGTCAGTACTCCACCTGTATTGTGCACTCGATTTGTATTATTTTTGTAATCGATCTCAGAGTTAAACTCCAGATCGTTTCTTTAATAGTCTATAATACAGGGTGGAAGATGTGTAATTCTGCATTTTTCAATAGCTTGTTCCTTCCGTAGAAACAAACTAAATCAAATGCTATTTTTGTCCAATTTGAGTAATGTCCCAGAAAAGCCCTAAACTTCAAATGTGCTTTTTTAAATAAGTTAGTATTTTTGAACTTTTTTGCTTCTGTTATCTTATACTTTCAAACTTTTCGGTTTACACTATTAATTATGACCAGGACCCGGATTCTGATGACCTAAAATTGTTTGAAAAATGACCTATAAAATGACCCTACATGTTAAAGAAAATGACTTATCTATCTATATATATAAAAATGAATGTATGTGTGTGTGTGTGTGTGTGTGTGTCCTTTATGCATTACTACACCATTCATCCGATCGTCATGAAACTTTGGGAAGTTGTTGAGTGAATTCCCGGGAAGGTTTCTGGCATATTACATTTTTAATTTTTCCTTTCGTTCGTGAGTTATGAGTGAAAAACGGGCAAAAAACGTGTATTTTTTGCGTTTTCGAAGCATCGTTTTCAGTAATACCATTCAATGCCAAATCAATTACAGTAGGCTTTGGCTATTTTTGTCATTCCTTGGACATAAAACTATCGCGATCGCTTGAATGTAGTAGCTCACGCTGGTCGATTCATTTGTTTTTAATGTCAAGGCACGCAGACATATGAAATTTTCAACCTGCACCGAAGAGGATTATTATTATTATTATTATTATTATTATTATTATTATAAAAGGGATAATCAATATAGGCCTCAATATGGTCAAACGTTGTTCGATTTGGACGAAACTCACTATACAGGGGTTTTCTGGGCCAAGGACCTCGAATCTGAGGTTGCTTTTACCAGTCGACGCTATCTAATCGTGGTATGTAATTCACGTGATTTAGGTGTTAATAAATATAATGATTTAACTTTTATGCTCTTAATTTTTAATTTTTGAAATAATTATCGCGGGCAATCGCTTGATTTTGTAAGTCCATCCTTGACGATTCATTTGTTTAGAATATCAAGGCGTGCAGACGTATGAAATTTTCAACCTACACTGAAGAGGGATATTCAATATAGGCCTAAATATGGTCAAACAATGTTCGACTTGGACGAAACTCACTATGCAGGGGTTTTCTGGACCAGGGAACTCTAATCTGATGTCGCTTTTACCAGCCGATGCTATCTAATCGTGGTATGTAGTCCACGTGATTTAGGTGTTAATAAATATAATGATTTAACTATTATGCTCTTAATTTTTAATTTTTGAAATAATTATCGCGTGCGAAGCCGCGGGCACACGCTAGTTAATTATAAAAAATGACCTAAAACTGATATTTTATTTATACAAAATTATTATACTAGTCTACACACAAAGTTATAGACTAGTTTGTAGGCCTACATAATTGTAAAAACTGTAAATAACTGGAATGTTCTGAATGTTCTTTCCTCACGGAAATTTATACTGGCACTGAGGCACTGTCGTCTGCCGGATTATAGCCTATTGTTGTTTATTGAGGGTAAACAGTAGTTTGCACTCTCAAATCCAAGCAGGTGGCAGACTCTGGTGCCAAGTCAATCTAATAACAATAGTAATATAATACAACATTTTGGCGTATCTTTGATTCTCATTTTCGACTGAGACATGTCAACACTTAACGCCGAATTTTTCCTTCTTGCATTAAACAAACAACACTTCAAAGACAGCAACGAAAAAAAAGTTAATACACGCAATTTAAATACATGAAAAATGACTAAATAATGGCCTAAAGTAGAAATAAATGCCCTAAAAATACAAAATTGAATAAAATGACAAAAAATGACCTAACAAAAATGCATTTCTATAATCAAAGGGCCATGATTAGGATTTATCTACAAGTTGACAAGGTCTATGCAGCATCAATAAAAAGATGTCGTGTCATTAGAATCCGGACCGTGATTATGATAAGTTACATCCTTTATTTTAATGCATGATAATATTAAAATAGCATAGAAATCAGGATTAATACAATAATTATAGTTTCAGGATCACCCATTCATTAAAAAATCAATAAAAAATGCAGATATGGGGGTACATAAGCCTGTCCATTCTTTTCACATGTTTTTATCCCTAGGCCTATATAATTTGTTAAACTAATAAACCGTTACCGTAAAGGAATAAGCAATATAATTCTGAAATTCTAACACGTAAAAATTAAAATTAACACCCTTTATAGCTTTTAATTAATAGACACTTAAAGTAGGTAGGCTACTGTTGAGAAACAAAATAGCCCAAGTGTCTTGTTCCCTTAAAATTTTCATTTTCTGTTATAAATAACGGGTTCATATAAATCTCAATGAAAAATGCGTTCTGCTATGAACAGTTTTCAAAGAATGTACAAAAGATTTGCATGAATCCAGTGCAATTAATATATTCTATCTAGAAATAATTTAAAAAATTTATATTATTATCAAATAAATCTGGTAAATTATATTTTATGTTCATAACTCGCAGATAAAGTTCCAAGAGGTTTCTTTATTATGGCATGGATCCGTTTAATCAGTGCTTCATGTAGATTGTATGGTATATATAGTATATTGTATATTTTTGTAATCGATCTCAGAGTTAAACTCCAGATCGTTTCTTTAATAGCCTATAATACAGGGTGGAAGCACAGTTCCCATACGTACGACTATTTCATAGATTTGTACGACGTACGACGCAATCATGAGTCGCACACCTATTTGTACTACTATTTTTAACAAAGCGTTTTATGTTTTTTTAATCAATCTACTGACTAATTTTAAATGTTGATATTTAACCAACTTTTCGTTCCCTCATGGTTTTTGTTGTAAGCATGTTGCTAAAATCAAAGCAGTCCTGTGCCTTTCCAATAATTATAACTTCTGTTTATTTCATTTTATTGTATTTAATCAAATTTAGCATTTGGGTAGATAATGAAACATTTGCAAATCGGATTATTTATGAACAATTACATGACGTATATAAGATGCACAATACCGATTATTAAGTGCCAGTATGGTACTTTATGAGATTGTGTGGTGGACGAAAAAATGTCTGTCCGTCTGTCTGTCCGTGTGTCTGTACGCACCATAACTCAAATACGCTTTTTCGGATTTTCATGAAACTTGGAAACCACATTTATAATGTCCATGGGAAGAACCCTATTGATATTGATATTGATATTGAACCAAATCGGTTCACCGGTACCGGAGTAATGCCCAATTTAGTGCCTATTTTAATAGATTATGGCGCCTTTCTAATACGCTGTATCGGATTTCCATGAAACTTGGTATACCCATTTATGACGTCCATAAGAAGTGCCCTATTGAATTTGAACCTAATCTGTTGACCGGTACCGGAGTAAAACCCAATTTAGTGTATATTTTAAAGACGCGGTAACTCAAATACGCTTTACCGGATTTTTATGAAACTTGGTATACACATTTATAATGTCCATGGGAAGACGTCTATTCATAATGGATAAAATCGGTTGACCTGTTTCGGAGTAATGCTCAATTTAGTGTCTATTTTATGGTAATATACGTATTCGAAAGAATTTATAAAAAAAATGAAAATCAGTTATCTTGACAACATAGCCTATTGTTTTACTGTGATCTTTTAAGGCCTTGGAAATTAAAATACAGGTAGCTATGACAAAAAACATATTGATTTGCATGCGCTTATCCAACTAGACCGTTAAAATGACCCAGGTGGCCGAGATGGTAGACCTTTCTTCTTCCGTAAGCCTTGCTTAATGAATAAATCTGGAGCTTAACTTGGAAATCAATTTAAAAAAAAAAAAACACATTCTGCATATCATAATTGCAGTCATAACTGATTAAAATTTTGTTACTTCAGTTTACCTGATTTTATTAATTACTATTATTATTATCAGGGACCGGTTTCTGATTACCTAAAATTGTTTAAAAAATGACCTATAAAATGACATTTTATCCATAAAAAATTATTATTCTACATACGAAGTTATAGACTAATTTGTACATAACTAAAAACTGTAAATAACTGTAATGTTGTGAATGTTCGTTTCTCATGGAAACTTATACTAACACTGAGGCACTGGTGAGTCAAAATTCGGCATTTCCTTTTGTGGTCTGCCGGATTATATTGTTGTTTATTGAGGATAAACAGTAGTTTGCACTCTCAAATCGAAGCAAGTCAATCTAATAACAATAGTAAAATAATACAACATTTTGGCGTTTCTTTGATTCTAATTTCCGACTGAGACATGACAACACTTAACGCCGAATGTTTCCTTCTTGCATTAAACGAACAACACTTCAAAGACAACACCGCTAGCGACAAAAAAAGTTAATACACTCAATGTAAATACCTGAAAATGACTAAATAAGGAAACAAATGACACGAAGATGACAAAATAATGACGTAACATTTAAATAAATGCCCTAAAAATATAAAAAATGACCTATTAAAAATGCATATCTACAATCTAGAGGTCATGATTAGGATTTATCTACAAGTTGGCAATGTCTATGCAGCATCAATAAAAAGATGACATGTCATCAGAATCCGGACCCTGAGTATGACAATATTAAAATAGCATAGAAATCAGGATTAATACATTAATTTCAGTTTCAAGGTGACCCTTTCATTAAGAAATCAATAAAAATGCAGATATCGGTGTACATAAACCTGTCCATTCTTTTCACATGTTTTTATTCCTATAATAAGTTAATTTGTTAAACTAATGAAAGGAATAAGCAATATAATTATGAAATTCTAACATGTAAAAATTAAAATTAACACCCTTTATAGCATTTTATTAACAGCCACTTAAAGTAAGTAGGCAACTGTTGAGAAACAAAATAGCCAAAGTGTCTTATTCCCTTAAAATTTTCATTTTCTGTTATAACTTACTGGTCCCTATGGTCTCCTTACTGGTCTCAATGAAAAAAAACGTTTTTCTATCAACACTTCTCAAAGAATGTACAAAATATTCGCATGAATTCAATGCAATTAATATATTCTACCTAGAAATAATTAAAATTTTCCATATCGTCATCAAATAAATCTGCAAAATTATATTTAATGTTCATAACTCGTAGATGAAATCCCAAGTGGTTTTCTTATCATGGCATGGGTCCGTTCAATCAGAGTACCCTGCAATGCACAATTTTTATTTCAGTGTATAATTTTTGTAATCGATCTCAGAGTTAAACTCCAGATCGTTTCTTTAAATGCCTATAATACAGGGTGGAAGATTTGTAACTCGCAGATTTTTACAGCTTGTTCCTTCCTTAGAAATAAATACCATAGGGCTATTTGTTTGTCCTATGGACCATTTCCTCCTATCGGAGGTTTCCTTACATATGAACACAACCCAGTATCTGTAATTCATGAAGTCCTTCATATTTCGAAAACGCGACATCGAATTTTAGGGTTTGTTTGTTCTGTGGTTAAACCTGCACAAATAAACTTTACATCAATTCAGTGCAAATAACACATTTTACGTAGAAATGATTAAATGTTTCCATATTATTATCAAATAAATCTGAAAATTATATTTAAAGTTCATAACTCTTAGATGAAATGCCAAGTTGTTTTCCTATTACGGCTTGCAGTCGTTTAATCACATGAGTCCCGTGTGTGTATGCTGTACGCTGAAAAGTAATTTTTGTAAACGATCTCAGAGTTAAGCTCCAGATCGTTTCTTTAATAGCCTATAATACAGGGTGGAAGATGTGTAACTATGCAGATTTCAACAACTTGCTCCTTCCTTAGAAACAAATACCATAGAGCTATTTGTCCTACTATCCTCAGAAAATGAAAATCTGATAAAGCGTATATGAGTTATCGTGTGTACAGACATTTTCCCGTCCACTAACTTGTACGTTCTAAGAAAGAACCATTCTGGCAGATAATTACAAAAAAATTACATGAGTTAATTCTAATTAATATAATTTACGTAAAAGTGTTTAAATATTTCCATTTAATTGTAAAAGAAATCAGCAAATTTATATTTAATGTTCATAACCGCAGATAAAGTCTCACGTGGTTTTCTTATTTCGGCATGCGACCGTTTAATCAGTAACTTATGTGACGTACTGCGAGTTGAGCATTTCTATTTATTTTTGTAAACGATCTCCGAGTTAAACTCCAGATCGTTTCTTTAATAAATCTATAATACAGGGTGGAAGATGTGTAACTATGCAGATTTCATCACCTTGTTCCTTCCGTAGAAACAAAACATTCAAGAGAGAACACTTTGGTCAGAAAAGCCGGGTAGGCTGTCAGGCACGCAGGGTACGTGAAACATCTTGTGCTTGCTGCCTAAATTTAGCGCACATTGAAAAAGGGATAAGCAATATAATTCTGAAAATCTAACATGTAAAAATTAAAAATAAACACCCTTTATAGCTTTTAATTAATAGACACTTAAAGTAAGTAGGCTACTGGTGAGAAACAAAATAGCCTAAGTGTCTTCATCCCTTAAAATTTTCATTTTCTGTTATAACTTACAGGTCCGTATAAATCTCAATGAAAAATACGTTCTGCTATCAACAGTTTTCAATTAATGGACAAAAGATCCGCATGATTTCAGTGCAATTAATATATTCAACCTAGAAATAATTAAAAATTTCCATATCATTATCATTTAAATCTGCAAAGTTAAATTTAAAGTTCATAACTCGTAGATGAAGTCCCACGTGGTTTTCTTATTATTCCATGGGTCCGTTTAGTCAGTCCGTACTTCTGTTACAATTGTTGTTATTGTATTATTTTTGTAATCGATCTCAGAGTTAAACTCCAGATCGTTTCTTTAATAGCCTGATTGATTTGTAACTGTACACATTTCAACACCTTGTTCCTTCGGTAGAAATAAATCATTCAGATACTATTTTTGTCCAAAATGAGTAATTTGTTAAACAGAAAGAGTATTGTTATTTAAAGCACATACATATTTTCAGTAACCTACCGGTCCAAATAAATCTCAGAGTCTTTGCGTTCTGCTGTTAACAGTTTTGAAAAAGTGGACATAAAACTTACATGAGTTCATTCTAATTAATATATTATACCTAGAAATAATTAAATATTTTCCTATAATTATCAAATAAATCTACAAAGTTACATTTAACGTTCATAACTCGTAGATGAAGTCACACGTAGTTTTCTTGTTATGGCATGGATCCGTTCAATCAGTATGTCAATTTGATCACGCATGGTTGGATCATTTTATTTTTGTAATCGATCTCAGAGTTAAACCACAGTATAGTATAACAGTAGCGAAGCTCCATACAGTTTTTTTCAACCGGCGCGACGGCAGCGCTCGTAGCGGTGAGCAAGATCCACACAATATGCATGCATTGTTGCTTATGTAAAATGTCAACAATATTTTATGGAAATGCTTGTGGTGCTAAAAATTGCACCAACAGCCAAAGGAATTCTCCCGATTTGTCTTTCTTCAGGTTCCCTAAAGATCCTGAGAGGTAAGCAAAAACAGTTATTTGTGAAATTAAATTGCAAATTTGTGATTATCATGCTTGCATCCATACTAGTGCATTTACTCCTATTTCTTTTAATTTTAAGAGCAGAAAATGGCTTGTAAATGCTATATACAATTAATTATTTTTATATGTATATCATAAATGAAAATCCTAACGATGCAAAGGTTTCTAAATATATAGGCCTCTTTACAAATACCCCACCTGACCCTACTAATTTTAAAAATGTTCTAACACGAAGTTATGTTAGGCCTATATAATTGAATTTAACAAAATTAAACTGTCGAGAATAAAGATAACGTGTTTAATCCTTTACTTTTTAATAATTTATCGTGTTTAACAAAATGAAGAAAAAGACAAAAGTGTATTGCTATTGCATCTGATACTGACCATAGGCCTATCGTGCTATATGCCTATAGAACTTTACTTTCCCCCCTAATTTCTGAACTAGTACTACTACATGCTTATTGAAATTATTAAGTTTTCTTATTTGTCAGAATTTTCAGTGTAAGTACAGTATATGTTAGTAGTAGGTCAATTAAATTCTTGAAGATGTAGGGATGTAGCTTATATGGTGGACGGAAACCGGTCTGATACTTTATAAGATATACAATGTCATCGATCTTGAAACTACAACTTCTTTACATTACCATAAAGTCTATGATTTGGTGAGTTCACCAGTATGCCTTTCCGGTAATAATCTCGTTCTGGTAATTTTAAAAATAAGAAGAAATACAGCCATATATTCGTATCTTTTCAATGCTGGAAATGGCTGTTTGCTAGTTCCGTCTTGCTGACCGCTTGGGGTGCTAGTGTCGCACGATCTGTCAAAAGGATGCATTTTCCTTTCATTAGAGCTTCGCTACTGTTATACTATACTGTGGTTAAACTCCGGATCGTTTCTTTAATAAATCTATAATACAGGGTGGAAGATGTGTAATTGTGCAGATATCCACACCTTGTTCCTTCCGTAGAAACAAAAAAAAAAAATAACTCCCACACAACTTCCTCTGCCCTCCATAAATTCGCATAAGTATTGCAGTGGTGTGCGTTCAGTTATCACAGCCTCATTCGTGAGGCAAATTCTTGTATGAATATAGTAGCTTATAACTACCCTTCAGAAAATTTATTGGGTAAAATTTCAAATGAAAGTTTTAGCTGTTAGTGTAATATATTACAAGACATGATATTCCGTGTATTGTAATAGGCCTATATTATGCGTATTAGACCTCTATAATGCATGCAGAAAATTTAAACAATGTTTGGAGCATTTTTTTAGAGAAAATCCCGAAAAAACGAAATTCTATTTGTTACAATTATATTCATGGTAAAGTTATAAACATTAAAGAGAAATTCGTTACGACAGTTCGCCTAGCATCCCCGAAGGATACACGATCTTATTACTGCACTCACATAACTTTCTTTACCCTAAGCATGGGCAATACATATTTCTCACTTCACATTCTGACATAGGCGTACCGAGGGGAGGGGGTTTGGGGGTTTGAACCCTCCCATTGATTAAAAACAGGAAAATTGACTCGAGTTCCTTGGCCCAGAATACCCCTGTACAGTGAGTTTCGTCCAAATCGAACAATGCTTGACCATATTTAGGCCTATCCCTCTTCCGTGTAGGTTGAAAATTTCATATGTCTTCGGGCCTTGATATTCTAAACAAATGAATCGTCCAGGATGGACTTACAAAATCAAGCGATCGCCCGCGATAATTATTTCAAGAATTAAAAATTAAGAGCATAATAGTTAAATCATTATATTTATTAACACCTAAATCATGTGGACTACATATCACGATTAGATAGCGTCACCTGGTAAAAGCGACCTCAGATTCGAGTTCCTTGGCCCAGAAAACCCCTGTATAGTGAGTTTCGTCCAAATCGAACAACGTTTGACCAGATTTAGGCTAATATTGATTATCCCTATAATAATAATAATAATAATAATAATAATAATAATAATAATAATAATCCTCTTCAGTGTAGGTTGAAAATTTCATATTATGTTTGCGTGCCTTGACATTAAAAACAAATGAATCGACCAGCATGAGCTACAACATTCAAGAGATCGCGATGCTTTTATGTCGAAGGAATGACAAAAATAGCCAAAGCCTAGTGTAATTGATTTGTATTACTGAAAACTCATGCTTCGAAAACGCAATAAATACACGTTTTCTGCCCGTTTTTCACTCATAACTCACGAACGAAAGCGAAAATTAAAATTCCGGCTTCGAGGTGCACATTCCGACCCTTTAGTCCGCCTATGTATAAAATTTCAGATCTCTGCGTTGAGTAGATTTCGCTGGGCATCGCGGACAGACAGACAGACGGAGGAGGACAGACACTTCCTTTTATTAATATAGAAGTTAGTAGTTTTCGTGCAAATTAAATACGAGGGCATTGCTTCCCATTAGAAGCTATCTGGCAGTGTGCTGTTGCAATTCTGCGGAAGTTAAAATCTAATTATCTGAACGATTATGAGCATTATTTCCAAACGCAATATACATTTCACATTACTTCCATTTTATCTCCTGCTAACTATTAGAAAGATGATAAGCTAGCTTCCTTTGGTACCCTGAGCTATCATAATTTATCTGAAAGACAGCATAATATCCTAGCCTTAACTATGTAATTAAATGTGGCATATTATGCCGATAATTCCCCTTCATCGTTTCTTGGCCAGGATAGCCAATGAGAATTTCCGCACTACACAAATAGTGAAATCATAACCGACAAATCCAAGATGTCGGTTGCTTTCTAGAAAATTAAGAACTTCTTTATATTGAAGACTACACCATTTCAACCTCAATTTCGGAAAAAGTAATTTCAATTTCGGAAAAAGTAATTTCAAATTCGGAAAAGGTAATTTCAATTTCGGAAAAAGTCATCTCAATTTCGGAAAAAGTAACTTCAATTTCGGAAATACGAGGGCTATTTTTTAAAGCATTCGATGGGGCATAAAATGAAAACCACAGTGAAAATCAAAACTGTTTTATTTGGAACATTTAGGTACACCTTCTAGCTACTTCTCTACATAATCTCGCTCCGATTGAGTCATTTGTCCTAGCGTGGTACCAACTTTACTATACCCTCTTCATAGCCCTCGCATTTCCGAAATTGAAGTTACTTTTTCCGAAATTGAAATTACCTTTTCCGAAATTGAAGTTACTTTTTCCGAAATTGGAATTACTTTTTCCGAAATTGAAATTACTTTTTCCGAAATTGAGGTTGAAAAGGTGTAGATATTGAACCTTGATCATATTATTAGCAGATGCCCACGGTTTTGCCCACAATAATTAATTCAAAGATTAAAAATTAATATCAAAATCATTAAAACATTATATTTATTAACACTTAGCCCTACATCAAAACATTCATGGGCCTAAAGTAAATGTTCAATTATAATTTATTAATGAAGTAGCTAAGAAACCGGCTTTGAAGTGAATTGCACGATTAGAAAGCGCCGCCTGGGATAAACAACCTCAGATTCAATGTTTGGGGGGGGGGGGAAGCAAAGCAACCTGCTTCGATAGAGAAATAAAATCACGTCTCTGCCAGTTTTTCACTCATAACTCGCGAACGAAATCGAAAATAAAAAACCCTGCTTCGAAATCCATTGGACCACCCTTGAGTCCATCTATGTTTAAAATTTCAGATCTTTGCGTTCAGTACATTTCGCTGGGCATCGCGCACAGACAGAAAGACAGACAGATACTTCCTTTTATTAATATAGATAATCTTTGCTTATCTCAAAATAGAGTTATTTTTCTTCGCGTGGAATTATCTAGCCGAATGCCACTCGTGTTGAGTATTATTTTGGTAATTTAACGAATGTTTTTTTTGTCACGAAATAATTATGACAAGAAACATTGGTTTAGCTCAATAAAATTACCAGTAAAACTGTCAACACTTGTCCTGTTACTTAAGACTATTGCAATCACACGTCGTGTGTTTCATATTGACCATTAACTTTTAGTAAATCCTCGGATATAGACCAATCACGATAGTTTATTTTATAATATCATTCTTCGGATCGCAAGGATGCAATTTTATCTGACAAAACGTCAGCTCGTTACTGGACACGTAAGTCATCAACGACCCGTGATTAATACGTCACATGCTGCCAGTGTGCAGAATGAAAACACATTATTTTATACAACATAACTTGTATGTAAATTGAAATAATATAAATGTTCATTGAATAAAACACAATTTCAATTCGGTGCAAGCCAGTTCTTGTGCTTTTATGTCGTCCTGATGTAAGTAACTACCAGGACGCCCTCTATCTTGTGATACGCACTGTTCACTGTTGGACTGTTCATTCCTTAAGTATGCAGTGATCTTACTGCTGATAGAATATTGCCAACAAAGCTAAGAAAGTAATCATTATTTATAAATTCCTTTACGTTTTATTCGTGGAATAGTCTTAATAAATCCTACACGAGATTACGGGTATTATTGGTCTATTTTTACTTTATCTGAACTATAGTCACTATATCCCTTCTGAAATTACATTTTTTAAACATTCTTCTCAGGAATTAGACTCTGTATACCCTGAAGTGTTTGATAGAGTTAAGGAAAGATACAGTAATGAAGAGGGGCGGATTTCTATGACGTCATATTTTTTCCCCTTAGCATTATTTCAGGTTTCCGACTAATTTAAGCATCCTGGTGAAAATGGAACGGCTTTTATTGAGCATATAACTGCATATTTGGGAAATTTTCAACTACTGTAGCATATTTAGTATGTTTATGCATATTTAGGTCATATTTTTGGCATATTTGTGTGCATAGGCGTAACCAGGCCGATCATATGGGGGGGGTTATAACATCCGCGGGGTCTGGGGGGTATGGAATATCCCCCAGGGAGAGGGGGGTCCGGGGGTCCTCCCCCGGAAAATTTTAAAAATGAAGACGCAAAATAACGAGTTTTAAGCTTCCGGGGTCTATCCCCGGAAAATTTTAAAAATTGAGATGCAAAATAACGAGTTTTAAGCTTCCCACGCTTTATACTTGGATTAAGTAATTTATGGGCAGACTTAAAAAAATTATACAATTTTCCTTTTTTTAATCAATGGGGGGGGGGTTCAAACCCCCAAAACCCCCCCTCGTTACGCCTATGTTTGTGTGCACATTAAAGAAATTTTGAAGTTTCTTATCACATTTTGCAAATTTTGCATTATAATGATACTTTTTGAGATTTCAAAGATATTTTAAATAATTAGCATTATATTGTAATCAAATTATTGCAATGAAACTTAAAAAAAATATACAGAATGTGTAAGTGATAAAGTCATATTAAAAATTTTATTCGTCATATTTTAATGTTTTTTAGGTTATAAATGCATGCATAGCCTATATCCTATTTTTTAGGTCGTAGAAATCCGCCCCCTAGTATAATGAATAATTAATTGCTTAGTTTCATTATGGGAAAGGATATTCCAGGGAAGCCATCAAAATGATTCCTTGAAAGTCTCAACATGTTACGTTATGGGTCCGCTTACCCCCCAGTGTTCTCTATGTAGGACACTATTAACATCAGCCAGCTCAACTCCGACCTCAATTGTTTTCATTCCCCCGCTGTTTGCAAGGCCATCTGTCTCACTCTACAGTCATAAACATAATCCACATGGTTGCCATGGAGACATCTAACTTTTCAACTGTCAAGGGCGCTTTCCTCGATAAATGGTACATTTTGATGTTTTAACAGAAGCCGTTCTGATCGGTTTCGAATCATGATTTTTATCTAGAGAGGGTGAATTTTCACCAATGGAATTTCGCAGGAAGGCAGATAAAAGACAAATAATATCTCTTCGTGTAGGCTACGGTACAGTAATGAAAGGCCACAAAAAAAAATTATTGAATACACTCATAGAATAGCGTATGTAAAAGAAACCTCTCTAATTCTATGAAATTATTAAAATAGTACCAGGCAGAATCAAAATAATAATAATAATAATAATAATGATAATAATAATAATAATAATAATAATAATAATAATAATAATAATAATACACCCTAGAAAAAAATAACCTTGTAACAAGTAATTTTCTGATCAGAGATAAAAGAGGGGAGAAAATTATTTATCTGTAGCCATGTTTCCGCGATGCTCTTCTTTCCCAGTTCCTATGGCAGCAGAGCAAGGCCACCTACAATTAATTTCACAATTGAAATGTAATAGCGAAACGTGATGCTTCGATAGCGCAGAAAAAAATCACGTTTATGCTAATTTTTTTGCTCATAGCTCGCGAACGAAAGCGAAAATTAAAAATCCGGCTTCGAGGTGCATTTTCCCACCCTTCAGTCCATCTTATGTTAAAAATGTCAGATCTCTTGATGCCCTTGATTTGGCTGGGGATTGTACACAAACACTTCCCCTTACTAGGCTATATATTGAAGATAGCAGGTCCCCGCGGCTTCGCCCACGATAATTAATTGGAAAATTAAAAATTAAGAGCAAAATAAATAAAACATTATATTTATTATCACTTACACGAGAATCATTCATATACTAAACTATTAATATAATTAATGAAACAGCTAAAAATCCGGCTTTGAAGTGAATTCCACGATTAGAAAGCGCAGCATGGGAAAAATAACCTCAGATTCGAGTTCCCTGGCCCAGAAAACCCCTGCATAGCGAGTTTCATCCAAATCGAACAATGTTTGCCCATTTAGGCCTGTACTCATTATCCCTCTTCCGTCTTGGTTGAAAATTTCAGATGTCTGCTTGCCTTGACATTATAAACAAATGAATCTACCAGCGTGGAGTTACAAAATTCAAGCGATCGCGATGCTTTTGTTTCCAAAGTATGACAAAAATAGGCAAAGCCAGCTGTAATTGACTTGACAATTGAAATGTAGGCCTATTACTGAAAACTGATGCTTCGAAAGCGCAAAACAATGCACGTTTTCTGCCAGTTTTTCACTCATAACTCGGGAACGAAAGCTAAAATTAAAAATCCGTCTTCGAGGTGCATTTTCCGACCCTTCAGTACACCTATCTTTAAAATTTCAGATCTCTGCGTTCAGTAGATTTCGCTGGGCATCGCGCACAGACAGAAAAACTAACACTTCCTTTTATTATTGTAGATTGATCCGTGTCGAAAGACCTATGAGTTACTTAGTCACCATCGATCATAGATCTACCCCATATCTTTCCTGAGAACAGAAGGAAGTAAAACATATAGGAGAAATGTCACCATGGTAACCGTGAAGCCTGATATAAGAAGGCCTTGGACAACCCTACACAGTCTTTTGTTCTGGAGACTTTAGAAAATGCCAAGTGTAGCGTTGGAAACGAATTAAAGGACGAGAAGATGTTTTAAATACGATACGCAACAATGAAAACTTTTACTCTGCACTAATCCAACCAATTACTGCTTAATTGTGCTTGGCATTCAGAAAAGAGAAGAGGTTGGGGTGTGTGTGTATAGAATTCCACCCCTCCCCCCTCCAAAGTTAACGGGGATTAAACTTTAATCAAACTCAAGTTGCCGATTTCCTTGTTATTATAGCACTTCTTGTTCTGTCTCTCTCTCAAGTTTTTATATAAAAAAAGGCAAATGGATTGAATACACTTCTAGGAAAGCAAGATTTTTTATTTTGCTGACTGCCGGTATTTAAAAAATTATGAAAGCGGAGGGATTTTTTTTTAGGAATGGGGACGTGAAAGGTATCTTTAGTATTTTTTTCCCATTCTCTCATTCAGAGTAAAAACGGGATATGTTCAATATTTTTCTCTCTACCATTTATGCATTATTCGAACTTTTATCCTGAGAGATTGCATTTCTGTAGAGGGCCTTGTATTTAATACAGTCCCATCTGTTGCTATAGCAACAATAAGCAATGCCTGCTCTAATCACAATCTCTTTTACGTAAGCATGGCCTGTTAGAATTGTTATTTAAGTAGAGGGCCATGACTAAAATATAATCCAATACCGATCTTTCACATTTCCTTAGTAATAGGGCTTTTCTGATTTCCCTGTCGAATTTTTATGAAAGGGAAAATGTTGTAATTAGACCTGTAATAATGTTATATCCGGCGAATGGCCAATTTCCTTCGCAGAGTTCGAATTCAACCTCTTTTAAACTAAGTTATAACAAGTTAATTATTGTCTTCGACAATTAAAAAGAACATTCCATTTAAGTTTCTCTACAATATTGCAATTTTCTTACTTAAATAGGCCTATAGATACACTTAGGCTACTTACTCACTCAATGGCATAGAAAATTCCTAACAAGCTACAGGAATAGCCTATTATCTATTTTATGGAACCCTATGGTTCATTGCCGCGCTTACCTGCTCCCGCCATTCAACCCTATTCTCTGCTAACTCACCCAATCATCCCTCGCAAATTCTACTTCCCTTAAATCTATCCTATTATTGTCCTCCCATCTGCGTCTAGGTCTTCCAAGTGGTTTCTTCCCTTCGGGTCTCCCCGTCAATATTTTTGAGATAGTCTTTCCTCCCCCATGCGTGCAACATGTCCAGCCCATTTCATCTTCCGTGATTTAATTACCCTTACTATAGGCCTATCCTGTGAAGAGTAGGCCTACATGCCATGAAGCTCGTCGTTATGCAGTTTTCTCCAGTCCCCATTATCATCTCTCTTAGGTCCAAATATTTTCCTAAGCCTCCTGTTTTCGAACACACTCAGATTATGTTAAACTAGCTTAAAAGACCCGGCGTCGCCCGGGTTTTGTATTTTCTAGTTGGAAATTAACTTATGAAGGACTTTCGATTTTTAAATTCTAGGTCCTTATATAGGCATTTATAATTTGAAATAGGAAGAACGACTTATTACACTCAAACTATTCCCTCAGAAAACGCTTGATATAGTTTTTTATGGCTCATAGAGGATCTAGAATTTGGTATCCCATCGCTTGTACAGTGCACAGCAAGCCTGGTAGAGGTTTAAATAAGAAGAAACAGAAATTCCAGTAACATAAAATTGTAATATCGAGGCGGGAAATTTCCCACTCTTATGTTACCATAAAGCCTTCATACTTTTCTCTCCAAAAACCTGCGATATAATATAATAATATACACATTACCATACCTCGTTTTGTTTTCTCTATGTCCAGGGTAGAGAAAGTTATGCGATTCCATTATTTTAGTGGATTTCATTCTGTAATATTTATTTATAACATGAATTATTTTGATAACTTCTCTTATTTGTCAAAAGTGCATTTCATTTGCTTTTTTCCAAGCCCACCTGATACCATTTGGCAACAATATATTCTGTGATTTGGAATTGATAATTCTATGTAAAAAGGGATTAAGTATTTTCAAAAACATTTAATTTTTGGCATTTAAAATCAGAATTTTTAAAAATCCTTTCTTAGTGAGCACCTACATTATGAAACGAAGGTACTGTCAAAATTCCAAGTCTCTACCTGTTATAGTTTAGGCTGTACGTTGATTCCTGTCATTCAGTCAGTCATTCATTCAGTCAGTCAGGACAAAGCCTTTTATATATATAGAGGTAATAAAACCTCATCAGCTCTATGAGAGAACATAGTCCGCTATTGCACTCAACACTGTGAGAAGTTAGAGGGGGTAATTGCACCCTCCCCTGTACTTAGGATATTACTTCACGTTTTATTGTCTGCAATTAGTTAATTACAAATATTCCTGAGGGGTGAAATGCAAACAGATTTTAATGTTAAGGGGGAAAGATACTCGCTCGTCATTTGTTACAAATGAATTCCACTAAAATACCTTTTTATTATGTGCCTATTGTGACGGGCTTTTCTTACTTTATGCTATAAAGTTCCTTAACTTCTTGGATTAAATCTTCGCCAAAATTCTTCGCCAAAATCTGTGACGACTAATATGTGATTATTCTCAATCGTAGTATATAAGTTTACTGAACTCCTACAAAACAAGGTCACTCATACACCTGTCGTGTCATCACAACACTGCCTGCATAGTCCACATTCCAACGTTCAGTACAACTACCTTTGACACCGGGTGATTGCAAACTTCCTACTCTCAATCTACTTTCTCTCTCTTTTAACAATTTACCCAGTCTTGATAATATTGATGAAAATTTATATTAACGGGCGCCATCATCAATACGCTTCCTCTTTTCTTTTTGTTATGTATCAGCCCAGACACAAATTAAATTATAGATACACAGGCTATGTACCTACATGCCCCTCGACTAGCTTTTAAATTAACAGTGGAGACGGGAATTGGGTTCGGATTTACCTTTCGTTTTTTTTTTTCTGCTTCTTCTTTTTCTCCTTTTTTCAATACTCACTACCAAAGTATGTAACTTAGCACAAAAACCAGCTACTCTCAAACCATTACAAGGATAAGGGTCAAAAATCTGAACTTCACGTTAATTTACTTTGCATAACAATAACCATAATTTATTTAATATATTATTTTCTTTCTTTTTTCAACAATAACAATCTTATATACAATAAATTACATTTACACTACATTAACCATTCAACACTTGTATTGGTAGGATAATATTTGATTATTCAAGGTTAGTATACCCAATTTTAACTATATAAGTACGTTCTCTGTTCAACAATAACAAATCCTTAATTAATTACTTTAATTTTCTTTCTTTTTTTTTTGTTTCCAGGTATCTACTAGAACGTCTTCTTCTAATTTACTACTGACTTGTGTAGTCATTTACATTTGCAACTTCAGGATAGTTCAATATATATATTATACTGGGTGTTTTTTTTTTTTAATAAATAAAGGTTTTCAATTCATAATCCAGTCCTTACTCTACAGATTACACTCAATAATCCCACCTATGTCTCCTACATTAGTCTATTTGTCAGCTTAGTCCATGAAGAATTGTATTTAAAGATAAATAGAAAAGACAGTCTCATGAAGAAAGAAATAGAAGTTTAGGCCTATACCCACAGAGTGACTGTGGCGATAGACCACCGATACAGGAGCGACGTCTAGATCTTGAGTTACAAACAATCTGACTCCTCTCCTGCAACCGGGAAAATATTAATGGGCCGCAAACAAAAATACAATTTTGTAAATCGACGTCAGAGGTCCCTGACACTCTCTCCTAGAGGCACGTGGGGCCGTTGTTCGCCTCCAACATCGATGGCTTTCACAATCTCTCATAAATTTCTTTTCTTTATATGTTACTGGTATAGGCCTTGCCTACTACCAGATTTTATCTGTTTGATTCGGGATACTTCCGGCGTTCCCTCACCTCACCCTTACAATCTCTAGTACTTGCTAATAAACTACTTATCATCAGTACACTACTCGCAATTTCCTATTCTCCTCTTTCTAACCTAACCAATCATTTGTTGTTATCTTTCAACTCACTCTCCTCTTTCTAACCTGACCAGTCATCAGCTATTATCTTTTAACCCCTTTCTTTCTTTAAGTAGAGTTCCCTTCAGCTTATACCATTGATTTAATTCACTCGGTGGTTATTCTAGTTTTCCTACTTCTTACGTTACTACTCTTTAGCATGGGCACCCAATCTTCTTTTGTCTCTAAATTCCCTAGAATTCTAACTGAAACTAATTCACGCCCAGATTAGTAAGCTTCTCTATAACCCCTTTAGTGACTTCTACTTCTACCCTAACATGTAAATTTTCCAATGGTACACACCTAATGCACTACCACTCGTAGGCCTTCTTTTGCCCTTCAATCTTTCCACTTCTTATCCCCCTCTACCATGTTCCATACACCTTCGCTTGTAGATAAATCTCTATAAAAAAACATAACTTAACATTACAGGCCAGCATGAAATCTATTTATAGATAGTCACCCGTCACCTGAAAGAAACCCAAGAGGGAGAGGCCCTCGTAAGAAGTACTAAGCATGCCCCTTAATTACCTTTCTTCCTTACTCCCCTCGCGTCCTGTCTCAAAAATAACAAAGTTTATATGAGCATCACCAATTGCCCCTAGCTATGTATTCATTCGTGGGACAATTACCCAAAAAAACTTGAAGTGAAGAGATATATCTTTGGCATTCAGTTGTTAGGCTCTAGACTGCTCTTTTATATTTAATTTAGACCAGAAATAGAAAATAGTTGGATTACTGGATTTCATCACTTTACTTCTAGAATTCTCACTTCTAGGTTTCTATTCTATTCTATTCTATTATTCCATACGGTGTCTAATCGCCATACATGACTTAGAAACCATCCTTAAAAAAAAAGGATATCTCAATTTTCTCACTCCCCAAACAATAAGAAAAAAAAAGTCTAGACGACTATACTCAACCAGTGATGTCCAACTTATCCTCCGATCCTGAGTTGTCTTCCATTACTTCCTGATGTCCATATCTGCTCTTATTCAGAGCGAGCAGTCACGACTCACTCTCACAGCTGATGTTCGCTGTAGCGGTGTCTCGTACTGGCCGACTTGGTGTATTCTTCTGATTAATGACTATCTCCATATAGCCGTGTCAAGGAAGTTCACAACCAGAATTTCCTTTAGATGAAAGTCTGACACACCATTATGCCAGAACGCCTCTACCGCTGTCACCCATCCCAATCTCGTCTTCTCCCTTCTGCCTTTTCGACTTCTCTGTCTCGTGGTCAGGCACGTACTACTAACCGTCTTTCAGGTTCCGCACGTCTCCCTCGTCGATTCACCGTCGACGCATGCGCACCTCTCCTTTTCTGTAATTCAAATAAAATTCAGGGCAGTATCGATAATCATAAAAATGTTCAATATCGATTAGTTGCGGTCCCCCAACCCTTCCTTTGTTTAGGAATGGTCTCCTATCGTTGATTATGCACGTCGCTATTTGCGTCGTTACATTCTTCCCTCACTCACCATAAAAAAAAAATAATGTTGACACAGGTCACATTCATTTTTTTTTTTTTTTTTTTTTTTTTGTGCGTGTCTCTTTTACCAGCCTTAAAGAATGTTTATCCAGGAACAAAGGGTTTCAAGTCCTTGACGTGCCACTTTCCCAACTTTTTACCAAAACGGTTTGTCAGTTCGTAGCTATTTTCACTGAACTTTTTCTTTATAATATAGGGCCCGACAAACTTTGCACTTAAACCTGCTGTATAAGCTTGTGAGGCATCACTTAATTTAAAGTTTCTTCTTAACACTAGATCTCCTGGACGAAATCTCATCTCTCTCCTCCGAAGATTATAATAATGACTCGAATTCTTATAGGCGGTTTCTAAGTTATGTCTAACCATTAAACGTACCGTTTTCAATTTATTGAGTCTCTCCACCCAAATTTTTGGAATTTCTTTATGAATCGGTTGGTTTTCCACCTTTTCAATCCTACTGATAATTTCAGGCTCCTTCCCATAATTTAGCATATAAGGAGTGCATCCAGTGGAACTATGCTTAGCCGTATTTATAGCAAAATTAAATTCTCTCAAATACACATCCCAAACTGTTTGATCCTTTTGAATATAACTAGAAATCATTGTTTTCAATACTCTATTGACTCTTTCTACTGGATTTCCTTGTGGCGAATATACAGGTAAATAACAAGGAGTTATATTAAAAGCTTTAGCTATCTCTCGCATTAATTTACTAGTATATTGCGGTCCATTATCCATCAGCAAATATCCCGGAATTCCCCATTTAAGGATAATCAATTCATAAAATGCTTCCGTAACTGCTCTACTGGTTGCTTTCCTTAACGCTTTACATTCTACATATTTGGTAAAGGTGTCCTGAAATACTACAATGTATCGGTTCCCTTTTTTGGAACGTGGGTAAGGTCCCAACAAATCAGTAGCTACAGTCATCCAAGGTTTCTCTTTCTGGTAAAAATGCATTGGTCCTGCTTGAGCCGTCTGTAACACTTTCTGTCTCTGACATATTTCACAAGCAGTAACATACTTAGCAACATCTCTAAACATTCCCGGCCAATAATACTTGTTTGCTATCCTAAAGAAAGTTTTAGCTATTCCCATATGTCCTGCAGTAGGTGCATCATGACATTCCTGTAATACTTTAATCCTATAATCTTGCGGAATAACTAATTTCCACCTATTCACTGTTCCCTCTAAAGTTTGTTCTAACTGATCTAATCTTAAATGGTACAACTTCTCATCTACGACCTTCCAATCTGGCCAAAATTTAGGTTTACTTTGTACTTGCTCCTTCCGCTTAATATACCAAGCATCTTGTATATTTTCCCATTCCACTACTTCAGAGTTATCAGTCAACAAGAGGCAAAATTCTTCCTCTACCGTTTTCTCTTGAACTTTCCCTTCGTGTATTCTAGATAAAGCATCCGGAACTTTTTGTAATCTACCAGGCCTATGTATTACTTCAAAATCATACTCCTGGAGCAATAAACTCCACCTAGCTAATCGTCCGGTCGGATTCTGTAATGTATTTAACCATTTCAGAGCAAAATGATCAGTATATACTTTAAAATGATAACCTTCCAAATAAGGACGAAACTTTTGAACTGCCCACAATATAGCTAACAATTCCTTCTCAACTATTGCCCACTTTTGCTCACCTACCGTTAAAGTTCTACTAGCATAAGCTATTACTTTTTCCTCTCCTTCCTCTCCTGTCTGAATTAATGCTGCTCCTAGTCCTGAAAAACTAGCGTCGGTCTGTAACACTAGGGGTTTAGTATAATCTGGACAAGTTAATATAGGACTACTAGATAATTTCGATTTCAATTCATCAAAAGATTCCTGACATTCCTTAGTCCAACGCCATTTCTGATTCTTTTTCAGAAGTGCAGTGAGGGGCTTTACAACTTCAGAAAAAAATGGAATGAATCGTCGGTACCAAGATGCCAATCCTAAAAATGCTCGTACTTCCTTGACTTTTGTAGGGGCTGGATACTCAAGGATACACGAGATTTTATCTGAATCTACAGCAATTCCTAATGGAGTAATGATATGACCCAAATATTTTAATTCACTTCTGCAAAATTTTGATTTTTCCCTATTAATTTTCAGGTTAGCTTTTCTTAATTTCTCTAAGACTTTTTCTAACAAGGACAAATGTTCTTCAAATGTCTCGCTAATAAGTACTATATCATCCAAATAACAAAAGCATTTCTCTCCTATCTCTTCTCTTAATATAGTATCAACTAATCTTTGAAACGAGGCTGGTGCGTTATGGATTCCAAAAGGCATAACTCGAAACTGATACAATCCTCTACCAGGTACGGTAAATGCTGTTTTTTCTTTACTTGCTTCATCTAATGGAACTTGCCAATACCCATTTTTCAAATCTATTGTACTGATATACCTAGCATGTCGTAATTTACTCAACACATGTTCAATGTATGGCAAAGGATAACTATCTCTTTTAGTACAATTGTTTACTTTTCTGAAATCTACGCAGAACCTCCATGTTCTATCTGGTTTCTTTACCATAACTACCGGAGACGACCAAGGTGAATTTGAAGGCTCTATAACTTTTTCCAATAACATTTTATCTATTTCCGCGTGTATAACTTTTTCCAAAATGGGTGATACTGGATAATATCTTTGTTTTATAGGTTTTGCATCGCCTGTATCAATAACATGAGAAATCAAGTCTGTAAGTCCAGTACACTGATCAAATTTCTGTAACTGATTTTCCAAAAACATATTCAATCTGTCCCTTTCCTGAGGTGTAGGTAAAGTAAGAATATTATGTAGTTGATCTTCTTCTTTTAAATCTATAGCCTTAACAAATTGAAAAATTTTTGCTGGTTCATCTTTGAAATACCAAGTCCCATCTTGCAAATCTACTACTAACCCAATTTGTTTCAAAACGTCCATGCCCAGAATCATATCTACTGCTAAATTTGGCATAATTTTACATTTTATCTGAAAGATCCTGTCCTGCAATTTCATCTCAAAAGTTCTCTCTCCTGTTATAGAACTATAAGTTTTATCTGCTAGTTGCACCACCCTAACTTCAGATTCTTCTACTGCTAAATCTAACATTTTACACAAAAAATCACCCTTCTCTCCCACATAAGTTTTATCTGAACCGGAATCTATTAGAGCAATAAATGTAATATCCTCCAGCAAAATTTCAACAAAACATCTATCTCCATTAACTAAATCTGTAGGATTTATATTTAACATCACACAAGCCTGATTTTTAGTTAATTGTCATAAGGGATTTGTAGGCCTAACTTTTCTTTCTTGGGGCATCCTACAATCAATAGACCTATGTCCAAGCTTATTACAATTATAACATTTAATCGTAGTGCGTGGAGTAACTCTACGAGGTGCCTTACACTCGAACTGCCTATGTCCTATTTTATCACAATTCCAACATCGCTGGTTATTTGAAAAACGTAAAGTGGTGTTTTTACCATTATCCCTCGACTCATCCTGTCTCTCTTTATTTTCTGTTGCTTTAACTATTCTGGAATCATTTACATGACTTGAATTTCGTTCTTTGTCCCACGTCTTTGCAGAAAAACTAACATTGGGTTTCTTTTGTAACTCGGACGATGGAAGTTCCTGTTTTCCCTGAATTCCTAGCGCTGTATGAACTGAAGGTATAACAACTTGTCTCTGAGGTTTATAAGCCGTTTCTTTAATTGTAGCTCTAACCTGCGTTGGAGGAGGAATATATCTCTCAGAATCTAACAATATTTGTTCATACTGTCTACCTACACGTATTAAATCTGTTATAGTTTGAATCTCTGCAGGTCTAAGGTACAATTTTACATCAGGACGCAAATTTTTGATAACAGTCTTCATCATTTGTTGAGGACTCATTGGAGTACTCAGCCTCCTCATTAACGTTTGAATAGCATTAACATAATCAAAAATCGATTCTTTGGGACCTTGCGTTCTCTGTCTAATCTCATCCAAAAGCGAATCTTCCTCATCAATAGGCAAATAATATTCTCTAAATTCTTTCAAAAAAGCTTCCCATGTAGGCCAATCTGTTAATCTGTTCCTGTACCAAAGTAAAGCTGAATCTTGTAAAATTTCGGGTAATACTGACAATAACTCTACACCCTGTAACTTAGAACTTTGTTTTAAATCTTCCAATCTCTCCAAAAATAAGTAAATACTATCCCCAGGTTTGAATTTAATGTTCCATTTACGAACCAGATCCAAAGTATTTGGTTTATGTGGCTCTAACTGAATTGTAAACGATGGTACTACTGGTACAACTTCTTCTGAATCAGCTACCGCCATGGCCTTCCTACGCATTAACTTAACCCATGTATACACTACATCTCCATATGAATCTTGTGGTACCGTTATATTATGTTCAACTAAATCTTCTTCCAAAACTTCCTGACTCAGAGCAAAAGCCGTAATTAACACTTGAAATGACTGAGGGTTCTTACGGGCATAATCTAACAAGCGTTGTCTTAACTCATCCCTTGTACCTGTGGTCGGTAACTTTACTCTATCACATTCTGCCTCTAAATCCGCCTTCCTCAACTTCCTAATAGCTTGGGTTAGCTCAGCTGCTCTTATTTGTGCATACGGATCAACATAAGTAGCCATATTTATATATTAACAATACCACTGGAAAAAAAAAGATTAGAACACACAATAGTTCAGTCGTCTGTCTTAGTCATCTATAGAAGTCCTTACTTGTCAATAGTCATTATTCTTTTCCCAAAAATATGTTATTATTATTATTTATTTTTTTGAGAATAAATTTCAGTTATACTAACCTAACTCCCAAAATTCTTTTAACCCTATCTCGCCTCACGTTAGGATATCAAACTATCACTGCCTCACGCTATGGGCTATCATAATATGGAACTTCAACTGAATAAAGGTTTCTTTTTTTTTTTTTTTTAACAATTTTAACTAAATTAAGTTGCAACAATTAGCAATACTGTTTTGTTTTAACACTACTCAGCCCCACGATATGGGCTATCAAAATCTGTGATTTTAACACAACTCGCCCCACGGTATGGGCGCCAAAATTTGTGACGGGCTTTTCTTACTTTATGCTATAAAGTTCCTTAACTTCTTGGATTAAATCTTCGCCAAAATTCTTCGCCAAAATCTGTGACGACTAATATGTGATTATTCTCAATCGTAGTATATAAGTTTACTGAACTCCTACAAAACAAGGTCACTCATACACCTGTCGTGTCATCACAACACTGCCTGCATAGTCCACATTCCAACGTTCAGTACAACTACCTTTGACACCGGGTGATTGCAAACTTCCTACTCTCAATCTACTTTCTCTCTCTTTTAACAATTTACCCAGTCTTGATAATATTGATGAAAATTTATATTAACGGGCGCCATCATCAATACGCTTCCTCTTTTCTTTTTGTTATGTATCAGCCCAGACACAAATTAAATTATAGATACACAGGCTATGTACCTACATGCCCCTCGACTAGCTTTTAAATTAACAGTGGAGACGGGAATTGGGTTCGGATTTACCTTTCGTTTTTTTTTTTTCTGCTTCTTCTTTTTCTCCTTTTTTCAATACTCACTACCAAAGTATGTAACTTAGCACAAAAACCAGCTACTCTCAAACCATTACAAGGATAAGGGTCAAAAATCTGAACTTCACGTTAATTTACTTTGCATAACAATAACCATAATTTATTTAATATATTATTTTCTTTCTTTTTTCAACAATAACAATCTTATATACAATAAATTACATTTACACTACATTAACCATTCAACACTTGTATTGGTAGGATAATATTTGATTATTCAAGGTTAGTATACCCAATTTTAACTATATAAGTACGTTCTCTGTTCAACAATAACAAATCCTTAATTAATTACTTTAATTTTCTTTCTTTTTTTTTTGTTTCCAGGTATCTACTAGAACGTCTTCTTCTAATTTACTACTGACTTGTGTAGTCATTTACATTTGCAACTTCAGGATAGTTCAATATATATATTATACTGGGTGTTTTTTTTTTTGAATAAATAAAGGTTTTCAATTCATAATCCAGTCCTTACTCTACAGATTACACTCAATAATCCCACCTATGTCTCCTACATTAGTCTATTTGTCAGCTTAGTCCATGAAGAATTGTATTTAAAGATAAATAGAAAAGACAGTCTCATGAAGAAAGAAATAGAAGTTTAGGCCTATACCCACAGAGTGACTGTGGCGATAGACCACCGATACAGGAGCGACGTCTAGATCTTGAGTTACAAACAATCTGACTCCTCTCCTGCAACCGGGAAAATATTAATGGGCCGCAAACAAAAATACAATTTTGTAAATCGACGTCAGAGGTCCCTGACACTCTCTCCTAGAGGCACGTGGGGCCGTTGTTCGCCTCCAACATCGATGGCTTTCACAATCTCTCATAAATTTCTTTTCTTTATATGTTACTGGTATAGGCCTTGCCTACTACCAGATTTTATCTGTTTGATTCGGGATACTTCCGGCGTTCCCTCACCTCACCCTTACAATCTCTAGTACTTGCTAATAAACTACTTATCATCAGTACACTACTCGCAATTTCCTATTCTCCTCTTTCTAACCTAACCAATCATTTGTTGTTATCTTTCAACTCACTCTCCTCTTTCTAACCTGACCAGTCATCAGCTATTATCTTTTAACCCCTTTCTTTCTTTAAGTAGAGTTCCCTTCAGCTTATACCATTGATTTAATTCACTCGGTGGTTATTCTAGTTTTCCTACTTCTTACGTTACTACTCTTTAGCATGGGCACCCAATCTTCTTTTGTCTCTAAATTCCCTAGAATTCTAACTGAAACTAATTCACGCCCAGATTAGTAAGCTTCTCTATAACCCCTTTAGTGACTTCTACTTCTACCCTAACATGTAAATTTTCCAATGGTACACACCTAATGCACTACCACTCGTAGGCCTTCTTTTGCCCTTCAATCTTTCCACTTCTTATCCCCCTCTACCATGTTCCATACACCTTCGCTTGTAGATAAATCTCTATAAAAAAACATAACTTAACATTACAGGCCAGCATGAAATCTATTTATAGATAGTCACCCGTCACCTGAAAGAAACCCAAGAGGGAGAGGCCCTCGTAAGAAGTACTAAGCATGCCCCTTAATTACCTTTCTTCCTTACTCCCCTCGCGTCCTGTCTCAAAAATAACAAAGTTTATATGAGCATCACCAATTGCCCCTAGCTATGTATTCATTCGTGGGACAATTACCCAAAAAAACTTGAAGTGAAGAGATATATCTTTGGCATTCAGTTGTTAGGCTCTAGACTGCTCTTTTATATTTAATTTAGACCAGAAATAGAAAATAGTTGGATTACTGGATTTCATCACTTTACTTCTAGAATTCTCACTTCTAGGTTTCTATTCTATTCTATTCTATTATTCCATACGGTGTCTAATCGCCATACATGACTTAGAAACCATCCTTAAAAAAAAAGGATATCTCAATTTTCTCACTCCCCAAACAATAAGAAAAAAAAAGTCTAGACGACTATACTCAACCAGTGATGTCCAACTTATCCTCCGATCCTGAGTTGTCTTCCATTACTTCCTGATGTCCATATCTGCTCTTATTCAGAGCGAGCAGTCACGACTCACTCTCACAGCTGATGTTCGCTGTAGCGGTGTCTCGTACTGGCCGACTTGGTGTATTCTTCTGATTAATGACTATCTCCATATAGCCGTGTCAAGGAAGTTCACAACCAGAATTTCCTTTAGATGAAAGTCTGACACACCATTATGCCAGAACGCCTCTACCGCTGTCACCCATCCCAATCTCGTCTTCTCCCTTCTGCCTTTTCGACTTCTCTGTCTCGTGGTCAGGCACGTACTACTAACCGTCTTTCAGGTTCCGCACGTCTCCCTCGTCGATTCACCGTCGACGCATGCGCACCTCTCCTTTTCTGTAATTCAAATAAAATTCAGGGCAGTATCGATAATCATAAAAATGTTCAATATCGATTAGTTGCGGTCCCCCAACCCTTCCTTTGTTTAGGAATGGTCTCCTATCGTTGATTATGCACGTCGCTATTTGCGTCGTTACACTATATGAATAAGCTGTCAGTCTATTTTCAAAATGAGTAAGGCGTGGAACAGTGAATTGTTCACAGAGTCGCGTTCGTCTGTTTTTCTTTCCTTCTTATTCTGTTGCCATGACAACGTGATGTGAATGGTTGTATACGACATGGCCACCTGCTTTTGATATGACAGAAATATTTACAAGAATTAGATGGCTGTGCCAGCATTTGCATATAAATCGATATAAATCGATTGATGCTGACAGTGATAGCTTTCTTGTTTTTATTCCACATGCAATCTGGTTAGGCAGGGTTTCTAATCAGACCCAAGATGTACAGTATTGTTATATGTATTGGCTAGCGATGTGGTAGCCTACATTGGTACTAGGCTATACGAAAATAGAAGTTAACTTTGATGCTTCTAACAGATAACTTATACAGTCAAACCTCTGTATAACGAATATCATTGTAACACTACCCACATATTCCTTCACATATGCTTATCATACATTAGACTTTTGTTCTTCCGTAAGCCCTGCTTAATGAATCGATCTGGAGCTTAACTCGCAGACAAAAATAACTTATTTTCTGCATATCGTAATTGCAATTATCACTGATTAAACAAAAGCATTCTGGCACTTTGTTACATCAGTTTACCTGATTTTATTTTTAATGTAACTTAATACATTTCTCTAATGGAGGGTTCCTTTTAAGAGAAATTTTAAATTAAGGTTATTAAATATCAAATATCTTAAAATGTTATTTGTTAATTTAATTATCAGTAGGCCTACAGGGCTATATAAAAATGATGAGAACCATGCATCCTTTGAAATTTTTTGCCCTCAAGTAATAATTATTTAATTACTCGTATGTTACAAAAATTAATAATTACGCATTTTATGTTGAAAGGGCCATCCACAAAGTAAGATTCTCTAGGGCCGTTTACACAAACAAAATTTAATGGAAATATTCATTACAACAGATATAGCATGTGTTAGCTATTTTTCAGCATATTCGCCACAGGAATTGAGACATTTGTCATACCGTGGGACCAACTATTGAACACGTATCGTCATAGGCGTAACCAGGCCGACCATATGGGGGGGTTATAACATCCGGGAGAGGGGGGTCCGGGGGTTCTCCCCCGGAAAATTTTAAAAATCTAGATGCAAAATAACGAGTTTTTCGCTTCCGGGGGTTTACCCCCGGAGAATTTTTAAAATTAAGTCGCAAAATAACGAGTTTTTCGCTTCCGGGGGTCTGCCCCCGGAAAATTTTAAAAATTAAGACGCAAAATAACGAGTTTTAAGCTTTATACTTGCATTAAGTAATTTATGGGCAGACTTAAAAAAATTATACAATTTTCCTTTTTTTAATCAATGGGGGGGGGGTTCAAACCCCCAAAACCTCCCCCCCCTCGGTACGCCTATGCGTATCGTAGAAGTATGCCGCCTGGGATTTAAACTACAGTGTGACAACCATCTGCGCTTCTCTGTCATTCTCTGTCATTTATTGAGGTGTAGGAAAAGATGGAAATCACTGGGAGCGAGGTCCGGGCTGTATGGTGGATGTTGAAACACCTCCCAGCCGAACTTTAGCAGGAGACTTGCTAGGAGGTGTTTAAGTCTCCACCCTACAGCTCGGACCGCGCACCCAGAGATTTTAATCTTTTCCTACCCCTCAAGAAACGACAGTGAATGACAGAGAAACGTAGAAGGCTATCACAGAGTGGTTCAAATCCCAGGCGGCAGACTTGTACGACACAAGTGTTCAAAAGTTGGTCCCATGGTGTGACAAATGTCTCAATTTCTGTGGCGAGTATGTTGAAAAATAGCTGAACACTTGCTGTATTTGTTCCAATAAATATTTCCATGAAACGTTTTGTTTCTGTAAACGGCCCTAGAGAAACTTACTTTATGGAATGCCCTTGTATTATCGTATAAGTTAGGCTAATTTAATTCGACGAGAAGGGCAGAACAAATTTAATGTAGCCTAAATACGTGCCATAAGCATAGGCGTAACCAGGCCGACCATATGGGGGGGTTATAACATCCGCGGGGTCTGGAAAAGGGGGGTCCGGGGATCCTCCCCCGGAAAATTTTTAAAATTAAGATGCAAAATAACGAGTTTTAAGCTTCCGGGGTCTTCCCCCGGAAAATTTTAAAAATTAAGACGCAAAATAACAAGTTTTAAGCTTCCCACGCTTTATACTCGTATTAAGTAATTTATGGGCAGACTTAAAAAAATTATGCAATTTTCCTTTTTTTAATCAATGGGGGGGGGTTCAAACCCCCAAACCCCCCCCCCCCCTCGGTACGCCTATGGCCATAAGTTACCCTGGAAGTATCGCTAACGCGTTGTAGGTGCTGCCATCTGTAGGCAAAAAGAGCAGGCAGTGCATCCAAGAATTGAAGGAATATTACTGGAGAATTTTCCTGCTGTCTAATGATGCCATCACATTTTCCAGGACGTTTCTATAAATAAATGCCTGCGATGTAGGGCAAATCCTTCGCCGCGTGTTGAATTCTCAGTAAACTCATACAGGTGTTGCCATGGCGACCACGACCACCTGCTCTTACGTTCACAAGAGTTAGATGCCTCAGCCCACGTGTTTATATATAGGCCTAAACTCTGCCCACAAGGTTCTCGGGAAAGGTTTTTATTATTATTATTACTTTATTATTATTATTATTAATATTATTATTATTATTATTATTATTATTATTATTATTATTTTATGAAGTGACACAGAACTTGAACTACTGATTTGAACTACTGTGTGACAAGCACCTCCGCTTCTCTGTCATTCTCTTTCATTTATTGAGGTGTAGGAAAATATGGAAATCACTGGGAGCGAGGTCCGGGCTATATGGTGGATGTTGAAACACCTCCCAGCCGAACTTGCATGGAGTCCGTGTATTTAGACTGTCTTATAGCCTGTTTCCGTTTTTCTAAAAAAACCTAAAACAGAAGACTATGATTTTTTAGGGGTAAAAAAAAATTGATTTTTGGAATTTTACCGTCGGTTCCAAGGTAAAAGGTATAAATCTGCCAAATCTCCGGCTTCTAGCTCATCTGGAAGTGGGTAAACATTAATGGTGTATTTTGTGGAGTAAATTCCAGTTGATATTAGCCTACGGGATGAAATAGCGAGGATAATTCGTAAATATCAAATCGGCCTTTGCCTTTATGACTGGGAAAACCATGAAAACTCCCATGTCAAATTGGCCGGCTCAGGATTTGAACCTGGGACATCCATAATGCGAGTCCAAGACGTTACCATCTCGGCCATCTCGCTCGGTTTACAGAAATAATTATTTCTATCTTCAAAGCCCAGTGTATTGCAACTTCCAAAGCCCTATGTGAACATATGTACAAATTTATTACAGTATTAGCATACTAAGTTCGTTTTATTTAATATCTTACTTACTGCTAATATTGTAATAAATTTGTACATATGTTTTTTAATATCCTATTTCTATTTCATTAGTATTTAAGAATTTATCCTGTATTTTCATGAAACTCTAGATTAGTAACCACTTAATATATTTTTTGCACTCCTTAGCTAGTAAGTGTTACTTACGAAAGTTGTTTACATGGATCGTAAGTTGACATTCCCACACAATCGTGTTGCTAAGGGCGTTGCTATGAGGTTAAATTACTTACGGTCCAAGCGCCACGTCATAATTCATTACGATACACTTCATAATACAAGCCTTTATGGGCACGGCCCCCCAGGACAAATATTCGGTTCCCATAACAACAAACACATGCGAATCACTTTCTGAAATAAACATCTATTTTCAAGAATGTATTTACATAATATTTTCAGGTAATATCACAATTAATATAATTAAATTGATATAAATAATCATCGTGCAAAAAATAGCATGCTACACACGGGCCGTAAAGGCATTTACGGGTCTCGAAAACTTAAAAACCCGAGGCGCAACTTGTAAACTCTACAATTGGAATTGTATTTATAAACATTTAGTGGTGATAAGGTGGAAGAATATTTTATCCTCAGTCAAACACCACTAAGAAAATGAAACTCATCAATACTATGAGAAAATGAAAAATTGAGACAACTGATCGTCACCCGTGGAAAGAACGGGCTCTTTTGCTTGGATTGAAATTGGAATATAATTTATAGGGGGCGGTTTTCTGTGACATGTCATATTTTCCCCCTTTGCATTATTTCAGGTTTCCGACTATTTTAAACCCGATTCCAAGCATCCCGGTGAAAATGGAACGGCTTTTATTGTGCATATAACTGCATATTTAGGAAATTTTCAACTATTGTAGCATATTTAATGTTAATATGCATATTTAGGTCATATTTTTGGCGTATTTGTGTGCATATATTTTGTAAATTTTGCATTATAATGATACTTTTTGAGAATTTACAGGTATTTTAAATAATTAACACTATATTTTAATAAAATGAATTGCAATGAATCTTTTAAAAAATATACACAATGTGAAGTGGTAAAGTCATATTAAAAATTTTATTGGTCATATTTTAATGTTTTTTAGGTCATAAATGCATGCATATATCCTATTTTTTAGGTCATAGAAATCCGCCCCCTAATAATCAATAATCATGAGGGATCAGCGCCATTACTTCCGTAGTGTTCATTTCATTAACTACTGAAGGGTCGATCGAGTCTTTATCGATCGAGTCTTATCGTTCGATTTAAAGAACCTTGTTTTGATGAGCTTATGCAAATGGCCGACAAGTGAATGTTTCTAGTGTGTAAAGCTGTGTTGTCTTTATATTTTGTGTGAATTATTCAGTAGTGACGGTGGTAAAACTATATGATTTGTTGTTAGCGTGTCTTCATATTTCATTGGATGTGACTGGCTTCGCCTGGTGATTACGTCTTGGACAACACCGGCCTGGTTCCGAACCGTGAGTTATTCTCATCTAGTTCTGTGTAGTATTGAAGCTCTATTACTCATAACTCCACTCTGTAGAGAAATATCGAATAATTTGTTTTAAGGGGCACAGTACATATAGTGAAGATACTTTTATATTGCTGGAATAGTTTCATGTATGTTGCCAAGACAACATCAACAGGTAAAACCGTGAAAGTGTGGCCGCAAACATATGACTGCAGTCAAAGCCCTCTGTATTCAGTAGCAAGTAGCTATAGTCAAGGCCTTCACTATCCATTAAATTTATTCAATATGGAATAAAAGTAGGCTAAGTCAGAGCCTTCTGTATTCGGTAGTAACCCAACGGCCCCTTTATGCAGTCATATTATCTATGATAATAAAGGGAAGTGTTTATCTTTCTGTCCCTCTGTCTGTCTGCGCGCGATGCCCAGCAACATCTACTGAACGCAGAGATCTGAAATTTTAAACGTAGGTGGAAGGAAGGGTGGGCGAATGCACCTCGAAGCCGGATTTTATAATATTTTAGCTTTCGTTCGCGAGTTACGAGTAAAAAAACTGTCAGAAAACGTAATTTTTTCGCTATCCAAGCATCAGTTATCAGTAAATCAATTGCAGGTGGCTTTGTTTATTTCTTTCGTTTCTTTCTCCATGATTTAGAAATAAAATAATTGTTTCATTTTGTAAGCTCACCCTGGTCGATTCATTTGTTTATAGCCTAATACCAAGGCCCGCAGACATCTGAAGTTTTCAACATAGTCGGAAGAGGGATAATGAATGTAGGCTTCAGTGGACAAACTGTATTCGATTTGGACGGAACCCATTATGCAGGGGTTTTCTGGGCCAGGGAACTCGAATTTGAGGTCTTTCTCCCCAGGTGGCGCTTTCTAATCGTGGAATGGACTTCAAAGCCGGATTTTAGCTGTTTCATTATAATTATTAATCATTCAGTTTATGAATGATTCGCATGTAAGTGTTAATAAATATGTTTTAATTATTTTGCTCTTACTTTTTAATCTTCCAATTAATTACCGTGGGCGAAGCCGCGGGGATCTGCTAGTATGGATTAAAACTAAGTCAAAGCCCTCTACATTCAATAGCAAGTAGCTACAGTCAAGGCCTTCACTATTCATTAAATTTATTCAATGTGGAATAAAACTTAGTCAGAGCCTGCTGTATTAGGTAGTAATCCCACGGCCTTTTTATGCAGTCATTATTGAATAAGAAATCAACTTGGGTCTAAGTCAAAGCCCTCTGTATTCAATAGCAAGGCAGTTGTTTTCTGGATAGGTCGTTATGCAAAATACCAGAATTATTTTCCCAAAAGTTTAAAATAGAAACGTCTGCGTTACAGTTTCATTGTAGCCTATGTATGAAAGAGGATAATTCTGTGAAGTCTGATTTACACCAGTAATCCCTGATATTAAAATAAAAAGTCTGCATCGTGTAGTAAAAATCTGGAGTGTAGTAAGGGATAATTTTATAGCGCTTCGCAGGTGTGAATTACATTTTATGGTTCTCATGGCCCACTATAAATATGACCAATTAATAAACCGGACCGAGTGTCGTAAAAACAAAATGGCCGTATATCGCGCTTTGATGAGCCCTTATGCTTTTATGCGCGTATTTGACTAACCACCAAACTACACCATTCTCGTGCTGGGGTGAGATTAATATTTAAGTGCAGTAGTTTTTATAAACATTGTAGAACAGCTACTTAGAGACCCCGTTTGATTTTTATATCGCACTGGAGTTTTTCCCGTTATAGTTTCATTTATTATTGTTCAATGTTTTTTTGTAAGGAAAGGCTTATTTTTCAAAACAATATTTTGAGAGCTGTGGGCCTTTAATTAATTAACTAGCATGTGCCCGCGGCTTCGCCCACGATAATTATTTCAAAAATTAAAAATTAAGAGCATAATAGTTAAATCATTATATTTATTAACACCTAAATCACGTGGACTACATACCACGATTAGATAGCATCGCCTGGTAAAAGAGACCTCACATTCGAGTTCCTTGGTCCAGAAAACCCCTGTATAGTGAGTTTTGACCATATTAGGGCTTACAACATTCAAGCGACCGCGAAAGTTTAATTTCCAAGGTATGACAAAAATAGACAAAGCCAACTGTAATTGTCAAACTTCCATTTAATTTAATTCCAAACCCATCTGAAACCCAATATGTTTTAATGTCAAATGTGATTCGGATTCGATAATTCTGTGTAAAAAGGGTTTAAGTATTCTCAAAAACATTTGATTTTTGGCATTTAAAATCAGAATTTTTTAAAAAATCCTTTCTTAGTGAGCACCTACATTATGAAACGAAGGTACTGTCAAAATTCCAAGCCTCTACCTGTTATAGTTTAGGCTCTACGTTGATTCCTGTCAGTCAGTCAGGACAAAGCCTTTTATAGAGATCTTTACACTGTTCTCTTAAAAATTTGCAAAATACGAGGAGCGCCCAGAATATAAGTTTCTCTGGGACCGTTTACAAAAACAAAACACAATTTTATGGAAATATTAATTGCAACATATATAGCAAATTTTCAGCTATTTTTCAGCATATTTCCCACCGGAATTGAAACATTTATCATACCGTGGAACCAAATTTTCAACACCTGTGTCCTAGAAGTCTGCCGCTTGCAATTTGAACCACAGAGTGAAAACCATTTCCTCTTCTCTGTCATTCCATATCCTTTCTTGAGGTGTAGGAAAATATATTAATCACTGGGAGCGAGGTCCGGGCTGTAGGGTGGATGTTTAAAACTCTTCCCAGCCGAACTTGTGCGGGAGACTTGCTACTTAGAAACCCAATTTCATTTTTATATCGCACTGGAGTTTTTCTCGTTATAGTTCGTTTATTTTTGTTCAGTTTTTTGTTGTTGTTGTGAGTTCAATTTGTTTAAATCAAGGGCTGCGGCATCTTTCGAAGGGCTTACTTATCAGAGCTTTGTTTGTAAGGCATGAGTGCCTGTAATTAATTAATTTTTACACCATTCTGTTGAAAAATCTGCAAAATTCAAGTTTTAGGTCTCAATAAAACTACAAGAAGTGAGCAGAAAATTGTAGTTGCCCGGAAAACGCTGTCTTCGTGGAATTTGAATTTCTAAACTACCTGCGTTGCGTTTAACTTATGCAGTTCAGAAACTCTTTATCTTCTCGTCTTCTGTAGCCTACAGAAATCTAAAAATAAACGTCTAACTTATAAGACAATTATCCTGCCGGTTGTATTATATGGATGTGAGACATGGCCCCTTACATAATCTGAGTGTGTTCGAAAATTTGAACGTAAGAGAGATGAAAACTGCATAACGACGAGCTTCATAACCTGTACTCTTCACCGGATATAGTAAGGGTAATTAAATCACGGAGGATGAAATGAGGGAGGAAAGACATATCTCAAAAGTATTGGCTGCGAGACCCGAAGGGAAAAGACCACCTGGAAGACCTAGAAGCAGGTGGGAGGACAATATTAGGATAGATTTAAGGGAAGTAGGATTTGCGAGGGATGGTTGGATGCAGTTAGCATAGAATAGGGTTGAATGGCGGGCTCAGGTAAGCGCGGCAATGAACCTTCGTGTTCCATAAAATAGATAATGTTTCTTTAGCTTACTTAGGAATTGTCTATTGCCATTGAGGAAGTAAGTAATGTGAAGATGATAATGCCAGACACATTTCTGTAATGTCCTGTCCTAGCACCACGTGTCCTATCTCAACTCGCTGTTTGTTCCGGTAGGTTCGGTCTGGTTCTCTGACGTCACACCTGTAATGTGTTTAATTATAGCCACTCCTGAACAAGTGCGGTCCAACTGACCTTGCGAAAATAAAACCTTACAATGTAAACACACACTTGGCTGCTTCTCTCTACATCACTTTCCCCCGATAATAATAATAATATAATAATAATAATAATAATAATAATAATAATTTATTGTCATTTAACAGTAAAAACTGTAATAGACAGTGTCAATCTTATTATATAAATGTAATTTCGATTACAATTGTTACTGCCATATTCTTTCAAAGTTATATTGAGAAATCACTGTTTTGAAGTAAGAGAAATTCGTCAGTATTATAAAATGGAGTTTTCATTAACCATGTATAAAATCTTTTTTTCAGTTCTTTCAGTGGAAGTTCCAATACAGTTCGAGGTAGTTTATTAACAAGCTTTTGTCCCAAGTATTCGTAACTTTTCATAGTTTTTTGTAGTCTGCAACGTGGTATGTCTATTAGGTACTTAAAACGAGTGTTATGTGGTTATGAATCTGATCTCTGTTGTTGTACATTGAGTTCTTACTTAGGGTAAAAATTACCAAGTCAAAAATAAAAAGATTTATAACAGTAAGTATAGACAACTTAATAAATAAAGGTCGACAGTGTTCTCTTGCTGAGGAATTATTTAATATTCTTACTCCTTTCTTTTGTATCATCAGTATTTTGTTTATGTGTGAGCTATTACCATACAAAATTAGACCATATCTAATTAAACTTTGAAAAAAGGCGAAATATGCTCCTTTAACATACGAGAATGGAATATAGTTTTTCAGATTCCTAAGCAAGAATAACACTCTTGACAGTTTGCTACATATATAACTGATCGTTAAGGCTGCTTTGAGAATTAAGCAGAGTTGTGTCGTCTGCGTATATTATTGATTTGACACTTAAGAAATTAACAATATCATTTATGTAAATTATGAATAGTACAGGACCCAGAATAGATCCCTGAGGAACTCCACTTATGATCTTTTTTGTATTTGATTGCCGGCCATTCACCTCGACAACTTGATAGCGTTCCTTCAAGTAAGTCTTAAAAAAATCATGTTCCTTTCCTTTTATACCATAGTAGTGTAGCTTCTCAAGAAGTAATTCATGCGGAACGGTATCAAAAGCCTTACTCAGGTCGCATAATATGGCTCTCGTAACATGTTTGTTTTCAAATGCTCTGGTCACATAATTCACGACTTCCCTGATAGCATCTGTTGTACACCTACCTCGTCTGAAGCCAAACTGGCTATTACTAAAAAGATTATTAGTTTCAAAATAATCACATATTTGAGTTTTTACAGCTGCTTCTAAAATCTTCCCAAACACTGGTATGACTGATATGGGTCTGTAGCTACCAGGACAGTCAAGATCACCTTTCTTATAGATGGGTGTTACCTTAGCAGTCTTAAAATATTGTGGAAATATTCCATCATACAAACATAAATTGATACATTGCGTTATAGGCTTTAAAATAAATACAATTATCCTTTTGATAAAATTATTAGACATAGTATAATAATCTTTACTATTTGAAACTTTAAAATTTGATACTATTTCTAAAATTTCCTTTTCTTCCACTGGCCGCCACTTAAAATCAACAAGAGGGGTGTCATGATTTATTATTGGTTCACCTCTTATTTCAGGAGTTGTATGTGCCACTTCAGCTACATTAGATACTGTTTGCACAAAATATTCATTAAAATTTTCTGGTGTGATTTTTATGTCTTTCTTAATATAATTTGCATTTTTTAAGTTATTAATTAAAGTCCAGGAGGCTTTGCATTTGTTATTTGCTGAATTAATAAAATTGCAGTTGGCATTATACTTTGCTTCAACTAGTGCATTCTTATATATTTTGTTGTACATGCAATAAGCTTCTTTGTTGTCTGGTGTAGGTGATAAAGTGTACACAGTTTTCAGTGCCATGACATGGTCTTTCATTTTTGACAGTTCGTCATTGTACCATTTTAAAGGAGTCTTTTTCGTGTCTTTTATTATACTATTATTGCATTTCCTTATTGGAAAAGAATAATTAAACAGTTCTAAAAAATATTCAAAAAAAGAATTTACAATAACTTTTGAATTCAAGTTACTTATAAACAATTCCCAATTAGTGCTGGTGAGTTCTGAAGTAAAACTGAACATAAATTGCTCTGAGAAAACACGTTTATATATAAAATCTTTCTTATTATTTACCTTTTCAGTTGATATTGATTTGGTTTCTGTGGGTAACTTAAGCCATACTGCAGAGTGATCCGAAAGATTAGTTAGTACAGTGATAGCCTTCCACGCTGCTGGCCTGAATTCGATTCCCGGCCGGATCGGAGATTTCCAGTAATGTACCTTCATCCCCATCCAGCGAGATGCTGTAGCATCTGGAAGAGCCTTGAATAAGTCATGGTCATTATCCCATGGCTTCATATCTGATCTGTAGGCCTATATGCCTCCGGGTAGAATACTTCATCAATAGACCCCGGATTTATAAGAAATTTTTGTTTTCTATTAAATGAATCTTTTGCATAGATTTATTTAAGTTAAACTTAGGCCTACATGAACCAATCTACACATCAGCTTACCTTATATTACTCTTCAATACAATTATGTATACATAACGTGTATATATATAATTTTTGTAATCGATTTCCCGGTTAAGCTCCAGATCGATTCATTAAGCAGGACTTACGGAAGAACAAGGTCTAGTTTTTTGTCATAGCTAACAGTATTGCAACTTCCAAAGCCGTATATGAACACTGCAAAACGATATGTTGTCATGGGAACTGATTTGCATTTGATTATATAAACATAAAATAGGCACTAAATTGGGGATTAGTCCGGTATGGATCAACTGATTTAGTCCAAAATCAACAGGCTTCTTTCCATAGACTTTATAAATGCGTATACCAATTTTCATGGAAATCCGTTAAAGCATTTTTGAGTTATCGCACCTTTCTGATAAAAGGCACTAAATTGGGCATTATTCTGGTACCGGCCAACCGATTTGGTCCAAAATCAATAGGCTTCTTCCCATGGACGTTATAAATGCGTATATCAAATTTAATGAAAATCCGATAAAGCATATTTGAGTTATCGCGCGAACAGACACACGGACAGACATTCAATCTTATAAAGTAGGCTATCATTTTTGAGTTAGAGATTTAATTTTTTCTTAGAATAGCCTACCTCAGAATTTGTGTTAAAATTAAATCCATTAATATCATAAACTTTATTTTTCCGACTTATGGTTGGGTTTTCGTATGTTACCAGTCATTTATTTAGGGCAAGACCGGGTGACGCGCCGCACCGGGAGAGTTGCCGCACCCCCTCTAACTCGAACATTTGACGCTAGATACTGCTAGTTGTCGTGAAACCATCTCCAGTTCCCTCGTTAGAGTAATTGGATCGCGTGTGTCATTGCTTGTGGTGTTTATGTCATTGTTATAGCGGTATTTATCACGTAAGTGCACTAGTTTCACTGCGAAACTTTTTCGGACGCATTACTTTATTCTTTCCTGATCTGTATTTGCTGCATTTTTCCTGCATTTACTACTGTTAATAGACTATTTAGAGGTTGTAAAGATATTGTGAGTGAAGTTCGCCATAACAACAATAACAATAAGCTCTACAGATGAGTGCGGCGCGTGTCCCTGAGTTTTGGGTCACATGCCGCACGGCTTTCAAGGGTGACACGCCGCGCAATGTCTTGCAGTATAATTACCCCCAAAATTATTTTTTCTGCTCTTTTCGGCAATAAACATGTCAACTCGGTATAGGGGAAGGGAAGGAGTTAAACCTCGTGGCCTATGGAGTGACAATGACCTACAAGAAGCTGTTCGGCGTATTAAGGCATGGGAAATTTCCATTCGGGAAGCCGAACGTTGCTATCTTATGCCAGAGAGGACTGTTCGTAGGCGCATGGACACAGGAAATTGGGAAAACCCTCACTTGGGCCTGAAGGATTATTTGGTACAGAAAATGAAAAAAGGCTAGTCACCCATGTCCAGAGATTGTGCATATAGGTTCTCTTTTGTTTTATACGTGCCTTTGATGTAAATTTTAGGCTGTTATTATGAATGCGGCATGTCTCCCATACGTGCGGCATAGCACCCTGTAACGCGGCATCTCTCCCGCTTTGTCTTTCAATTTAATAATTGTATTTACACATTTAATTATTATTTTATAAATATTTTCGTTGCTGAAATAAAGGGAGGGAAGATCATAACTTGGAATCTCAAAAAGAGTTTTCAAAATATTCAATCCTGTTTTGAGGTAGACGAATTTCCACAAAAGTGCGGCGCGTCACCCTATCTTGCCCTATTTCAGTCCCTTGATTTCTCTTGCGTCACATTGCCCCATATCCAGGTCAGTTCATCAGATTTTCATTAAACTGGCGGACTTAGGGACACACAGACGTGATATCGCGTTTCACAAAGCAGATATTAAATTTCCTGCGAATTCCATGTCTAATGAAATGGCGTAGGCCTATTGAAATTAATACCTTTATGACGGACAGTGGAAGATGACGTGGGGCAGTGAGGAATGTATCACAGCTTGCAATACCTGTAGAGACAGGTTCAAATCTCACTATGAACGTCGAATGCTGGATTGGAATTTGCTTACCCTAGACATTTCAATAAATGTAATTTACGCAAAGAGGTGCAATAACCAGATTTTTTAAGTGAAACTTTTTTAGCCGCGGTAGGGGTAAATAGAGAGTTTGTGTAATCGTCACGAAATTAGTGAGGTGTGAAGGAACGGACTGCACAGAAAACAATCAACTCAATGATTAGGCTTATCCAAAATTTAAAAAATCCGAAAATAAAAAATCCAAAATTTAAAAAAATACAAAAATTTAAAATTTCAAAATCGAAAACTCAAATTTAAAAAAATAAAACATCCAAAATTAAAAACCCCAAATTTAAAAATAGAAAAATCGAAAATTAAAAGATCCAAAAAATAAAATTCAAAGATCTAAAATTTAAAAAATCCAAAATTAAACAATCCATAATTCCAAAATTAAAAACATTAAGAGATCAAAAATTTAAAATTTAAAAAGTCCAAAAACCCATTATTAAAAAGTCCAATCCAAAATTGAAAAAATCCAATAGTCCAAAATTGAAAAAAAAAAAATATAAAAATTAAAACAAGTTTCACTTCTGTCGGGTGGCATTCCAAGCACACTTTTTTTTTTTTTTTTTTTTTTTAATTCAGCTGTGTTCATACTCCCTTTAGCTTCGAGGCCATATCAGAAGTTCGGGACCTGTGTCTATACAGTAGGGTAGGCCATGAAACTATTGCTTGTCAATTGTTTCTATTGTCGGTGTATTTTAATGGAGTAAATTTTTAACTGGTATTAATTTAAATGGATGATTCATGGTATGTAAATATCCAATTCGGCATTTGCCTTTACGACTGGGGAAATCATGAAAAACCCCATGTCTAATTGGCCGGCCACGGAATTTGAACCTGGGACCTCCTGAATGCGAGTCCAAGACGTTACCATCTCGGCCACCTCGCTCGGTATAACCAGATATAGTATACTTTTCTATTTTTGTATTTAGCGATTTTCAAAACCTGTATTTATCTTTGAAAACTGAACATGGAATTTTAGGGTGGAACACAAACTTCCTTTATCTGTGGTACGTTCAGAAGATGTTACAGTTTTATTTTTTCGTGGGATTTTCTCATAGATCGTGTGACATTCTGGTTGTTGCTACTGTAGTTTGTGTTAAATTTCTAATAAAATTATGTAAAACAAAATTGTTAGAAAACCTATAGGCCTATTAATAAAAGGAAATGTTTGTCCTTCTGTCTGTCCGCGATGTCCAGCGAAATCTACTGAACGCAGAGGTCTGAAATTTTAAACGTAGATGGACTGAAGGGTGGGCGAATGCACCTCGAAGCCGGATTTTTAATTTTAGCTTTCGTTCGCGAGTTATGAGTGAAAAACTGGCAGAAAACGTGCATTTTTTACGCTATCCAAGCATCAGTTTTCAGTACATTTCATTTGTCAAATCAGTTTCAGGAGGCTTTGCATATTTTTGTTGTATCTTGGAAATAAAAGCATCGCGATCGCTTGACTTTTGTAAGCCCAGCCTGGTCGATTCATTTGTTTATAATGTCAAGGCATGCAGACATCTGAAATTTTCAACCTACACAGAAGAGGGATAATGAATATAGGCCTAAATGGACAAACACTGTTCGATTTGGATGAAATTCACTATGCAGGGGTTTTTTGGGCCAGGGAACTCGAATCTGAGGTCGCTTTTACCAGGCGACGCTTTCTAATCGTGAAATTGAATTCTAAGACAGATTTTTAGCTGTTTCATTAATTATTAATCTTTTGTTTAGGCCTATGAATGTTTCGCGTGCAAGTGTTAATAAAAAATATAATGTTTTAATTATTTTGCTCTTAATTTCTAATCTTCCAATTAATTATCGTGGGCGAAGCCGCGAGGATCTGTTAGTTACAGAATAAGTACATGATTCTAATCATTGTTTTAACTGTTTTCTGTGCAGTCCGGCACGGGTTTGTGTATTACGTGAGAAATTGACTCTCGTAAATAAATGTGACGCTTCTGATATACGGGTTACTAGCTTAAAAGGCCCGGCGTCGCCCGGGTTTTTTATTTTGTAATTGGAAATTAACTTATGAAGGACTTTAGATTTATAAATTCTAGGTCCTTATATAGGTATTTATAATTTGAAGTAGAAAGAACGACTTATCACACTCAAACTATCCCCTAAGAAAATGTTTGAAATAGCTTTTATGGCTATATGTAGAATTTTCCATCCCATCGCTTGTACAGTACACAGTAAGCCCGGGAGGGGTTCTAATAAGAAGAAACCGAAATTCCGGTAACATAAAATTGTATTATCGTGGCTGAAAATTTTGTTTCTCACTATCATGTTACCATAAAACCGTTTTCGGAATGAAATTCAACAGAAATACAATATCACTTTCATACATCTCTTCCCAAAACATATTACCTTACCTCGTATTGTTTTCTCTATGTCCAGGGTAAAGAAAGTTATGTGACTACATTATTTTCGTGGATATTGATAGTTCTCTCATTTGTTTCTCTCATTTGTCAAATTTATTCTACTTTCATTGTTTTTCCATGGCCATCTGAGACCCGCTGGTAACAATATGTTTTAATGTCAAATGTGATTCGGATTCGATAATTCTGTGTAAGAAGGGATTAAGTATTCTCAAAAACATTTGATTTTTGGCATTTAGAATCTGAATTTTTCAAAATCCTTTCTTAGTGAGCACCTACAGTATGAAACGAAGGTACTGTCAAAATTCCAAATCTCTACCTGTTATAGTTTATGCTGTACGTTGATTCCTGTCATTCAGTCAGTCAGGACAAAGCCTTTTATATATATAGAGATTAAGGGTTAGCAGCTAACAATATTTCTGCAAATTCTACCTAAATTTGTAAGAATTAAGCACCAAAATTTACAAAAAATCAAGTTAAAGACAAATGAAATCAATTAGTTTCATAGAAATCTTATCATATTCACTGCAGTTACCGTATGTAAGGAAGGTCATCCGAGATATTCTTGTCTGAAGTTCCTGTGTCTGTCAGTGAAGTGAAAATGCAAAAGCAACACAGTTATTCCTCGATGAATTCCTCTTCAATATCTGTTTCTTCGCCGAAAATCTGGCAGAGTGTTCTATAACTCAGATTTTTCAGTAATTCTATTAGTCTACAAAAGATACTGCCGTCTAGGAGTGAAATAAAGCACTTTTAATGTGACAGTTTTGAGTGAAATATGCTATTTTAATCCAGAATCATAAAACAAACAAGGAATTTTTTTTTTCACTCAGAATAATCAAAATAAGCACTATTAATTAAAGTTAACATTGCTTGTCAAGGAGTGTCTTTATGAAATATATCGTATCTGCTTATGTTTAGGAGTCTGGAAATAAATATGCATTTTGCTTAGAAATCCGCGCTCTAATCATCAGCTATAGGAGAGAGATGTGGCGCTGTGAATCGAACTCTGGCTAACTCAGTTGATAGAGTATCGGCACGGAAAGTCAAAGGTCAGGGGTTCGAATTACAGTGCCAGAGAAATTTTTCTCAAAATATCTTAAATTTGGGCAGTAAATAATTATTTATGGGGGGAAATTAGGTACAGTATTTGTAGGTAGATTTCTAAGAAAAATCTGCCTATTGCAATCGATACCATGTCATGACTTTCGAAAAATTCTTTCATATCTTTACGTTTCGTGCCTCCCTAATTGTACGAAACCACCACCCGTTCAAAATTATATATCTTTACATGCTAGCGGCCGTAATTTTGAAGAAATTTGAACAAAATTTTATTAAGTTATGTTATTTCTAGGCCCAATAGTTCGGACAAGTTCGTTAATGAGCAAAATTGGCCCAAGGGGGTTGAAATTTTAAAACATTTATATTTCGGCCCCTATGGAGTATAGAGGGAAACTTTGTTTGAATAAATTACAGTACTCCCTATGGAGTTCACAATGGCACCAACGATTCGTGGGTTTAGGGGGTACGACTGGGGGAATGGAAATTCGAAATTTTTGAAACTACCTCTTGTGGGGTATCGTTGAAGAGCTCTTGATGAGTACTCTACAAATCATCAATAACTAGTTTCTCGATAGCTCTCATATAAGGCGAGTTTTGAATGTTTGAAAGAGTTATTAGGCTATTGCGGGTTTGTCATGCCAAGGCTAAAGAAGAAGAGTTCTGCGCAGCGACAATAAATTAAACCAAAAGCACTTCGAAATCTACCTGCAGGCCTCCCTAAAGAGATTTTTTTTTTTGGCAATTTTGAACCCCCTTCCCCCGGTGTCCCTTAAGAATTGTTATGAGGCAGAACGTTACGTAATACCCACAAGGTCAGGATGAATGTTATGCTAATATATTCACACTCTTTGTTCTCTTCTGCTCATTCCAATATCTTTCATCTGTACGCCAGACCAAGTCTTGTCTTTTCTAGAAATGTTTCTTCAGTTTTTGTAGCAGCTTTTTACACATTTCTCTTCTTCTCTTCATTCTACCTTATTCATCATATCCTCGTTTCTCGCTGACTACTTTGCTCATGAATCAGCAACCAATACGGTGTAAGAACATGTGGAATTTCTACCAATCACAAATGTCTATCGTAATTTTATCTTGCGTAGGAATTGTCTATTGTGATTGAGTTAGTACATCTCTCTCTATAGGCCTATAAGAGGATTTGTCCTGACTTAAAGACTTACTGACTGACAGAGAATCAACGTAGAGCCTAAACTATAATAGGCAGAGACTTGGAATTTTGACAGTACCTTCGTTTCATAATGTAAGTGCTGACTAAGAAAGGATTTTGAAAAATTTCGATTTTAAATGCAAAAAAACAAATGTTATCGAGGATACTTAATACCTTTTTACACAGAATTATCAAATCCAAATCACAGTTCACATGACAACAATGTATTGTTGCCAGTGGTCTCAGGTAGCTTTGGAAATAAAATGTAATTGGACTTAGACAAAATAGAGAAGCTATCAATGTTATTCATGTTATAAATAAGTATTGAAGAATGAAATCCACGAAAATAATACAGTCACATAACTTTCTCTACCCTGGACATAGAGAAAACAATACGAGGTATGGTAATTATATCCCAGGTTTTTGGAGAGAGAAGTATGAATGGGGTATTACATTTCTGTTTAATTTCATCCCCAAAACGGTTGTATGGTAACATGAGAGTGTGAAATAAAAATTTCCGCCTCGATATTACAATTTTATGTCACCGGAATTTCTGTTTCTTCTTATTTGAACCCCTACCAGGCTAGCTGTGTACAAGCGATGGGATGCAAAATTCTAGATCCTCTATGAGCCATAAAAAGCTATATCAAGCGTTTTCTGAGGGAATAGTTTGAGTGTGATAAGTCGTTCTTCTTCATTTAATATTCTAAATACCTATATAAGGACCTAGAATTTCAAAATCGAAATTCCTTCATAAGTTAATTTTCAATTACAAAATAAAAAACCCGGGCGATGCCGGGCCTTTTAAGCTAAGCTTTGTCCTGACTGACTGACTGACTGACTGACAGAGAATCAATGTAGAGCCTAAACTATAATGGGTAGAAACTTAGAATTTTTACAGTCCCTTCGTTTCATAATGTAAGTGCTCACTAAGAAAGCATTTTTTTTTAATTTTAAATACCAAAAATAAAATGTTTTTGAGGATACTTAATACCTTTTACAGAGAATTTTGAAATCCAAATCACAGTCCACATAACAACAGTGTATTATTGGCATTGGTCTCAAAAAGAGTATTATTTTCAGAGTAACCAATTGATCCACATAAATCTCAGCGTCTATGCATTCTGCTGTTGACAGTTTTCAAAGAAAAGACAAAAAAGTTGCATGTGTTCAATCCAATTAATGTATTTTATTTAGGAGTGATTAAATATTTCCATAACATTATCAAATAAATCTGCAAATCTATATTTAATGGTTAGAACTCAGAGGTGAAGTCTCAGGTGCTTTTCTTATTATGGCATGGATCCGTTCAATCAGGAGACGACACGAAAAACCGCTAGTTAACCGTTTTATTTTTGTAATCGATCTCCGAGTTAAACTGCAGATCGTTTCTTTAATAGCCTATAATACAGGGTGGAAGATTTGTAACTGTACAGATTTCAACAACTTGTTTCTTCCGTAGAAATAAATCATTCAGATACTATATTTGTCCTAAATGAGTAATTTCCCATTAAAAAAAAAGTACCGTAGCCCTAAAATTTAACTGTGCTTTATTTAATAAGTTAGTAGGCTATTTTGGTACCGTACTTTTTTGCTTCTGTTATCGATGGGATGGAAAATTCTACATCCTCTATGAGCCATAAAAAATATATCAAACGTTTTCTAAGGGGAATAGTTTGAGTGTAATAAGTCGTTCTTCCTATTTCAAATTATAAATACCTATATAGGCCTAAGGACCTAGAACTTCAAAATCGAAAGCCCTTCATAAGTTAATTTCCAATTACAAAATATAAAACTCGGGCGACGCCGGGCCTTTTAAGCTAGTATAATATGTATCTAATATATAGTTTTATTTTATAGCCATTCATGTTGATTAAGTCTGAAGGTCACAGCCCTACGCCTATAATTGTTATCTTTAATGAATCATTCTTGATAAACTTCCTCGTTATAATCAAAGTACAGAACCGAGCAAATAAAATTAAAACACAATGTTTTGAACTGACATTAATGATGACAAAGTCACATAACATCCTGCATACATATAAATGTGAACTAGTCCTGTCAGTAGGTCGTGACCTCCTATGATCTCATCTTAACCATGCATATTGTTATCTTTTCGCACAGCCACAAAAACTGCGAAGAGCTGTTTATAACCGTGACGTAATAATATTTGCAAGGATGAGTGCGGCCTTGCTCTAAATGGGATGACGTCACTCTTCACAGGGGGCCTTGAACACCTTTTAAATTAAATAGGATGACCACCAGAATGTCTGTGAATAACTTCTAACAAATTCCTCTTTTGTTTGGGCATTATGGGGCGGGATGTGCTTAAAATTTACCGCAAATTTACGTCGTTCTGAACTGGATACATAGGCAACATCATGTTTAGACTGCATGTTCTAACGTTGAAATTATATAAATGGTAACTTTTAGGGTATTTTTGGTCATTTCCCTCCATATTTAATTTTTAGGTTAATTTTTAGAATGTAATGTAATTTTTTGGTTTAGTAGGCCTATGGTCTGTTTTTTCCATATTTCATATTTTTAGGCAATTTTTAAGTGAAACTTCTTTAGCCGCGGTAGGGGTAAATCGAGAGCTTGTGTAGCGCTCAAAATCGTCACGAAATTAGTGTTACGTTCAAAATCGGAATCGGAATCGAATTGAGAGAATATCTGCAACGTACTTTTGATACGTGGCTCCTTCCTCTTTTATGCCCACTACTATGTAGTAGGCAATGGGCCAATTCAAAAATAAATGGGTAGACAATGGGTGGCCTACCTGTTCAAAATCGTCACGAAATTAGTGACGTGTGACGGAACGGACTGCTCAGAAAACAATCAACTCAATGATTAGGCTTATCTAAAATTAAAAAACCCAAAAATTAAAAATTAAAAAATTCAAATAACTTATCCAAAATTTAAAAAATAAAATATCCAAAATAAAAAAATCCAAAATAAAAAAATTTAAAATTAAAAAATCAAAAATCCAAGCTGTAAAAAATCTAAGAATCCAAAATTAAAAAATCGAAAATAAAAAAATAAAAAATTTAAAGTTCCAATATTTAAAATTCAAAATTCCAAAATTAAAAAGTTCAAAAATCCAAAATTTTGAAATTAAAAAAAAACAAAATTAATAAATCCAAAATTTTAAAAATCAAGAAATTCAAAAATCCAAAATTAAAATATTAAAAAATCCAACATTAAAAAAACCAAAATCAAAAATTATAGGAATCCAAAAATAAACAAAATAAAAAATTCTAAGATCTATAATTTAAAACATCAAAAATTAAAAAATCTAAAATTCCAAAATTAAAAAATTAAAAGAACAAAAATTTAAACAAACCAAAATCCAAATTTAAAGAAGTCCAAAAACCAATATTAATAAGTCCAACACTCCAAAATTTAAAAAATCCAATAATCCAAAATTGAAAAAATCCAATAATTAAAACAAGTTTTACTTCTGACGCGTGGCGTTTCACACACACTTTTTTTATTAAATTTTAAAGTCATTATTTTCTTATTTTGTGTTGTTTCTCGCATTATATAGAGTTTTTATGCATTTACTTACATTGGATAGCCTATTATCTGAACTCTAAACAAGCATAAATAGATCTTGTTCTTCTGTAATCATCGGTTTTACAACTGGTTTGTTGCAATTCTCCAGTTCTTCCTATCTTGAGCCAGTCTCTTTAGGTCTACGTATTTTTTACAACCAAAATCGTCAAGAATCTGTTTTGCATATTCTAATCGTGGTCTTCCTTTACAAATTTTCCCCTCTATTGTTCCTTCTAATATAGTGTTGACCAAGCCTGGATGCCTCATAATGTGCCTTTCTTCTAATGAGTGTCGTCCATAGACTTCTTTTTCTTTTTAAGACCTCTTCGTTAGATCTTGTTATAAATATAATTTGGATACAGAAAGACGGTGTTTGCTGTTTGCATTTAACCGTACGTACCAATTAGTTAATTACAAATCTGATGAATAAACCAGTATTTTCATACAATTTTTTTAGTCATTATTCTTAGTATTTGGGTCATTTTTTGGTATTTTTGTAGTCATTTTATAGCTCATTTGTTTTAGTATTGTTAGGTCATCAAAATCCGCTCCCTGGTAATTAAGATTATAGTACCTTTGCCAAAGATAGTATCAGGATTGTTTCCATGGGAACTGCATGTCAGGTGATTTGGTATTAGGTGGCAGCAGGCGTTGAGCAAAGCCCCTTCTACCTTTTCAAGCAAATTAGCACACATTTGCCATCAATGCCTCCTGTGTTCTGCACTCAAGACCTTGAAGAAGGCTTTCAGCAAGACGTGAGCTGATGGACGGACTAATACGCTGCTCTTACCGGCTTCCTTCATCATCTCCACAGGAAACATCTCACGGCCATCTATTATTATAATATTATCAAGTCCTCAATGTTGTTTCACTGGTTAATTTGAAAGAATATTTAGGATATTTGGATTCTACTTATAATGTTGCTAGAAGTCCGTGCAAAACTTTAGCACCGTCCCCCTTTTTGATGAAAGCCAGAAAACCCCGGAATTTAGCTAAGTAATTAGGTTCAGCAGATGTTTACTTCCATTCCGCACACATAGTACAATTATTTATATCTTATGTAATTGTGAAAACATAAGTTCTGTTAAGTGAGTTGATTGCTTTCATAGGCTTACATGTTTTACAACATATATATCTAGCAAACAAGATTTCATTTGTTTTTATCGTTGCCTTGGCAAATTTGTTGATTCTGAAGAAAAACAAGTGACATAAGTTAGTAAGTACAAGATGTATTTTATAACATAATTAATTAATTCGTTGTACTTTTCATTTACATAATGTGTGATGAAGTACACCACATATTGTAAGTAAAAGTAATAGGCATAACCTCTAATAATTTGTAGTATAGAAGAAAATTGCGAGCCAGGGCCTTTAGAACTTACGTCACCAATAAAGAAACGTGCGTGAAAAAATTTGTCCAGCGGCGAGAAGATACAGATTGTAAATATGTACGAAACACTGGGAATCGAATCCGGGACCCTTGACGCTTAGTCTAAAAAAGAAAGTTCAGTTGACTTTACTGTACGTAATCGACTAAACAGTCTCAAAAACGAACTCTTGTGAACTGTGCTTTGTACTTTCACATTCGGTTGTTTTCTTTTGGCTCAAGTTTAGGTCCTGTACTCTGCCAGGTTAAATACGCCATTATTATTATTATTATTATTATTATTATTATTATTATTATTATTATTATTATTATTTATTTTTCCCTCCTTTCGATTGGGCCAGCTTAGGACCACGTGAAACAGTTGTCTTCTTCTTGTCTTCCAAAAACTTCTTTATTCTTTGGCGATGTTGCTGTTTCCATTCTTCCGTCCATTTACTTCTCGTTTTCTTCTTAGGTTTCTCTGGAAATTCGCCATCAAATATTGCTTTCCTAAACTTTTCTCTGTTTGGAATATCCTCCTTTTGGTTATTGAGTAATTTCAAATCATCTTCAACTTCCTTAAAAAATGCTGGTTTAGTTTTTTTACTGACATAGTGATCAAAATAATAATAATAATAATAATAATAATAATAATAATAATTATTATTATTATTATTATTATTATTATTATTATTATGTTGATATGTCTTGAAGCAGGTGCAGATTCTGTTTTGTTGTCGTAAGGCTTTGGTATTACGCCATTTTGGAATCGGGAGCTTCATTCATCGGCAGTGAAAGAGAATATGACTGACTGGTTGCGTGGCAACGGTTTATATATAAGCGCTTTGCAGCTGTTTCCAGAGCAAGAAAATGCGACAATCGACTTATCGACTCTTGTCTCGATCTGAGAGAGATGTCCGCTGTGACCTACCGCACGATTCCATTGTTTGAATCTCTCATTAACTGATACCATTGTGGCGTTGGAAACAAAAGACATCGAAATCTTATTTCTCGTTATTGTTCTGTGCCAAGCAATAAACCCGAGAGCTCGCTTATTACTTTCGCTTACGTCTGTCTTTGTGGAGTTAGTCCTACTTTCTTTATTAGGATTCGTTATATTCTGTCCTACTTCTGTAGTGAATATACCCTCCTTATGTTAGATAGATTTCTAAGAAAGACTTTTATCATGGGGCGACTTATGGAAAATTTCTACCTAGTTCTCTAATTCGTCCCTCTAGACCCCAGAACCAAACAAAACTATGTAAAAAAAAGAGTGCGTGGAACGCCACGCGACAGAAGTAAAACTTTATTTAATTTTTTTAGTTTTTTAAGTTTTTTATTATTGGACTTTTTTCCAATATTGCATTATCGGACTTTTTAATATTGGGTTTTTGGACTTTTTAAATTCTGGATTTTGGACTTTTTAATTTTGGATTTTTTAAATTTTCGATCTTTGAATTGTTTATTTTTTTAATTTTTTAAATTTTTATTATTGATTTTTGGATTTTCAAATTTTAAATTTTATTATTTATTAAATTTTGGATTTTTGGATGTTATAATTTTTAATTTTGTTTTTTTAAATTTTGGAAATTTATAACTTACTTTTTAATTTTGAATTTTAATTTTTTTAATTTTGGATTTTTGGATCTTTGAATTTTTAAATTTTGGATTTTTTTAAATTTTGATTCTTTGAATTTTTTATTTTTTGGATTTTTTACTTTTGTATTTTCGTTTTTTCAATTTTGGTATTTTCGATTTTTTGATTTTTTAATTTTTAAATTTTAGAATTCATTATTCATTAAATTTTGGATTTTTGGATGTTTTAATTTTTAATTTTGTTTTTTTAAATTTTGGAAATTTGTATTTTTTAATTTTGGATTTGCTCTGTAATGAACCTCCGGGTTTCATAAAATAGATAATAGGCCTATACCTTTAGATTGATTAGGAATGGTCTATTGCCATTGAGGAAGTAAGGTCTGAAATATTTCCTTTGATTGCTCCTAATCATTGAGTTGATTGTTTTCTGTGCAGTCCGCACCGAAACAAGTCGGTTTTGATTGTGACTGATTTCGTGACGGTTTTAGTGTGACTGATTTTCCCGATTCACCCTCTACCGCCACAAAAGAAGTTTTACTTCAAAAAGTTCCCTATTAAAGGCCATGGAGGCCCAGGGGGTTCCAGAAGGTTGAGGATCCCAGATTTTTAAACAGTCGGCGCGTGACGGTGGTAAGGTTATCAGCCAGGATTGCTCCTCCTGGCACTCATTTCTGTTGGAGGCTGAGTCGACCCCAGGGCCATAGGGCCACCAGAAGGATTAGTTAGGAGAATTGAAAAACTCCAATGACCTCACCGGGGCTCGAACCCGCGACCTTCGGGTTTGTAGCACAGCACCTCAACCACTACGCTACGTCGTATCCCCTGGTCATAATTGCATTTTTTTATCTTGCATATTTGCACTATTTTTAACTTATTAACTATTTTTAACTCAAATTTAACTCATTCACGGCCATTAAATGCCTTGCCCTACTTATGAGAGTAGCCGTATTTCTTTTCTAAGTGCGCCTTCAAGTCATTAAAACGACGAACGTGTAAGGATTTTAATTTTTTTATTCTGTTTCAGTATGAAACTTGTCTCTAAGTTATTGCGCTGGTGTCGATTAAAGACACCAAGTCGAATGGATTGCTATTTAAATTCCATCCTAGCCATAACTGAAACTGAAAAAGCTAGACAAGGCAAGACAAAGGAATGTTTAATTTGTAAGGTAGGGCAGGAGAATTGAGTTTTTGTGACGGGTTAGCATATCTCACCGCGGGAGGCGCTGCTGTAGAGGTAATAGGGGTTAAAGTTATTGCACAGACATTGCACCATATACATGTCTGTGTGCAATTGCATTTCGCAAGAAACTGCTCGAGGGGGTTGAGAAGGCAGTGGCGGCTTCATCTCATAACTTACTTAAAAATGTTTGTTCTCATTTGACGCAAAAACTACTTAACTCATAGAGCTCGTATTTTGCATGAATATAGTTTTTATACCCGGAAATAACATAGGACTAGGGTTCGGAAGTTTATGACCTAAAAAATGAAAAATAGGCCTATGACTGCAAATTGCATATGACATAACTTGTCTGTCTGTGAGGTAGAACATTAGGGCAATCAGTCATAGGAGAGAGGTTCCATCTGGCGCTGTGAAGTGAACTCTGGCTTAGCTCAGTTAGTAGAGCATTGGCGCGAATAGCCAAAGGTCCTGGGTTCAAGTCCCAGTGTCGGAGAAATTTTTCTCCTATAATATTCTCATGGAATGTCCAACAGAGACAATAATCTGTGGTTCATGAATGATTAAATAGGCCTGTCTAACTAAATATGACCCACAAATCCGAAATATGACCCAATAAAAGGAAACTATTTTTAAAAAAGTTTCAATTTAAAACGTTTAAAGACACCAAATTCTTACATCACATGAATTCAATCAGAAAATCACTTTTTATCAATTTAACATGTGATATGTTGTAAAGTTTTTAAAGAATCTATTAGTAAGTTAATACTAAATTATGGCTTATTAATTATAAAAATTTATCTAAATATTTTAGACTTTGCTATGGATTTCTTTCTAGATCTGGATATTGTAAACGAAACAATGAAATTTTTATTATTTGGAGCAGTCGTTTTGACTCTGTAAAGTGTAAAAAAAAATTCTTCTAGTATTACACTACTGTTATGTCAATGTGTATTATATACATTGTTTATTATCAGGCTTTAAAACTTAGTGCCCGAAACCACAGAGGGAGTTGATTCCGGTTACCAACAACCTGAGTATAAGGGGTGGGGGTTGATTGCGTAGGCCAGTGTCCGGCAGATGCTGCAGTTGTGACGTAAGAGCCGATCATCTCGCAAGAGCTTGAGAGAGCGAGCAGTTGAGTTGCATTCCTGTTAATACGCACTAGCGCAGTGGCGTTCAGTGCAGCAGTAGGGTTAAGGTGAGCCGTGATGGTACATTGAATTGCGTGCATTAACCATGGCAAGGGTGCAGAGGTCAGTTAATCAGTGAAATGTATGGTAAATTTAGTGCATTCAGATTAATACTAGACTTACGGAAACGTCAGGTCACCCTCGGAGACACGCCACATTTTCCAAAGTTGTCTACAGTATGTCATTCAATTACAGACATTAATAATTATGTACAAATATTAGAAGAACTGGATCAGGATATTTTATTACAGATTTCTAGATTTTGCAAAACTCCAATCCGATATTTGCATATTTGCGACACCATTTTCTGTGGATGTTGACAGTGTTCCAACGTCATTGCAACTAGAAGTCATTGATTTGCAAAAGAATATTGAAATGAAAGACCGCTTTCAAAACAAAAAGGATCTATCTATATTTTATAGAAGATTTCCCCAGGCAACTACATAATATATTTGCTGCTAGAATGTTGAGTATATTTGTATCGACGTATGTATGTGAATAGTTCTTTTCTTGTATGAAGATCTGCAAACCACAACATGGAAACCGCCTATCTGATCAGAACATGAAAAATGTTCTCGTTTGTGTGTTAGCCAGACTATGTCTCCTAATATTGCAAAATTAGTGCGCGAGAAAAGAGGGAAAAAATCTCGACAATGCCTTGAGCTTGGGCACGATAGTGACACAAAGTAAGGGTGTGTATCAAAAGTCTGAATAGGCCTATACTTGGCATAGTGCTCACAAAGGTGTATAGTTTAATTTGTATATTTTGTATACTTTAACATTTTTCAGTTTCCGAGTAGACAAAGTTTTACAGTACTCCTTAAAGTATTCTTATGTTTTATGTATTTGTATGTTTATAGTAGTTTCGGAGCCTCATTTAAATAACCTGACGCATCCGCACCTGGATGCATTTCAGATTAGTGTAAGTAGGGCCTATATTAAATTTCATTACAAACAAAACTGTTCTGTTACATTGATTTATCACAGTTGTACTATTTTGTTTTCGTACAAATGCATTGTAATTGTGCTATTCCCATACTATCTACGAAGATCGGAGCGCATTCTGTCAATGCATAGGCGTCGTTCCGCCACTGGCCAGTTGAACCCTTCCTCCACGCTCAGTACGGAGATATTGCCGAGCAAAGAGCGCGGATGCTCTGTAGTATGACGTCACAGAGCACGGAACATGCCGGTCACTGGCGTAGGCTGATAAGACAGTAGCTGATAGCAGTACTGAGAAGTGAATGCGCTTGTGGTACGGTGCCTCTCAAATTGGTCAACAGTGTACCTTGTCATTGTGCGTGTTTATACGTGTTTGGCATGCCGAAAGTAAAGTGTTCTAAAACGCAAACATATATTGAAACATTTGGGAGGGACTACTATACACAAACAGGAGAAAGTATTGTTTTGCATGCTTGTAATGTGAGTTTAGATAATGAGAAGTTATTTTGTGGTCTTCCTATATCTGTATTTCGGTTTGTTTACTATCACGTGAACTAGCATATGGTAGCTAGGGCATACGCCGAGCAAAGTCTGTACAGTACGGTTGCTGTTAACATATTCGATCGGGCACTAAGTTTTAAAGCCTGTTTATTATATATAAGTTATATATATATAAATTACTGAAATATTCCTGTAATACACATGGCAAGAATCAGCAATCTGAGGAATAAGTTATTACAGACAGTGAGAGTGCCAAGGCCTCCTGGGAAAGGAGACTTTGTGTTGTAAAATAGGAGGCTTTGTTAACTAGCCGCCACTGGAAACACTGTGGAGACGGGGGATGCAATTGCAGTATATGACCCAGTCTGGGTTCATCTTCACAATTTGGCAACACTCCACTACAGTGCCCTGCCTTGCATAGCGATATGGCAACCCCGAGGTCAGCCAATCTCACTTCGCGATGTCTCTTGTAATTAATATACTTTTTAATGTTGTTTGTATTAATGTTGTCGGTAGATAATAATAATAATAATAATAATAATAATAATAATAATAATAATAATAATAATAATAAAATTAATTATAATAAATTAATAATAAGTTAATAATGACGATAGGATAGTAATAATAATAAAAACAATAATTTTTTTATTATTATGGAATATTCCACAATACAATGGTTTTCCTTCATGCCACAACAATCTTCTGCCTCCATAATTCCCTGTCCATAGCATCTTCTTCACTTAATCCTTTTCTCGCCATACTCCTTTTCACCCCATCTATCCAGCACTCTTTGGGCTTCCCTCTTCTTCTTTTTTCCTTCTACTTTCCTATCCGAAATTTTCTTGGGTATTCTATCCTCTGCCATTCTGAGTACATGTCCATAACATCTCAAGCGTCTTTCTTCTTCAATTTCCAAAATATTATTTTCAACTTGCATCATTTCCCTTATTCTATTAATCCGAATTTTTTCTTTCCTGGATTTTCTTGCTGAACGCCTCCAAAAATCCATTTCTAATAACATTAATTTCTTTGCTTGTTGTCTACTTATGGTCCAAGTAATAATAATAATAATAATAATAATAATAATAATAATAATAATAATAATAATAATAATACAAGAGAAGCAGTCCACCGTAGGGGATGCGTTCGCTCCTCTCACGCAGCGGGCCCGGGTTCGAATCCTGGTCGGGACAAGTTACTTAGGTGGGGTTTTTTTCCGGGGTTTTCCCTCACCTGTGAGACAAAAGTCGGGTAACTTTAGGCCCTTGTGGTCCCCGGATATCATCTGGCCGACATTATCATCTTCATCCCATCCTCGCCTTGTTTGGAATGAGTGTGTGTGAATGATGTGTCTCGTCCTATGTGTTCGTGTTGTCTCGGAGGTGGCCCCGGCATTGGGCTGATCACTTCTGGGGAGGGCCTCCATGTCCTTGTCTGGTCAAAGAGAGTAGGGTATGTGATCCATAGATAATCCCTCTCCTGACAGGTCGCGGCCCTGTAAGGCCCGGGCGGCGTCGGTCGCTTAAAATGTCCCTAAAAGGGAGAGGTAAAAACTAAGGTAAAGGTGGATAGACATAAGAAAATAAGTTCTTTTTTTGGTGTTGGCCTTGATTCTCCAAATTGTTGCCACTGGACAGAAAACATATCGATCACGTAAGAATCTCTAATAGCAATCTTGGAAGAAGCAAAACAGAAAATACACACGCAATTAGCGATCTGCAAAACATAGAGTTTGCCCCCGAGGAGAAAGATTATGCTCCCCAAATTAGACAGTCTCTCTAATGATCGATCGCGGTGAAAGGAATGTTAAGCGTTGCTATGGTGACTATGGCAAGCGTCAAGTTATTAAAATCGAATTTCAGGGGGCCTTGACACACTAAAAAAAAGTGACGTGCAATTTATGCTAGAAGCTCACATTAATGTAAGCAAAGGTAATAATAATATTGCTTGCTAGGAGCGCTTTGCGTTTTCTGTGTGAAACAAAAAAGCATCTGGTGGTGTTCAGAAAAATGAAGGAATGGCCCATGGCATCTTTTTCTCATATAGAAGTACATAGTTTCTCTGGGCCCGTTTACCAAAACAAAACACAATTTCAAATAAATAGTTATTGCAACAGACACAGCCAGTGTTCAGCTATTTTTCAACATATTCGCCACCGGAATCGAAACAATTGTCATACCGTAGAACCAACTTTTGAATACTTGTGTCGTTGAAGTCTGCCGCTTGGGATTTGAACCAATGTGTGACAACCACCTTTGCCTCTCTGTCATTCTTTGCCATTTCTTGAGGTGTAGGAAAAGATGGAAATCACAGGGAGCGAGATCCGGGCTGTAGGGTGGATGTTTAAACACCTCCTAGCAAGTCTCCTGCAGAAATTCGACTGGGAGGTGTTTAAACATCCATCCTACAGCCCGGATCTCACTCCCGGTGATTTCCTTCTTTTCCTACACCTCAAAAAATGACAGTGAATGACAGAGAAGAAGAGATGATTGTCACACAGTTTTTTCAAATCCCTTGCGGAAGACTTCTACGACACAGGTATTTAAAAGTTGGTCCCACGGTATGGCAAATGTTTCAATTCCGGTGGCGAATGTGTTGAAAAATAGCTGAACACTTGCTGTATCTGTCCATTAAATTGTGTTTTATTTCCGTTAATGGCCTGTGGGAAAGTTATTTTATGGTCGAGCCTCCTACAAGCTGTACATTAGATATGAAAATAATGTACAATTATTTATGTGTGTGGTGACCATTTTTGTTGTGACCAGTTTGTGAGTTCAAGATATAGTTTACTTTAAGTAGGTCTATTGGTCATATTAATCTGTTTTATTGTATTTAGCCTATGTTAAATAGTCATAACAATCTTTAGTAAACATACTAACAATTCTGGTGATCGTCATTTCATATGGAGGTTGTTTCGTGTTATTTTAATTAAATTGACAGTGGTACAATAGTAATATTCTGCTTTCAGTTAGTGATTTTGTTAGTAGCTTTGTTAACATTGGATAGAAGGTGTAATTTTTGAAGTGAAACTTCTTTAGCCGCGGTAGGGGTAAATCGAGAGCTTTGTGTAACGCTCAAAAATCGTCACGAAATTAGTGAGGTGTGACAGAACGGACTGCACAGAAAACAATCAACTTATCCAAAATTTAAAAAATTAAAAAGTCCACAATCCAAAATTTAAAAAATAAAAAATCCAAAATAAAATAATCCAAATATCCAAAATTTAAAAAAATACAAAATTCAAAAATAGAAAATTTAAAAAATTAAAATCCATAATTTTAAAGTAAAAAAATCCAAAGTAAAAAATCGAAAATTAAAAAATCCAAAAAATAAAAAATTCAAATATCTACAATTTTAAAAATCCAAAATTAAAAAATCCAAAATTCTAAAATTAAAAAATCCAAAAGTAAAAAAGTCAAAAAAAATTAAAAAGTCAAAAAATTCAAAATTGAAAAATATAATAATCCAAAATTGAAATAATCCAAAAATTAAAACAAGTTTCACTTCTGTCGCGTGGCGTTCCACGCACATTTTCTTTTACATTCTCTACCCATAGTACCTAAGTTACCATACGTAGCGTACTATAGGTAGAGGAAATATTGTGTTCCATCCTAAAATATCATGTCGATTTTCAACATAAATACACGTTCTGAGGTCCCCTGAATAAAAAAAATAGAATCGAAAAATCGTATAAAAATAAAATTATAAGTTATATATGTGTTAGAAAGCTTTTGGGGATGCAACAATTTTCTGTTAATTTACCTACCTTTCTACGTGAAGAAGATCTCGTTTTTCGAGATTTTTCGAAAACGGCTGTACCGGTAACGATTTCCTTAAAATTTTGGACATTATTTTTTCTTTAAAATAATCCGAAGGGTAGTTATAAACCTACAAAGTTAAGGCTTTAAGCCTTGCGTGGCGAAAATCTGAAACAACTGAATACGTAGGGCCATAGGCGTACCGAGGGGGGGGGGTTTGGGGGTTTGAACCCCCCATTGATTAAAAAAAGGAAAATTGTATAATTTTTTTAAGTCTGCCCATAAATTACTTAATACAAGTATAAAGCGTGGGAAGCTTAAAACTCGTTATTTTGCGTCTTAATTTTTAAAATTTCCCGGGGGTCCCCCGGAAGCGAAAAACTCGTTATTTTGCGTCATAATTTTTAAAATTTTCCGGGGGTGGACCCCCGGAAGCTTAAAATTCGTTATTATGCGTCTTAATTTTTAAAATTTTCCAGGGGAGGACTCCCAGAAGCTTAAAACTCGTTATTTTGCATCTTAATTTTTAAAATTTTCCGGGGGAGGACCCCCGGAACCCCCTCTCCCTGAATGTTATAACCCCCCCCCATATGGTCGGCCTGGTTACGCCTATGCGTAGGGCCTACCCTGCAATACAGCCTCTTCTTCCATGTCAGAATATTATTTGAAGCCCATGCTTTAAGGTAGAGAAAGTTATGTGTGTGTATCATATAAAGACCCATGCGTTTTATATCTGCAAAGCTTTGCCTTTTTTTCCCTCTATGTTGCTTCTATATTATGTTCCCAGTGCCTCTGGGGATAAAAATTGCCATCTTCTGCTCAGGGGGCTGTGCTAGGAATTAATTAGCTGAAATTTGATTTTTATTAAACTGTGTTGTTTCCATAGAAACATTCGCGAAACAGCTGAGCGCGGTGTCTTGTTGTCATGGCAACGTGTATCGGTGCGCGATTCCTCTCCTATTAGTATCGGTGACGTTTAGCATTCGTTTTTCAACGGTGATTGAGTATCACATGGCTGGTTGATTTGCGTGTTTGATTTATTGGCAGATTCGCTCTGAAGTACAGCGGATAGACCATTAAGTTCTCCAAATCACCATATTACTCGCTGTATTCAGGAGTAAACTACAGGGTTCACACGATTCAGTTCAGAGAACTTTATCTTAAAATAGGCTATACCTAAACTTTGTCTTGTAAATAATATAACTTCCTCAGAAATCAAGAAATTCTTTAATGGTGGTTAAATAATATTAATAATAATAATAATAATAATAATAATAATAATAGTAATAATAATAATAATAATAATAGTAATAATAATAATAATAATAATAATAATGTGTTAATTTCTGGTACGATCTTTATGATTTAACAACTCTGATAAGCATAAATTTCGTATCACCTTAATTTCAGTTCTTGACATAATATTCACTTTAATTTTCACGAAATCCCCTAACTTCATTGAAAATCCGCAAAGGGAAAATTTGTTCCTTAGTTTTCTTCTGCTGTGAAAAAAATTAAAACAGTAGGCCTACGGATAATATTAGATGAAGTAAAGTGCGGTTTTAATTTAAGGACTATTATTTTACTTAGAAAAAAAGCCTACCCTGCAGTTAACTAATCTTCCACCCTGTATTAAAGAAACGATCTGGAGCTTAGCTCTAAGATCGATTACAAAAATTGTATTTTGCAAACATTCCTTTCACTTTGATTGCTGATTGAACGGATCCATGCCATAATAAGAAAACCACGTGGGACTTCATCTACGAGTTAACAACTTTAAATTTAACTTTGCAGATTTATTTGAAAATGATGTGGAAAAATTTGGTTAGTTTTAGTTAAACTAAATTAATTCTGCTGAATTAAAGTAAATCTTTTGTCCAATTTTTGAAAACCGTTAACAACAGAATGCATAGACGCTCAGATTTATATGGACCAGTTGGTTACTCTGAAAGTATTTTGTGTTAGACATCATTTCTTTATATAGGCCTTATTACATTATTTTTTCTCGGGCTTCCAACCGGGTGAGTTGGAAGATTGGTTCCAAGCTTTCGGCAGCTATCTTCACCGCCATCTTCTGGGAGAAGTTGCACGTTTCTTTATGTTTGGAATTATGTTGTAGGACGGGAAAATGTCTGTCTATGTGTATGTACGCGCGATAACTCAAATTCGCTTTATAGGATTTTCATGAAACTTGGTATACGCATTTATAACGTCCATGGGAAGACGTCTATTGATATTGGACCAAATCGGTTGACCGGTACCGGAGTAATGCCCAATTTAATGCCCATTTTATGGTAATATATTAGAAAGAATTATCAAATGCAAATAAGTTATCATGACAATATTGTTTTACAGTGTTCATAGACGGCTTTGGAAATTGAAGTACAGTTAGCTATGACAAATAACACTATTCCTTCACATTTGTTCATCAAACTAGCCCGTTAAATTGAGCGAGGTGGCGGAGATGGTAGCATTCTGGAGGTCCCTGGTTCAAATCCTGTAGCCGGCCAGTTTCATTTTTGTTTGTTTCTATTTTTATGAGAGTGTGCGATTGTCTAGGTATCACAAATCTGTATAGTTCTGCTGATGCTGGACGATTCTAATCTGAGTTTTAAGAAAACTAGACCTTTGTTCTTCCGTAAACCCTGCTTAGTCGTTCTGGAGCTTAACTAGGAAAATAATTAAAAAAATATATATATATAAAAAAAATAAAACAAACGAACTTATATTTTGACTAACTTATCATAGGCTAATTGTAACTATCACTGAATAAACAAAAGGATTCTGGCACTTTGTTACATCAGTTTAACTCATTTTTTTCTGATCAAATAGGCCTAACCATAACCCAATTTTTTTTTTTTTTTTTTTTTTAAATCTATTGGATCTTCTTTCATCGCAACTAGTGACATCACGACACAAACATCACACCGGATTCCTAGAGTAAAAATTCAGACTTCATAACTTGTGTAAGTTATTCGTGAACGTCATGTGTGTATTTCTTTTGTTTTGAGGTGTTTGTCTTGGCCAGTAAGTATAAAGTAAAGGCACGGACATCTGCATATGTTTTGAGTTGTCCAAGGCTATGCGTGCTGACCTACATTACTAAGTGCTTTGTTTAGACTGGAATTATCCCGTGTGTTATTTCTGTAACATACATCACCCTTTCCCTTGTAATAGTGGCCTATTTCAGCTAAGCGAACAACTGTTCATTATTTTTTCTAACCGACAGTGTTTTCTCATCCATTTCCTGTTCTTGCTATCATGGTGTCAAGTCGAATTTCCGCACATATTACCGCACTTCTTACCGCACTTCTTACTGCACTTCTTACCGCACAGATGAGATCCAATGTCCGGGAACTAAGTAGGCCTACCGTGAGGAAATAGACCACGCACAATGGTCGTTAACAAGTTGTGAGAACCACCGGAAGAAAGTAATCGATCGCTACCAAGCATGAAATCAAGAAGGCAGTGCACCAAGATAAAATAGTAACATAGTAACATTTTTCATATTATACTTTAAAATTTGGATAGAACTTAATTTCTTTGTTTTTTTACTAAAATTTGAACAAATAAATTGTTATGTATTATTATTGTATTACCTCGTACCTTTGTATTGTAAATAGAACATGTTCTAACCTTTTATACATAATATTCTGTCATACTTCTCCAAATTTTGTATTCTTTCAAGTAATTATTTAGTAGGCCTATAAGTTTTTTTCTAATATATTGAACTGAACCACCCCCGAACACAAGCTCTGCTTCTTCGGGTGGTGTATCAACTTTTTTATGTATATTTTTCGTGTAATTTGGAACAATAAATTGTAAATAAATAGGCTAAATAAATAAATATTAAGGTCGACATACTTAAAGTCTAGTTTCTCGATCAGATGCTTATTTTTAATTATTATTTCACGTGAGATTGTCAGCCTAGATTCTCATAAAGCCTGTAGAGCTTTTTTTATTATTATTATTATTATTTTTTAATAATAGAAAATCTAGAATTTTTAAAACGACTGTAATATTTCGAAGGAAAAATCTCTGAACTTTTAAAATAAAGAACATAGTAGGCTAATATCAGGAGGCCATTTCTCGTTGCTATGGCAATTACCGTTCCTGTGGTTCGATCAGTGGAGGCCTTTTCTTTTTCCTAATTCAGTTTTCCAATTAAGCAAAGGACACGTGGGTATAATTGGGAAGAAATTTGCTTCCAGATACAAACATTAAAAATCACAACTTTGCATGCTCTATGTCCTCTCTGGAATTAAAAAAGAACACATTTCCTGACCATAATCGCTGGCAATTGCAATAATGACATGCCCTCTGCTTTTAATAGGCGACCACATGATTTATGCAAGTCCACGGTTCAATATGCTCTTTGATATTATCTCTGGCTTTAAGCTAATTGCTTTTGATATCTTCCCACTCGCCCACCATGTTGGCAAAGTTGCTATCAGGGGAAAAAATGTGTAAACACTTCCAGATTTCAAGGTTAAAAACAAAGTCGTTAAGGATTGAGCTTGCGTGATGTCATTTGTTTCTCGTTCCTATGACAACTAGGAATGAGCTTCTTTCCTAAGCCCACTCTTCTCTTACACCAACATTGTTTCTTCTTTCTTTTTATTCTTCCTTTTTTCTTTTAATTTCTCGCATATACGTAGTATAGAGAAAGTATTGTGATCGTGACAAAAAATCGAAGTCGAGATAACACCGGGAGAGCATGTTTCATGAAGTCTAGAAACCGAAAAAAGTATTTTTGGAATGACGTCTGTCCGTCTGTCCGTCTGTGGACAAGCACAGCGGGTAAACGGTTCATTGTATTTACTTCATTTTTTGAACTGAGCACTTTTTCGAAATTTTGTCGAACCGCCCAGAAATTTAGTTTTACAACTGAAATATTAAGGGGACTTTTCATGAAAACTTAAAAAAAAAAAATTGATTTGTGAAAAAATGGCTCTGACGATTTTAATAAAAATTTAAAATTGGAAACTCTTATCTATGACTAATAAAATGGCTATATACGTATTTCTGCAAAAATGACTTAAGGGGCACTTTACTCGTATCCATTTTCAATTTCTCTAGATTATATCCATTACAGTAGGAGATACATGAAAACCTACCACAGTAAAGTTGTAGAAAAATTTAAAATGAAGATTTTTTGTTTAAAACATTTCTTTGTACATGTAATAGATATCAAGATAAAAACGAAATAAGGACAACTTAAATGCGAATTTCAGAACATACACGTCAATTAAAATATGAATGACATTTTGTTGCCCCTAGTTTTGTCTCCTTTAATTTTCCGTCTTAATTATTCCTTTTACCCCGTCTTCGTCTTTGCCTTTTTATCCTTCTTTATCCCTATCGTTCACTTTATCTGCCTCTTTTTCTCCTCCCCTTTTTATCATTTCTCCATTTCCTATACTTTTTACTTTTTTACTTCATTTGCCCGTACCATAGGTGCTATACGTAGGTAGAGATAGTAGGCTACCAAGAGCTAAAACTTTTATTTGAAACTTCAAAAAAGAAATCTCTGAAGGGTGGTTGTAAGCTACCCACTGTTTGTAGAAACTCTGTCTTGCCACGGTAAAGAAATATCTGAGGGCAATATTCGATAATTTTTTTGGAAATTTTTCTTAACGGCGGGAAGTTCAATAAACTTTTGCAGTCACTTTTTTTTTTCTTTCTTTCTTTCTTTTTTGCAGAGGAAGTTTTGTGACTTTCACATCAGATTTTTATCATGTGCTCTTCACTTATTTTTTGTTTGTTTAATTTTATATCACTTTTATTTTTTATTTATTTTGGCCTTTCCTGTTTTGCTTTATCAATTTTATTTCTTTTTGAAACTTTGTTTTACCTGATATTTTATTTTACAGCCTAAGACTTTACTCTGTAGATTTTTTGTTGTAGGCCTAATAATTTGTCGAGGCCTAATTTTTATTTACAATATAATAACATTTTAATAACCTAATATTTTTAATAAGTTATTAGGCTATATTTTACTGTTGGTCTTTTTCATTTTCTTTTGTTAAGATACATTTATTTCTTTCTTGTTTTATTTTTGCATTTGGATTAAACTCAAAGAAAAGTTGAACCATTCCTTTCCTAGGTTACAGTGTAGGCTGAGGTTTAACTAAGATCCTGATGTTCATCGTATATTATTATAGAAGGCCATGGTAATTGCATGAATTACAAAATACAGTCTACACGATGTAAGAAGGCAGTGTGTTGCCGGCCTTCGTCTTCAATAATGTGAGCAAATATTGACGGAGTTCGCACGTCGCTTGTTTTTTGTGCTGAGACCATTGAACCCGGTATTAGCTAATATCATGAAGCTTATTAGCACCTGTTATCTTACGTCATCTTACCTTTCTGCAAAATTGTCCTTATTAATAAGACTATTATTATTATTATTATTATTATTATTATTATTATTATTATTATTATTATTATTTTACTGTTACTTATTACTTACTTAACGGCGCTTCCTAAGCAAGCTAAAATATTATTACGCTATCTATTTTATGGAACCCGGAGGTTCATTGCCGCGCTTACCTGAGCCTGCCATTCAACCCTATTCTGTGCTAACTCCATCCAACCATCCCTCGCAAATCCTACTTCCCTTAAATCCATCCTAATATTGTCCTACCACTACGTCTAGGTCTTCCAAGTGGTCTTTTCCCTTCGGGTCTCCCAGTCAATATTTTTCAGATATGTCTTTCCTCCCCCATGTCCAGCCCATTTCATCATAAGCGATTTAATTACCCTTACTTATATCTGGTGACGAATACAGGTTATGAAGTTCGTCGTTATGCAGTTTTCTCCAGTCCCCATTTTCATCTCTCTTAGGCCCAAATATTTTCTTAAGCACCCTTCTAATGCTTTGTGTAACGTTCTATAATAATAAATTAATACATTAGAATGTATTATTGTGCCCCAAAGACAAAAATAAGATCTGATGTCTAGCACAAAGTAACCAACTGGTCCACATAAATCTCAGCGTCTTTGCGTTCTGCTGTTAACAGTTTTCAAAAAATGGACAAGAAAATTACATAAGTCCATTCTAATTAATACATTTTAACTAAAAGTAACTAAATATTTCCATTTAATTGTAAAACAAATCAGCAATCTTATATTTAATGTTGATAACCGAAGATAAAGTTCCACGTGGTTTTCTTATTTCGGCATGCAACCGTTTAATCAGCACGAAATGTATAAAGAGGTGGTCACTTCTATTTATTTTTGTAAACGATCTCAGAGTTAAACTCCAGATCGTTTCTTTAATAGCCTATAATAAAGGGTGGAAGATTTCAACAGGTTGTTCCTTCCTAATAAAAAAACTGAATCAAATACCATAGGCCTATTTTTCCTATGTGAGTATTTTTATCATAGGTAATCCGACAAGAGTTGACGAGTTTCTCAATAGAATTTATCTGATGAAACTCGTCAACTCGAGTTGGATTTATTAAGACTATTCCATGAATAAAAATGTAACGGATTATATAAATAATAATTACTTTCGTGCTTTGTTGTATAAAAACAAAACTAACAGCTGCGAGATCACGGCCTACTGTGAATCAAATCATCCATGAATCGATTCGAGTTGCCAAAGTTTATTTTCGCGCTTACCTAAGCCCGCCATTCAACCCTATTCCGTGCTAACTCTATCCAATCATCCCTCGCAAATCCTACTTCCCTTAAATCTATCCTAACATTTTCCTCCCACCTACGTCTAGGTCTTCCAAGTGGTCTTTTCCTTCGGGTCTTCCAGTCAATCTTTTTTAGATATGTCTTTCCTCCCCCATTTCATCTTCCGTGATTTAATTACCCTTACTATATCTGGTGAAGAGTACAGGTCATGAAGCTCGTCGTTATGCAGTTTTCATCTCTCTTATGTCCAAATACTTCCCTAAGCAGCCTTATAATACTTTGTTTAACTTTTTATAATAATAAATTAAAATACATTAGAATGTATTATTGTTAGCCCAGTCAAATTAGATAAAAAAAGATGGTTTTGCTGCAAAAAATCATGTAGTTCCAAATGTTTCAGGAATGTGTAGTGGGAGGTCCCCTGAACAACGCCTAATGTTTTCCCGCCAATTTCAGGTGCCGCGGGGGGTGGGGGGGAGGCTCAAAGGTCCCTTTTTTCAGTTTTTGGCGCAAATCTCGAAAACAGTGCATCGTACAAAAAATGTTATCGTATTCAAAATTAAAGCTTATTAAATTCCCGACAAAACGGTATATTCACATTTGTCTTTATATGTTACCGTCTCCGAGAATGAGCCGGCGAAAATGGAAAACCTACAGAAAAATTTGTAGCGCCTCACGTTTTTCGTCGAACTCGCCCTTCCAATTCTTTAGTTTTCCATTTTACATGAAACTTGTAAGAAAAGAAGTTGTAGAGAATTACATGTTCTTCAAGAATATACATACATTTGATAATTTATCTTCACGTAGTCAAAAGTTAGACCGTTTTTAAATTTGGGGGTCGATTTCAAGATTCAGCTAGTAAACTGCCCATCATTTTATTTCCATTTTCAAGTGCTTTAACTCTCTTTATCACTTTATGTATTGTTTATGTAAACGTAAATGGTATTTTTATTACACATATAACTAATATACATATATATATATATATATATATATATATATGCATGTGAGCCTTTATACCAGTATGTATAAAATTTGAACTTTTATGTACGTTATTTATTGTTTACATAATCGACGTAGTATACATAGTTAGTTAGTTCATTCTGTGAGTGGAGAACAGCATGTCGACTTTTGAGCATCAGGAGTTAGCAGAAATGACCAAGAAAGAAGGAAACTTGCTCAGTGGTTGGCTGATCACCCGCCATTTTCTGTACGCGATTCTTTGATGTCCCTTTCAACCGGAGTAATAGGAACCAATAACATCAACCAAGGAATGGAATGGAATGGAAATCGGAACCCGTACAATGGAAACTTTTGTTGGAATGAACTTCGCAGAAATGAAGCAGTGTAAGAACGCAGTAGTCCCATTGGCTGCTATGAGCAACACTGTCAAACTGGACAACGGAGTTGTGGTGATCGAGCCTTTAATGATTTTCCAGAGGACCATAATTACCCAGAAAACTAAAGAGGATGTAGAGGAGCTGTTGAAGTGTGAGTTAGCCCCATACCCCATGACTCTTTTCGACGAAGGGATCATGAGGAAAACGAAAAAGTCAGCTCTCTACGATACCTTCCTACGAAGCAATAAAATGGTCAACTTGAAGAAGAGTTTCTCGGTAATCTATGGCGGCTTCCTCCTTCATAGAGTAAAGTGGAACAACAACACCAAGTTCGCCTCCATCTGCGATCAATATGTGTCTTACATGATCAACCGTTACGGCTACAACTCTGCTGTGGTTTTTGACGGTTACGAAGACACGAATTCCACGAAAAGAGCCGAACAACATCGAAGGGCATCAAGTAAAACATCAGTGGATATAGACTTTGATGAGAACATGGTGGCTACTGTTCAGCAGGAAAACTTCCTTTCCAACGAAAGGAATAAAACCAAGCTGATATGTATGTTACCGCAGGCCTTGGGCGCAAAAGGTGTACAAGTCATCATAGACAAAGGAGACGCTGACTGCAGCATTGTTAGGTGTGGACTGGAAAATACCTCTCATTCAACTGTGGTGGTAGTTGGCGAAGACATAGATCTGCTCGTCTTACTCGTGGCACTCACACCATGAGACACGAATGTGTTTTTTATGAAGCCTGGACGAGGTAACACAGAAGACAGCCATTCAGCCCATACACTCTGTTTATCCATTGCTTCACTGGATGCGATACCACTTCTGCGATTTATGGAAAAAGTAAAGCAGCCATAATTAAATGTTTCCAGCGGTTTCCTAACGAAACCAAAAACATCGCTGAAGTGTTTTACGACTCCACATCTACGCCAGGAGATATTGCTGAAGCTGGGGAACAAATGTTCCTACTGATGTATCAGGCCCCACCCAACGAGCATGACCTCAATCATCACAGGTACATTTCATTTTGTATTGCATGTACTAACTTCATTGAATCATGCTGTTTGATAAATACATATTCTATTCTATTCTTTTGTGTTTTATCCACAGGTACATGTGCTTCATCAAATCTTCAGCCAAGATGAAAGCGAACTTGCCACCTACAAAAGATGCTGCTCTACATCACTCGTGCAGAGGGTTTCTATAGGTCCAGCAATGGTTTGGAAATGAATCTCTCGAACCTGAACGTTGGAGTTGGACAAGAGAAGATGGGGGATATCTGACTCCTATTAAGACCAAGGCCCCTATTGCACCTGACAGCGTGCTCAACTCCATATTTTGACATTGTGCCACAGGCTGCGGTATGAGATGTGGATGCCGGAAAGCCAGCATCCACTGCTCACCTGTCTGTGGCAATTGCCAAGGTGCTTGCACTAACAATGCTCCCGTTCAAGAGGACTTGGAAGAGTTGTACGATGAGGAATATGAGTATGAACAGCTTTAAATGTGTGACAGGATGGAAGGGTGAGCGGAAATTAGGTTGTGTAAGCCTCTTTTATTACTTTAGCATCATTAGCTATTATATATATATGTTAGTTATATGGATAATAAATAACATTTATGTTCATATAAACAATAAATAACGTGATACAGAGAATTAAAGCACTTGAAAACGGAAATAAAATGATGAGCAGTTTACTAGCGGAATCTCGAAATCGACCTCGAATTTAAAAAACGGTCTAACTTTTGACTACGTGAAGATAAATTATCAAATGTATGTATATTCTTGAAGAACATGTAATTCTCTACAACTTCTTTTCTTACACGTTTCATGTAAAATGGAAAACTAAAGAATTGGAAGGGCGAGTTCGACGAAAAACGTGAGGCGCTACAAATTTTTCTGCAGGTTTTCCATTTTCGCCGGCTCATTCTCGGAGACGGTAACATATAAAGACAAATGTGAATATAACGTTTTGTCGGGAATTTAATAAGCTTTAATTTTGAATACGATAACATTTTTTGTACGATGCACTGTTTTCGAGATTTGCGCCAAAAACTGAAAAAAGGGACCTTTGAGCCTCCCCCCCACCCCCCGCGGCACCTGAAATTGGCGGGAAAACATTAGGCGTTGTTCAGGGGACCTCCCACTACACATTCCTGAAACATTTGGAACTACATGATTTAATGCAGCAAAAAATCTAATTTGACTGGGCTATGTGTCCCAAAGACAAAAACAATATCTGATGTCTAGCACAAAGTAACCAACTGGTCCACATAAATCTCAGCGTCTATGCGTTCTGCTGTTTACAGCTTTCAAAAAGATGGGTTAAAAATTACATGAGTTCATTCTAATTAATATAATTTACGTAAAAGTGTTTAAATATTTCCATTTAATTGTAAAAGAAATCAGCAAATTTATATTTAATGTTGATAACCGCAGATGAAGTCTCACGTGGTTTTCTTATTACAACATGCGACCTTTTAATCAGCGGAAGATATGCAAAAACATAGTAGTTTCTATTTATTTTTGTAATCGATCTCAGAGTTAAACTCCAGATCGTTTCTTTAATAGTCTATAACACAGGGTGGAAGATTTGTAACTGCAGATTTCAACACCTTGTTCCTGTTTTCGAACACACTCATGACATTGACAGTTTCTGAAAATGAATCCAGAAATTGGCGATTTGAATAATCGGAGTTTTATTGTAAGAGATAGGCCTAAATAAGATTATTTTAAAATCCAAAATTCCCAAATTAAAAAAATTAAAAGATAAAAAATTTAAGAGATCCAAAAAACCAAAATTAAAAAGTCCATTAACATAATATTAAAAAATTCCAACAATCCAAAATTGAAAAAAACCCAATATTCCAAAATTGAAAAATCAAACAATTAAAACAAGTTTCACATCTGTCGCGTGGCGTTCCACGCACACTTTTTCATGATTTATTCAATCATCCGGATCGGGCCCGATCCAAATTAATTCGGATAATTGGAATTCTCTCATGGGATTAACTTACCTGTGATTTTGGGCCGGAAGTAAGTTACATGTGTACAAGACAAGAAAGAAATAACATAAAATTGATGGTTTCGTTTTGCATATTGTTGCATATTTTGTCAGTTTGCAATAATGCGTCATATTACCTTGATATTAATATTTGTGCATAATTTATTACAGGTGGTACCAAACGTTTAAGGCCACCAGCATATTTGAAAGAAATGTGTATTGGCTTTATAGTTTTGGGGTGCATTAACTGATTTTTTGTTTGTTTATTGTGATTGTTATGAGATGCTTGTAAATGTAAATAAAATGGAATTACTGCTGTTTTCTTCACTTTTACGATTTTTTAGAAACAAATATCGATAATTTAAAATTACTACATTTTATAACGTTTCAGGGCATGGGAATTCTATAATAATACAAATAATGGGTTACTTTTTTGTATGATGGTGCATGTATAGTTACACAACAAATTAATACCTAAGGGCACTATCTGGATGTGTTTTTATAAAAATTAACACAGGTGAAACTGTTTTTAATATTCCGGAAAACGTTACTACGATTAACACATTTAAAATAGTGAATGTCGAGTATTCTCAGTTGAGCTATTGGCATCGTAACAATGCCGGATACTAGTCTGGAGCTACTCAGGAGAGTGCAGCATGGTCCATATTTAGCCTAAAATTATTCATTTCCTGTACTCGACATTCACTTTTTTAACAATCACAGTATACAAACAAAAAATCAGTTAATACAACCCAAAAGTATAAAGTCAATACGCATTTCTTTCAAATATGCTGGTGGCCTTAAACTTTTGGTACCACCTGTATTTTAAACATTTTATTGCATATTTTTCACATTTTAAAATTGTGCATATTTCTGTTAATTCAAACATTTACAGCATATTTGGCTAAGTGAATGTTTTGAGAACCGACTGTGCAATAATTGACAGTACATAGCCTAATGTTTTCGGAACTGATAGTATAATATTAAACCAATGTTTCACTTCAATAGTTTTCAATTTACTGAAATTTATTGCAATAACTTTGTTTTTCAAAAGTTTTGTAATGTAATTTATAGCCCACCACTTCTACTATCTTTTGTAATTTACTAGGTATAGTGTAATCCAGCTAAAAACAGAACGTAAAGTAGGCTATTAAAATTACTTAGATGATAGAGGATAGGCCTACTTCATTGGTTCCAGAGCATATTTTACAATTTTTAGAGCATATTTTCTTACATATTTCGTCTTATGTGTAATACTTACTTACTCAATGCAATTCCTAAGCAAGTAAAGGAATATTATCTATTTTATGGAACCCGGAGGTTCATTGCCACGCTTTTCTTAGCCCGCTGTTCAACCCTATTCTGTGCTAACTCTATCCAGTCATCCCTCGCAAATCCTATTTCCCTTAAGTCTCTCATAATATTGTCCTCCCACCTACGTCTAGGTCTTCCAAGTGGTATTTTCCCTTCGGGTCTCCCAGTCAATATTTTTTAGATGTGTCTTTCCTCCCCCATGCGCGCAACATGTCCAGCCCATTTCATCCTCCGTGATTTAAGTATCCGGTGAAGAGTAGAGGTTATGAAGCACGTCGTTATGCAGTTTTCTCCAGTCCCCATTTTCATCTCTCTTAGGCCCGAATATTTTCCTGAGCACCCTTATTTAACTTTTAATAATAATAATAAATTAATACATTAGAATGTATTATTGTGTCCCAAAGACAAAAACAAGATCTGATGTCTAGCACAAAGTAACCAACTGATCAACATAAATCTCAGCGTCTATGCGTTCTGCTGTTTACAGTTTAAACTAAAATGGATTAAAGGTTACATGAGTTCATTCTAATTAATATCATTTACGTAAAAGTGTTTAAATATTTCCATTTAATTGTAAAAGAAATCAGCAAAATTACATTTAATGTTCATAACCGCTGATAAAGTCCCACGTGGTTTTCTTATTATAACATGCGACCGTTCAATCAGCGTCGAATGCCCAAAGATCCATTAGTCTCTATTTATTTTTGTAATCGATCTCAGAGTTAAACTCCAGATCGTTTCTTTAATAGCCTCTAATACAGGGTGCAGATTTCAACGCCTTGTTACTTCCTAATAAAAAAACTAAATCAAATACCATAGGCCTGTTTTTCCTATGTGAGTATTATTATCATAGATAATCCGACGACAGTTCACGAGTTTATCGATAAATGTTTTATCTGATGAAACTCGTCAACTCGAGTTGGATTTATTAAGACTATTCCATGAATATAAATGTAACGGATTATATAAATAATAATTAATTTCGTACTTTGTTGTATAAAAACAAAGCTAACAGCTGCGAGATCACAGCATACTATGAATCAACCATCCATGAATATATTCGAGTTACCATGTTGCGACCAGTGCTACCAATGGTGCGTATAAGACATAGTTAACTTAATTATTCAGGTAAGCTAACAGCAGAACAGAATAAAAGCACACGAACTGGCTTTCACCGAATCGAAATTGTGTTTTTAATCAATGTACAATTACATTATTTCAATTTCCAAGCCCGAAGGTTCATTGCCGCGCTTTTCTGAGCCCGATGTTCAACCCTATTCTGTGCTAACTCTATCCAGTCATCCCTCGCAAATCCTATTTCCCTTAAGTCTCTCATAATATTGTCCTCCCACCTACGTCTAGGTCTTCCAAGTGTTCTTTTCCCTTCGGGCCTCCCAGTCAATACTTTTGAGGTATGTCTTTCCTCTCCCATTTCATCCTCCGTGATTTAATTACCCTTACTATATCCGGTGAAGAGTACAGGTTATGAAGCTCGTCGTTATGCAGTTTTCATCTCTCTTATGTCCAAATACTTTCCTAAGCCCCCTTATAATGCTTTGTTTAACTTTTTATAATAATAAATTAATACATTAGAATGTATTATTGTGCCCAAAGACAAAAACAAGATCTGATGTCTAGCACAAAGTAACCAACTGGTCCACATAAATCTCAGCGTCTTTGCGTTCTGCTGTTAACAGTTTTCAAAAAATGGACAAGAAAATTACATAAGTTCATTCTAAATAATATAATTTACCTAAAATTAATTAGATATTTCTATTAAATTGTAGAAGAAATCTGCAAATTTATATTTAATATTGATAACCGCAGAAAAAGTTCCACGTGGTTTTCTTCTTATAACATGCGACCGTTCAATCAGCACCCGATCACAAATGAGACGAATTATGCTGTATATTTTTGTAAACGATCTCAGAGTTAAGCTCCAGATCGTTTTATTATTATTCTATAATACAGGGTGGAAGATTTCAACAGCTTGTTCCTTCCTAATAAACAAACTAAATAAAATACTATAGGCCTATTTTTCCTATGTGAGTATTTTTATCATAGGTAATCCGACGACAGTTGACGAGTTTATCGATAAATTTATCTGGCGAAAATCGTCAACTCGAGTTGGATTTATTAAGACTATTCCATAAATAAAAATGTAACGGATTATACAAATAATAATTACTTTCGTGCTTTGTTGTATAAAAACAAAACTAACAGCTGCGAGATCACGGCCTACTATGAATCAAACCATCCTTGAATCGATTCGAGTTGCCAAAGTTTATTTTCGCGCTTACCTGAGCCAGGTATTCAATCCTATTCCGTGCCAACTTCAACCATCCCTCTGAAATTCTACTTCTCTTAAATCTATCCTAATACTGTCCTCCCACCTACGTCTAGGTCTACCACGTGTTCTTTTCCCTTCGGGTCTCCCAGTAAATACTTTTGAGATGTCTTTCCTCCCCCATTTCATCCTCCGTGATTTAATTACCCTTACTATATCCGGTGACGAGTACAGGTTATGGATAGGGCCCGGATTTTTATGTGCTAAAAAACTATAAAATATTTATTTTTTATGTGCTAAAAATGTTAAAAATATGTTCTAAAATTTTAAAAATATGTGCTAAAACTAAAACTTAAAAAATAAAAATAAATAATCTTAAAATAAACAAAAACCAGAATGTTCGTAACTTACTAGAACAAATTATAATGAAACTCACCAATTGCAGCTAAACATGAGACATAAAATGCTGACTGGAGTTTCAGTGCACAACAAATGTCTTCTCCAGATTATGGATCACAAATCCTTGCCTATTATCTGATAATTATACCTTATATTTGAAGAGGGGTATATCACTAACACACACACGATCAAGTTCACTTATGTTTTGGCCTTCCAAAACTTGAGCGACTTTGCAGAGGGTTTGGTAGCCACCATTTTTCTCAAACATACCTTTAAATTTTGTTCTTAGAACTTCTATTTTCGAACCTGAGATAGTGTTAAGTTGCCTTTCAACATATTGTACTTCTTTAACTGAATTGCGCATTGTTGAGATTGGGTTCTGCTCTTCCCTGACAAGCAAGTGCAAGTGAATCACTCTCACCTCATTGCAAGTGAAGCATTTGTGTTGAAATTTTTTGAGATACAAATTTTTGTTGTAAAATGTTAAAAGAGAATGAGGAAAAGAACTAAAATATTTATTTATGGAGAATATAGGCTATCGAAAATATTTATTCACATAACGTTTTTGTAAAACAAATCTTTTTATCTAATATATAAAATCGAAAGTGTGTATGTATGTATGTATGTATGTATGTATGTTTGTTCCTTATACAAATCTACATTTCTTTACCAATTTACACGACATTTTGCACACATACCCAGTTAAGCCCGGGAAGTATAGCTGTCGACATTAAAATTCAAACAAAATACTCCTTCCCTTGAAAATTATATAATTTCTGAGAATTTTATACTGAAAAAATGAATTGCTGTTTAGTTCTCATGGCAACAGTAAATTGTTTACTATGATTACATAGGGCCTTGGCAAGTATATAGCCTAATGCTTTAACGAATTATGATTCCATCGATGTAATATATCGGCGAAAATAATGACTGAAAATGAAATCCACGAAAATAAAGCACAGTGTGATGTAGTGACATAACTTTCTCTACCCTCGACATAAGAAATATTTATTCACTTCACATTTTGATGTAGAATAAGAGGGACAACTTAAGTGTGTGAGTATGCTATATCAAAAGTCTGTAAATAATCCTTTCCACTGATAAGTTATCCATACCTGTAGGCTTTGTATTAGTTGAGAAATAGGGATGTTTATCATAGGCCCTAAGCATGGGATGGAACATTTTGAGTCCTATGCTCGCAGTATATTATGTCCCGGGTTCTAGGGGAGGAAAGTATGAAAGTGATACTGCATTTCTCTTTTATTTCAGCTCCGAAACGATTGTATAGTAACATGAGAATGAGAAATAAAATTTTCCGTCAAGTCAGTACAATCTTATGTAATTTGTGTTTCTTCTTATTTCAACCCCTCCCAAGCATGATGTGTAGAAGCAACGGAATGCAGCATTCCACATCCTCTATGAGCCATAAAAAGCTATATCCAGCGTTTTCTGATGGAATAGTTTGAGTGTGATAAATCTTTTTCTTCATTTCAAGTTCTACATACATAAAGTCCTTCATAAGTTAATTTCAAATTAAAAAATACAAAGCCCGGGCGACGCCGGGCCTTTTCAGCTAGTGTAAAATAAAATTTGGAATTTGCTGTTGTCGGACCTTGATATGGGCATCAGGAAAAAAAAAATTACATTAGGCCTAAAAAATCCGGAAAAATACTAAAATATGTATTTATGGAGAAAATATCGAAAATATTTATTCACATAACTTTTTTTTGTAAAATATGTGATTTTATGTGAAATAAAATTTGGAATTTGCGTTTTTGGACCTCGATTTGGATATTAAACTTTGTTTTAGGAATGTACGCATCAGGAAAAAAAATATTTTTTTACATACAAATCCGGGCCCTAGTTATGAAGCTCGTCGTTATGCAGTTTTCATCTCTCGGTCTGAATATTTTTCTAAGCCCCCTGTTTTCGAACACTCTCATGACATTGAATAAACAGTTCCTGAAAATGAATACAGAAATTGGCGATCCGTATATTTGAATAATCGGAGTTTTATTGTAAGAGATAGGCCTAAATAAGATCCCTGCGAATCTGTATGTCATCACCTGGATACGAACTTAGCACCTTCTTGCACGTGACTGCTTGGACGTATTAAGATGCTGTTATTTGCATTTCCATTAAATGAACTGACCGCTTGTTGTATACGTATGACGTAACCAGGGTACTCAAACCACACTCACGGGCCAAGACCGCAACTTCGAAGGGTTAAATTCCCGCACCCAGGTTGAGTGGGAATTTCGAAGGCGAATGCCGGATCGGATATAAAATTCTAATAGCAGATTAAATTTACTCCATTAAATGCACCGACAGTAGAAAGAATTGATAAGCAATAGTTCCATGGCCTACCCTACTGTATAGACACATATCCCGAACTCTTAATATAGCCGCGTAGCTAGAAGGAATATAAACACAGCTGAAATAAAAAAATCTGATGTGAAAGTCACATAACTTCCTCTACCCAAATAAAAGTTAGCAGTATTCACATATCCTTGTACAGAATCGCAAAAGACAATTTTACGCTAATCATGCTACCTTATAACCCCTTCTTTGAATGTTGCTACTAAAAACGCAGGCTGTGGACAAACAAAAAAGAAGTAAAAACAAGTGCCTTTATCTTACGTCATATTACCTTTCTGTAAAATTGTCCTAATTAATAAGACATTATTATTATTATTATTATTATTATTATTATTATTATTATTATTATTATTATTATTATTATTATTATTACTACTTACTTACTTACTTACTTACTCAACGGCAATAGACAATTCCTAAACAAGCTAAAGGAATATAATAATAATAATAATAATAATAATAATAATTATTATTATTAATTATTATTATTATTATTATTATTATTATTGTGTGTAATTCTATGTAGGAACGGGTTAAGCAATGCAATTAAGCAATGAATTAAATTAAATTGTCTAAGTTTGAGACAGTAGTCTAAAGTTTTCTTATTTTGGTGATATGATTGGTTATAAACATAAAAAGCTTGCTTCATGTGAAGAATATTTTTAAAAATTTCCAAGTTTTGCAACACATTTTATAAGTTTCCTATCATGATAGTAATTATTATTCATTGCAATGTTATTAATTATATCGTTTTTTGTTTAACTATTCAAGTTTCTTATTACATCATACACTGACAGTTATTGCGTTATATTTGAAAAATGTTACACTTTTTCAATATTCTAGACGAGAAATTAGCTGTAGAAGACGAAACCGTAAAATTCGCTGACGAATTTCCCGGATATAAATTATAAATTGACGAATTTCCCGGATATAAATTATAAATTGAAACTAATAACACGTTTGCTAAACGCAACAGGAAATAATCCCCTGAATAAATGGTCTTCGTTCAAACCGTTCAAAAAATCAGTTTTTATTCTTTGTTTGACCATATTAAGTTATAATATTGGCCACGGTGGTTGCCAGACGTACGAGTATAGTCGTACACATACGGTCGTACGCCTATTTGTACGACTATTTTTAACATAGAGTTTTATATATTTTAATCAATCTACTGACGGATTTTAAATTTTGATACGCATCCAGCTTTTTGTTTTCTCGTGGTTTTTGTTGAAAGCATGCTCCTAAAATAAGTATGATGGGGAAGCAGTCCTGTGCCTTTCGCAATAATTACAACACTGTGGCAACTACTGTTTATTTAATTTTATTCTATTTAATCAAATTTTGCACATCGGAAGATAATGAAACACGCCTTATCATTTACAAATGAGATGATTTATTAACATTTAAATGACATATGTAAGGTGTAAAATACCGATTATTAATTATTTATTTATTATTATTATTATTATTATTAACGCAAAAACATTTAGCCGACAAAATCTACAGTTTGTAGCAAAACAACTGATTCTGACCGATATGTTAAAGATGTGACACTTTATGTAGGCTAAGTACAGGTACCATACAATTTAATTTTTTAAAGAAATGAACTTTTTGAAGAACTTCTTTATCGCGCTAGGAGTAAATCGAGAGCTAACCCAAACTTGCGTTTCGAACGAAATCGTCACGAAATTAGTGGGGTGTGACTGAACGGACTGCACAGAAAACAATCAGATCAATGATTAGTCTTATCCAAAATTTAAAAAATCCAAAAATTCAAAATTTAAAAAATTTAAATATCGAAAATCCACAATTAAAAAATAAAAACATTCAAAATTTAAAAATTAAAAACTCAAAAATTAAAAATTAAAAAATCCAGAATTGAAAAGTCCAAAAACGTAATATTAAAGAAGTCCAACAATCCAAAATTGAAAAAATCAAAGGATTAAAACAAGTTTCACTTCTGTCGTTTCGGGTGGAGTTCCACGCGCACGTTTTAATGATTTATTCAATTATCCGGATCGGGACCGATCCAAATTAGTTCGGATAATTGGAATTCTCTCATGGGATTAACTTACCTGTGATTACGGGCCGGAAGGAAGTTACATGTGTACAAGACAAGAAAGAAATAACATAAAACTGATGGTTTCATTTAGCATATTGTTACATATTTTGATAGTTTTGCTATAATGCGACATATTTCATTGATATTAAATATTTGTGCATAATTTATTAATTTTAAACATTTTTTCGCATATTTTTCACATTTTAAATATTGCCGCGCTTACCTGAGCCCGCCGTTCAACCCTATTCTGTGTTAACTCCATCCAACCATCCCTCGTAAATCCTACTTCCCTTAAATCCATCCTAATATTGTCCTCCCACCTACGTCTAGGTCTTCCAAGTGGTCTTTTCCCTTCGGGTCTCCCAGTCAATACTTTTGAGATATGTCTTTCCTCCCCCATTTCATCCTCCGTGATTTAATTACCCTTACTATATCCGGTGAAGAGTACAGGTTATGAAGCTCGTCGTTATGCAGTTTTCATCTCTCTTAGGCCCGAATATTTTCCTAAGCACCCTTATAATGCTTTGTTTAACTTTTAATAATAATAAATTAATACATTAGAATGTATCATTGTGTCCTGAACCGAGTTTCAGCTTGCCATGGAAACTCTGTTCGGGTATAAACATTGTTCTCCCGAAATTATTTAAACAGTGACAGTGTATTTTCGTATTTCTCTCATGAACTCTTTAAATCCCGCTTACCTTCACTAATAGACAGTTTATCTCGCGAAAGGGAACACGCGCGCCATCTATCGAGTGCTCTCTAGAACTGTGAACTTCTGAACTTGGCCTACAGAGGGCAGGTGCTCGCCAGTCTCGCATGTCTATACTTCGGTTGATCTCGGCGGTAATCGGCTGTGTTTTGATTGAAGACAATATGGCGGACTATGAGTTGGCTTGATTTTCTAAGAAGCGGTGTGATATTTACGCTCATTGGTCTCCCGGTTCGTTATAAACTTTCGGATTGGTCCTTATAATAAACTGTGTTCCATTGAAAGTGACTGTTACGGCCGTGGCTTTAGTATTGGTGTCAAGTGAATGAGTGGATGTCTCGTGTGCGTGTATTGGTTGGTTAAGTCACGTGAAGTCTTGAATAGTCGCCTAGAGGGGTTGGCGTCAGGACGCGCTCTCTCTCTCTACCTTCTGGCAGTCATGGCGGACGACAAACTATTCTGAAGCTCTACTTCTAAATCTGGTAATTAGGTTTAAAACCTTGTTTTTGCTTCTGAAACTCAGGTAAGCGTTGGATTTTCTTTCTCAGTATGAGTTAATTAATAAATCTTGGTTTTCCCTTCGTTTTTTTATAATTCTTCTTATTTCTAAATGTAGCTTCATTTAGCGTGGGGACGCCCATCAGCATTGAGTTATTATGTAGTACTTCAGGTCCCTTTTCGACATGTAAAGTAATTTCTCCCTTTGTTCTTTTCACTTTAAATTAGTTTCCTTTTTGTCTTCGTTACCTGTATTTCAGATTGCTGTTTTTTGTCTTCAGACATAGGGTGTCCGTCATGGCGGGAAATAAGCCAGTCCCCCCCCCCTTTCAATTCAATGGATGGGAGTTGAAAGGCTTTTTAGGTGTAACTAATCAAAATTTATAGGCCATCCGTAGGGTATTTCTTTTAATTTAAAATAAATGTAATTTATTTTGGGGGATTCTTTTATTTTCATGTAACATACCTGTTTTAATTTAGGTTGTAGGGTACAAGAATACATGTAACTGCCTGTTCTTTATGTATTCCTTTTAAATATGAAGTGCCATTTTAGTTTATTTTAAAAATCAACAATAGAATTTAAATAAAGCAGTCTTATTGAGGTACTTCCACTCTTTTCTTTGTAAATAATTATGTATATTTTAATTGGTCCATGCAATTTCATCACAGATGAAAATGCATGTTTCTAATTGGGTAACCTCCTAGTGGGCTGTCCTTAATAAACCCCTGGGGTGGGCACGTTAGTGATAAGTACCCTGTGGGCGGGTACTTCAGTTCGCTTTCTGCTGGCTGCCTGAGAAGTAAGAAGAGAGCTTCGCTGCCAGTCTACCTGTCTTTGTGAGGCCGGAATCTACGGTATTCTTCTGGCCGTCTTGAGCTGAGGGATTTCCAGCTACTGTATCCTTTTGAACAGCTTATTATATAAATTGTAAGAGGGGTAGGTCTTTATCCCCGGGAGGTGGCTCAATTAATGTTGAGCAGAGCGTGGTTCTCTTCTGGATCCACGTTCTTTTGTTGGCTGCTCAACAATTAATGTTGAGCAGAGCGTGGTTCTCTTCAAGATCCATGTTCTGTTGTTCTTCTTAGAAAGTAATTAATGCTAGTCAGACCGTGGTTCTCTTCTAGAAACACGTTCTTTTCTTTGTCTATTATACTACTCATAAATATGGATCGCATGGTTCTCTTCAAGTTCCATGGTTCTTTGTTGTAAATATATAGTGTAAAATAAGATTTTAAACATTGATCCGGTGACAGATTTTTTGTGAAAACCGTCTGTTTTCTAATCTGTTTTCACCTGTGTTTTAATTGCAATATTGATAGAGTGGAAGTTAATGATAAAACATATATTCTTGACTAATGAATTTGTGCCAGTTGTAATAACAAATGATTTTAGGAAATTAACTCTGTATAGAAGTGTATTTATGTGTGTTAGGTCTATTATGCTATTCTCTCTCTAAAGTTTCTTATTTTGTATGTTTCATGTAAAACTGAGATTATGGAGCGTCTTAAAGTGAGTGCGGATTTCCTTCTCAAGGATGATGTGCTTTATGAACTCCAAGTGAGAGGAATAATAGTTAACCAAAAAGACTCAGTGACAAGTCTTAGGGCGAGTCTCAAGGAAAATCAGGATGAACCGGTAAAAACGGAGATTATCGGTGAGTTAATTCCTTCTGATCTGTTACTTGAAGTTGAAGAAAAACTTGAGAACTTAAACACCATTTTAGATTTCTCAAGCTTATCAGCTAATCAAGTAGAGCGAACTAAGAATCGCTTACTGCATGTTGCAGTCAGGCTAACTGATTTGAAAGCTTTTGTTAGTGATTCCCCTTTACAAACTAAATGGCACGAGTTGCAGGAAAGCGTTAGGCGTTTGAGTGTGAAAGTGAACGAGGTGAACATGGAGGTTTCAAATAAGCATGGTATGGGAGAAACGAGCACCAGACGTGTCTCGCCCATGGTAGATCATGCGACAGATGATGAAGCAGTGGAGTTAGCTACTTCTTTGTTGGAGACAGTCACGGTCAGTGAACCCAACAAAGAGGAGCGCTTCACTCAGTTGGTTTCAAATAGTAATAATGTAACTCAAACAGTTAAGTCTCAAGAGGTTAGTAAAAAGTTATAGAGGTTATGGTAACTCCGGTGAGGTTGTGAAGTCTGTAGAGCCTAGGAAATGTTTTGTATATAGTAGAACAGGTCATATTAAAAGGTAGAGGGCAGTATCGTGCTGTTGATTGTGGAGTAGCCCATCTTAGACGTCAGGGTGGTGCTGATCGTGTGTGTAGTGGTGCTGAGGGAGTTGACCATGTTTTCAGGTTTGGTGGGGTGGACTTACGTAACTGACTTTTGACTTGGGTGATCACGCTGGTCGTAGGATCCCGACAGTTTTGTGTAGTAGACAGGCCGTATTGACTATAGAGTAAAGCCAGACAAGACATTTTCCCACCAGAATTTGGTTAATGGTCTGTTCCGGAGGCACGACTGCATACGACGACTAGCTCCTGTTGGTAGATACTGTATCCAAGAAAGTTATATGTACATAGTTCCGATAGTAGTTATATGGTGTCTGTGTAAGATGTAGTTGCTTGTATGGTGCTGTTGTTCTGGCTGTTTGGTTGGTGATTTCTTTATCTCTGGTGAGGCGTAGCTCCTGTAAGCCAGGGGAAGGATGGAGGCGAGCGGCTAAGGGTGCTGTGGTCGACCTCAGTAAGGATCTGGCTTAGCACGGCGGTAGTTGGTGCATCCATGGTGGGTGTACTCTCGGTTAGGGTAGTCAGAGGGAAGTTGTCTTTCTTTTCAGTCAGAGGGACTAGCGGACTGTCGAGTACCATCGTTGCTGACAGGCATGTTATCATCTTGTGCATAGAATTTTAATATGTTCCTGGAGTTTACCAAATGAAAGGTTAGGCTATGAAAAGTTGAGGTTATGTTAGCTCATGAAAGGTTATGTTATGAGAGGTTAGGTGTAAAAGGCTAGGCTTAGGTCAGGTTAAGTTAGGTAATATTTGAGACGTAGGAGTAAAGTAAAGTAGTTCACTATAATGCCAATAAGGAAGTAAGCGACTTTGATCTTGTTGTTACTATACTGGTTGTATGCAACTCACATTATCAGTCCTGCTCCGTGTGGGAGCAGCAGTGAACTTGGTTCCTTGTGATGCATTTTGGAGCTTGTGTTCACAAGACAACACACTCATAAGTAATAGAGAACGCTCGTTAAGTGAGATATTAGGCCCGTATCTCCTCGAGAAGTTTCTAACTCCAGTTACTATACAGGCAAAAGAAATTGGAACAAATAAGACCGTTAAGGCACATGTTTCCAATGTAAAAAAGTCCTAATGTACAGTATTCCTAGTGTCGAGTCAACCTTATAGTGATAGGTAGTATTTTCTTGAAGCGAAGATGTTAGAGTTTTATATTTTTTCCTCCCCTTTCTCCCATTTTACACACTTGGCACGGCCAAGTCTTAAGTGAATTCCCCGACAGTTGCTAGGACGCAGGATTCCCTAGTTTTCTCTCCGGGCTGAGGGAATGTCAGGAACGGTAGGATGTTATAAATACTTAAATACTCTCCTTAAACTAATAATGTGACTATTGTAAAGGAAAATATGGAATCTTAGGAACTGGTAAAGCTAATCCCAAAATAGACATATATAGAGACAGAATAACAAAAGAGAATGTAATGAATTACAGTGGAGACATTCTATAGACCGTATGAATTTAGTCAAAGTAACAGAAAGGACTTAGCCTGTGAGAGAATAGCATAAAGAGAATTTTAATGAGTAATAGTTTTATTACTAGATAACAATTATTGTTGAAGTTGTGGGCATAAGAATGATTAAAAATATGTATTATTTAATCTGTTAGAATTGGAACATGAAGAAGTATATGTATAACATTAGAAATATGTATTTAGTCTATTGTAAAAGTTTAATAAGATGTTGGAAGTGGTTGTCAAAATAAATAGATATTAACCTTATGATCTGTTGTTATGAAATATTAAAATTAGGATAAGTTATGTGTTTGAAATTGATGTCAGAAATTGTTAAGAATACTAAGATAATATAAAAGGTTGTTCATTGTAGGCTAGTATGCAATTAGTATGTGTGAAAATTATTTAAAATTTGTTAAGAAGGATAAAGTAAAATATGTCTTTAAGTATGGAACAAGAGTGAAAACAAAAGAATGTAGTATGCGTATGAGGTATGATTAAAATTTTGTAAATTCACTTGACTCTCGCCGTGCATCCCTTCACTGCATAAAAGAAGAAGACCGTGAGAGACACTGTATTAAGAGAAAAATATTTCTGCTGCTGTATCCAATGTTTCAGAGATGTTTTGAGCTGTTTAGATGACCTCTGACCTGTGGACGGGACTTGAACTTGCACAGCTGATGCCTGTCATGCTGCCATCTCTTGGAACCAAGCAGTACCTTGCTCAGCTGATGTCTCCTAGCTGCCTATGGTCAATTGCCTAGCAGAATCTTGCTCTACTGATTCCTGAGTAGCAGCTGACCTGCTGAATCATGGTTGTGAGCTGTTGTTGGAGCCGAGCGGTACCTTGTTCAGCTGATGTCTGTCTATTCCAGTACAGCTGATGTATTCTGGTCCTGATCAGCTGATGCCAGCCAATGACCTTCTTCCCAGCTGATGTCTGGAGACTTGTGTCCTTCTTCATGGAACCTGGCCACTTCCTATGCTTGATGGCTGTCTCCCTGGTAATCTTCGATCTTCCTTGATGTCTACCCATCTCTGCTGGTACTACTGTGTATGGTGTTGTTTTCTAAGCATATTTTGGACAACAACTCTTCTAACCTACAGTCTATTACACAACAGTGAATTACATTACCTAGAACTCATTATAATATTAGTAAATTCTGTGCTGTGCGCCCGTTTCCACATGAACTTCATATATATACTTGGTCAAGTCCTAAATTATTCTGAACTATTGAAATAAAGCTCAAGGACCATATTTCAATTCCGGGTGTGGGAGTGTGAACCGAGTTTCAGCTTGCCATGGAAACTCTGTTCGGGTATAAACATTGTTCTCCCGAAATTATTTAAACAGTGACAGTGTATTTTCGTATTTCTCTCATGAACTCTTTAAATCCCGCTTACCTTCACTAATAGACAGTTTATCTCGCGAAAGGGAACACGCGCGCCATCTATCGAGTGCTCTCTAGAACTGTGAACTTCTGAACTTGGCCTACAGAGGGCAGGTGCTCGCCAGTCTCGCATGTCTATACTTCGGTTGATCTCGGCGGTAATCGGCTGTGTTTTGATTGAAGACAATATGGCGGACTATGAGTTGGCTTGATTTTCTAAGAAGCGGTGTGATATTTACGCTCATTGGTCTCCCGGTTCGTTATAAACTTTCGGATTGGTCCTTATAATAAACTGTGTTCCATTGAAAGTGACTGTTACGGCCGTGGCTTTAGTATTGGTGTCAAGTGAATGAGTGGATGTCTCGTGTGCGTGTATTGGTTGGTTAAGTCACGTGAAGTCTTGAATAGTCGCCTAGAGGGGTTGGCGTCAGGACGCGCTCTCTCTCTCTACCTTCTGGCAGTCATGGCGGACGACAAACTATTCTGAAGCTCTACTTCTAAATCTGGTAATTAGGTTTAAAACCTTGTTTTTGCTTCTGAAACTCAGGTAAGCGTTGGATTTTCTTTCTCAGTATGAGTTAATTAATAAATCTTGGTTTTCCCTTCGTTTTTTTATAATTCTTCTTATTTCTAAATGTAGCTTCATTTAGCGTGGGGACGCCCATCAGCATTGAGTTATTATGTAGTACTTCAGGTCCCTTTTCGACATGTAAAGTAATTTCTCCCTTTGTTCTTTTCACTTTAAATTAGTTTCCTTTTTGTCTTCGTTACCTGTATTTCAGATTGCTGTTTTTTGTCTTCAGACATAGGGTGTCCGTCATGGCGGGAAATAAGCCAGTCCCCCCCCCCTTTCAATTCAATGGATGGGAGTTGAAAGGCTTTTTAGGTGTAACTAATCAAAATTTATAGGCCATCCGTAGGGTATTTCTTTTAATTTAAAATAAATGTAATTTATTTTGGGGGATTCTTTTATTTTCATGTAACATACCTGTTTTAATTTAGGTTGTAGGGTACAAGAATACATGTAACTGCCTGTTCTTTATGTATTCCTTTTAAATATGAAGTGCCATTTTAGTTTATTTTAAAAATCAACAATAGAATTTAAATAAAGCAGTCTTATTGAGGTACTTCCACTCTTTTCTTTGTAAATAATTATGTATATTTTAATTGGTCCATGCAATTTCATCACAGATGAAAATGCATGTTTCTAATTGGGTAACCTCCTAGTGGGCTGTCCTTAATAAACCCCTGGGGTGGGCACGTTAGTGATAAGTACCCTGTGGGCGGGTACTTCAGTTCGCTTTCTGCTGGCTGCCTGAGAAGTAAGAAGAGAGCTTCGCTGCCAGTCTACCTGTCTTTGTGAGGCCGGAATCTACGGTATTCTTCTGGCCGTCTTGAGCTGAGGGATTTCCAGCTACTGTATCCTTTTGAACAGCTTATTATATAAATTGTAAGAGGGGTAGGTCTTTATCCCCGGGAGGTGGCTCAGTCCCAAAGACAAAAACAAGATCTGATGTCTAGCACAAAGTAACCAACTGGTCCACATAAATCTCAGCGTCTATGCGTTCTGCTGTTTACAGTTTTCAAAAAATGGGCAAGAAAATTACATGAGTTTAATCCAATTAATATAATTTACATAATAGTAACTGAATATTTCCATTTAATTGTAAAAGAAATCAGCAACTTTATATTTAATGTTCATAACCACAGATGAAGTCTCACGTGGTTTTCTTATTATGGCATGCGACCGAATATTATCAGCTCCATATTCTCCGAGGTGTACTTTTTTCAATTTATTTTTGTAATCGATCTCAGAGTTAAACTCCAGATCGTTTCTTTAATAGCCTATAGGCCTAATACAGGGTGGGAGATTTGTAACTGTGCAGATTTCAACAATTTGTTCCTGTTTTCGAACACACTCATGACATTGAATAAACAGTTTCTGAAAATGAATCCGGGGTGCGCGGGCAAAGAGAGTTTTTCTTGTTACTGAGAATTAGAGTGACTTAACTCACTTTACCCGCCCAACGTAGCTTTAGAGATGGATAAACCCATGAGGCACACATCCATAACTACAGTACAATTTTGATTATGACTTACTGGACTTAACACAAATGTAGAGAGCATTTTTATCTATAACTCTATGGACATAGGCCTATCCAAATTTCTGAGGATGGTGGACTTAACTCTCTTTGTCCGCGCACCTCGGAATTGGCGATTTGAATTATCGGAGTTTTATAGTAATAGGTAGGCCTAAATAAGATCCCTGCGAATCTGTATGTCATCACCTGGATACGCACTTAGCACCTTCTTGCACGTGACTGCTTGGTTGTTTTAAGATGCAGATATTTGCATTTCTATTAAATAAACTGACCGCTTGTTGTAGCCTATACGCATGACGTAACCAGGCTACTCAATCCATACTCACGGGCCAAGACTGCAATTTCGCGGGTTCAATTCCTACATCCAGTTTGAATGGGAATTTCGAAGGCGAATGCCGGATCGGAAATAAAAACTCTCTTGACTTTGGAGTAGATGCATAGTGAAGTACAGGCCATAATGACCTACAAGTTGAATGGTAACCGACCGAGGTGGCAGAGATGGTAACGTCGTGGACTCGTATTCGGGAGGTCCTGATGTTCAAATCCTTTGGCCGGCCATGGGTTTTTTCATGGTTTGCCCAATCGTAAAGGCAAATGCCGAATTGGATATTTACATACCATGAATCATCCTCACCATTTCATCCTGTATCATATCCATTTAAATTGATATCAGTTGAAATTTACTCCATTTAATACACCGACAGTTCAAACAATTGACAAGCAATAGTTCCATGGCCTACCCTACTGCATAGACACAGATCCAGAACTCTTGATATGGCCTAGCAGCTAAAAGGAGTATAAACACAGCTGAAATAATAATAATAATAATAATAATTGTTATTATTAATAATCCAGCTTGTTATGGCAGTGACTAACAGAGTCATCTGTTGCCATGGTAACAATGAGCAATGCCTGCTCTAATCAATCTCTTTTACTTAAGCATGGCCTGTTATAATTATATTTATTCTAAGTAGGAGGCCTTGACTAAAATTCAATCCATTTGCAATCATTCATTGACTGTATTGGAAAAAGGAAATACTGCAATTGTCTTGAAATCGTCCTGGTTACTATGGTTCCAACAACTGAGCACTCGAATCCGAGAGGTAATTAAGTAACGGTTTGCTACAGTAGCAGATGCCCCGGGTTCTAATAATTGAATTTACTTCCATAACGAGGAGCTGTATAGAAAATATGGAGCCCAGATAATGGCGTCATGCACCATAGCACATTGATTTGGAAAACAAGACTTTAAAATCTTCACAGGTGGCTTAGGCGCTGTCAGAAATAGGAAAAAAAGACAGCGAAGAAAAGAAATTAACGACATGAATAATAATAATAATAATAATAATAATAATAATAATAATAATAATAATATTATTATTATTAATTTATTAATATTATTAATTTATTATTATTGTTAATGTTATTATTATTATCATTATTATTGTGTGTGGAGTTCTATGTAGGAGCGAATTAAGCAATGAACTCAAATAAATAATTTAATTAAATGCCGAAATTTGTGATACACTAGTCTAAAATCTTCTTTTGGTGATAAGATTGATCATAAGCTGTCCGTCGCCGTGGGTGAGTCGGTAGCGCTCCTGCCTTCCACTCCGGCGGCCCGGGTTCGATTCCCGGCCGGGTCAGTAGTGAAAAATCCCTTTCCCGGGTTCAGGACTGGGTAGGTTAAGTCTTAGGTTAAGATAATGCACATTGTGCGCGATTCCTTAATTAAAATCATACAAAGCTTTCTTCATGTTAAGAAAATTAAAAAAAGTTTTCTCAACTTTTGCGACACATTTTATCATTGCAATGTTAGTGTTATTTATATCGTTAATTGTTTAAATAATCAAGTTCCGGCTTACGTTATAAACTGACAATTATTCTATTATATTTGAAAATTCTTAGACTTTTTCAATATCTTAGACGGGAAATTAGCTGTAGAAGATGGAACCGTAAAATTCACTGACGGAATTTTCGGATATCAATTTTAAATTGAAATTGACAATACGGCTGCTAAACACAAGAAAAATTGCGATGAAGATACCTTCTTCGGTCAAATCTTTCGAAAAACCTATTTGTAATTTTTGTTTGATCATACTATAATGTCAGCTGCGGTAGTCTGGAGGTAGCGTGCACGCCTCTAGATCCGAAGGTCGCGGGCTCAAACCCGGCCATGGTCGGTGGAATTTTCACGACGTAAAAATCCCGGACACGGAGTCCTTTGGGAGGGACTTTTGTTATCAAAAGCACTGACTCTGACCGATATGTTAAAGATGTGACACTTTATGCAAGTACAATACCATACAATTTAATTTTTTAAAGAAATGAACTTTTTGAAGTGAAACTTCTTTAGCCGCGCTAGGAGTAAATCGAGAGCTAACCCAAACTTGCGTTACGAACAAAATTGTCACGAAATTAGTGGGGCTGTGATGGAACGGACTGCACAGAAAACACTCAACTGAATGATTAGGTTTATCCAAATTTTTTTAAAATCCAACAATTAAAAAATCGAAAATCCACAAATTAAAAAATAAAAAAATTCAAAATTTAAAAAATAAAAAAATTTAACACTAAAAATAAAAAATTAAAAAATCCAAGATCCAAAATTTAAAAATTAAATATTCCCAAATTAAAGAAATTAAAAGTTCAAAAATTTAAAAAATCCAAAATTAAAAAGTATAAAAACCTAATAAGTATTAAAAAAGTCCAACAATCCAAATTTGAAAAAATCCAAAATTTAAAACAAGTTTCACATCTGCCGCGTGGCGTTCCACGCGCACTTTTTCATGATTTATTCAATTATCCGGATCGGGCCCGATCCAAATTAATTCGGATAATTGGAGTTCTCTCATGGGATTAACTTACCTGTGATTTTGGGCCGGAAGTAAGTTACATGTGTACAAGACAAGAAAGAAATAACATAAAACTGATGGTTTCATTTCGCATATCATTACATATTTAGTTAGTTTTGCGACAATGCATCATATTTGCTTGATATGAAAATATTTGCGCATCTTTTAATGATTTGACTAATTTTTAACGGCATATTTCTGACATATTTTAAATATTTTGCATAATCAGGATGGTTGGTAATAAATGAATTGAATAGTCTTGGGCCGAAACTTGATCAGTGCTTAGCTCCAGCAGTTGTAACATTTTTTGGTTCAAGTAATAAATTAAATTGATTCCTTCGCGTGTTATATACGTGAGATTCTGACTTGTAATTGTCACGATGTTTATGAAAATAATCCAGTATGACGTACTTGTAAATTTGGTCTATGGTGAAAACGTTAAATTCAGAAAATAATAATAGGCCTATACCTATTCAAACACACCCCCTGGTTGCCGGTTAGCTCCATGTCTCATACGCCTAGTGAATGCCCTGCTTTGATCTGCCGTACTAGTGGGCTTTGGAAATGTGTTATAAGTAGGCCCGGATTCTAATGACATGTCATCTTTTTATTGATGCTGCATAGACATTGCCAACTTGTGGATAAATCCTAATCATGACCTCTAGATTGTAGAAATGCATTTTTATTAGGTCACATTTTGTCATTTTATGCAATTTTATATTTTTACGGCATTTATTTCAATTTTAGGTCATTATTTTGTAATTTTCGTGTCATTTTCTTCCTTATTTAGTCATTTTCATGTATTTACATTGAGTGTATTAACTTTTCTTCGTCTTTGAAGTGTTGTTTGTTTAATGCAAGAAGGAAAAATTCTGTTTTAAATTGTTGTCATGTCTCAGTCGGAAATGAGAATCAAAGAAACGCCAAAATGTTGTATTATATTACTATTGTTATTAGATTGATTTGCTTGGATTTGAGAGTGCAAACTACTGTTTACCCTCAATTAAACAATAATATAATCCGGCAGACCACAAAAGGAAATGCCGAATTTTGACTCCTCAGTGCCAGTATAAATTTCCGTGAGAAAAGAACATTCACAACATTACAGTTATTTACAGTTTTTACAATTATGTACAAACTAGTCTATAACACCCTTGATTCTTATAATATTTACATCACCAATGTTGCCCTTGGTGGTCTAGGGGTAGCGTGCCCGCCTCTAGTTCCCCAGCATCCGGAGCATGTTTTACAAACTTTAGAGCATATTTGCATGCATAATTCTTCTTCTGATAAATCACTAACTTTGGAATTTACTCATAGGCCTAACGTTAATCTTTTAATAAAGTGACCCTTAAATTTGTAGTAAAATCATGGAAAATAAATAGGAAGAAAATTTAAATTCCCTGTAAAAATACAGAATAACGCACAGAAACTAAGTACATAGCTAATCAGTGTGTTAACTGTTTTCTTTGCAGTCCGGCAAGGTTTAACATATTGTGCAAGAACTGAGTCTCCACTAATACTGGCTTTGACTGATGAGAATCTAATGGTGGCTGTACAATTAGGCCTACATAAAATAATCAGTTATGAATACAGAAAAATTTAAACAATATTAATAACAGTGATTTACAATTGATTTAATTATATAATTAATAACAATAATTATACATTATGTATATTATATATATATATATCCTAGGGGATCCTAGGGCAGGCGAATATTTGATGCAACGTATCAGCATTGCCATACAAAGGGGGAACCTTTCCTCCATCTTCAGCCCTTGAGGAAATGTATTTCTTTTCATTATAGTTATTGTAGTTCATAATTCATTGCATTTTTTTTTTTGAATACATTTAGGCTAAGTTATGCTATATTTTAAATTATATCTTAATGTTGAAATGAAATAAATTACAGAAAATTTATGGTTTCATTTTGCATATTGTTGCGTATTTTGTTAGTTTTGCTATAATGCGACATATTTCCTTGGTATTAAATATTTGTGCATAATTTATTAATTTTAAACATTTTATCGCATATTTTTCACATTTTAAATATTCTGCATAACTTATCTCTGTTAATTCAAACATTTACAGCATATTTGGCTAAGTGAATGTTTTGAGAACCGACTATAATAATATAGACATAAAGCCTAATGTTTTCGGAACTGATTGTATAATATTAAAGCGACGTTTCACTTCAATAGTTTTCAATTTACTGAAATTTCTTGCAATAACTTTGTTTTTTAAAAGTTTTGTAATGTAACTAGCATGTGCCCGCGGCTTCGCCCGCGATAATTATTTCAAAAATTAAAAATTAAGAGCATAATAGTTAAATCGTTATATTTATTAACACCTAAATCGCGTGGACTACATACCACGATTAGATAGCATCGCCTGATAAAAGCGACCTCAGATTCGAGTTCCTTGGTCCAGAAAACCTCTGTAAGTTATAGTGAGTTTCGTCCAAATAAAACAATGTTTGACCATATTAGGGCTTACAACATTCAAGCGATCGCGAAAGTTTCATTTCCAAGGTATGACAAAAATAGACAAAGGCAACTGTAGTTGTCAAACTTCCATTTAATTTAATTCCAAACCCATCTGAAACCCACTGACAACAATATGTTTTAATGTCAAATGTGATTCGGATTCGATAATTCTGTGTAAAAAGGGATTAAGTATTCTCAAAAACATTTGATTTTTGGCATTTAGAATCAGAATTTTTCAAAATCCTTTCTTAGTGAGCACCTACATTATGAAACGAAGGTACTGTCAAAATTCCAAGTCTCTACCTGTTATAGTTTAGGCTCTACGTTGATTCCTGTCAGTCAGTCAGGACAAAGCCTTTTATATAGGCCTATAGGCCTATAGAGATTTATAGCCCACAACTTCTATCTTTTGTAATTTACTAGGTAGGCCTATAATGTAATCCAGCTAACAACAGAACGTCAAGTATGAAAATTACTTAGATGATAGAGGAAACTTCATTGGTTCCAGAGCATATTTTACAAAATTTAGAGCATATTTTCATGCATATTTCGTCTTATGTGTAATACTTACTTACTCAATGCAGTAGACAATTCCTAAGCAAGTAAAGGAATATTATCTATTTTACGGAACCCGGAGGTTCATTGCCGCGCTTTTCTGAGCCCGCTCTTCAACCCTATTCTACGCTAAATCCATCCAATCATCCCTCGCAAATCCTACTTCCCTTAAATCTATGCTAATATTGTCCTCCCACGTACGTCTAGGTCTTCCAAGTGGTCTTTTCCTTTCGGGTCTCCCAGTCAATACTTTTGACTAGGCCTACGTCTTTCCTCCCCCATTTTACCCTCCGTGATTTAATTACCCTTACTATATCCGGTGAAGAGTAGGCCTACAGGTCATGAAGCTCGTCGTTATGCAGTTTTCATCTCTCTTAGACCTAAAAATATTTTCCTAAGAACCCTTATAATGCTTTGTTTAACTTTTAATAATAATAATAAATTAATACATTAGAATGTATTATTGTGTCCCAAAGACAAAAACAAGATCTGATGTCTAGCACAAAGTAACCAACTGGTCCACATAAATCTCAGCGTCTTTGCGTTCTGCTGTTTACAGTTTTCAAAAAATGGATTAGAAATTACACGAGTTCATTCTAAATAATATATTTTACCTAAAAGTGTTTAAATGTTTCCATTTAATTGTAAAATAAATCAGCAACTTAATATTTAATGTTGATAACCGCTGATAAAGTTCCACGTGGTTTTCTTATTTCGGCATGCAACCGTTTAATTAGCGTTATGCGTTGAAAAATTATAGCTTCTATTTATTTTTGTAATCGATCTCAGAGTTCAACTCCAGATCGTTTCTTTAATAGCCTATAATACAGGGTGCAGATTTCAACACCTTGTTCCTTCCTAATAAAAAAACTAAATCAAATACCATAGGCCTATTTTTCCTATGTGAGTATTTTTATCATAGGTAATCCGAAGACAGTTCACGAGTTCATCGAAAAATTTATCTGATGAAACTCGTCAACTCGAGTTGGATTTATTAAGACTATAGGCTACCATGAATAAAAATGTAACGGATTATAGGCCTACAAATAATAATTACTTTCGTGCTTTGTTGTATAAAAACAAAACTAACAGCTGCGAGATCACGGCCTACTATGAATCGACCATCCATTAATCGATTCGAGTTACCAAGGTTCATTGAAGCGCTTACATGAGCCCGCCATTCAATCCTATTCTGTGCTAACTCCATCCAACCATCCCTCGCAAATCCTACTTCCCTTAAATCTATCTTAATATCGTCCTCCCACCTACGTCTAGGTCTTCCAAGTGGGCTCTTCCCTTCAATACTTTTGAGATATGTCTTTCCTCCCCCATTTCATCCTCCGTGATTTAATTACCATTACTATATCCGGTGAAGAGTAAAGGTTATGAAGCTCGTCGTTATGCAGGTTTCATCATGACACCGAATAAACAGTTTCTGAAAATGAATCCAGAAATTGGCGGTTTGAATAATCGGAGTTTTATTGTAAGAGATAGGCCTAAATAAGATCCCTGCGAAACAGTTCTTTCATCACCTGGATACGAACCTAGCACCTTCTTGCACGTGACTGCTTGGACTTATTAAGATGCAGATATTTGCATTTCTATTAAATAAACTGACCGCTTGTTGTAGCCTATATGCATGACGTATCCAGGCTACTCAATCCACACTCACGGGCCAAGACTGCAATTTCGAAGGGTCAAATTCCCGCACCCAGGTTGAGTGGGAATTTCGAAGGCAAATGCCGGATCGGATATAAAATTCTCTTGATTTTGGAGTAGATGAAGTACAGGCCAGAATGACCTACAAGTTGAATGGTAACCGAGCGAGGTGGCCGAGATGGTAACGTCTTGGACTTACATTCAGGAGGTCCTAGGTTCGAATCCCGTGGTCGGCCATTTTGACATTATTTTTCATTGTTTCCCCAGTCGTAAAGGCAAATGCCGAATTGGATATTTACATACCATGAATCATCCTCACCATTTCATCCTGTATCATATCCATTTAAATTAATATCAGTTGAAATTTACTCCATTAAATACACCGACAATAGAAACAATTGACAAGCAATGGTTCCGTGGCCTACCTTACTGTAGGCTACAGACAAAGATACCGAACTCTTAATATAGCCGCGTAGCTAGAAGGAATATAAACACAGCGGAAATAAAAAAATATGATGTGAAAGTCACATAACTTCCTCTGCCCAAATAAAAGTTAGAAATGTTCACATATCCTTGTGCAGAATTGCAAAAGACAATTCTACGCTAATTATGCTATAAATACCTTATAACCCCTTCTTTGAATGTTCCGACTAAAAATGCAGGCTATGGACAAACAAAAACAGAAGAAAAAACAAGTGACTCATTAGTGCCTTCATCATACCTTTCTGTAAAATTGTCCTGATTAATAAGATATTATTATTATTATTATTATTATTATTATTATTATTATTATTATTTACTTACTTACTTACTTACTTACTTACTTACTTACTTACTTACTCAACGGCAATAGACAATTCTTAAGCAAGCTAAAAGAATATAATTATAATAATAATAATAATAATAATAATAATTATTATTATTATTATTAATATAATTATAATTATTAATAATTACTATAATTAATTATAATTATTAATAACTATTATAATTAATTATAATTATTAATAACTATTATAATTAATTATAATTATTAATAACTATTATAATTAATTATAAGTATTAATAATTATTGATTAATAATTAATAATTATTGTGTGTAATTCTGCGTAGGAACGGATTAAACAGTACAATTAAGCAATGAATTAAATTAAATTGCCTAAGTTTGAGACAGTAGTCTAAAATTTTATTTTGGTGATAAGATCGGTTATAAACATGAAAAGCTTGCTTCATATGAAGAATATTAAAAGAATTTCCCAAGTTTTGCAACACATTTTATACGTTTCTTATTATGGCAGTGTTATGTTATTTATATCGTTTTTTGTTTAAATATTAAAGTTTCGGCTTACGTTATAAACTGACAGTTATTGCGATATATTTGAAAAATGTTAGACTTTTTCAATATCTTTGACGAGAAATTTGCTGTAGAAGATGAAACAGTAAGATTCGCTGACGAAATTTCCAGATATAAATTATAAATTGAAACTAACAACAAGTTTGTTAAACGCAACAGGAAATAGTCAACTCATCAGTTCTCTTCCTTCAAAAAAACAGTTTTTATTCTTTGTTTGACCGTATTGTAATATTGGCCGCTGAGGTGTAGAGGTAGCGTGCCCGCCACTACACCATTTCAACCTCAATTTCGGAAAAAGTAATTATAATTTCGGAAAAAGTAATTTCAATTTCGGAAATACGAGGGCTATTTTTTAAAACCCCGATGGGGCATAAAATGAAAACCACAGTGAAAATCAAAACTGTTTTATTTGAAACATTTAGGTACACCTTCTAGCTACTTCTCTACCTAGTCGCGCCCCGATTGAGACATTTGTTGAAGCGTGATGCAACTTTCAAGTACCCTCTTCAATAGGCTGGCGGCAAGTTTCTATGAAAAGGGTACTTGAAAGTTGCACCACGCTTCAACAAATGTCTCAATCGGGGCGCGACTAGGTAGAGAAGTAGCTAGAAGGTGTACCTAAATGTACCAAATAAAATAGTTTTGATTTTCACTGTGGTTTTCATTTTATGCCCAATCGGGGTTTTAAAAAATAGCCCTCGTATTTCCGAAATTGAAGTTACTTTTTCCGAAATTGAAATTACTTTTTCCGAAATTGAATTTACTTTTTTCCGAAATGGAAATTAATTTTTCCGAAATTGAAATTACTTTTTCCGAAATTGAGGTTGAAAAGGTGTAGATCCGAACACGAAGGTCGCGGGATCAAACCCGGCCGCGGTTGGTGGATTTTTCACGACGTATATGGCAACAGACAATTCCTAAGCAAGTAAAGGAATATTATCTATTTTATGGAACCCAGTGGTTCATTGCCGCGCTTACCTGAGCCCGCCATTCAACTCTATTCTGTGCTTTCTCCTTACATCCCTCGCAAATCTTTCTTCCCTTAAATCTATTCTAATATTGTCCTCCCACCTACGTCTAGGTCTTCCAAGTGGTCTTTTCTCTTCGGGTCTTCCAGTCAATACTTTTGAAATATGTCTTTCCTCCCCCATTTCATCCTCCGTGATTTAATTACCCTTATTATATTCGGTGAAGAGTACAGGTCATGAAGCTCGTCGTTATGCAGTTTTCTCCAGTCCCCATTTTCATCTCTCTTAGGAACAAATATTTTCCTAAGCCCTCTTATAATACTTTGTTTAACTTTTTATAATAATAAATTAATACATTAGAATGTAGCCTATTATTGTGTCCCAAAGACAAAAACAAGATCTGATGTCTAGCACAAAGTAACCAACTGGTCCACATAAATCTCAGCGTCTATGCGTTCTGCTGTTTACAGTTTTCAAAAAATGGATTAAAAATTACATGAGTTCAATCCAATTAATATAATTTACCTAAAAGTAACTAAATATTTCCATTTAATTGTCAAATAAATCAGCAACTTTATATTTAATGTTGATAACCGCTGATAAAGTTCCACGTGGTTTTCTTATTATTCCATGGATCCGATTTATCACTTTGGTTTTAATTCATAGTAAATTGTTAGTATTGTATATTTTTGTAATCGATCTCAGAGTTAAACTCCAGATCGTTTCTTTAATATTCGATAATACAGGGTGGAAGATTTCAACGGCTTGTTCCTTCCTAACAAAAAAAACTAAATCAAATACCATAGGCCTATTTTTCCTATGTGAGTATTTTTATCATAGGTAATCCGACGATAGTTGACGAGTTTATCGATAGATTTTTTATCTGCTGAAACTCGTCAACTCGAGTTGGATTTATTAAGACTATTCCATGAATAAAAATGTAACGGATTATACAAATAATAATTACTTTCGTTGTATTAAAAAAAAAAATAACAGCTGCGAGATCACTGCATACTATGAATGAACCATCCATGAATCGATTCGAGTTACCATGTTGTGACCAGTGCTACCAACGGTGTATATAAGACATAGTTAACTTAATTCAGGTAAGCTAACAGCAGAACAGAACAAAAGCACATGAACTGGCTTGCACCGAATCGAAATTGTGTTTTTAATCAATGTGCATTTACATTATTTCAATTTCCAAACCCGGAGGTTCATTGCCGCGCTTACCTGAGCCCGCCATTCAACAATATTCTGTGCTAACTCCATCCGATCATCCTTCACAAATCCTACTTCTCTTAAATCTATCCTAAAATTATCCTCCCACCTACGTCTAGGTCTTCCAAGTGGTCTTTTCCCTTCGGGTCTCCCAGTCAATACTTTGGAGATATGTCTTTCCTCCCCCATTTCATCCTCCGTGATTTAATTACCCTTTTTTTCCGGTGAAGAGTACAGGTTATGAAGCTCGTCGTTATGCAGTTTTCATCTCTCTTAGGTCTGAATATTTTCCTAAGCCCCCTGTTTTCGAACACTCTCAGATTATGTAAGGGGCCATGTCTCACATCCATATAATACAACCGGCAGGACAATTGTCTTATAAATCTTTATTTTTAGATTTCTAGACAGAAGAAGAGAAGATAAAGAGTTTCTGAACTGCATAAAAACAGGCATTTCCTGATTTCAGTAGGCACTTAACTTCTACCTTAATATTATTTGAATCTATAATTATTGCTCTCAGAAATCTGAATTTCTCCACTGGCTATAAACTCTTAGTCTTAGGTCATTGCACCAGATGGATTGCTAATCCTTGAAGCCCTTCCAGTGTAGGCAGCTGTAGTAGGGCTTCTCATAGAGAACACAATCAATACTTTCCAGGAATTAATACCCTGCACACTCTCATTCTTATTCCTGGGTTCGAGTCCCTCCCATGTAGGCCTAGATGACATTTCTTTTTGCATGAATGAAGAAGTCCCACAGACTCGTGTGGGTCAAAATTCCGGAGATGAGTAGCAATAGAGAAGGTTTCATATTATAACGACTTCTGCAGCTGCTAGCACTTCCCTCAGACTCAATTCCAGGAAACATTTGCCCTAGTCTAGCTACAGTACAAAGAAGCTAGTCGTCGTGTGTTGCCGACACCAATGCAGATTGACATGCATTAGGAATAATTCGTCTTAACGTGCAATCAGCTATAGACTTCATAAATTTTGTTAAATAGTCACAACAAAAAAATCTTACGTGAAAAGTCTTAGGCCTAGGCCTAAGTCTGACTTTCCAGAAGACATCTACCCAAATACGGTAAGTTATATACTTTGGTATTAATACGAGTTCTCTTTTTTTATTTTATTATTTAGCTAAAGACACACACAAATCCATGTTTCCTACATTTTTTTATTCATGGGATCTCAAAACTTCATTAATCCTTAAATTGATAATGTTTGTAGAATTCGTGTTAAACGGACTGAAAAGAAATTGGAAGAAAAAACATAAATTTCCTATAAATTACAGAATTAGCTACAAGAAATAAACTAATAACTGTGTTAACTGTTTTCTTTGCGGTCCGGCATCGGTTTATGTATTGATGAAAAAATGGAGTCTCGCCAAATAAAAAAAAACATGATTTTGTAACGTCCTACCTCTTCTATCTGTAGTATAGAAGATAGAAAATATAAAATAAACTCGGGTAGGCTGTATCGGAAAAGCAGCCGCGGGGTACGTGAAACATTTTGTGGGTGCTGCCTAAATCGAGCGCATTCCGTAGCCTATCTTACGATTTGTTTTCATATCTGCAATAAATAGAAAATGCAACGCTGGGATCCGGATTTGATTCTCTGTGGATCTGTAGGGAATTTCAGGCGGGCAAAATGGGATCGGGGCATGTTTTCTCGGGGTGCTCCCGTTTTTCCTGCCGTATATCATTCCACCGTTGCTCCAGTTATAATACGACCATTAAAGTCATTATTTCTGCAGACTTTATGTAGGCCTATTTCCGTTGCATGCTGCTTTAGCAAGTGACCCCCCCCCCCGAACACCAATTATCAGATGCATAACGTCTGACCGTGTAATGTAGGATAATACCCATGTCTGAATGTAAGGGTAGGCGTACAACATTCCTTGGGATCAACCCTGAGCCCTCTGTTACTCCAGAACACGACAGTCAGTTGTTATCTGACAAGCACCCAGATTACCGTCCGTCACTCACTCAGGGGGGCCTTGACATTTCAATTTATACTAATTTATTTTGTAACAAAACAAACGAGTGACGATTTGTTTCTAATTTCGTACGAAACTCAGAACTAGGCCTACTGGTATTTATATTGTCCTATATTTTAAGAACGACTTTATTATTAAGTGTGAATGATTAATAAGATAAGATTTGATTTTGAATAATTTATATACAGAGTGTTAATGAATAACACCGAAATATTTTACCTATATATAGAGGGGACATAGACAAGCAACTTTTATTAGGATATTTTTTTAAATAAATACAGTAATCAAGAATTTTCTTGGAGATTATTTACGATTTTAAAAACATAGCGATCTCTTGAAATATGGAAAGCAATAGATCTCATTTCCAACACAAAATATTTTCAGAGTAACCTTTTGACCCACATAAATCTTAGCGTCTGTGTGTTCTGCTGTTAACAGTTTTCAAAGAATGGAAAAGAAAATTATGTGATTTATTTTTAATTAATACATTCTATCAGTAAATTGCTTAGTATTTCCATATTATTATCAAATAAATCTGGAAATTTATATTTAATGCTCATAACTCGTAGATCAAGTCCCGCGTGGTTTTCTTATCATGGCATGCCTCTGTTCAATCAACCAATGACATTAACAATAAATATTATTTAATAACATTATTTTTGTAATCGATCTCAGAGTTAAACTCCGGATCGTTTTTATGAATAGGCCTACTTTATAACAGGCCTGACGAACTGTTGGCCCGCGAAACTAAGTCAACTGTATAGGCTACTTAGCAAAACAGCGCATTACCATAGGCAAAAGTTGATTTTTTAAGGTCAAATTAAGAAAAAGAAAAAATCTGTCGTGGAACACATATCCTCTGCCCAAATAAAAGTTTTGCATCCTCATTATATGTGGCAAGAATGTTCTTACCACATCGCATCGCATCCCCGATGGATACACAACTCACATTAAATTTAATTAGTGCATTCACATAACTTTCTTACTGCACATTCTGATATAGAATAGAGAGGTCGTATTCAGTTGTTTCAACCTGATGCAAAGCTTTATTGTCCAGCAGGCAAGACTGAGTTTCTACAAACAGTGGGTGGCTTATAACTACCCTTCAGAGAATTTTGCCGAAAAAATGTTTCAAATAAAAGTTTTAGTTCTTAGTACAATCATCTCATATACAAAATTTAAACAAAATCGTTAGCTTATTTTCCGAGAAAATCGCGAAAATAGACATTTACTTCCTGTAAAGTGGCATTAAAATTAAGAGAAAGTCGCGTCCAATCTTGTGTCACATGTCAAAAAGATATCTAACCCAAATAGCTACAATTTTTTTCCTACAATTTTTCGTTCTATAGCTACGGCGTTCAACAAACACACACATGCATGCTCTTGAAATAGTTTTTCGTCGAAAAGTTCGAAAATTGTGTGACGAATTGTGTTATTTTGAATCGTATAAGCTTATTTTAAGAGAAAAATAATTTAAGTTCGATTGTGCTTAGTAGCCAATAGGAATAAAAAAAACCGGATGTAGCAGAATTCAGGCTTCTCTTGGTTGCAACAATTTGTTTTAAAACAAAGGGAAAAGACCACTTGGAAGACCTAGACGTATATGAGAGGACAACATCAGGATAGATTTAAGAGAAGTAGGATTTGGATGGAGTTAGCTCAGAATAGGGTTGAATGGCGGGCTCAAATAAGCGCGGCAATGAACCTCCGAGTTCCATAAAATAGATAACATTTCTTTAGCTTCCTTAGGAATTGTCTATTGCCATTGAGTAAGTGAATTATAGCAGGTTAATCGATAGGCAATTTATATTCACAACGCTACATCCCATGAAGGAGATGACCTACCGTTCACCTCTTTTGGGGGTAGGTAGGAGGTGTGTCTGAGCATACAGACACTGATGGCCTAAATTACAGTTTCTTCACCGAAGTCACTACTTCTTTTCCTTGGGTTTCTGTCCTCGTAAAGCTGAGTTCTTCTCGGTCCAAACCTCACTTTTTGGCAAATCGTAAGACCAAAAGTAGGACAAGACTTCAATGTCCCTTTTCTCGGAGTCCAGACTCTGAAAACGGCAAAATGTGGCATACAGTTCCTTAGAGTAAAATATAAACCGGATACAGAAAGGGGTCACTAAGATAGGGAACTCGTCAAATGACGCAATGTTTCGGGTTGACTGTCATTTTTTTTATGTGTGTGACAGCTGCGAACATTAACGGCGTCTTACAAGTATTGTATTAAGTTAAGTCACTATCAGAATCTCTTTAATTGCATGGAATATTAACGTGTTTGTCATGGCCCTCTAATATACATTCATAAACCTATTCCATCGTTACTATAGCATTGACTGTGATAGTATTTTATTTTAGTCATGGCCCTCTACTTAAATAAAAATTATAACAGACCTTGTTTAAGTAAACGAGGTTGATTAGGGCAGGCATTGGTTATTGTTACCACAGCAATAATGATTGTGATGGGATTTTATTTCAGCCATGGCCCTCTATTTAAATAATTGTTGAATGGAAAGTTTTTTTTTATAATAATACCATCCATCCTTCGTCATGAGCTAATAATAATAATATAACTGCCAAGTGTCGAGAATAATCTAATATCAGTGAATCATCTTCAAAGGTCTTCCATTTCAAGTCAAAGATCAAAGCGCATTATTACTTCTTTTTCTTCTTCTTCAAGAGTATCGTATATCACTGTTATTATCCTCATTCATTTAATTTTTATATTTAAAAGTTGACAGTCGACATGTCTAAATGAAACAGAAGGCCGTGGGTGTCTCGTGTTTCCTCCTCCCTACATAAAAATAATTTCCACACTCTAACATTTTGACGGAATGGTTTGTGGGAAGACTTCTGCCTTTTTTATAACGCCATCTTCCAAACTAGAAGCTTTATAATTCTTGTGACTTATTATTGTCATTGACCGAGCGAAGCGAGATTCTTTTTTTTTCACTCCACAGTTCGGCATTTCCTCTGTTTGAGTGTAAATTCCCGTGTTACGACCAAGCGCTTTGTTGAATTTTCTTCCAATTTTACATTAATGCTCCTTGAAATCGTTTCAAGATGTCAACCATTTTAATGGTCATTGGCGAAGGGAAGGGAGGAGTCCGGACATCCCCCGCGCTTCGTGAAACATCGGGTATACTCGACGATGTTCGTCTCTGGCAGTGTAAACTTTCACGAAGAGTACAAAATTAGGAAAACCGTTTCTTTATTATAGAAAGCCTAAGTGAAATGAACACAATAAACAAATATTCTAATTTTATTTTTACTTACAATTTTCATAGCTCTGAACCACAAACATTTTTAATACACTACCAGTGCAAATTTCTTAAAAATCCTGGAGTCAATTAATAATGGCGGGCGAAACCGCGGGCACATAGGCCTACTGTAAAATATTGATGGTTTAACGCTTGAAATATCGCTGATAATAAAAATAAAAAAACAAACCAATCCTTCCCTTGAAACATTACATAGTCTAATTTCTTAAAATTGCACAGAATTGATCAAATAAAATTCACACCATATTCATCTGTCAACAAACAGTTGAGAAACGATACGTATTATCCACCGCCGTCTCGAGAATTACACACGAGTAATAAGGTCTAGAAGGCAGTGGTATTATATCAGTGTTCACAGTTAGCTTTGGAACTGCATAATCGAATCTGAGATCGTTTACCCAGGCGGCGCTTTCTAATCGTGGAATGTACTCTGAAGCCGGGATTTTTGCTGTTTCATTAATTATTAATGGTTTAGTTGATGAATAATTCGCGTGCAAGTGTTAATAAATATAGCTAATGCTTTAATAATTATTATACTCTTAATTTTTAATTTTTCAATGAATTATCGTGGGCGAAGCCGCGGGCACCTGCTAGTATTAGCCTAAACAAAGAACGCAACTTTTGTTTGGGCAGAGGAAGTTATGTGAATTTTACATCAGATTTTTCTACGCAATGTCACTAGCGACATCTATATGCGAACCGCGGTTTGGATATTCACCAGACTGGAATATCTTGTTGGAAATATTCTTGCCATGTCTCGAGTTTGGTTTGGCAGCTGATGCGAAGATCCAGACGGATCCCTGCTTTGCATGCTCAAGGCCTGGGTTCACATCTCGTCATCTGTATTCATGGCGGTGGATTTGGGTGGACAGGCATTGTCCTTCACGAGATAAGACGCGGGTTACTTTCCTCCGAAGCTGCGTCGAGTTACATTATGAAACAACAGAGTAACAGAGTGGAAGAACCCTGTAAATACGCGTAGGCTATTCAAACTCTATTATAGACCTAGCCTAATCTACTCTTATAGAATTAATCGTAATTTTAGGTAGATTTCGAAGAAAAATCTACCTATTGCAATGGATACCATGTCATGATTTTCGAAAAATTATTTTATATCTTTACGTTTCATGCTCCCCTAAGTACGAAACCACCGCCTGTTCAAAAAAAAAAAAAAATTGTGATATTTATATATATATATATTTATATATATATATATATCTTTACACGATAGCGGCCGTAATTTTGAAGATATTTGAACCAAATTTTAATATGTTATTTCTAGGCCCAATAGTTCGGACAAGTTCGTTAATGAGCAAAATTGGCCCAAGGGGGTGGTCGGGGGAGGGGGTTGAAATTTTTAAAAATGTATATCTCGGCCCCTATGAAGTATAGAGGGAAACTTTGTTGGAATATATTAGAGTACTCCCTATGGAGTTCACAGTGACACCAACGATTCGGGGGTTCGAGTGAAGGTGGGGGTGGGGGATGAAAATTCGAAACTTTTGAAACCACGTCTTGTGGGGTATCGTTGAAAAGCTCTTGATGAGTACTCTACAAATCAATAACTAGTTTCTTGATAGCTTTCATATGACGAGAGATTTCAATGTTTGAAAATAATAACACTTAAAAGAATTATTATAATATCATAATTTTGTCTTGTTTAGCTGCTTTGCTAATTTTATTCATTGCTGATCTTGCGCACGGCCTCCCAGAATATTATATCCTATTCTTGTTGTCAAAACAAATGATTGTGGGCTCTTCCTCTTTACCGAATTCAGTTCTTATTACTGCAGGTTTACCATGCCAAGGCTAAAGAAGAAGAGTGCTATGCAGCGACAATAAATTAAACCAAAAGCACTTCGAAATCTACCTCCGCCTGTAGGCCTGCCTAAAGGGATTTTTTAATTTTAGGTAATCGATACCATGTCATAACTTTCGAAAAATTCATTCCTATCTGTACGTTTCATGCCTCCCTAAGTACGAAATCACTGCCCGTTAAAAAAAAAAAAAATATATATAGTATATATATCTTTACACGCTAGCGGCCGTAATTTTGAAGATATTTAAACCAAATTTTATTATGTTATTTCTAGGTCCAATAATTCGGACAATTTCGTTAATGAGCAAAATTGGCTCAAGGGGAGGGTCGGGGTAGGGGGTTGAAATTTTGAAAAATTTATATCTTGGCTCCTATGAAGTATAGAAGGAAACTTTGTTTAAATAAATTAGAGTACTCCCTATGGAGTTCACAGTGACACCAACGATTCGGGAGTTTCGTGGGTACGAGTGGGGGGATGGAAATTCGAAATTTTTGAAACCACGTCTTATGGGGTATCGTTGTAATGCTCTTGATGAGTACTCTACAAATCAATAACTAGTTTCTCTATTAGCACTCATATAAGGCGAGATTTGAATGTTTGAAAAGTGTTCTTTCCTCTTTTTGTGTAGTTATTATTGCGGGTTTGTCATGCCAAGGCTAAAGAAGAAGAGTGCTGCGCAGCGACAAAATATTAAACTAAAAGCACTTTGAAATCTACCTCAGTCTATAGCCCTGGCTAAAGGGATTTTTTTTTGCATTATACATTTATTTAACTTAGTTTATTTATTTATTTTTAAATTACATAAATAAAATACATAGTAGGCCTACTGTATATAAGGTCCTGAAACCCCGAAAGAGCATGACGGCTCATTCGGGGTGTTGTGTGTAATGTGTACGTATTTAAATACATAATGTATGTGTAGTGTATAAAATTTAATTCAATAGATATATTTGTGTTTTTAACCGTGGTTTTTCTTTTCCCACAGGTAAGTTCCAGACACTGATATTGTGCTTGTTTCTCCACGAATTGTAAGTCAACTGACTGATTTATTTTTCTACTTACCTACTGCTTAATGCATTTCATCAATAGATTAGCTTTAGGGTAGATTCCATCATTCGGCATGCAAATTTTTTAAACCGACCGAAAAAAGTATATTTCGATTGATATAGGCCTATCACTTCCACGTAATGTATGTATGAAAATTATAAAATAACAACAGAAATCTGTAAAGAAATATGACAGCTCGGTCGCTAATTGGCTGTCCTCCAGAGCCAATCAAAATGCTCGGGGGCTTCGAAGATCGCAGGGTAACGTAGGGAAAATCCATAAAAATATGTGGAAAATAATACGGTAATTAATATTACAGACGGCTGTTCCTAGTTGAATTGCGGGCTATAGCCAACATTGTAAAAGACATTTTAATCTTGTTACGTGAAACGTCTTGTGTTTGCTGCCTAAATCTAGCGAACAATGAAAATTTGTATGTCTCCATATTCCATTCAGATTGAAATGCAATTCACAAACCTAAGCCTATGCGTTCTGCTGTTAACAGTTTTAAAAAAATGGACATAAAACTTACATGAGTTCAATGCAATTAATATATTTTACCTAGAAATAATTAAAAATGTTCCTATTATTGTCAAGTAATCTGCAAAGTTACATTTAAAGTTCATAACTCGTAGATGAAGTCCCACGTGGTTTGCTTATCCATGGCATGGATCCGTTCAATCAGTAAAACCTGGCAGAAAGGGAATGAACATTGTATATTTTTGTAATCGATCTCAGAGTTAAACTCCAGATCGTTTCTTTAATAAATCTATAATACAGGGTGGAAGATGTGTAATTCTGCAGATTTCAACACGTTTTTCCTTCCGTAGAAACAAAACATTCAGGAGAGAGAACTTTTCTGAGAAAAGCCGGGTAGGCTGCATCAAGCACGCAGAGTACGTGAAACGTCTCGTGCTTGCTGCCTAAATCTAGCGCACAATGAAAATCTGTATGTCTGCTTATTTCATATGAATTAAAATTCAATTCACAAACCTGCAATTAAAAATACATAACATATTAACATAACCTAACTAGTAGGAATAACTGCCTAATTTATTCACTTTTCTGAGACACAAGAGCCCAGGACTTGAAATGCTTGCGCTGTATTGCAGATATTCATTTGTTTTTACAACTTCATCTTGAGGAAACCTGAAATCTAAATCTAGCACCGTGATACCTACTGCAATTAGGTACGCAACTTTATAAACCTTAATTAAATCGGTATTTTATGTTTTACACTGATTTACACTATTTTTACATTGCTTCAAAAGTCCACCATGGGCCTATGTTAAAACAGAAAGAGTATTATTATTTCAAGCACAAAATATTTTCAGTAACCTACCGGTAGGCACATAAATCTCAGAGTCTTTGCGTTCTGCTATTAACACTTTTGAAAGAATGGATATTAAACTTACATGAGCTCATTCCAATTAATATATTTTACCTAGAAATATGTAAATATTTTCCTATCATTATCAAATAAATCTGCAAAGTTATATTTGAAGCTCATAACTCCTAGATGAAGTCCGATGTGGTTTTGTTATTATGGCGTGGATCCGTTCAATCAGTGAGAGAGTGGGACAAAAGAAATGAACATTGCATATTTTTGTAATCGATCTCAGAGTTAAACTCCAGATCGTTTCTTTAATAGCCTATAATACAGGGTGGAAGATTTGTAACTGTGCAGATTTCAACACCTTGTTCCTTCCTTAGAAACAAGACATTGAAGAAAGAACACTTTTCTCAGAAAAGCCGGGTATGCTTGTATCAGTCACGCAGGGTACGTGAAACGTCTTTTGCTTTCTGCCTAAATCTAGCGTACATTGAAAATCTGTATGTTTGCTTATTTCATTCGGATTAAAATTCAATTCACAAACCTGCAATTAAAAATGCATAACAGAATAACCTAACCTCATGCATTAGTAGGAATAACTGTGGTTATATTCATGTAGGCCTAATTTATTCACTTTTCTGAGACACAGAGCCTAGTACTTAAAATGCTCGCGCTGTATTGCAGATATTCAGCTTTTTCAAAAAGTTCATCTTGAGGAAACCTAAAACCTGTATCTAGCACCATGACAGATAGATTGAAGTGCAAATTGCTGACACCCAATTTTGTTTTGACTCAGTTTTTGACTGGACATGGTGGTTTTACAGAATATCTACATAGATTCCATCTTAAACCTAGCCCGGAATGCATCTGTGGAGAAGATACCCAAAATGTCACACATATACTATTCGACTGTCCACTATTTCATAGTGAGAGATACGAACTTGGATTGCTGTTGGAATCTGTGGGCTGCACACTTTCTAAGCCACTCACAGATGTTTTAGTAAACCGTAAATCATATAAATACTTTGTCATTTTTAAATACAATATTTCCAAAGATAAAATTGTACCAGTAGTTAAGTTCTATAGTTAGAAATGTATATCAGATACTGTATCAGCAACTAAGTTAACTATTAGCGTATGTTGTTAACCATTTCATACACTATTTCTAAATTTATATATTTGTTAAAACTAGACTTTAACCAAATAGTGTTAGTCATATCATGTTAAATTGTTAGCCATCTCATTACTCAATACTTTTGTACTTATATTATTTTAATATTTAGATATGTTAAATGATTATTAATAACTAGCCTATAACCTTAATATACCTTCGGGTAAAATAAGGTTAAAACTTGGATAATAAATAATAATAATAATAGCACCATGACACCTACTACAATTAGGCACGCAACATTATATACCATAATTAAATTGGCATTTTATCTTTTACAGTGATTTAGCCTACAGTATTTTTGCATTGCCTCAAAAGTCCACCATAGGCCTATGTTAAAAACAGAAAGAGCATTATTATTTGAAGCACAAAATTTCAGTAACTTACTGGTCCACATAAATCTCAGCGTCTATGTGTTCTTATGTTAACAGTTTTGAAAAAGTGGACATAAAACTTACATGAAGTTATTCTAATTAATATATTCTATCTAGAAATAATTTAAATTTTTTTATATTGTTATCAAATAAATCTGCGAAGTTACATTTAACGTTCAAACTCGTAGATGAAGTCCCACGTGGTTTTCTTATTATGGCATGGATCCGTTCAATCGGTATCTAGTATTGACAATGGTCTATAGACAATGTAATTTTTGTAATCGATCTCAGAGTTAAACTCCAGATCGTTTCTTTAATAGTCTATAATACAGGGTGGAAGACGTTTAACTATGCATATTTCAATAGCTTGTTCCTTCCGTAGAAACAAAATATTCAAGATATACTTTTCTCAGAAAAGCCTGGTAGGCTGTATCGGGGACACATCAGCAGTATACATGAAACGTCTTTGTGAGCATAGGCGTACCGAGGGGGGGTTTTGGGGGTTTGAACCCCCCCCCCATTGATTAAAAAAAGGAAAATTATATAATTTTTTTAAGTCTGCCCATAAATTACTTAATACAAGTATAAAGCGTGGGAAGCTTAAAACTAGTTATTTTGCGTCTTAATTTTTTTAATTTTCCGGGGGAGGACCCCCGGACCGCCCTCTCCCTGGGGGGTATGGAAGACCCCGCGGATGTTATGACCCCCCCCATATGGTCGGCCTGGTTACGCCTATGTTTGTGAGTGCTGCCTAAATCTAGCGCATTAGTAGGAATAACTGTGGTTATATTCATATAGGCCTAATTTATTAACTTTTCTGAGATACAGAGCCTAGTATTGCAGATATTCAGTTTTTTTAAGAACTTCATCTTGAGGAAACCTATTAGGCCTATCTATATCTAGCACCATGATACCTACTACAATTAGGCACACAACATTATATAGGCTAACTTACCATAATTGCATTGGTATTTTATGCTATGCACTTATTTACAATATTTTTACATTGCCTCAAAAGTCCACCATTTTTCTTTAATCTCAACCCCTGCAAACGTCTTCTGTTTAAGTGGGGGTGTACTAAGGACATGGTAGCTACATTCATTTGTCCACATTTGTCGCATTTCCGTTACATGCAGGTTATATCAACTCACCCCTCATAAGACCTTTGCACGTCAAAATATATATTTATGATACAAGTGGTAAAAGAGAGATTTTAATTTGCGAAACGACCCCATAAAGGCATTCCTACGAGCAAAATAAAATCGTGTGTTTTCTTTGTATATTCTTGATTGTTGTTACGTCATTCTTACATTTATTATATCCCTATAATATAAAGCCACTTGGCTGACTCACTCACTCTTTGACATTAATGTTTGCCCACTTCCAGATGAGCTAGAAACTTGAAATTTGGTAGTCATGAAGCTTTTAGGCTGTAAACCACAGGAAAATTCCAAATGTTTATTTTTTAAGTTATTAGCCCTAAAAGCTCCCTAAAAAGGGCTCGGTTTCCATGGCAAAAGTAATATCAAACAGTGTTCACATAGGCCTCTGAAAGGAATAGCCAATACAGCAGACTAAATACACGCACTCTATTCTAGTTCCAACTAAAGAATAAAGTAGATGTAAACAAACACACTGATATGTATTACTCCGCGACCACGTGTTCGTTGACACATTGCAGACGACTCAAATTCAATGCAAGAGGAACTCGTTAATATTGATCAAAGTAAGCTAGCATCTACAGAAACAAAGTTCACGGTCATTATTTACCACACTCGAAACCTTGCTTAACCTCTAAAGTCCTGAGATAAATTTATTAGGTAAAAAAAAATTCTTTCTTGGTTTTCTTACTTTATAACACTCAAGGATACCTAAAAAAATTAGAAATTATTTTTTATCAATTTTCTTAAGGGCTTAACAATAGGTCCACATATGTGGACCTCCGGTTACAGTCACAATAAAAGTATTACTGGACTTAGAAAATTTCCAAGTTGTACTATACCCATTACAAACATTTTAATGACACTTAACCCTATGTGACCAATTTGAATATTTTAAGGATACTTTAATTATACTGATATCTGATATTTCTTACTAACAATAAATTGAAACCATGGTATTTTTTAAAAATAAAAAAATATTTCAAACTTATTTTTGTTCTGAAAAATATATATTAGGCCTAAGTAACTTACATCAAATATAAACATTTTACATTAGGTCAAAGTTAAGTCATGTACTGTCACATACTATGACGCCTGCTCACATTGTGATTACGCTGTAAAATGACATCGTACACATACGTCATGCAGCGAAACTGACATCGTGGGCATGCATTGTAGTACAGGACTGTAGATGTAGTACAATAACACTGTTACTTGCAATGGTAATTTTCAAAACAATTGTTCTTCATAATGCACAAATACATTTCACATTTGGTACACATAACTCTTGTTTTGGAGTGGCATCCAGGATTCCTACATTTTGAGGCATTCTTAGCGTCAACGAATCTAGGAATATGGCCTACTTGGTCAAACCTGATTTCAGAAATTGGTGCCTGTATAACTTTTCTCTTCTTGTTTTCCTCTTTCCCATTGGGCTCATCTTCACTCTCTTGTTGCAAACTTGGCCGTCCACGTTTCCTGGCAGTTTCACTCGCACTTCTATAGCCAATCAATGCTTTCGCAAGATACATCTTGTAGTCCATCAAGGACATTCTGTCTTTCTTTGGTATACTGGTAGATGAACACCATCTGTGATACATTATCCAGCAGTTGACCACTACAAAATCAACAAAGTGATTAAACAATCTGACAGTCCACTTTCTTGTGCGAATGTAGCATCTGTAGTACGACATGTACCTGTCGCAAAGGTCTACACCTCCCATTTTCTCATTATATGATTTTATAACTTGTGGCTGGGGGACATCCACTTTCATTTTTTTTTCTTTGGACCATCTTTTACACTGTCCAACTGGCTCACTACCGATGCAGGAAGATAAAAGCAGGACACTTTTATTGTCCTTCCATTTTAAAAGACACACCTTCTCATCTTCTCGCACCCATTCATCCCACTCTCCTCGCTTCAGTTCATTGTCTTTTTTCAATTTATCAATCACAGGCCCAACTCTGTTTTTCATTACTGTGCCTGTAAGGAGGATACTTCTGCTTAAAAGTAAGTCCACACACTTTATGCTGGTGAAGAATCTGTCTGTGTACACACAGTGGGTTCCATCTTGTGGAATACTTTTGGTCAACGCTTTTACTACAGAAGCACCCAAACCATATTCTTTCATGTCTTCTGCAGGTACAGTACCTGCACCAACATAAAAAAGAAAATCTAAAACCAGACCATCTGGAGCAGCTAAAACAAAAGACTTAAGTCCTAATGGATTGGGCTTCGAAGGTACATATTGCCTAAAAATACATCTTCCTGAAAATGGAACCATTTGTTCATCCAGTGAAACATGTTGTGGTCTAGGAAGAGTTAGACACTGCTGTCTTATGTAATTTAAGAAAGGTTTCACTTTCCACAGCCTATCACCCTCTTCATGAACGCTTTCATTGTCACAAAAATGCAGAAAGTTTCTGAGTTCAAAGAATCTATCTCTGCTCATGCAGTTGGAAATTACTGCTACCTCCGTATCTCTCTGCCAATACATTTTACTCTGCGGATAACCTAAAACTCCCATCATAACATGTATCCCAGCTAGGTGGATAACTTCTTCCGTGCTAGTGTTTACAGATTTGTGATCACGCTGCTGGACCGAATATAAATTTGTCTGCTCTGCATGATCTTTCCAGAATTCAAGAGGGAGATATTCCAGAAAGGCCTGCAGTATACCCTTTTCATGTTCACTCTCTGGCAATAGGATTTCTTGCAAAGGTGGACCCTGGCACTGCATTCTGCAAGAGACAATTATTAATTATTAGCTTCATAATCTATTTTAGGCCTACACTGAAACTGATTTTTAAAGCAGCTATTCTCTTGCAAATTATTGACTTAAAAATAGGTGAATGAAGTATAAAGTACTTACACTTTCTTTTTCCACTTAAGGTCTCTAGTATTTGCTGGTGTAGTTTGCACAGGCTGTGGTGATTTAGAATTTTCTGTATCTTCTTGATCGCCATCAGTGTCATCACTATTTTCACTTTCTTCCAATAAAAAATCTTCACATTCATCTCCAGACTCTTCTTTATCACTTTGTTCAAGGATCTGAAGGATTTCTTCATCAGTCAGGGTCTTTCTGTAATGTTTATCTGCAATAAATTAAAACATAACCTTATTATGCACTCTGTTGGTCAAGAACTGGAGTCCACATATGAGGACCATCACATATATGCTCATATTTCATCAAGTTTTCAATTTTAGTTCCAGAAAATTATCAGTATTAAATTTAGAAGTATTGCTTTATAATATAGCATAATATATAAACATGCATTAAAAAGGTTAAAGGTGTAATTAAATACTTACTTTTGTTGTCACGAAATGTGCCTGCCATGTTGTTCAGGACATATGATAAACAAAAACAGAAAGACTTTGAGAGGATGTATCTGCCATCTAGTGATGGATTCGGAAACTAGAAGATCCAAGCTTGAGAACTACATAGGTTTAATCGATAATAAGTCACCAGATTGACTGTAAAAAAATAAAGAAAGGAGGTCCACGTATGTGGACTTCTGGTGTGTAGAGGTTAAAGTAGGAGGTTCATTACTTAGGGGAAAAACTGTGTACTTTACGTCGGATTGCATATCTTACAAATTTGTCACAATTCTTATCCAAAACACTTCTTGCTCGAGGTCTTTTTTGCCAGGGGTCAAAACCTTACCAGTTGTTGATTTTTCCTTTCGCAATGCATATAATATGCTTGTGGAAGAAACTCCAGTGAACTCAGCCGTTAATTTTACAATTTCGACGATTCCAAGAGTATAATGTTTACTACAAAATGTATTAAAAACATTCAAGATCACAGTTTTTTCGCCACTATTTAACGACTTTCCCCGCTTATGCTTAACAGCACGAGGTGGTGAAGCCTGATTAGCTTCAACCATTGAACTGTATTGCTGTCTTTTATTATTTATAATAGCTGTGGTAAGCTTGTTTTCACCGTATGAATTAAACTGTAACTGTCTTCGACTAATACATGACAAGTGACTGTGTTATTTGTTCGTACCTTTGTTGTCTTCAGGCATGCGCGTCGCATTACATTCAACCCATAATATCAAGTAATAATAATGGTATTGCTTAAATCATATAGAAAGTGTTGCTACAAACTTGGGAAACGTGCTTAATTTAGTCGTACATCAAATACATTACTTACTTTTTATGTTTTGGAGAAACTACATTAATACTCGGAAGAAGACAAGCAAGAGCCTGGAGGGGTTGTGCGTCCAACCGCCAATCACAAACCATCATGTCACGTGGTTTTGTTTACATTTACTTTATTCTTTAGTTGGAACTAGTATATCTCCCATAGACCTTTGAATAAAAATAAAAAAATAAAATAAAAAAACTTTCCCAAGAATTTCAGCAAAGAACCCAATGAGCGAAGCGAGTTGCTGATATATAAGTCTATTCCCTGTGAGTTTTGCGATCAGCGTAGAAAATTGTAATGAAACTTAATGGATAACTCAAACAGACTCTGTTGAATAATCACATGCAAATATTTGTAACTAAAATATTGTTTTCCGTGTCTCTTCAAACCGAAGTTGGTACTAATGGAGTGGCATAAAGATTTCATAGCTCTAGTGTGATAATGTGGAACTTTTACTTCGTGTGTATTATTTTATAAATTCTATTTTTAATTTAGACTGTCTAAATATTGAGTTTTTGTTCAAGTATCGTCAATTTTTAGTGCACTCCCTTTAATATTGTTAGATTCCACAGTCAAGACATGGGATCTGATGTTGCAACTGAAACCATTTCAGCTTGGTTCCTAATCTATATTTAGTTCTATAAAATCGGGGAAAGTTTTTTTCTTCCTCCGAAATTCGAGCCAGAAAAGTAAAAACTTGTTTAGGAAACAAAAGCTCGTCGTGCGTTTGTTAATATGCATATAGGGGCCATAAGAACCGGTTCCGAGGTTGGCACGCTGTTAAAGTCATGAGGGGGCCTTGTCTCAAAACAAAATATAAGCGCCCTCGTGCTGTGATAACGAACATCGATGTGAAATGGGATAACTAAGGTGGAGTTTGTGTTTAAAGACAGACGAACGCTGAAATCGCGTAGAAGGTTTAAGGGAAGAGCACGGTATTTTCTCGTAGAAAAATGACAAAATTTTTAATTCTTTTTTTTATTTAAAATATCTTGTAATATGTGTAGGATATCTTGCGTAAAGATTTGTGTTCTTATCGGATGTTGAAAAATGCTTAATACAGGCCTGTTCTATAATTTATAATCTATACTTTTTTCATAGGTAATTCCGCGAGAATTTACGTGTTTATCGATAGATTCGCGACTGCGCGATTATACAAATAATAATGATCAGGGCCAGGATTCTAATGATATGTCATTTTTTTAATTGATGCTGCATAGGCCTAGACATTGCCAACTTGTAGATAAATCCTAATCATGGCCTCCAGATTATACAAATGCATTTTTATTACGTCATTTTTCACCATTTTATATTTTATGGGCATTTATTTCAATTTTACTTCATTATTTCGTCATTTTCGTGTAATTTCCTTCCTTATTTTGTCATTTTCATGCATTTTCAGTGTATATTCTTATATTTAAATAAATTACTAGGTTACTATAATGCAACATTTTTGCAGGACCGACTTTAAATACAATTTTATTCTTTTTTTCTTATCAAATACTCCAATCAAGAACAAAGAACAAAGTTTTTAGACCTACAACATCCTTTCTACATTTACAGTTTTTACAATTATCTATGAATTGGTCTATAACTTTGTGTGTGTAATAATAATTTTTATAAATCAAATATCAGTTTTAGGTCATTTTTTATAATTATTAAGTCATTTTCTTTAATTTAGGGTCATTTTATAGGTCAGTTTTCAAACAAGGTCATCAGAATCCGAGCCCTGATAATTATAATAAAAATATACAGATATAAATAACTTATACAAATAATAATTACTTTCGTGCTTTGTTGTATAAAAACAAAACAGCTGCGAGATCACGGCATAGGCTACTATGAATCAACCATCCATGAATCGATTCGAGTTACCATGTAGTGACCAGTGCTACCAATGGTGCATATAAGACATAGTTAACCTAATTCAAGTAAGCTGACAGCAGAACAGAATAAAAGCACACAAACTGGCTTGCAGCGAAATTGAGTTTTTAATCAATGTACATTTCTATTATTTCAATTTCCAAACAAGTCATGTTGTATAAAATAATCTGTTTTCGTGCTGTTTAATGGCAGCGGGTGACGTATTAATCACTGCACACTGATTCTTAAGTGTCCAGTAACGAGCTGACGGTTTTACCCGATTAAATGGCATCCTCGCGATTCCTACAAGAATATTGTAAGATAAACGGCCGTGATTTATCTATATCCGAAGAATTGCTAAACGTTATTGGTCAATATCAAACACACGGCGTATGAGTGGAATAGTCATATAACTTATATTCTATACTTTTTTCGGTTTAAAAAGATAACTTACCTTAATGAATTAGCTAACAATCGGAACATGGCATTGGGATAGGGGATGAAACTTATATTTTCTGCATTTTTAAAGCTTCATATTTGATTTTTCATACGCATACTCGTGATGTAAGAGATAATGTTGTGAAAATGTTTCGTTTTTGTTAGCTTATTAGTTTTGAGTTAGCCTATTCAGTATTGACTGGGAGGCCCGAAGGGAATAGACCACTTGGAAGACCTAGTCGTACATGGGAGGACGATATTATGATAGATTTAAGGAAGTAGGACTTGCGAGGGATGGTTGGATGGAATTAACACAGAATTGGGTTGAATGGCGGGCTCAGGTAAGCGCAGCAATGAACCTCCGGGTCCCATAAAATAGATAATATTCCTTTAGTTTGCTGAGGAATTGTCTATTGTCAGTGAGTAAATAAGTAAGTTTATTAGTTTTGAGTTATTCAAGAATTAATATTGAAAAATTTCCATATTTCAAAACTAAACTTGCCACAAAAATGTTCAGTAAGATGTCTGTATTGTTTTAGGCCTAATGGGCCTACTGATATATTTAGAAAATGTCACAGCATTAGTTTTCCTGTATCTTTACCACGAATGGAGAAAAAATCAAAATTCAACGCAAGTCACACGTATTTTATTTTTTAATGTAAGAACTATTGACATAAAACTTACAGGAGTTCAATCCAATTAATATATTTTACGTAGAAATAATTAAATATTTCCATATCATTATCATTTAAATCTGCAAAGTTACATTTAAAGTTCATAACTCGTAGATGAAGTTCCACTTGGTTTTCTTATTATTCCATGGATCCGTTTAATCAGCAACTGCATCAGCAACACTAATATTGACTTTGTATATTTTTGTAATCGATCTTAGAGTTAAACTCCAGATCGTTTCTTTAATAAATCTATAATACAGGGTGGAAGATGTGTAACTGTACAGATTTCAACAGCCAACTGTAATTGATTTGACATTGAAATCTTACTCAAAACCGATGCTTCGAGGACGCAAAAAAATTCACGTTTTCTGCGCGTTTTTCACTCATAACTCACGAACGAAAGCGAAATTTAAAATTCCGGCTTCGAGGTGCATTTTCCGACCCTTCAGTCCATCTATGTTTAAAATTTCAGATCTCTGCTTTCAGTAGATTTCGCTGGGCATCGCGGACAGACAGACAGACACTTCCTTTTATAGATAGTTAGAAAGTACTCCCATTGAAAACATTTCTATAGTAGGCGTATAATTTATTTATATTTCCCTCTGGTGTAGTTAAGGTCTTAATCATATATGATCATAATCTTTCCAATAACAAATACTGTATTTAACTTTTTATAATAATAAATTAATGCATTAGAAGGTATTATTGCGTTCCAGTTATAATAAACAAAGATAAAAAATAAGATCTGTTGTCTTGCACAAAGTAACCTACTGATCAACATAAATCTCAGCGTCTTTGCGTTCTGCTGTTAACAGTTTTCAAAAAATGGATTAAAAAATGAAATGAGTTCAGTCCAATTAATATGTTTTACCTAAAAGTAATTAAATATTTCCATTTAATTGTAAAAGAAATCAGCAAATTTATATTTAATGTTGATAACCGTAGATAAAGTTCCACGTGGTTTTCTTATTATCACATGCTTCCATTTAATCAGCGAATACTCAAAACATTGGATGTATATAACTTTTTATTTTTGTAATCGATCTCAGAGTTAAACTCCAGATCGTTTCTTTAATAAATCAATAATACAGGGTGGAACATGCACCCTATTATACGAATGGAGAAAAAAAACTAAAATTTAATGCAAGTCTCAAATATAAGAAAAATTCTTGGTCACCATACATATTTTATTTTTTAAAGTAAGAAATATTGACACAAAAAAGCCATGCGGGGTTTGTTAGTCATTCTGTATACCTTAAGTCCGTCGCCGTGGGTGAGTCGGTAGCGCGCCTGCCTTCCACTCCGGCGGCCCGGGTTCGATTCCCGGCCGGGTCGGGGATTTTTCAGTAGTGAAAATCAGTAAAGTTCATAAAAAAAAGTTAAATGTAGAAACATAAGTGTCCAATACGTATCTCGTATTTGGATTTCCTTATTATTATAAACGTGTTGAGGACAAGATATGACTATTTAATATGACAGGGAAAATATAGTTATGATTTATAAGATTATAAAATGTAAATTCACACTGTTCTGTTATTCAGATTGTTAATTACGGTTAAAGTTAACCGATTAAAAATTCTTGTCGATCGACAAGGCAACAACACTAAATCAAAATATGAATTTTTCAAATTGTTCACGCCCCCCCCTCGCGCCCCCTTGGTTGGGAACCCCTGATTTAAACATTTAACGAGTATAACCTTTTTATTAGGTCGCCCTAAAAGTGCCTAAAGGCATTGGAACTTAGCTAATGTATACTTTAAGGAACATAGCATTTTTAATACAAATAACAAATGACTCTAATGTTGACATCTTATCATTCCATCGTGAGTCAACTGTCTGTGCTAGTAGATACGCCAGAGCAACGCCACGTGGCGCTGAATGTAGCTCCCTAGAGGGTGGTCAGAGCAAATGAGCGATAGAGACGTAGTGGGGCGGTTTGCCCAGTGCGTGAATGGAAAATCGTGTGAGTTTGTGTTTAAAACACGTGTTTAAGGTGTGATTGTGTTGATAGACATTACTATATAAAGTTTGGAAGACACACAGGTAACAGAGACTTGGGGACAAAGCCGGGTGAGTAATATTAGGAAATGTATCAGATGGCCATGCTTTCACATAACCTCACCGGCCATAGCCCACTGTAATGACAGAATACGGTAAAGAGCAATCTTCTACTTTAATACCGAGGCTTTGTCTTTGCTAAAACATTATTATTGAATAATGGCGACCATGGCCCACCTAACTATAGCCTACGTATGGATATATACATTCCGGCACTACCTTCATTTTTGCTTTGTGTATGGTCATGCTAGAACTAATCTAAACTCCGTGACGCTACATTCCTGAAAGGACTAGGCCTACCACCCGACCGCTGCGTCATCTACCACAGGCAGACGGCAGGATTGGGGAGCATGTGGTCAGCATGCCGACACCCACGGCCGTTAATGGTGGTTTCCATGACCGGAGCCGCTACTTCTCTATCAAGTAGCTCCTCAATTGGAATCACGAGGCTGAGTGCACCCCGTTCCAGATTTCCCTACCTCAGAAATATCCGAGGAGTTACCGAGGAGGACCGACGGATCTGTAGTCAGCGACGCTAACCAAAGGACGACGCCACACCGTTTAATTTAGACATCAAATGTTTTTTTGATCATAATTTCCTCACTTTTGATAGAAGCTTCAACTTAAATTTATCATTATTTAAAGGAAGAAAATATTTCCTGATATTATTCAGTCCAGTATCTAATAATAACCTATGATCGAACGTTATCTATTAACAAGGCAGTATTCATTTGTGAAATTAGGCTAATTGAAGGTATTTGAGTTATCGCGCCTTTCTAATATATTAAGACCTAACATAAAATAGACACTACATTGGGCATTACTCCGGTACCGGTCAACCTATTTGGTCCAATATCAATAGGTTTCATCCCATGGACGTTATAAAGGTATTATCAAATTTCATGAAAATCCGGTAAAGCGTATTTGAGTTATTGCGCGTACAGACACACGGACAGACAGACAGACATTTCCCGTCCCCCACACAATCTTATAAAGTATCATAGTGGCAGTTAATAATAATAATAATAATAATAATAATAATAATAATAATAATAATAAGTTAATAGTAATAATAATAATAATAGTAATTTTATTAAGGAATGTTCCACAATACAATGGTTTTCCTTCATCCCACAACAATCTTTTGCCTCCATAAGCCCCTGTCCATAGCATCTTCTTCACTTAGGCCTAACCAGTGCTTTTTTTTCTAACTAAAAAGGTGGCGGTACTCATAGAAACTTTTTAAATGAATTTCACGGGAGCTCCCACACTTCTCCCAGAAGACATTTTTCTGAGTTAATGTCCAAGAATCGGGCCTATCATGGCCAGAAATGTTTCTCCCTTGAATTGCAGTAAAATTACCGGTACTTACGACGTACTCTTCAGATTCAGTTTATTCACTGTTGAGATACTTCATAAACATCGACATGCTTTATTTTATTACGCACCGGAACAAAATAATTAATTATTTTACTCATTTCACGTCCATCACGTGCACCCCTTGTTCCTACAACCGTACTAAACAATTATGAATTCACTTGCCTGTGCAACACAAACAAAATTATATGTAAGCAACGAATGCAGTTAAATTTAAACACGCACTAATCCCTGATTAACTACGTTGGTTAGCTACTTACTACTTGTTTGTTACTACGTTAGCATTAACTGCACTTGGTGCAATTCTTATACCGTTAGAATGGCCTTGACCACAGGAGCAGTTTGCTGAGGCCTGGAAAACCCACCCCAACCCTCTTGCAGTCCAGTAGCCACGGCAATTAACAGAAACTATCATATGCTCGTATGTAGGCTATTATGTATGTAGAAATCGAACAAAATCAACAAACAAACTTGATTTTAAGTAAAACATAATTTTATGGGAATTTTGATAGAAATATTTTGAGTAATATCCAAATTTTATTTTTTAAAAAGGTGCCGGTACTGCGTACCGTTGCGTACAGTCACAAAAAAAGCACTGGGCCTAACCCTCTTCTCGCCATACTCCTTTTCACCCCATCCATCCAGCACTCTTTGGACTTTCCTCTTCTTCTTTTTCCTTCTACTTTCCAATCCAAAGTTTTCTTGGGTATTCTATCCTCTGTCATTCTGAGTACATGTCCATTCCATCTCAAGCGTCTTTCTTCTACAATTTCCAAGGTATTCTTTTCAACTTGCATCATTTCCCTTACTCTATTATTCCGAATTTTTTCTTTCCTGGATTTTCTTGCTGAACGCCTCCAAAAAATCTATTTCTAATACCATTGATTTGTTTGCTTGTTGTCTACTTATGGTCCAAGTTAATAATAATAATAATAATAATAATAATAATAATTATTAGTATTATTAGGCCTATTATTATTATTATTATTATTATTATTATTATTATTCGCGTTTTGTTGAGTGTAAAGGAATTCCTATAAACGCTTTGCTTCAATTGTCATAGAGCACTTTATTCAAAAAGCTGTAGGTGTTTTCTCCAAGCTCTCTGTTATTTTTAAACAGTAGCGCATCGATTGTTATGAATTTCGCTAATGAAGCGTCATATTTCAGACACAGGAAGTTTTTTCTCTCGTTACGCACAGGTAAGCGGATCTCATGGGCGCTGCCTGTGATCTGGTAACTTTAAACTCTTCCTGCCTCCAAATTCCTGGTTACCTGAGATGACAGAAGTGACCGGTACATCATCTACTTGTGCATTTGCTAATTTCTAAGAAGTTAAAGTAATTTAATCCCCGATCTTTGAGACACAAAGAACTTTGACAAATTAATAAAATATACACATATTTTAGTATGAAGGAAATATGATACATTACCGCAAAACTGACAAAATATGCAACAATATGCAAAATTAAACCACATATTTTGTGTTATTTCTATCATGTATTTTACACTTTATAACACTAAAGTGCGAAACAGTGCATTATTAAAAATCTGATGTGAAATTCACATAAATTCTTGTGCCCAAATAAAAGTTAGCTTCTTAGTATTGAGCTGTTTTCGCGAAAATAGCGACAAACGAAGTTTTCTTCATCTAAAGTCCCCTTAAATATAAGTTAAGAGAAAGTCGTCGCCAATCTTCGTGTCACATCCCCAAAAAGGTACCTAACCCAAACACAAAATTTTGTTTTCGTATGATTTTCCGTTAGCTACAACAGGCCGTATTGCGAAGAGCCCGTATTTAGAATAAGTGGCTTATAACTACCCTTCAGAGAATTTTTTCTAAAAAAATGTTTCAAATAAAGGTTTTAGCTCTTAGTGTAAGCAACCCATGTGCAAGATTTAAAGAAAATAATTTGAGCCGTTTTCGAGAAAATCGCGAAAAACGAAGATTTCTTCATGTAAAGTCCCCTTAAAAATAAGAGAAACTTGTCGCCTATCTTCGAGTCACATCTTCAGAAGGTACCTGACCCAAATACAAAATTTTGTATTCCTAGGAATTTCCGTTTTGGAGCTAGCCTGTTCACAGATATCCACACAGACAGACACACAGACATGTTTCCAAAAATAGTATTTTTGGATTTAGGGGGTCTCAAAGCATGTAGGCCTATTTATGTTAAAAACTCAACTTGGAATTTGGGATCGAAAACAATACTTCCTCTAACTATAGTACCTATGGTACGGGCAGAGGAAGTACAAATTCAATTTTTCATAAACTTCTGGGCCCTAGTTACGTCACAAAATAACAGTTCCTAATCAGCAAATCAAGTCCCAGTTTTTGTGTCATCGGCCATCAGGTCAGTTGAAATAATGCAACTTAAAAAATAAGAATAGGGATGAGGTAGAATAGAAGTGCTGAGCAGACATAGCCTACTATAAATTCTATATCACGTAAAGCAGCCTCTTCATGTTTATTTTATGGCTGATATGTCCGTTTTTATTTACTCTGGCGGTGATCAGATGAAACTTTACGACCATTGCCCCTCTCTTGCAAGTGTGTAATATGTCTGCCACTCTCCTAGGCCTCCTGTGCAAATCTTTGTTGTTTTGTTTGCATTACGAATTACAGGAGGCTTTGTTAAATTCAAAAGAACGATTGTTGCCAATAAGACATTTTGATTACGAATTAAGGAGATGGGTTTTCAATATTCCCAGTATAATAATAATAATAATAATACAAAGATTAATAATAATAATAATAATAATAATAATAATAATAAGAATTTATTAAAATTTGTGGATCCCTCCGCTTCGTAATTTAAAAAGAAACCGAACTTTTTAAAAAAAAAAATTATATTCAAACTGCATTTCCAATTCGATATTCGATTGTTTCGAAACATTTCAGTTATTTTATTTTTTTCAACAATTTATTGTAATACAGACACGATATAGCCTATATTTTTCTGTTCGGTTTTAATTTAATTTTCGAAAGTATTAACAGTGGAACAAAATAAAACACTCCTCGCTATTTAGGTCTCTTCTCGGCCTCCCCCTGTGTAAATGATTATAGCCTCTTGAGTAGCCTATATCAGCTGGCTTTGGAGAGAACAGAGATGTAAGCGAGTCTCCATGGCAACGCTAAGTATTCATTTGTTTCGCAATAAGCAGTGTGGGGAAAATTGCACGTTACCACGTAGCTAAGTGCACTGTAGTTGACCTCTGTTAGCTTTAATCTGAACTTGATTCTGATAGCAGCAGAGGAAAGCCGTTGTGGTTTGCTGTGCGCTTTTTAAACTGATTGCACGAGACTTTCTGATACTTCAAAGAATTTTGTGGATATTCCAACAGTAAAAGTCTGATTGAAACTCGCATAACTTCCTCTACTCAGATAAAAGTTAGCCCCTTAGTATAATAGAATTATTATGTATGACATTCTCTTCATGTAGGCCTAAATTGGTTGTAAAAATCAAGAGAATGTCATTAGTAGACCTGGGATTTTAGGCTCTAAAAAATTAGTTTTAGGCACCTAAAATAGGCTTTTAAAACAAGTAAATAGGCTCTTAAAAGAGAAAATAGGCACTTAAAATAAGCTTTAAAATTGTGTAAATAGACAGAAAATAGACTTTAAAATACTACAATGTGCTCTTAAACTGTAACGTGATTTTTTTTATTGGAAAAAACGTGGTATACCTATTTTCAACAATAAGAATTGCAAAATTAAGACAGAATTAAAAATAGTTTTATCAAAAACAGTTCTGGATTAGGCCTATATGAAAAATTGTCACAGTATGTCACCTATACTTGCTACTTGTTGTTTTGAGCGACTTCTCCCCCGTCAGTCAGCATTCCTTTGGCGACAATTGTTCGGGAAAATCAAGTTTCTATGAAAAACCCACCCTCTGCTGTTCTGCCCTTTATTCAGGGATGTCCATTAAACGATTATAAAAGTTACAGAAGTTTGATTTTATTTTAAATGTACAAAATAGGCATTTTAGGCACTAAAATAGTAAAAGTAGGCTCCAGAGGTCCAAACAGGCATTTTAGGGCACTGTAAAACTCTATAAATATAAGTGATATATCATGAAATGTCAACATATTTAAAAATTTCCATGTTATTTCATAAGGAACAAAATAGGCATTTGCCTTAAAATCCCAGGTCTAGTCATTAGGTTAGTTACTTTGAAACAGTGTTAAAAGCAATTTCCTTGCAATTTTTATAGGTTTTTAGGTAGATTTCGAAGAAAAATCTACCTATTGCAATGGATACCATGTCATGATTTTCGAAAAATTCTTTCATATCTTTACGTTTCATGCTCCCCTAAGTACGAAACCACCGCCAGTTAAAAAAAAATTGTGATATTTATATATAACTTAGGTCTATATATATATATATATATATATATATATATATATATATATATATATATATATATATATATACATATATATACATATATATATATACATATATATATATATATCTTTACACGCTAGCGGCCGTAATTTTGAAGATATTTGAACCAAATTTTAATATGTTATTTCTAGGCCCAATAGTTCGGACAAGTTCGTTAATGAGCAAAATTGGCCCAAGGGAGTGGGCGGGGGAGGGGGTTGAAATTTTAAAACATTTTTATCTCGGCCCCTATGAAGTATAGAGGGAAACTTTGTTTGAATAAATTAGAGTACTCCCTATGGAGATCACAGTGACACCAACAATTCAGGGGTTTTGGGGTTACGAGTGGGAGTGGGGGAATGGAAATTCGAAATTTTTGAAACCACGTCTTGTGGGGTATCATTGAAAAGCTCTTGATGAGTACTCTATAAATCAATAACTAGTTTCTCGATAGTTCTCGTATAAGGCGAGATTTGAATGTTTAAAAAAGTGCTTTTTCCTGTTTTCTGCAGTTATTATTGCGGGTTTGTCATGCCAAGGCTAAAGAAGAAGAGTGCTACGCAGCGACAGTAAATTAAACCAAAAGCACTTTGAAATCTACCTCAGCCTGTAGACTTGCCTATAGGGATTTTTTTGTTGTTTATATTGTTTGTAATTTATGCCTTTTTTCTCCACCAGTTAAATGTCTTCTTTTCTACAGAGAATTCAACTGTTCTGTCGCCGAAATTTTGTTTACCAATATAATGATAGCATCTTATGTTTACCAGCTGCCCTTCGCATGCGAGAGCCGTCTGGTGCACGCTTAATCTAGTTTTTTTAAAAAGACCCGTAGCATTAAGCCTCTGCAGGCGGTTGTGAATAAATCGTTTGAAAAATCGAAGAAAAATGGCATTTATAGACTTTACCGATAGTAGTAGAACATTTGTAAGCGAGATAAATGTTTCTAAAGGTGAAATCCCCAAGGTTCCACACTGGGATCTGTTTTATGGAGTTACAAGTGTTGCCGATTCACGTTTGTTTTTATAGCAACAGCCACCTGTGACACCTCGCCGTCGCCATGGCAACTGCCGAAACAGAACAATTCTCACGGTTTTAATACAGAGTAAAGCTGTACTGATACTATGCGAAAGGTAAATGTTATTTCTCGTCATAAAATTCGTCATTTTAAGATAAAAATACAATCGTGTTAGGAATAATAGCGGTAGATGGAAATTACATTCTTCTAAAGTGGAAAGTAGATAAATTAGATAGAGAAATGATTGGTGTGTCACCAAGGCTTCTCTTTTTGTTAACTATTAGCGGCTTCGCCCACGATAATTAATTGAAAAATTAAAAATGAAGAGTGTAATAATTATTAAAGCATTATATTTATTAACACTTGCACGCGAATCATTCATAAACTAAACCATTAATAATTAATGAAACAGCTAAAATTCCGTCTTTAGAGTACATTCCACGATATGAAAGCGTCGCCTGGGAAAACGATCTCAGATTCGATTATGCAGTTCCAAAGCTAACTGTGAGCACTGATAATACCTATCGTTTCTCAACTCTTTGTTGACAGATGAATAGCCTATGATGTGAATTTTATTTGATAAATTCATTGTAATTTTCAGAAATTTTGTAATTTTTCAAAGGAAGGAGTGGTTTGCTTGGATTTTTATTGTCCGCGATACTTCCAGGGTAAAACTAACAATATATTATAGCTGGTGCCCGCGGCTTCGCCCGCCATTATTAACTGACTCCAGGATTTTTTAAGGAAAAAAGTTTGTGGTTCAGAGCTATGTAGCCTAAATTGTAAGTAAAAATAAAATCAGAATATTTTTGTTCATTGTGTTCATTTCACAATAATAAAGAAACGGTTATCCTAATTTTGTACTCTTCGTGAAAGTTTAGACTGCGAAAAACGAACATCGCCGAGTGTACCCGATATCTCACGAAGTGAGGGAGTGAGTACGCTATTTAGAGCCATTGAATTGCATAGGAGTAGATTCTTTATTATAAGGATAATACAGCAGGTATTTCTTAGTAATAGACTCTTCAAGGTAAATTTTGAGTGATTATGGGCATTACACTTCTCTATTTAAAATTCTGAAATCAGAATAAAATTCCCGATGAATGATTAATAAATAAAGTTTCCATGGGAACTTGCGAATATGTGTATTAGAACACAGCAAGCGTATCGGCGTTCCTTTGTTTTTTTGCACGGCCGGCAAGAAAACTTATTTTCTCCGCACGGCCTCCTGTGATTGAAAGTGGATATTCCAAAGCCACTCAGATGAAAGTCGCCGTGTCGGGTGACTGTATGAATACTAAGTCGTTCGGTTTAACAAAGTGTGAAATCTAACACTTGGTAATATTTGAATTAGCCAAGGAACTTGTTCTAAGTGGGCGCGGGTCGTTCACATGGGTGCAATATGGCGGCCGCCGTAATAATAATGATGATGATGGTGTGGCACGCCTTTGAAATGTCAGTACTTTGTCCTCAGTTTTCTTATATGTACCTACAACTTTATTTTCCCGTTATGTTGACGACACCTTTTTATGCTTTCTCAATTTTCTCTCCATGAATTAGTCCTTTTATTTCCTCCGTCCGTGCCGTAGCTAGGGCCTACTAGGCCTACAAGTACAGGAAGTATTGTTTTCGACCCCCAAATCCGAAGTTGAGTTTTTAACATAAATACATGTTCTGGTGGTCCTCTGAATTAAAAGAAAATCCCTTTAGGCAGGCCTACAGGCTGAGGTAGATTTCGAAGTGCTTTTGGTTTAATTTATTGTCGCTGCGTAGCACTCTTCTTCTTTAGCCTTGATATGACAAACCCGCAATAATAACTGCAAAATAGAGGAAAGAGCACTTTTTCAAACATCCAAATCTCGCCTTATATGAGAGCTATCGAGAGACTAGTTATTGATTTGTAGAGTACTCATCAAGAGCTTTTCAACGATAGCCTACCCCACAAGACGTGGTTTCAAAAATTTCGAATTTCCATCCCCCCCACCCCCACTCGTACCCCCAAAACCCCCGAATCGTTGGTGTCACTGTGAACTCCATATGGAGTACTCTAATTTATTGAAACAAAGTTTCCCTCTATACTTCATAGGGGCCGAGATATACATTTTTCAAAAGTTCAACCCCCTCCCCCGACCCCCCTCCTTGGGCCACTTTTACTCATTAACGAACTTGTCCGAACTATTGGGCCTAGAAATAACATAATAAAGTTTGGTTCCAATGTCTTCAAAATTACGGCCGGTAGCTAGATTTTTCTTCGAAATCTACCTAAAATAGGCCTACTATATTTTTACAAACATAACTGTGTGTGTGAACGGCCTAGCTCCAGAACGGAAAATCTACAAAAAAAAACCTAAAATAAATTCGAACGCCTCTTCTAAAATTAAGTGGAGAAAGAAAATTTCAACTTAGCGGTAATTTTAATTTCATTAGGCCTATTGAATTAAAGTACCAACATAGAAGACTGTATACTACAGTATACTTAGTTACTTACTTACTCAATGGCAATAGACAATTCCTAACCAAGCTAAAGGTATATTATCTATTTTATGGAACCCAGAGGTTCATTGCCACGCTTACCTGAGCCCGCCATTCAACCCTATTCTGTGCTAACTCCATCCAACCATCCCTCGCAAATCCTACTTCCCTTAAATCTGTCCTGATATTGTCCTCCCATCTGCGTCTAGGTCTTCCAAGTGGTCTTTTCCCTTCGTGTCTCCCAGTCCATATTTTTGAAATATCTATTTAAGTTAATATCACTTTAAATTTACTCCATAAAATTCACCAATAATAGAAATAATTGACAATCAGTAGTTCCATGGCCTACCCTACTGTATAGACAAACATCCCGACCTTCTGATATGCCCTCATAGCTAAAAGGAGTATAAAATCAGGTGAAAAAATTCAGTTTCCTTAAAATCTTAACCCTTCTTCACTTGCCGAATTTCTGGGAGCCTCAACCTCCTGGAACCCTAAGAAACTCCTGGGCCTGTATACGCAACGCTTTACTTGATTAGATTGTTATTTGTACTTTTCCATCCCCATTTGATTTTCCACTTAATTTTCTTGCCTCTTTTCCTTTACGTTTTGCATTAATTCTGAAGATGTTTTCCTGTGAAATCGCTACAGATGTTTCCGAGATTATTGCTGTCACTTAATTTAAACCTCAGCTGGGGGGGGGGGGGGGTTGTAAAAGGGCGTGTACAGGTGAAGTGGGATAACTTTATGATTCTCATTGTCTTAAATGCCCCTCCCTGATCCCTACATCTATCACCACAAGCGAGCTTTAGGCACCGACCTAATCACTACACCACGAAAACAATTTCAACGTTCAGGAAAACAAGGTAGGCATAGAATTAAATGGCAGTTACCCGATTTTAGCTTATGCAGATGACGTTTGCTTATTGGGCGATGACGTAAACACAATCGAGAGAAATGCAGAAAGCCTTTTCGATGTCTGCAGGAATGTTGGCTTGGAAATTAATACAGAAAAAACTAAGTTCATGGTCATGAAACATCAAAATAATACTCCACAAAATATTAGAATAGCCGGTAAATCTTTCGAAGAAGTGGAAAAATTTTAATATATGGGAGCAATAATTACAGATACATTAAGGCAGAAGTTAAGTGTAGACTCAAATCAGGAAATGCTTGTTTTTATGCAGTTCAGAAACTCTTTATCATCTTGTCTTCTGTCCAGAAATCTAAAAATAAAGATTTATAAGACAGTTATCCTGCCGGTTGTATTATATGGATGTGAGACATGGCCCCTTACATAATCTGAGTGTGTTCGAAAACAGAGGGCTTAGAAAAATTTTCGGACCTAAGAGAGATGAAAACTGCATAACGACGAGCTTCATAACCTGTACTCTTCACCGGGTATAGTAAGGGTAATTAAATCACGGAGGATGAAATGGGGGAGGAAAGACATAGCCTATGTCAAAAGTATTCACTTGGGGACCCGAAGGGAAAAGACCACTTGGAAGACATAGACTTAGGTGCAAGGACAATATTAGTATAGATACTGTATAAGGGAAGTAGGATTTGCGAGGGATGGTTGAGTAGAGTTAGCACAGAATAGGGTTGAATGGCGGGCTCAGGTAAGCGCGGCAATGAACCTCCGTGTTCCATAAAATAGAGAATATTCCTTTAGCTTTCTGAGAAATTGTCTACTGCCATTGATTAAGTAAGTAAGTAGGTCTAAGTATTATCAGACGCCATAAACACACCAACAATAGAAAACAGACGCACATCAATAGTGAAGTTACAACGCGTAGGCCTAGGCTACTACGAGTCTGAAAGGAGATAAAGAACCTTCTCCTGTGTGGCGAATATAACCAAAGCTGCGGAGAGACCTATTGTTCGCAAGTACAGTCAAATATGAAAAACCTGAGGATTCAATCAAATGAAACCTAATCCTCCACTGAATTATCTGTGGTCCCACCCTTATTGCTAATTCTGATAATTTCATGTTAGTTCCACTTTGTCCCTCAGTATAATTCACGTCTCTATAAAAGGTGTCAGTGCCCCATTATAGATTAATACTTAATTGCGGCGCATTCTTCACGCCTGCATTTCCTGATCACATTAGTTCTGATCCCTTATTAAGCAAGGAGGCGCTGTTCTTCTGTTTCTGTGGGTTGGGGCAAGCCCACTATTACGACTTATGAATTAGTTTATTGCCATGACAACCGAGAAATACGATCCAGCAGCTCTGTCTTGTTATAGAAATACAAAATTAACTCTGACTCGAGGCTACAGTTCGAATCCCACTCATTTGCAGATATATTCATTTTTTAATTAGTGTAGATCATGTCTTCTGAATTTAAAAAAGTAGTTGGTTTATTGTATCTTATTTAGTTGTTTTGTTTTTAATGTTGCTTTCCTTTCTTTTGTTTTATTTTATTTAATTTAACTTTTAAAAGCCAAATCATCAACATACAATTCTATCACTTGGATTTTAAATACCTACATAGGCCTAATAAGGGTGGGGTACGCCGTGGTGTAGTGGTTAAGGCCCTTCAAGGTTGCGGGTTCGATTCCCGATGAGGTGGTTGAGATTTTTCAATTGGCCTAATCCTTTTGGTGGCATTATGGCCCTGGGGTCGACTCATCCTCCAACAGAAATGAGTACCAGGAGCAATCCTAGGGGTAAAGGCGGTCGGTGCGTAAGGCTGACAACCTTACAATGATTAGTATTGTTATTCTTTTCAATGCTACTGACGTACGTTTGCGTCACCGAAAAAATTGTAGAACGTCCGAGACATAAAAATATAAGATTAATGCTTTATTTTAAAATATGGAAATATTTATCCACGTATTAAAATTACCATCCGTGGAAACCAGCCACTTAATTGAAATTTTCCTAGTTCATTTCAATCTTATAACCCGCTAGTGACTTTAGTTGATGATTGCTTATATAAAAACATAAATTCAGCTCTGAAAGGGATTATTATTATTAAACATAACAATAGCATCTTAAAAGTTCTGTTTTCAAACACCGTTTCTGTTTGAAATGATGGTATTGCAGAGATTCTGGTATAATTTTGTAGTTCCGAATATACATTCTGGTGTTCAAAGCAAGGACACTTAGTTTTGAAAAGTTGTTATATTGTAGGCCTAGGCCTATAGATTTTTGTTGTATAACTTTGTTCATTGAAAAAGAAATGATTTATCAACAAGCCCTGGTTTTTTCCAAAGCCCTTCTTGAACTCGGTATCTTTGAGCATAAGAAAATCTACCGCCTTTTCTGCCAAAGCCCTGTGTAGTGTATTTTTGTATAGTAGGTAATGATAAACGTAATGAAAGATATTATAAATGCTTTAAAACTTAGAATATTTGTAATTTTGTCTGCAGAAACCTACAGTAGCCTATACCTACACAGTATTTATGTATTTTTACAGCAGAGAGTAATAAATATCTGAGAAGGTTCAATTATACCAGACGCCATTTCACACGTTTGTGGCTTCACAGAGGGCAGAGTTTTTGCTCCTTCATCTGTTTTAATCAGCAAACATTCCACGTGTGCAGTTCGGTGCATTCCAACGCCGCCAATTAATTAATTTCAAATGGAATCTGCCCGTGTTTAATAAAATCTCTTTATTTTTCAGATAAAAGCGAAACAACAGTGCATTCTACTTCTTTTGTTTTTAATTTTTGTTTAATTTTCCTTCATCTCTTTACGCTCTATTTCATTGTAAAATTATAAATATCAGCAGCAAATTTTCATTTCTAACGACCTGTTAGGCATAACCTGTAGGGATGTCTAAGTATTTTATTTATTTATTTAATTTTATTTATTTATTTAACCTGGCGGGGTTAAGGCCATAAGGCCTTCTCTACCATGCAGCCAGGGCAAAATCATGAAATACATAATAATAATAATAATAAATAATAATAAATTAAAACAAGAAATGATGTACCTGAATACAAGAAACGTACTTACATTAAATACAAGGAAAAAATTCGAACATAAGTACAGCCATTTCATAAAATAATGGAATTTTTCCCTCAAAGAGAGAAGTTATAAAATTATTGCAATTGGGTGGTCAAAAATAAGTTTAAAACCTCAAATTCTCTGAATTTTAAGGACTTAGGTGTATCTGAAGTGGTTTCATGTGTAAAATCTGTCGATTTACCTATTTATAGCATTGAGTTACTTTTTTTTTTTGTTGTTGGCATTTTTAGCATGATTTTAACACTCCTTAATACCAAGTAGTGAAGAGTAATCAGCTATGTCCATTTTCATTTGAGAAAATATACATCTTAAGGTACAATTTGGTATAAGATTAACTTCAAAAAATATGTGTGGTTAATTACTATGTAAAATAACAAACAAGTGACTTTTTGTACCACCTATAATGGTGATAGTTTTATTAAATTATTATTAATGAGTTAAATAAATGTTTTGACAACCTGGAAACAGTTTATAATTTGTATTTAATCCCTCATACCTTCATTAATAACAACATTAAGACCCTAACAGTAATAACAGAATAGGAAATGAGCTTTTGTTTTGCATCATTAAAATCAGTGTCCAAATTATGTCCCACCCGTAATAGATTTTGAAAAACAAATTTAAAATAAATTTTAAATAATGCTTTGCATGTAGTGTGAAGGAGAAGGCATTGTAAATTTTACAGAATGTGAAGAACCAATTCTAGTTTATTATTTATGATATGTAATAAACAAAAATAGCTTCTATAATTTGTCAGAATGTCCCACCCGTATTTATGAAATGGCTGAGTAGGCTACCACTAATTAGTTACGTCGTACAAAAAACTTTTTATTTAAACATTTTTTCGTACACCTTTACGTGAGGTGAGACAAATGAAAATGTACTTCTTGCAGTGCAGCCTCTTATTCTATAGGCTATCACAATGTGAAGCAATACAATTATAGCCTATTGTCCACGATGAGGGTAGAGAAAGTTATGTAAGTGCACCACGTCACCGGTAAATACGCTGTCTTCTGTCAATTGAAAACACACTTAGGACAATATAGATGCAAGTTTGAACAATTCCGTAAACAACGAGAGAACAATAGGGAATTCCGATCTCACACAATGATGGGCCGAGTCCCTTGAATTCCTGGACGCCGCCTAGGGAAATGTAAATGAGCCCCATCACACTGAGGTGTCCCTTATTTGGGACAGTAGCCCCCGGGGTGGGGAGAAACGAGAGGTTAAAGGTGTCTACATTGAATAAATCACATTTCTAACAGTCTTAAGAGGCTTTGGAAACTAATTCCGTGTCATGTGGTTGTCATGGTTACTGGCTTCGTATTAGGTGGCTTAGACTCTAATCAACACTAGAAAGTGGTTTACATGATTAGTTATGTAATGCTCCGTTTAAAACTTGTCTTTGGAAATTTGCGATAAAATTCGAGTAGGCTAAGATTGCATAGGCTAAACTCGGTTATATTCTGTAAAACTAAAACTGATTTTGATCAACAACCATTTCATAAAATGTGGGAATTTTTCCTTCTAAGAGAGATGTTATAAAATTCTTGTAATTGGGTGGTCAAAAATAAGTTGAAAACCTCAAATTCTCTGAATATTAAGGACTTAGGTGTATCTGAAGTGGTTTCAAGTGTAAAAACTGTCGATTTACTTATTTATTGCGTTGAGTTACTTTTATGCCATATTTAGCACTAGGTTAAAAGACCCGGCGTCGCCAGGGTTTTGTATTTTGTAATTGGAAATTAGCTTATGAAGGATTTTCAATTTTAAATTCTAGGTCCTTATATAGGCATTTATAATTTGAAATAGGAAGAACGACTTATTACACTCAAACTATTCCCTCAGAAAACGCTTGATATAGTTTTTTATGGCTCATAGAGGATCTAGAATTTTGCATCCCATCGCTTGTACAGTGCACAGCAAGCCTGGTAGAGGTTTAAATAAGAAGAAACAGAAATTCCTGTAACATAAAATTGTAATATCGAGGCGGGAAATTTCCCACTCTTATGTTACCATAAAGCCGTTTTGGGGATGAAATTAAACAGAAAGCATTATCACTTTCATACTTTTCTCTCCAAAAACCTGTGATATAATATAATAATATACACATTACCATACCTCGTTTTGTTTTGTCTATTTCCAGGGTAGATAAAGTTATGTGATTCCATTATTTTAGTGGATTTCATTCTGTAATATTTATTTATAACATGAATTATTTTGATAACTTCTCTTATTTGTCAAAAGTGCATTTCAATTGTTTTTTCCAAGCCCACCTGATACCATTTGGCAACAATATATTCTGTGATTTGGAATTGATAATTCTATGTAAAAAGGGATTAAGTATTTTCAAAAACATTTAATTTTTGGCATTTAGAATCATAATTTTTCAAAATCCTTTCTTAGTGAGCACCTACATTATGCAACGAAGGTACTGTCAAAATTCCAAGTCTCTACCTGTTATAGTTTAGGCTGTACGTTGATTCCTGTCATTCAGTCAATCAGTCAGTCAGTCATTCATTCAGTCAGTCAGGACAAAGCCTTTTATATATATAGAGATGATTTTAACACTATTATGTAGTCAAGAGTAATCAGCTATGTCCATTTTCATTTGAGAAAATATACATCTTAAGGTACAATTTGGTATAAGATTAACTTCAAAAAAAATGTGTGGTAGCCTAAATTATTATGTAAAATAACAAACAAGGGAATTTTTGTCCCACCCGTAACAGTGATAGTTTTGTTAAATTATTATTGATGAGTTAAATGTTCTGACAACCTGGAAACAGTTTATAATTTGTATTGAATCCCTTATACCTTCATTAATAACAACATTAAGACCCTAACAGTAATATCAGAACAGAAAATGAGCTTTTGTTTTGCATCATTAAAATCAGTGTCCAAATTATGTCCCACCCGTAACAGATTTTGAAAAACAAATTTAAAATAAATTTAAAATAATGCTTTGCATGTAGTGTGGAGGAGAAGGCATTGTAAATTTTACAGAATGTGAAGAACCAATTCTAGTTTATTATTTATGATATGTAATAAACAAAAATAGTTTTTATATAATTTGCTAGAATGTCCCACCCGTAATTATGAAATGGCTGTCTTGTCCCCAAAACCACCCTAAACTCAGAAGTGCACACACATAAGCCCATATTTCCTCCAAAACTACCTAGGTATTATATTAGTCGCCCGGGTTCTTATTTTGTAATTTTGTTCCAGTGCATTTTTTACGCAGCTAATGGTTCCCTGGTATTTCATCTGTTTGTCTATAGACTAAATTTGTTTATTACGCGGCGACCAAACGCGTTAAATTATTTTCTTCTAATTTGACGTGAACGTAGGCCTACCTTGAAGGTATTGAAAACGACGTATGTGTAAGGGTTTTAATTTTTTTATTCCGTTTCAAAATGGTGGCAGTTTTAACTGAAGAAGAACAATTCTTAAGTCGGAGTCTTGACGTCATTATTTAAACGGACTTTTCAATAAGATATGCAATCAGTTGGGGATAGCCCCTTCTTACACGGATGTTGTAGCAATTCATAGGCCTACGCGAGATTCGCTTCAATGACGTCACGGACCGGAAACTTTACTGCCCTGGAAGTTACGTAGTTGTGAGGAATTTGATCTGACAAAGATTTCATCGTAGCGTACGTTAATGTTGGTACTAATGTAAGTCGGGAAGAAGCAAAGAGTCGTAAAGACCGATGTAAACTGGCAGGGGGTGTTTTACGAGAGTAAACGGATACAGTAATCACCCGACATATTTCTTACCCCCCCAGACAAACAAGAGTAGGGGTAGTAAAAGTCACTTTCACCTCATTGTCAATGCCTCCGTCCCCCAAAAGCCTTCTGTGACAGTAAAAATTGTCGGAATGGGCACAACAAACAAAGTGTATGGGGCTGTAATGTATAAAACATAAGACTGTTGTATTATCGGCTATAACAACAAAGAGTTATGTCTAGAGTTGTTGTCTAAGTTACGTTTTGTGGCGTCTGGAAGCGGCCGTCTACATCAACATTTCTCCCAATGGCTTTTCGAGATCATGCACAATAAAAACATCAACAACAAAAAATAATAGTAATAAAAATTATTATTATAATGAGTTAATGGTAAACGAAAATATTAAGCCCACTTTCTCAGTAAAGTTAGGCCTACTATGAATGAAACTTTTAGATTAAAAAAAAAAACAAAAGAAAAATGACAGACGATTCAGAGAATTTCTATAACTGCCGATGTTGAACAATGCCATGAGAACCATAGTGATCTAAGTGACAGTTTTTAAAAGTATGAAATAAGCGTACAGAATTGTTGCCATTTGGTAATTTTATATAAAATTATCAAATGACAACAATTATATTAACTATTCCCATGTTCTTAAAAATTGTCACTTAGATCACTATGGTTCTCATGGCGTCACTAATTTAGTGAGCCCTCTTGTTTACAGGCCTTGCCTAAATAAAAGAGTTTGATTAGAGCATGTATTGGTTATTGTTGCCATAGCAACAGATAACGATTGTGATGGGATTTTATTTTAGCCATGGCCCTCTACTTAAATAAAACTTATAAAAGGCCATGCTTATGTACCCTAAAGGAGATTGATTAAAGCATGAAATGTTTATTGTTACTATAGCAACAGGTAATGGTTGTGATGGGATTTTGTTTTAGTCATGGCCCTCTACTTCAATAAAAATTATATCAGGCCATGCTTAAGTATAAGAGAATCATTAAGCTAGACTGTCAACGTTTCGAAGTAGGCCTAAGGTGTCATTTCTTTGTTAAGGAACGGATCGCGGGTTTAATTTAGTCTATTTCTTATGATACATATAGAACACTATTTGGGGATGTGACAGAAGCACCGCAACGAATTTCTCTTACTTTTACAACCTTTTTACATGAAGAGAATTTTGTTTTTCGCCATTTTGTCGAAACGATTTTTTTTTTAAGTTTGTATACATACTGCATAAATATGTATTTTATATTTTAGACAAGCCTTGAGATATTATTTAAGTGGGAGAGGTTTTATATTATGTAAGCGTACGAAAGCCCTCTCAGCTCTGTGTAGCAGTTTTCTCTAGATATTTTCAGTTTATTCTCTGCTTAAAAGATACTTGAAATGATTATAGCCATAGTGGTATATGTAATTTTTATAGGTCGGGCCATCTTCATAAATAAAAACAACAAAATCTCTTCTCTACCAGTTTAATGTTAGTTGAAATGTTTCTCTTAAGTGAAAGAGAACGCATCGAGAGGACTGTTATTGTTAATGTTCTTGTTATTGAGGAAGCGTATTTATGATGGTACAACTTGTGCTTCGGTCTCAGAAATGTACCATCCAAACTACTTCTAAAAATCTGGATTAATACATACACTAAAGTCTTCACTATCCATCTCTTCCCATTGTATACATATAATGCAATAACGCAATGAAAGTCTGGCCACAGTGTTGCTAAGCAACATTGATCTTAGTACGGAATTATTTTGTATGTGAGGAGGCCATGATTACGGCAAGATTTACTTGTTTAATTAATTATTGCCGTGAGTGCGAGGAAATTTTGCTTAATTGTGATCACATAGGGTCGACATTTATAAAGTATAAGCATTATGCTTTATGTTAAAAATTGCAGATCTTTATCCTTGTGTTATAAACATTTCTCGTAAAACACGGCTATTTTATTGAAATTTTCCTCAGTAAAATAAAATTTATCTTCCGCGGTCACAGTGTCCGCTACATTAGTTCAAAGGTTAAGAAGAAAGGCCATTGGTCAAATTGTTTATTTTGTCTTTATTGTTCTGCAATTAGGCTTTTTGTTTAAATATACTTGTAAGATATTTTTACTTTTCCGATATATCTTACTTTTTCACTTTTCGATTAAAAAAAATATAATTTCTTTGAAGAATGGTTAATAAAAGGAGTTTTGGAGTTGTTACATTTATAGGCCTAATTTTATTTTAAACAACACAAGTAAGAAAGTAATTAAGATATTAAGTGTTACTTTTTGAAGTGAAACTTCTTTAGCCGCGGTAGGAGTAAATCGAGAGTTTGTGTAACGCTCAAAATCGTTACGAAATGAGTAAGGTTGTGACGGAATGGACTGCACAGACAAGCAACTCAATGATTAGGCTTATCCAAAATTAAAAAATAAAAAATCCAAAATTTAAAAATCTAAAAATGCAAAATAAAAAAATAAAAATTCAAAGATCCAAATTTTAAAGAATCCAAAATTAAAAATCCAAAATTCCAAAATTAAAAATCCAAAATTCCAAAATTAAAAATTTAAATAGGGCTTATTAAAAAAAATCCAAAAATATAAAAATAAGAATTCCAAAATTACAAAATTAAAAGATAAAAAATTTAAAAATCCAAAATTTAAAAAGTCCTAAAACCCAATATTAAAAAGTCCAACAGTCAAACAATTTAAAAAATCCAAAATTTTAAAAATTTTAAAAATAAAAAAATTAAATAAGTTTCACTTCTGTCGCGTGGCGTTCCACGCACACTTTTTTTATTCATAAAATAGTCTTAATAAATCCAATTCGAATCATAAATTTTAAGCAAATAATTTCACTCGTGCCTACACTCGAGAATATATCGATAAACTGGTAACCCCACACACATACATACACGTAAAGTGCGTTCAATATCAAAATACACGTATCAGATACAATGGAGGTAAGAAAAAAGACCAACACATTTCTTGGGATCAAACCTGAGCCCTCTGTTACTCCAGAACACGACAGTCAGTTCTTTGACATGCACCCAGATCGCTCACATAGGGGGCCATGATATGGGCACCAGTTCATTTCTTTAAAGCGATCTTCATTTATTTCATATTAAAACAAAGGAGCGAAGACGACGTCTAACTTGGTACAAAACAGTTGACAAGGACATTTGACTCTTGAGATATTATTATGTTCCGAGAAAGCGAGGTTATGTTCGGTTTTATTGTTGTTTCCCTGTGGGGGTTACAACGTCTCTTTTAATTGTGTAATAACGCCGTGTACCAGCCGGCCTATAAACACGAATTTATTTCACTTTTTTCAACAACTAACACTAATTTCCACAATGAGACTAATTGCTTTCACTTGAAAAGAGTCGCTTTGTTTCAGTGGGAGGCAACGAGAGGTTATGAATAACTTTATAACAAGTCCTGGCAAGGAATTTCTTTGTATTTGCTTAAAAGTCCCGGCGTCGCCCGGGTTTTGTATTTTGTAATTCGAAATTAACTTATGAAGGACTTTCGATTGTATAGGTCTAAATCTAGGTACTTATACGGTATTAGAAATTTGAAACGAAGAAGAACGACTTATCACACTCAAACTATTCCCTCAGAAAACGCTTGATATAGCTTTTTATGGCTCATAGAGGATGTAGAATTTTGCATCCCATCGCTTCTACACACCAAGCCTGGTAGGGGTTCAAATATAAAGAAACATAAATTCCGGTAACATAAAATTGTATTGTCTTTGAGGAATATTTATTTTTCACTCTCATGTTACCATAAAACCGATTTGGGGATGAAATTAAACAGAAAGCAATATCACTTTCATACTTCCCTCCCCAAAAACCTGCAATGTAATAATATACATATTACCATACCTCGTACGGTATTCTCTATGTCCAGGGTAGAGACAGTTAGGCCTATGGGACTGCATTATTTTCGTGGATTTCATTCTTTAATATTTATTTATAACATGGATTATATTGATAGCTTCTTTAATTTATCAAAGTCCCGTTCATTTATTTTCAAACCCATCTGAGACCACTGGCAACAATATGTTGTCATGTGAACTGTGATTTGGATTTGATAATTCTGTGTAAAAAGGGATAAGGTATTCTCAAAAAACATTTAATTATTGGCATTTAAAATCAAAATTTTTCAAAATCCTTTCTTAGTGAGCACTTACATTATGAAACGAAGGTACTGTCAAAATTCCAAGTCCCTACCTATTAGCCTATAGTTTAGGCTCTACGTTGATCTCTCTGTCATCCAGTAAGTCAGTCAGGACAAAGCCTCTTATATATATATATATATATATATATATATATATATATATATATATATATATATATATATATATATATATATATATACAGAATTTTCTGAAATGCTTGCGATTCACGTTATAATTTCCTGATAGGTATTTCACACTTGAGAAGGAACTAGGGTAGGCCTAGTGTTTCCATGGTTACTAAGTGACAGTGCAACAGAAGGCCTTGGAAATGCAGAGAGTGGGAAATAAAAGACTGCGGGCCAAAGATTGGGATGAAGCAAAGAGTTGCTAGTACTTTCGCATCTGGAAATGGGGGGGGGGGGGGAGTTGAAACACTCGAAACTTGAGGGCGCGGTTTCAGGGTTTGCAAACCCAAGAGGCTCTTTGCACACGAGTGTAATGGTAATGCTCCATTGTTACTGCACCGGGGGTCGGTAACTTGTTAGAAAGAGGTGAACATATCCTACAACAGAGTGAAATAGGAAGGTGGATCGAAAAGTAAGGCACATTATTTTTTTTTTTACAAAAAGTTTATTAGGTACAATTACAAACAAATGCACACATGAAGGGGCATTTTTTGTCTATTTTTCTAACACATTTCTCCCATCGTGATACCAGTTTCTAAATACCCTGTTCATAGAAGTCCGTTCGGTTGGAGTATAGAAATCTGCGGACTGCTGTTTTCACTTCTGCATCTGACGCAGAACGTTTACCGGCCAGGAATCTCTTCAGCAAGATGTACTGCTAAAGGGCATTATGGGCTAAAGGGCATAACCCGAGTAAAATTCACAGGACATGCGTGGCGTGTATGGGGACGACTGTATGGACCGTAGCATATGCGTAACCAGGCCGACCATATGGGGGGGTTATAACATCCAGGAAGAGGGAGGTCCGGGGGTCCTCCCCCGGAAAATTTTAAAAATGAAGATGCAAAATAACGAGTTTTAAGCTTCCGGGGGCTTCCCCGGGAAATTTTAAAAATTAAGACGCAAAATAACGAGTTTTAAGCTTCCGGGGGTCCTTTCCCGGAAAATTTTAAAAATTAAGATGCAAAATAACGAGTTTTAAGCTTCCGGGGGTTCTCCCCCGGAAAATTTTAAAAATTAAGACGCAAAAACCCCCGGAAAATTTTAAAAATTAAGACGCAAAATAACGAGTTTTAAGCTTCCGGGGGTTTAACCCCGGAAAATTTTAAAAATCAAGACGCAAAATAACGAGTTTTAAGCTTCCCACGCTTTATACTTGTATTAAGTAATTTATGGGCAGACTTAAAAGAATTATACAATTTTCCTTTTTTTATTCAATGGGGGGGGGGGTTCAAACCCCCAAAACCCCCCCTCGGTACGCCTATGGACCGTAGGAATGTCTCCAGGTGGTGTGCATACTTCGAAGATGGCCGTGATAACTTTTCATTTGTTTGGACCCATGGGATATTGTTAATAAAAGTGCCTAGGTTTTTAGTAATAAACGGGACCCGGATTTTCAAGACCTAAAAATGGCTAAAAAATGAGCTATAAAATGAAAATACAAAAATACAAAAAAATTGATACAAAAATTTATGTGAAAATGGTAGTTTATTCATCAGATTTGTGTCTATTCTACAATTATAGGCTTGTAATTAGTTGATTGGTACATACGGTTAAACACCATCTTTCTGTATCTAAATTAAAACTAACTTAGGCCTATAACAAGATCTATTTTATTTATGCTTGTGTAGAGTTCTGGTAATATTCAATGTAAGTAAATACACAAAAACTCTATATAATTCTAGAAACAACACAAGATAAGAAAACAATGACTTTATATATATTTTTAAAAAATCAACCAACAACATAAAATGCTAAAAAAAAGACCGTAAAATGAGCAAAAACTGACCAAATAATGACATAGGATTCTAAAAATGACCTAAAAATATAAAAAAATAAGCAAAAATGACCCATAAAGTTACCCTAAAAAGATAGGCGTAACCAGGCTGACCATATGGGGGGGTTATAACATTTGGGGGTATGGAATACCCCCCAGGGAGAGGGGGTCCGTGGGTCCTCCCCCGGAAAATTTTAAAAATTAAGATGCAAAATAACGAGTTTTAAGCTTCTGGGGGTCTTCCCCCGGAAAATTTTAAAAATCAAGATGCAAAATAACGAGTTTTAAGCTTCCGGGGGTCCTCCCCTTGAGAATTTTAAAAATTAAGACGCAAAATAACGAGTTTTAAGCTTCCGGGGGCTGTCCCCGGAAAATTTTAAAAAATAAGACGCAAAATAACGAGTTTTAAGCTTCCGGGGTTCCTCCCCCGGAAAATTTTAAAAATCAAGATGCAAAATAACGAGTTTTAAGCTTCCCATGCTTTATACTTGTATTAAGTAATTTATGGGCAGACTTAAAAAAAATTATACAATTTTCTTTTTTTTAATCAATGGGGGGGGGGGGGGTTCAAACCTCCAAACCCCCCCTCGGTACGCCTATGCCTAAAAATTACAATTTTTATAATCTACGAGTCATGGTCAGAATGTGTTAACTAATGGGCAACGTCCTTGATTTTCTTGTTAAAAGATGACATTTCATTAAAGTCCAGGCCTGGTAATAAACATAAGAGCATTAGATTATTCAATGTGGGCTTTGGAAATATCTTGCTATGGCGGTGTGATGCTCTTTTGTTTATCCCTGATCTCCAGCCTGGAGCCCCAGAGAAGAAAGGAGAAGTGTATCGAACACATCGCGGTTATTGGAGAAGTTGCCACCTCTGTGCGCGTTTTACATCTCTCTGCGCATTACGTCATCAAGTCAAGCTCTGCAAGTTTACAAGATACCTGGGGAAAATTTCATGTACCAAAGTATTATGTATTACGCTTATTATGCAATTCTTGTAGGATATAGGCCTTTAGACAAAACCCTTAAGTCGTTTTCGACAAAATCTGCAAAAGTGGCGTTCTCTTCAAGTAAATTGGTTGAAAAAAAAAAAAAAAAAAAAAGAGAAAATCGTTACCAGATTTCGAATCGCATCCCTGAAGGATAAACAACCGATAAAATCCGATTAATGGGTTCACGTAACTTTCTTTACCCTAAGCATGGCCAACAATGCATCTTTCTCACTTCACATTTTGATGTACAGAATAAGAGGCCGTGAAAGAGCGCATATTCAGTTGTTTCAACCTGATGCAAAGCTTTATTGTTCACCAGGCAAGACTGAGTTTCTACAAACAGTGGGTGGCTTATAACTACCCTTCAGAGAATTTTTACGTAAGAAAGTTTCAAATAAAAGTTTTAGAACTTAGTACAAGCACTTCTTGTGCAATATTTAAACAAAATCGAACGAGCCTTTTTCGATAGATAGCGAAAAATTAATTTTGATGGTGTAAAACCTCATTAAAATTATGAGAATGTGTAGCGGCCAATTTTCTTGTCTCTTCGCCAGAAGAAAGCTTTCATATCGTTATCAAATAAATCTGCAAATTTGTATTTAACGTTTATAACTCGTAGATGAAGTCCTACGTGGTTTTCTTATTACGGCATGGATCCGTTCAATCAGTATCACATCACATACAAACAATCCTGTAGTTTATATTTTTGTAATCGATCTCAGAGTTAAACTCCAGATCGTTTCTTCAGCAGCCTATGACAGGCCTATCTAACTGGCGGCCCGCGGAATAAAAAATAATTGGGCCTACAGTAGGGATGAACATCGATATTAAAAACATCGATGTAAGTTATATATTTTTTAAAAATCGTTAAGTGTTCCCTATTACAGGCCATGGAGGCCCAGAGGGTTCCAGAAGGTTGAGGCTCCCAGATTTTTAGACTATATGCACATGACGGTGGTAAGGTTGTCAGTCTTACGCACCGGCCGCCTTTACCCCCAGGATTGCTCCTGGTACTCATTTCTGTTAGAGGCTGAGTCGACCCCAGGGCCATGGTGCCACCATAAGGATTAGACCAATTGAGAAACTCCAACGACCTCATCGGGAATCGAACCCGCGACCTTCCGGTTTGAAGCGCAGCGCCTCAACCACTACGCTACGGCGTACCCCTTAAAAAGACGCGGTTTCACAAAATTAGGCAAAATTCATAAATAAACTGAAATATTTAGGCCTAGATGTAAGCTGACTATGTAAAAGAATCGATGTTTAGGGAAATTTTCTGTCTATACGTTGTCAATATCTGACTCTGTTTGTCAATTCTTCATTAATTTATCAAAATTATTGCAAAAAAAAAAAATAGTGTGAATAGCCTATTTAAAAACATCGATGTTCGGGAGAAACATGGATGCAGCAAAAACATAGGTTGTTTTCCGACGATGTAAAAAACATCGATCATCGATGCTCAACCTTAGTCTATAGCCTATGTACAGGGTGTTAATAAAATAATAACACCGAAATATTTTACCTATGTATAGAGGGGACATAAAGAGGCAACTTTCATTAGGAGGTTTTTGCTCTAGGACGTAAACTCTGTATGCTACAGGGCATTAAAATCATTACAATTTGGTGCTCATAAGTCAATAATGAAGCAAAATAGGGTTAAAATGTTCATTAAATTGACTCCATGCCTTCCTAGTGATCGATAAAACCTGATTCTTAATCAGAATGTGTATGCACATAAGTTAAAAGTTCTAACAAATATATTGACGGAAAAGTTAATGTTTTTAGTTTTCTAAATAGTGGCCTGCAAGTTTGCCTAATAGATGAATGATTCATGATTCGAATTAGGTGTATTTATTTTGTAATTATTTGAATACTGTTTCCCAGTCTTTAATATTTCCCCAGACTGTTATTCCATACGATATTATTGGGTGTTGGTGTTAACAGTTTTCAAAGAAATAGGAGAATACTCACATGAATTCAGTGCAATTAATAAATTGTACCTAGAAGTAGGCCTAATTCAGTATTTCCTATCCTCATCAAATAAATCTGCAAAGATACATTTAAAGTTAATGACTCGTAGATTAAGTCACACGTCGTTTTCTTATTATGGCATGGATCCGTTTAATCAGCGCCATCCATAAATTGTTCCGTGGAATAAATTGTATTATTTTTGTAATCGATCTCAGAGTTAAGCTCCAGATCGTTTCTTAATAGCCCATGATACAGAGTGGAAGATTTGTAACTGTACACATTTCAACAGCTTGTTCCTTCCTTAGAAATAAATACCATAGTGCTATAAAGATCTGATTTCTGGCAAAAAATATTTTTTGCACTCCTTAGCTAGTAAGTGTTTCTTACGACAGTTGTTTACATGGCTCGTAACTTGACATTACCACACGCAATCTTGTTGCTAGGGGCGACGGGCGGAAAGTGAATTGTTGCTAGGGGCGACGGGCGGAAAGTTACTTTACCGCCCGCAAATGCTTATTAGCGAGCAGAAATGACCAAGGCCTCCCCGCTTTATAAATATTCGGTTGCCATAAACAATAACAAATGCGAATCCCTTTCTGAAATAAGCACCATTCTTCAAGTCTGTATTTACATAATATTTTCAGCTAATATCACAATTAATATAATTAAATTGATATAAGTAACCGTCGTGCAAAAAATAGCATGCAACACACGGACCGTAAAGGCATTTACGGGTCTCTAAAACTTAAAAACCCTCGGCTGCGCCTCGGGTTTTCAATCTGTTTCCTCGACCCGTAAACGTGCCTTTCCGCCCTTGTGTCGCAATATACTATTCCGAGTAACCAACTGATCCACATAAATCTCAGCGTCTTTGCGTTCTGCTGTTAACAGTTTTCAAAGAATGTACATAAAACTTACATGAGTTAATTCAAATTAATATATTTTACCTAGAAATAATTAAATATTTTCCTATAATTATCAAATAAATCTACAAAGTTACATTTAACGTTCATAACTCGTAGATGAAGTCACACGTAGTTTTCTTGTTATGGCATGCATCCGTTCAATCACTACACAATGTATATACTGTGAATAATATGGTTTTATTTTTGTAATCGATCTCAGAGTTAAACTCCAGATCGTTTCTTAATAGCCCATGATACAGAGTGGAAGATTTCAACAGCTTGTTCCTTCCTTAGAAATAAATACCATAGTGCTATAAACATCTGATGTCTGGCAAAAAATATTTTCCGAGTAACCAACTGATCCACAGAAATCTCAGCATCTATGCGTTCTGCTGTTAACAGTTTTCAAAGAATGTACATAAAACTTACATGAGTTAATTCAAATTAATATATTTTACCTAGAAATAATTAAATATTTTTCTATCATTATCAAATAAATCTACAAAGTTACATTTAACGTTCATAACTCGTAGATGAAGTCACACGTAGTTTTCTTGTTATGACATGCATCCGTTCAATCACCGCTCAATGAACATGTTCTGATTAATATGGATTTATTTTTGTAATCGATCTCAGAGTTAAGCTCCAGATCGTTTCTTTAATAGCCTACAATACAGGGCGGAAGATTTGTAACTGTGCAGATTTCAACACGAGCTGTAACCAATTAGGCCTACTCATACTGTTTTATTTTTTTCACATCAGCAGAGGTAAGAACAAAGAATAGGCCCTATATTTCCTCTTTGCAGTTTAACAATAAAGCTGATTTTTTTCCGTGCAAACTGAGTACATAGATTGTTACATGAACTACATGATCCGCCCATAAGAAATATATATATAGGTTGTTTATGACACGTCATATTTTCTTGTAGATTTTTATTAGAGTCGGAGCGTCGATTGAAACAAGAATTGAAAGTTGTTAATACTTCATGTATTTGCATACTTAGGTCATATTGAGCGTGTTTTCGAGACTTAGGGGCATATTTCGATTACATTTGCGCATGTGATTTATTCAAAAGAGTTAAATGGTTTATTTTTTAAATATATTTTTGTCTACAGTATATTCTGAGTCCACCGCTGCGGCTCAGGGGATGCGTTCAATCCTCTCACGCAGCGGGCCCGGGTTCGATTCCTGGTTGGGACAAGTTACCTAGGTGAGGTTTTTTTCCGGGGTTTTCCCTCACCTTTGAGACAAATGTCAGGTAACTTTAGGCCCTTGAGGTCCCCGGATATCATCTGGCCGTCATTATCATCCTCGCCTTGTTCTGAGTGAGTGTGTGAATGGTGTGTATCGTCCTATGTGTTCGTGTTGTCTCGGAGGTGGCCCCGGCGTTGGGCTGATCACTCATCCGGGGAGGCCCTCCATGTCCTTGACTGGTCAAAAAAGTATGTATGTGATCCAAAGCTAATCCCTCTCCCGACAGGCTGTAAGGCCCGGGCGGCTTGGGTCGATTAAATCCTAAAAGGGAGAGGTAAAACTACGACTCAAAATAACTAATTCCTTGAAAGATGGATATAGCTGTGAGGTAGACCATTAGGGCAATGAGTTAAAGGAGAGAGGTTCCATCTGGCGCTGTGGATTGAACTCCGGCTTAGCTCAGTTGGTAGAGCATTGACGCGAATAGCCAAAGGTCCTGGGTTTAAGTCCCAGTGTCAGAGGAATTTTTCTCCTATAATATTCTCATGTAGTGTCCAACAGAGACAAGAATATTTGGTTCATGAATGCATGTATATCTAGGCTAGAGAATGTTATGTCAGTTTCTCACATCAGTTTTTTTTTGTAATATGTTGTCCTTTCCTACTTGTTATCCAAGTTTTAAGTAGTCTGTGCATTTTTTTTTAATTTTCTGGTACAGAAAATATGTCTTCTTATTCTTGTGGGAATTTAATATCGTTTTTCGTATCTGCGTGGTTGCATAACTTAGCTTTACATTAAAGAGCTGCCTTTTCCCCCTAACTCAAGCTGAACTCCTAGAAAATTTAATCTATTTACTTCTACTGTAGATGCAATTCCTACTTTCATATTTTTCTTTCCTTCTAAGAGGAAATTACAAAGTCTCGTTGCTATGATACGTCCAGTTCAGACATCACAGGAGGCCATGCTAACAGTGCACCGATGTTCTTCAGGAATTAACTCTGATTAAGTATTAAGTATCTGATTAAATAAGGGTAATTAAATCACGGAAGATGAAATGGGCTGGACATGTTGCACGCATAGGGGAGAAAAGATATAGCCTATCTCAAAAGTATTGATTGGGAGACCCGAAGGGAAAAGACCACGTGGGAGACCTAGACATAGGGTGGAGGACAATATTAGGATAGATTTAAGGGAAATAGGATTTGCGAGGATGGAGTTTGCACACAAAAGGGTTGACATTTTTTGGTGTATTTTTATGTGAGTGTGCGACTGTCAAGATATCACAAGTCTGATGCTGGACTATTTTAATCTGGTTTTTTAAAAACTAGATCTTTGTGCTTCCGTAAGCCCTGCTAATGCCCGGTTTCTACAAACTAGTGAATTACCTATTACCTAAATTATCCATGGACAAATTAGTTCCATTTAACCCACAATGATATAATGAGCAAGGCCTTGGAGTTGTACAGTTAATTTAATTCAGAAGGCTTTGATTCTCATTGTTATTGATCCTATGAAAGGTTAAATTTTATCCAGGCATCCATGAAAGGATAAATTAACCCGAAGATTTACCCTTGGAAAGATCTAGCCCGAGTTTGTAGGAACATTTTTTCTGTCATTTTCATATTTACCCAGAGGACATTTATCTAGAAACTCGCCACAAGTGTAAGTAATTGCTATCTTTAAATTATTTGTGTTGGTGTGGTGTTATTTTTGCGTAAATTCTGTCCATTGGATAATTTACCCATAGGTAATTCGCGTGTTTATAGAAACCGGCCATTAATGATTTAATCTGAAGCTTGACTTGGAAATCATTTAAAATAACTTACTTTCTGCATATCATAATTGCAATTATTACTGATTAAACAAAACCATTCTGGCACTTTGTTATATCAGTTTACCTGTTTTTTTAGTGTTATTATTATTATTATTATTATTATTATTATTATTATTATTATTATTATTATTACCCTTTCGATTAGGCCAGCTTAGGTCCACGTGAAACAGTTGTCTTCTTCTTGTCTTCCCAAAACTTCTTCATTCTTTCGCGATTTTGCTGCTTCCGTTCTTCCGTCCATTTACTTCCCGTTTTCTTCTTGGGTTTCTCAGGAAATTCGCCATCAAATATTGCTTTCCTATACTTTTCTCTGTTTGCTATAGGCCTATCCTCCTTTTTGATATCGAGTAATTTAAAATCCTCTTCAACTTCCTTATTGTTATTGTTATTAGGCCTATATATAGCCTCTATATATTTTTTTTTTTTTGTTCGCGCATGAGCCCATGTAGGACTCCGCAAAGTACTTAGAGGCGTTTCTGTGTTTTCCTTTGACTCCATATTGCTTTCATCCTTTGGCTGTGAGCTTCCTTCCTCTCGTTTGTCCATGTTGTTCCAGTTTTTAGGTAGATTTCGAAGAAAAATCTACCTATTGCAATGGATACCATGTCATGATTTTCGAAAAATTCTTTCATATCTTTACGTTTCATGCTCCCCTAAGTACGAAACCACTGCCCGTTCAAAAAAAAATTGTGATATTTATATTTATATATACACTTATATATTATATATATATATCTTTACACGATAGCGGCCGTAATTTTGAAGATATTTGAACCAAATTTTATTATGTTATTTCTAGGCCCAATAGTTCGGACAAGTTCGTTATTGGGCAAAATTGGCCCAAGGGGGTGGTCGGGGGAGGGGATTGAAATTTTAAAACAATTATATCTCGGCCCCTATGAAGTATAGAGGGAAACTTTGTTTGAATAAATTAGAGTACTCCCTATGGAGTTCACAGTGACACAAAAAATTCGGGGGTTTTTGGGGTACGAGTGGGGGTGGGGGTGAGGGGATGGAAATTCGAAATTTTTGAAACCACGTCTTGTGGGGTATCGTTGAAAAGCTCTTGATGAGTACTCTACAAATCAATAACTAGTTTCTTGATAGCTCTCATATGACGCGAGATTTTAATGTTTGAAAATAATAACACTTAAAAGAATTATTATAATATCATAATTTTGTCTTATTTAGCGGCTTTGCTAATTTTATTCATTGCTGATCTTGCGCACGGCCTCCCAGAATATTATATCCTATTCTTGTTGTCAAAACAAATGATTGTAGGCTCTTCCTCTTTACCGAATTCAGTTCTTATTACTGCAGGTTTGCCATGCCAAGGCTAAATAAGAAGAGTGCTAAGCAGCGACAATAAATTAAACCAAAAGCACTTCGAAATCTACCTCCGCCTGTAGGCCTGCCTAAAGGGATTTTTTTTCTTCGGTCTGTCCTCTTAGTCAACTTCCCACTTATGCACCTTTGATTCTAAAGCTATCTCTTTTCAAAATATCTTGTGCTATATTCAAACAAAATCGATCGAGCCATTTTCGAGAAGATAGCGAAAAATTAATTTTGATGATGTAAAACCTCATTGAAATTATGAGAATGTATAGCGGCCAATCTTCTTGTCTCTTCGCCAGAAGAAAGCTTTCATATCGTTATCAAATAAATCTGCAAATTTGTATTTAACGTTTATAACTCGTAGATGAAATCTCACGTGGTTTTCTTATTATGGCATGGATCCGTTCTATCAGCACCCATTCTGATTATAGTCTTTTCATATTATATATTTTTGTAATCGATCTCAGAGTTAAACTCCAGATCGTTTCTTCAGCAGCCTATAACAGGCCTATCTAACTGGCGGCCCGCGGAATAAAAAATAATTGGGCCTACAGTAGGGATGAACATCGATATTAAAAACATCGATGTAAGTTATATATTTTTTAAAAATCGTTAAGTGTTCCCTATTACAGGCCATGGAGGCCCAGAGGGTTCCAGAAGGTTGAGGCTCCCAGATTTTTAGACTATAGGCACATGACGGTGGTAAGGTTGTCAGCCTTACGCACCGGCCGCCTTTACCCCCAGGATTGCTCCTGGTACTCATTTCTGTTAGAGGCTGAGTCGACCCCTGGGCCATGGTGCTACCATAAGGATTAGACCAATTGAAAAACTCCAACGGCCTCATCGGGGATCGAACCCGCGACCTTCCGGTTTGAAGCGCAGCGCCTCAACCACTACGCTACGGCGTACCCCTTAAAAAGTCGTGGTTTCACAAAATTAGGCGAAATTCATAAATAAACTGAAATATTTAGGCCTAGATGTAAGCTTTCTATGTAAAAAAAGATCTATGTTTATATAAATTTTCTGTCTATACGTTGTCAATATCCGATTCAGTTTGTCAATTCATCATTAATTTATCAAAATTATTAAAAAAAAAAATGATAGTGTGAATATTTAAAAACATGGATGTTGGGGAGAAACATCGATTGTTTTCCAACGATGTAAAAAACATCGATCATCGATTCTCAACCTTAGCCTATAGCCTATATACAGACTGTGAATAAACAACACCGAAATATTGTACCTGTATGTAGAGAAGACTTAGACAAGAAACTTTTATTAGGAGATTTTTACTCTATGACGTAAAATGTGTAGCCTATGCTACAGGGTATTAAAGTCATTACAATTTGGTGCTCATAAATCAATAATCTCTAACTTATATATATAAAAGGCTTTGTCCTGACTGACTGACTGACTGACTGAATGAGAGGAATCAACGTACAGCCTAAACTATAACAGGTAGAGACTTGGAATTTTGACAGTACCTTCGCTTCATAATTTAGGTGCTCACTAAGAAAGGATTTTGAAAAATTCTGATTCTAAATGCCAAAAATTAAATGTTTTTGAAAATACTTAACCCCTTTTTACATAGAATTATCAAAACAAATTCACAGAACATATTGTTGCCAATGGTATAGGTGGGTTTGGATTAAATGAAATGGATGTTTGACAAATTAGAAAAGGTATCATTATAATTCATATTATCTATATTAATAAAAGGAATTCTCCTCGATGTCCAGCGAAATCTACTGAACGCAGAGATCTGAAATTTTAAACATAGGTGTGCTGAAGGGTCGGAAAATGCACCTGGAAGCCGGAATTTTAATTTTAGTTTTCGTTCGTGAATTATGAGTGAAAAACTGGCAAAAAAATGCATTTTTTGCGTTTTCAAAACATAAGTTTTCAGTTATACATTTCAATGCCAGATCAATTACAGTTGGCTTTGGCTATTTTTGTCAAACCTTGAAAACAAAACTTTCGCGATCGCTTGAATGTTGTCAAACGTTGTTTTATTTGGACGAATCTCACTATACAGAGGTTTTCTTGGCCAAGAAACTCGAATCTGAGGTCGCTTTTACCAGTCGATGCTATCTGATCGTGGTATGTAGTCCATGCGATTTAGGTGTTAATAAATGTAATGATTTAACTATTATGCTCTTAATTTTTAATTCTTGAAATAATTATCGCGGGCGAAGCCGCGGGCACATGCTAGTCAAGCAATATAGAGATAAAATTTTCATTAAATTGACTTCGTGCCTTCCTAATGATCCATAAAAATCTGATTCTTAATCAAAATGTGTATGCACATAAGTTAAAAGTTTCAGCAAATATATTGACGGAAAAGTTAATATTTTACAATAAAGAGAAATTGCGCCCAATGGGCATAGTAGGATGTTAGTCTTCGCTGCAGAAAGATATCAGAGATTCACTTCTAAGTACACAATACATCGCATGACATAAAGTTAATATTTTTAGTTTTCTAAATAGTGGCCTGCAAGTTTGCCTAATAGATGAATGATTCATGATTCGAATTATTCTTTTTTGTACTTTAAATACTGTTTCCCAGTCTTCAATATTTCCCCAGACTATTATTCCATACGATATTATTGGGTGTTGGTGTTAACAGTTTTCAAAGAAAATACACAATTCTCACATAAATTCATTGCAGTTAATATATTTTACCTAGAAATAATTCAGCATTTCCATATCGTCATCAAATAAATCTGCAAAATTATAATTAATGCTCATAACTCGCAGATAAAGTTCCAAAAGGTTTCCTTATCATGGCAGGAATCCATTTAATCAGCACATATTCAAATTCTTTAATACCCTCTAATACAGAGTGGAAGATTTGTAATTTTGCAGATTTCAATAGCTTGTTCCTTTCGTAGAAATAATAATTAATAATAATAATAATAATAATAATAATAATAATAATAATAATAATAATAACAACTTACTTACTTACTCAATGGCAATAGACAATTCCTCAGCAAGCTAAAGGAATATTATCTATTTTATGGAACACGAAAGTTCATTGCCGCGCTCACCTGAGCCCGCCATTCAACCCTATTCTGTGCTAATCCATCCAAACATACCTCTCAAATCCTACTTCCCTTAAATCTATCCTAATATTGTCCTCCCACCTACGTCTAGGTCTCCCAAGTGGTTTTTTACCTTCGGGTGTCCCAGTCAATATTTTTTAGATGTCTTTCCTCCCCCATTTCATCCTCCGTCATTTAATTACCCTTACTATATCCGGTGAAGAGTACAGGTATGAAGCTCGTCTTTATGCAGTTTTCTCCAGTTCCCATTTTCATATTTCTTATGCCGAAATATTTTCCTAAGCCCCCTTATAATGCTTTGTTTAACTTGTTATAATAATAATTTAATACATTGGAATGTATTATTGTGTCCCAGTTTATAATAAACAAAGATAAAAACAAGATCTCTTGTCTAGCACAAAGTAACCTACTGACTCACATAAATCTCAGCGTCTATGCGTTCTGCCAGGGGCGTATTCAGGGGGGGGGCTGAGGGGGCTGCAGCCCCCCCCGAAACGTTAAGGGTATATATACGTGAACAACCACAAAAAGATAAAAAAAAATGCAGGTTCTAAAATATTAACATTTTACAAGAAAATGAACTTAGAAGTGGACAAAAATTACAGGATCTTATAACAAGGCTTACTAGAACATAACTAGCAGATAAAAGTATAGAAAATTGACCAACTTTATTTTAAATTACACGTTTTATGGGAGCATGAAAAAAATTAATTCAGATGCACTTATCACTTCCTTATAGGCATAACATTTTTCTGGTTTCTCTGACGCCTTTTATTTTTTTAATGCATATAATGAACATATTTTTCTACAAAGTAGACTACTTTCGTACAGCTAAAGTTATTATTTTTAATGCAATTAATTTTTATATATCGCATATAAAATATCTTGAAATTTGATCAATATTTCATTACACATTTTCTTTAATTTTATACCTATGGGCATCATTGTAGTCTACTTTATGCATATATGCATGTAAAATTAGTGTAAAAAATTTCAGCCTTCTATCTCTTGTGTGTAAAATAAGAGTTACCGGGAAATTCAATTTTAAGTTAATAGTGAATTTCTCATTTGACCTTTCTAAGGGTGTGGCTCAGAGCATGTAAACATATTTAAATGTTCATTTAAATGCCACAAATAATTTCTAATCCTATATAAACTATATATCAATGGATGCAGAAAATTCAGCACAATTTTTTAGTGCTATAAAAAAACATAAATTTCAAAATAATTCACGTACATATACCCTTAAGTCATGCTAATATGTTGCACATATGGGCACTTTAATTTCTCAGAAAGTAGACAGTTCAATTGCACATTTTGACTTATAAAAGATGAAATGCGTTATTCCAACGTGTTCAGTATAATTGTGTGTGATAATTAGGGCTCAGAGGTTGATGATATGTCATCTCTTTTCTGAGACATCACAGACAATGCAGGATGTAGTATAAGTTCGTCTTCCGTCAAAACGAACAATAATACCTTACTCATATTTTGCATTTTATTTTCTACCAGTCATTTTTAGGAAATTTTCATTCGTTCGTTAAATTTTTTCCTATTTTGTCTTCAGAATGAATTTTTCCACCATTGTACACAAAGCAATCTCGAAATTCATTAATATAGTAAACATAATATTAAAGTAGTCAAATAACATACTTAAAATATTGTCCTTTGTTTATTATTATATTAATATGCTACTGTATATTCCCTTTTTTAGATATATATTTAGAAATATTGTCATATTTTAAATTTTTCATGTCATATTTTCATAAATTTAAGGTAATTTATAGGTCATTTCTAGGCGTTTTTAGATCATCAACATCTGAACCCTAGTGACAGTAAAGTTAGGATTTTCACAGCCCCTCCCGAAAATAAATCTTGGATACGCCCCTGCGTTCTGCTGTTTACAGCTTTCAAAAAAATGGATTAAAAATCACATGAGTTCATTCTAATTAATATAATTTACGTAAAAGTGTTTAAATATTTCCATTTAATTGTAAAAGAAATCATCAAATTTATATTTAATGTTGATAACCGCAGATGTAGTCCCACGTGGTTTTCTTATTATGGCATGGATCCGTTCAATCAGCGGTCAGTACCGAAATCAATTGTATTTAACTTTTTATTTTTGTAATCGATCTCAGAGTTAAACTCCAGATCGATTCTTCATTAGTCTATAATACAGGGTGGAAGATTTGTTACTGTGCAGTGTGCAGATTTCAACTCGAGCTCTTAACTGTTAGGCCTACTCATACTGTTTACCCAGTTTGTGACGACTGTAACAGGACAAATATTCGGTTCCCATAACAACAAACACACGCGAATCACTTTCTGAAATATAACATCCATCTTCAGTAGTGTATACAGGGTGTTAATGAATAACACCGAAATATTTTACCTGTGTATAGAGGGGACATAGACAAGCAACTTTTATTAGGAGATTTTTGCTCTATGGATTCAATTCTTCCTGTTATAACATAAAATATCCCAAGGATATGCACGCCACTGTCTTCTAATACTTGAAATGATGGGAAACAAAGGAACAGTGAATATTGTGTAGTGGTCGGGAAAATTGTAAAAAATGACGATCGATATCTTACAACTCGGAGGGAAAAAATAGACAAACGAAGCATTTTTGTTAGGTTTGGAATTAAGAATAAAAACATAATGCAGTGGCGGGCAATCATATGATTAATCAGTAAATTTTGCAGATTATGAAAACTCTAATTTACGGTATAGCTGTTGATGAATTGTTAAGAATCAGGTTTTTATCGATCGCTAAGAAGGCATGAAGTCAATTTAATGAAAATTTTAACCCTATTTCGCTACATTATTGAGTTATGAGCACCAAATTTTAAGGACTTTAATGCCCTGTAGCATACACATTTTACGTCATAGAGCAAAAATGTCCTAATAAAAGTTGCTTGTCTATGTCCCCTCTATACACAGGTAAAATATTTCGGTGTTATTCATTAACACCCTGTATACATAATATTTTCAGCTAATATCTCAATTAATATAAATAAATTGATATAAATAATCATCGTGCAAAAATAGCATGCAATACTCGTGCCATAAGCGCATAACGGATTTCGGAAATTGAAAAAAAACTCTTTCCTCGATCCGTATGCACCGCTTACGGAACTTGTATCGCAATATACTATTTTCACACGAGCAGAGGAAACAACAAAGGATATATTTCCTCTTTGCAGTTTAACAATAAATATGATTTATTCACCCAAATTAAATCCATAGATTACTACATGAATCACAAAAACCGCCAATAAGACAACAAGTTGGTTCATTATGACACGTCATATTTTCTTGTACATTTTTATTACAGTCGTAGCATTGACTTGAACAAGAATTGAAAGTTGTAAATATATTTTGTACGTCATTTATTTGCATATTTAGGTCATATTGTGTGTGTTTTCGAGACTTAAGCTCATATTTCGATTACATTTGGGCATGTGATTTATTCAAAAGAGTTAAATGGTTGATTTTTTAAATATATTTTTATCTAGGCCTACAGTATATTCTGAAAATAACTAATTCCTTGAAAGATGGATATAGCTGTGAGGTAGACCATTAGGGCAATCAATTATAGGAGAGAGGTTCCATCTGGCGCTGTGAATTGAACTCCGGCTTAGCTCAGTTGGTAGAGCATTGGCGCTAATAGCCAATGGTCCTCGGTTCAAGTCCCAGTGTCGGAGGAATTTTTCTCCTATAATATTCTCATGTAGTGTCCAACAGAGACAAGAATTTTTGGTTCATGAATGCATGTATATCTAGGCTAGAGAATGTTATGTCAGTTTCTCACATCAGTTTTTTTTTTTGTAATATGTTGTACTTTCCTACTTGTTATCCAAGTTTTAAGTAGTCTGTGCATTTTTTTTTTTAATTTTCTGGTACAGAAAATATGTCTTCTTATTCTTGTGGGAATTTAATATCGTATTTCGTATCTGCGTGGTTGCATAACTTAGCTTTACATTAAAGAGCTGCTTTTTCCCCCTAACTCAAGTTGAACTCCTAGAAAATTTAATTTATTTACTTCTGGATGCAATTCCTACTTTCATATTTTTTCTTTCCTTCTGAGAGGAAATTACAAAGTCTCGTTGCTATGATACGTCCAGTTCAGACATCACAGGAGGCCATGCTAACAGTGCACCGATGTTCTTCAGGAATTAACTCTGATTAAGTATTAAGTATCTGATTAATGCCCGGTTTCTATATAAACTTGTTAAATACCTATGGGTAAATTACTCATGGGCAAATTAGTTCCTAATCACCCACGATTATATAATGAGCAAGGCCTTGGAGTTGTACAGTTCTTTTAATTCAGAAGGCTTTGATTCTCATTGTTTAAATTATTATTGATCCTATGAGAGGTTAAATTTTATCCAGCCATCCATGAAAGGATAAATTAACCCGACGATTTACCCTTGGAAAGATCTAGCCCGAGTTTGTAGGAACATTTTTTTCTGTCATTTTCATATTTACCCAGAGTACATTTATCTAGAAACTCGCCACAAGTGTATGTGATTGCTATCTTTAAATTATTTGTGTTTGTGTGGTGTTATTCTTGTGTAAATTCTGTCCATTGGATAATTTACCCATAGGTAATTCGCGAGTTTATAGAAACCGGCCATAAGTAAGGGTAATTAGCCTAAATCGCGGAGGATGAAATGGGCTGGACATGTTGCGCGCATGGGAGAGGAAAGACATATCTCAAAAGTATTGACTGGGAGACCCGAAGGGAAAGGACCACGTGGAAGACCTAGACGTAGGTGGGAGGATAATATTAGGATAGATTTAAGGGAAATAGGATTTGCGAGGGATCATTGGATGGAGTTTGCACACAAAAGGGTTGACATTTTTTGTTGTATTTTTATGTGAGTGTGCGATTGTCTAGATATCACAAATCTGTATAGTTCTGCCGTTGCTGGACGATTTTAATCTGATTTCTTTTTAAAACTAGACCGTTGTTCTTCCGTAAGCCCTGCTTAATGGATTAATCTGGAGCTTGACTTAAAATTCAATCAATTAAAAAAAAAACTTATTTTCTGCATATCATAGCCTAATTGCAATTATTACTGATTAAACAAAAGCATTCTGGCACTTTGTTATATCAGTTTACCTGTTATTATTATTATTATTGTTATTGTTATTATTATTATTATTATTATTATTATTATTATTATTATTATTTCAATAAAACTGAATATTTGGCAATGGATTTGGAAGAAAAGTTAATAATTATGTAACTTAATACAGAAGAAATTGCACATGTTGAATATTTTAAATAGGCCTATCTAGGGTCTATTATACAAAAGGATGCAACAACAAATTTAGAGATCCAAAGAAGAATAACGGATGGGAAGAGAATTATAGGAATGCTAAATTCAATCTTATGGAGTGAAAATATTTTACATAGAACTAAAAAATTAATGTATCAGGCATTATTCCAAAGTACAACATTAAATGGCGCTGAAACTTGGACCATAAGTAGACAACAAGCAAATGATCAATGGTATTAGAAATGGATTTTTGGAGGCTTTCAGCAAGAAATTCCAGGAAAGAAAACATTCAGAATAATAGAATAGAATAGAATAATGCAAGTTGAAAAGAATATTTTGGAAATTAGCCTATAGAAGAAAAGACGCTTGAGATGTTATGGACATGTACTCAGAATAACAGAGGATAGAATACCCAAGAAGATTTTGGATTGGAAAGTAGAAGGAAAAAGAAGAAGAGGGAAGCCCAAAGAATGATGGATGGGGTGAAAAGAAGTAGCCTATGGCGAGAAAAGGATTAAGTGAAGAAGATGCTATGGACAGGGACTTATGGAGGCAAAAGATTGTTGTGGGATGAAGGAAAACCATTATTTTGTGGAATATTCCTTAATAAAACATTATTATTATTGTTAACTTAACTTAACTTAAAAAAAAACTTAACTTATTGTTATTATTATTATTAGATTTCAATATAAAACGCTATAAACATTTGTGGTCGTCCCTTAGTGAATTACATAGTAAACAGTAGTCTGGTTTGAATCTCTGGAGCTTCTGAAAGAAGCTTATAATATACTATCATCCTGCTGCATTATGGGAGCGACTGTTTTTTGTTTTGGACACATCATATTACTGGGATTTTTTAATCTATAAATCATTGCGATAACAAACAGACCCTGCGGTCTCTGAGGGAAATTTTTTTGCGGCATTCATAATTAATTAATTTTATTTCATTTTCACATGTTCACATTCGATATCCAGTGTTTTTTTTTTTCTGTTTCATAATAAACCAATAACAACTGCTCTCAATTTTTCTGTCAGGTGCAGTGGGTTTAAATGTTTTTTTCTGTGCAAGGAAAGTCCGTCCATATTAAACCCATTGCGAAGAAACACTGCCCAAATAAAACCTTTGCCTCTTAGTAAATTATAATATAGGCCTACTAGCATGTGCCCGCGGCTTCGCCCGCGATAATTATTTCAAAAATTAAAAATTAAGAGCATAATAGTAAAATCATTATATTTATTAACTCCTAAATCACGTGGACTACATACCACGATTAGATAGCATTGTCTGGTAAAAGCGACCTCAGATTCGAGTTTCTTGGCCCAGAAAACCTCTGTATAGTGAGATTCGTCCAAATAAAACAACGTTTGACCATATTTAGGGCTTACAACATTCAAGCGATCGCGAAAGTTTTATTTTCAAGGTATGACAAAATCAGCCAAAGCCAACTGTAATTGATTTGACATTGAAATGTATAACTGAAAACTTATGTTTTGAAAACGCAAAAAATGCATGTTTTTTGCCCGTTTTTCACTCATAACTCACGAACGCAAACTGAAATTAAAATTCCGTCTTCGAGGTGCATTTTCCGACCCTTCAGCCCACCTATGTTTAAAATTTCAGATCTCTGCGTTCAGTAGATTTCGCTGGACATCGAGGACAATTCCTTTTATTAATATAGATAATATGAATTATAATGATACCTTCTCTAATTTGTCAAACATCCATTTCATTTAATCCATTACCACCTATACCATTGTATTGGCAACAATATGTTCTGTGAATTTGTTTCGATAATTCAATGTAAAAAGGGCTTAAGTATTTTAAAAAACATTTAATTTTTGGCATTTAGAATCAGAATTTTTCAAAATCCCTTCTTAGTGAGCATCTACATTATGAAACGAAGGTACTATCAAAATTCCAAGTCTCTACCTGTTATAGTTTAGGCTGTACGTTGATTCCTGTCAGTCAGGACAAAGCCTGTTGTATATATATAGAGATTATTATGTATGACACTAGCAGGTGCCCGCGGCTTCGCCCACGATAATTAATTGAAAAATTAAAAATGAAGAGTGTAATAATTATTAAAGCATTATATTTATTAACACGTGCACGCGAATCATTCATAAACTAAGCCATTAATAATTAACGAAACAGCTAAAATTCCGGTTTCAGAGTAGGCCTACATTCCACGATTAGAAAGCGCCCCCTGGGAAAACGATCTCAGATTCGATTATGCAGTTCCAAAGCTAACTGTGAACACATAATACGTATTGTTTCTCAACTGTTTGTTGACAGATGAATATGATGTGAATTTTATTTCATCATTTCAGTGTAATTTTTAGAAACCATATATTTTTTCAAGGGAAGGAGTGGTTTGTGTGGATTTTTATTGTCCGTGATACTTCTTTGGTTAAACTATCAATATATTATAGCTGGTGCCCGCCATTATTAATTGACTCCAGGATTTTTAAGAAAAAATATAATATTTTTAAGCTACAAAGAACTTGTTATAAATTAAATATAAATTGAATATCAACAAGTCATCTAAGACAAGAAATATTGTATAACATAATATACTAATTATCATTGTATTTTAGCCACAATTTTACCAAAGATAAATTGAAACATTTTTAACCTAACTCAATAGTAGTGATGTTTAAATTATTAATGTAGTTATTGTCAATGTTACAAAAGAATTGGTAAAAAATAAATGTAAATTAAATATACAAGTCCGTTGAAAATTAGAGATATTGTTCTTTCAGTTTCATTGTAACAAGGGTATGACAAATCTGTAACATAATTGCTAAAAAATTAATTATAGATAAGAAAAGAATCAAAAAGAAAACTCAATGTAATTATAATATTTTATAAGATACAATAATTTTGTTTTTTTATATACATCCCAAATTTTGCACATTCGGACTCAAATTCGTTAATGTGGTAATTGAAAATACTAGTATATAGGCGGAAAAGCTTGTATTGATTTGAAATTAGTATAAGCACTTTTTGTGCAATATTTAAACGAAATTGGTCAAACCATTTTCGAGAAAATAGCTAAAAATGAAATTTTGATAATGTAAAACCTCATTAAAATTATGAGAATGTGCAGCGGCCAATCTTCTTGTCTCATCCCCAGAAGAAAGCTTTCATATCGTTATCAAATAAATCTTCAAATTTATATTTAATGTTCATAACTCGTAGATGAAGTCCCGCGTGGTTTTCTTATTATTCCATGGATCCGTTTAATCAGTACGTCGCATATTTCCAATCATTACTGTTGTGTATTTTTGTAATCGATCTCAGAGGTAAACTCCAGATCGTTTTTATAAATAGGCCTAGTCTATAACAGGCCTGACCAACTGTCGACCCGCGAAACAAACGCAGCTGTAGGCCTATACTAACAAGACAGGTAGAAATACTTTCAACAACTAGTCCGTATTAAAAAGTTAGTATAATATAATTATTACTAGCTTAAAAGACCCGGCGTCGCCCGGGTTTTGTATTTTGTAATTGGAAATTAGCTTATGAAGGATTTTCAATTTTAAATTCTAGGTCCTTATATAGGCATTTATAATTTGAAATAGGAAGAACGACTTATTACACTCAAACTATTCCCTCAGAAAACGATTGATATAGTTTTTTATGGCTCATAGAGGATCTAGAATGTTGCATCCCATCGCTTGTACAGTGCACAGCAAGCCTGGTAGAGGTTTAAATAAGAAGAAACAGAAATTCCTGTAACATAAAATTGTAATATCGAGGCGGGAAATTTCCCACTCTTATGTTACCATAAAGCATTATCACTTTCATACTTTTCTCTCCAAAAACCTGCGATATAATATAATAATATACACATTACCATACCCCGTTTTGTTTTCTCAATGTCCAGGGTAGAGAAAGTTATGTGATTCCATTATTTTAGTGGATTTCATTCTGTAATATTTATTTATAACATGAATTATTTTGATAAATTCCCTTATTTGTCAAAAGTGAATTTCATTTGTTTTTCCAAGCCCAACTGATACCACTGGTTAACAATACGTTCTGTGAATTTGTTTTGATAATTCTATGTAAAAATGGATTAAGTATTTTCAAAAACATTAAATTTTTGGCATTTAGAATCAGAATTTTTCAAAATCCTTTCTTAGTGAGCACCTACATTATGAAGCGAAGGTACTGTCAAAATTCCAAGTCTCTACCTGTTATAGTTTAGGCTGTACGTTGATTCCTGTCATTCATTCAGTCAGTCAGTCAGTCAATCAATCATTCAGTCAGTCAGTCAGGACAAAGCCTTTTATATAGATAGAGATGTATGACATTCTCTTCATGTAAATTGGTTTTAAAAACGAAGAAAATATCCTTACCACATCACATCGCATCCCCGAAGGATACATAACCCAGATAAAATCTTATTAATGTATTCTCGTAAATTTCTTTACTTTAAGCATGGGCAATACTATTTTCTCACTTCACATTCTGATATAGAACAAGAGGCCAAATTGCAAAGAGCGTGTATTCAGAGTGGGTGGCTTATAACTACCCTTCAGAGAAGTTTGCCGAAAAAATGTTTCACAATAAAAGTTTTAGATCTTAGTTTAAGCAACCCATGTGTAAAATTTAAACAAAATCATTTGAATCATTTTCGAGAAAAATCGCGATAAACCTGAAAAAAAAACTACTCCAAAACATAAATAATTTGTAATCACACATTTCTTTCATCTTTGAAAGTCAACATTTAACGATTTAATGCATGTATTCTACAGGAGACTTCAACGTGACTTAAATTTCGAATAACATAATGTGAAATAACTCGAAAGAAAATATAATTTCATGTAAGATTTACTGAATGAGATTTAAGAAATACACGTTGGGCCTAATCATTGTGTTAACTGTTTTCTGTACAGTCCGGCACGAATTTATAATTTGCGTGAGAAAAGTCTCGCGCTTTTAAGGGTTAACTTAATTGAAGTTTTTACACTGTTGTGGTTGGCTTTCTTTCTTTCGTGCCTTCCCTTATTTATACCTCCCCAATTGTAGGGACGTTTTTCGCCCCACGCCGCCCGCTAGGAGTGTATTTTTATAGGCTACCAGCAATTCGTGCTAGCTAAAATTTAGCTAGATTCATAACGTTGGTATGATTCTTTGTTCTTAATGATTTTCCATTGAGGGATGTAGTGCATCTATTTAGACACAAAATTATAGCTAACACGAACGATAGGCTAGCCTATTTTATTTTGTTGTCATCAAGTATTTTATTGAAATTATATTTACAAACTTCTGTAAATGTTAGGTTATATTAATAGTAACTGTAATAGGAATTTATACAGGGTGTTAATGAATAACACCGAAATATTTTACCTGTGTATAGAGGGAACATAGACAAGCAACTTTTATTACTAGATTTTTGCTCTATGGATTCAATTTTTCCTGTTTACAGCATAAAATCTCCCAGGGCATGGCCGCCACTGACTTCTAAGATTATAAAAAAATGCAAATCAAAGGAACTTCGTTGTTAACATTGTAGTCAGTAGTTATGAACAAAAAAAAAAAAAAAACAAAAAAAAAAAACAAAAAAAAAAAACAAAAAAAAAGACTAATGCAGTGGCGACCAGTCATGTGATTAGTCTGTAATTTTGCAGATTATGGAAACACTAAATTATGATATAGCGATTGACGAATGATTAAGAGTGAGGTTTTTATTGATTACTAGGAAGGCATGAAGTCAATTTAATGAAAATTTAACCGTATTTCGCTTCATTATTGATTTATGAGCACCAAATTATAATGACTTTAATGCCCTGTAGCATTCACATTTTACGTCATAGAGCAAAAATCTGCTAATAAAAGTTGCTTGTCTAAGTCCCCTCTATACACAGGTAAAATATTTCGGTGTTATTTATTAACACTCTGTAGGCCTACATATCAGTGCAATGCATACCCATATAGTTAATATAGTTATGCTTCTTCTTAACCTTAACTCGTGTACGCTGATATAAGATACAGTATTCTTAAAATATGTCAACATTTCACAAAATGCACAGGCAAATAATATTAATGATGTATGTGTAGGACAACGATTCGCTGACATGTTTGCTACAGGTTTAAAGCAGCCGTATAGGTGATGAATGAATTAAAGTCAATCTGAAATTGATCTGTCAGGAATTACATTGAATCTATTGCTTGCACGTAAGTTAGGAGAGTTTAAACTGAAAATACTCACAATAAAATATAATGCAGATATCAGTAGCCGTACATTTCGATAGAATGCACAATATTATTTCAACAGCTGCTGCGTTTAATTATTCAACGGCTAGATTTTGTTTTTAATCTCTTAGCCTATTTATAGTTATTTTAACACTAACATCGTTATAAAGAAATGAATGAATCATAGCTGGCTACGATGTCAAAGCGATCGACATTCTGATAGTTATGGGCTACGCTTTGCATAGAGTGGGTCATGCAATATTATTTTAACACCGTTATCTTTTGCCCATTATAATAAGTATCAGTTAATATTTATATGCTGTCAAGTGGACAAATAATAAAGTTTACGTAAAGTACCAGCTGGATAGAACGCATGCTCTTTTATAAGTAACTAGCTTAAAAGGCCCGGCGTCGCCCGGGTTTTTTATTTTGTAATTGGAAATTAACTTATGAAGGACTTTAGATTTATAAATTCTAGGTCCTTATATAGGTATTTATAATTTGAAGTAGAAAGAACGACTTATCACACTCAAACTATTCCCTAAGAAAATGTTTGAAATAGCTTTTATGGCTATATGTAGAATTTTGCATCCCATCGCTTGTAGGCCTACAGTACACAGTAAGCCCGGGAGGGGTTCAAATAAGAAGAAACCGAAATTCCGGTAACATAAAATTGTATTATCGTGGCTGAAAATTTTGTTTCTCACTGTCATGTTACCATAAAACCGTTTTCGGAATGAAATTAAACAGAAATACAATATCACTTTCATACATCTCTTCCCAAAACATATTACCTTACCTCGTATTGTTTTCTCTATGTCCAGGGTAAAGAAAGTTATGTGACTGCATTATTTTCGTGGATATTGATAGTTCTCTCATTTGTTTCTCTCATTTGTCAAATTTATTCTACTTTCATTTTTTTTCCAAGGCCATCTGAGACCCGCTGGTAACAATATGTTTTAATGTGAAATGTGATTCGGATTCGATAATTCTGTGTAAGAAGGGATTAAGTATTTTCAAAAACATTTGATTTTTGGCATTTAGAATCTGAATTTTTCAAAATCCTTTCTTAGTGAGCACCTACATTATGAAACGAAGGTACTGTCAAAATTCCAAGTCTCTACCTGTTATAGTTTAGGCTGTACGTTGATTCCTGTCATTTAGTCAGTCATTCAGTCAGTCAGGACAAAGCCTTTTATATATATAGAGATTTCGTCTGTTATGTTTACTTACAGAAAGTGATACATCTGAACTTGCCGTGTTTACCTTAGTTACGGATACTAATGTTCGTGGCGACTCGCCCGCTGATTGGCTGTTTCCGAGAGCCAATCAAAATACTTCGGGTCTTCGGACATCGCACTTTATATAAATGACTCGCTTCGCTCATTCGGGGCTCCGCCCCCAAACCCCGCTGAAGTTCTCGGGAAAGGTTTTTGGAATTTTCCTGTGGTTTACAGCTTAAAAGCTATACGTGTACCAAATTTCACTTTTGTACCTCATCTGGAAGTGGGCAAACATTAATGTCAGTGAGTGAGTGAGTCAGTCAGTCAGTCAGCCATGTGGCTTTATATTAGGCCTATAGGGATTGCAAATAAAGCATTAGGCCTCACAAAATACAATTAAAGATGTATTTAAGCATTTTCAAAAATACAGTCCCTAAGGGGTTCAGGCTATAAACGAAAAAGGATCATAAGGGGTTTCAAAGATTATATGGAGAAGCGTTACAGTCTTCTTACACTTTCTCATTTATAAGTTTAGACAGTAATTTTACAGAATTAGTAAAAACTGAGGATTAAAGTAGGACTACTGAAGAAGGATTAGTTCTAACAAATTACGAAATCCATGAGAGGGAAGCTGCGGGCATTAGCTAGAATATATGTTTTAAATCTCATAAATAAACAACATATTGAAAGTGACAATTAATAAATCAGTCTAAAAAGTCTTAACTTTTTCAATTTCTCGGTGACCTGTGATTATTTACGTGTCTTTATCCTTCACCACTCTGTAGCCTATCTGAATTTTTACACGTGTATGCTTTTTTGAACTGGGTCAAAGCGCTCTTTTGTTTTGTTCAAATAAATTCGGACGCCATTTTAAAACAAGTTTGCATAATTCACTACGTCACGGTTCCATGGCCGCCTTGGGAACCAAGTTTCTGCATTAATTTGATGAAAACTAAACAGTTATCTTCAGGGATTGCAATGTTGTTTTTAAAAAAACTGTAGAGTTGGCAAAGGGACGGAGCTTGTTGATTCCTCACTAAGATGATTTCTTTTTATTCTGTATCGATGATTGTATGTTTGAAAAAGTGTGTGTACCCCAAGGGAACAGTTTTATCTGTAATATTGTCGGATTTGTTTGAATTTCACTTGTTCTGTATTAATTCCATGCCCTCTGGTTTTATGTTTTAGCTTAATTCTTTCATTTCAGCTGAAATTCTTTGTAATCTACGAGGTACGTTCAGAAAGTAAGTTTCCATAGGACTGTTTACAGAAACAAAACACAATTTAATGGAAATATTTATTGCAACTGATATAGCTGTTCAGCTATATCGATCATATAGATCAATGTTTGCCCATTTAGGCCTATGTTCATTATCCCTCTTCCATCTATGTTTAAAATTTCAGATCTCTGCGTTCAGTAGATTTCGATGGGCATCGTGGACAGACAGACAAACAGCATGTGCCCGCGGCTTCCCCGCGATAATTATTTCAAAAATTAAAAACTAAAAATTAAGAGCATAGTTAAATCATTATAATTATTAACACCTAAATCACGTGGAGTGCATTCCACGATTAGGTAGCGTCCCCTGGTAAAAGCGACCTGAGATTCCAGTTCCTTGGTCCAGAAAACCCCTGTATAGTGAGTTTCGTTCAAATCGAACAATGTTTGACCATATTTAGGGTTGATTATCCTTCTTCCGTGTAGGTTGAAAATGTCATAGCCTATGTCTGTGGGCCTTGACACTCTAAACAAATGAATCGTCTAGGATGGACTAACAAAATCAAGCGATCGCGTTGCTTTTATTTCCAAGGTATGAGGTATGAAGACAAAAATAGCCAAAGCCAACTTTAAGTGATTTGACATTGAAATGTATAACTGAAAACTGATGCTTCGAAAACGCAAAAACGAAAAAAAAAAAAGCACGTTTTTTGCCCGTTTTTCACTCATAACTCACGAACGAAAACTAAAATTAAAATTCCGGCTTCGAGGTGCATTTTCCGACCCTTCAGTCCATCTATTTTTAAAAATTCAGATCTCTGCGTTGAGTAGATTTCGCTGGGCATCGCGGACAAATATTTTCATTATTATAGATTGTTTCGCCATAGGCTATCTCGCTTACCTACATTGACACAAATAGCGATGTGTTTTATTCATTACATATTTTAATTGTGTGAGCATTCGCTAAATATTCACTACTAGCATGTGCCCGCGGCTTCGCCCGCGATAATTATTTCAAAAATTAAAAATTAAGAGCATAATAGTTAAATCATTATATTATCACCTAAATCATGTGGACTATATATCACGATTAGATAGCGTCACCTAGTAAAAGCTACCTCAGATTCGAGTTCCTTGGCCCAGAAAACCCCTGTATAGTGAGTTTCGTCCAAATCGAACAACGTTTGACCATATTTAGGCTAATATTGATTATCCCTATAATAATAATTTTAATAATAATAATAATACTAATAATAATAATAATAATAATCCTCTTCGGTGTAGGTTGAAAATTTCATATTATGTTTGCATGCCTTGACATTAAAAACAAATGAATCGACCAGCGTGAGCTACAACATTCAAAAAATCGCGATGCTTTTATGTCGAAGGAATGACAAAAATAGCCAAAGCCTAGTGTAATTGATTTGTATTACTGAAAACTCATGCTTCGAAAACGGAATAAATACACGTTTTCTGCCCGTTTTTCACTCATAACTCACGAACGAAAGCGAAAATTAAAATTCCGGCTTCGAGGTGCACATTCCGACCCTTTTGTCCATCTATGTTTAAAATTTCAGATCTCTGCGTTCAGTAGATTTCGCTGGGCATCGCGGACAGACAGACAGACAGACAGACAGACAGACACTTCCTTTTATTAATATATAGATAAATGTAACTCGAGGTCCCAATTCTCTCGTTACATTACCTGTTATTGTTATTGGTGTTACTAGAGAAGCAGTCAAGAATTATCATTGCCGTACTCGAGGTTCCAATTCTCTAAAGATACATTCTGGACCTCTCGTTATACTGGCTGAAAACTACGTAGTAGATAAAGGGCTTTGAAAACGTGGCCCTTAGGGACGTGGAACGTATTCAAAATGAGTTTTTCAAGTCCAGTATGGGGATGTCAGCTGGGGGTTAAAGAGGGATGAATCTGTCACTGATTGTAATGTGAGTCACATGTCTGCTAAAAAACGCACCTTGACGCCCCCTCGCGGTGTTTTGTGCGTGCGACTAACATGCGTGAGTGGCATAAGTACACCATTCTCTCAAAGTCTAAATTTGTGCTAATAATAATAATAATAATAATAATAATAATAATAATAATAATAATAATAATAATAATAATAATAATACCTGGGAGAATCAAAAGAAAACAGCAATTTTTTCCCCCTATTTTTCTGCAGGAAGAATGTTTGCTTCTACATTATTTTCTACATAGTCCCCTACCTGTTCAGTGCACTTATGCCATCGGATAGGAAAAGCTTCGATAGACGCATGAGAAAAATGATTTTGGTTGACGCTGTAGCCACTCATACACCGCCGATTGGACGTCTTCATCAGACTTGAACTTCTGCCCTCCAAGGAGCTCCTTTAATGGACCAAAGATGTGGAAGTCTGATGGTGACAAAGCGAAGTGGATTGCTGAGAGCAGGTGTTTTGCTTCAACATGATAACGCTGCTCGTGCAACCATGAAAACCATCGATGACATTCGCTTCAAGTGCCTCCCACTTCTGCCATACTCGCCAGATTTGTCACATCACTTACACGCGAATCATTCATAAATTAAACGATCAGTAATTGTAATTAAACAGCTAAAAATCCGGCTTTGAAGTGAATTTCAGGATTAGAAAACGCAGCATGGGAAAAACGACCTCAGATTCGAGTTCACTGGCCCAGAAAACCTCTGCGCCCATTTATGCTTAAATTCATTATCCTTCTTCCGCGTAGGTTCACAATTTCAGATGTCTGCTAGCTTTGACATTATAAACAAATGAATCGACCAGGGCGGGCTTACAAAATCAAGCGATTGCGATGCTTTTATTTCCAAGGTATGACAAAAGTAGACAAAGCCACCTGCAATTGATTTGACAAATGAAATGTATTAGGCCTACTCAAAACTGATGCTTCGAAAACGCAAAAAATACACGTTTTCTGCCCGTTATTCACTTATAACTTACGAACGAAAGCGAAAATTAAAAATCCGGCTTAGGGGTGCATTCGCCCACCCTTCAGTCCATCTACGTTTAAAATTTCAGGTCTCTGCGTTCAATAGATTTCGCTGGGCATCGCGGACAGACAGACATACAGAAGGAAGACAAACGCTTCCTTTTATTAATAGCCTATAGATAGATTTGACACTTTCTCATACGGTGAAAGTCACTATTAGCCTACAACCTTTTGGTTTGGACCGAATTAAACTCTTTCCTCGCTTTTATACTTAAGCGGAATAATTACACTTCATAGCAATGATTACACTAGCCTATATCTCGCGATGGGTTTATTTGATATCGCTTGTGTAACTTCGATAGCAAGGGACTTATGCCCTAATACACTTCTAACGATTTTGCGAGCGAGTGACAGTCGGCAGTCAATCAGCCAATCAATCCGCAGTTAATCAGCCGTCTTGCGAGTGGGCACCTACCTTATACACATGCGCCTAGTCATAAAGTGTACACACGAAAGGACGTGAAAGTAGGCTGAAATTTATCGTAAAAAATAACGTAGCCTAGATTAACAAACAGTATTAAAAATTTCGGGTTGCAGGGCCTTTTTTCCGAAAAAAATCACTTTAATTGAAAAAATACTGCAAAAATTTGTGATATTATTTGTTTTATTATGATTTTTCTAATTGAAAATGATTTCTTATGGCTATTTTTTAATTTCATTTTCATTACACGTTATTTACTATTATTTTTGTGTTTATTTTAACTCAATAACCCTGATAGTTTATAAGTTATTGTCATCTCTATATATATAAAAGGCTTTGTCCTGACTGACAGGAATCAACGCACAGCCTAAACTATAACAGGTAAAGACTTGGAATTTTGACAGTACCTTCGTTTCATAATGTAGGTGCTCACTAAGAAAGGATTTTGAAAAATTCTGATTCTAAATGCCAAAAATCAAATGTTTTTGTGAATACTTAATCCCTTTTTACATAGAATTATCAATTCCAAATCACAGAATATATTGTTGCCAAATGGTATCAGGTGGGCTTGGAAAAAACAATTGAAATGCACTTTTGACAAATAAGAGAAGTTATCAAAATAATTCATGTTATTAATAAATATTACAGAATGAAATCCACTAAAATAATGGAATCACATAACTTTCTCTACCCTGGACATAGAGAAAACAAAACGAGGTATGGTAATGTGTATATTATTATTATATTATATCGCAGGTTTTTGGAGAGAAAAGTATGAAAGTGATAATGCTTTATGGTAACATAAGAGTGGGAAATTTCCCGCCTCGATATTACAATTTTATGTTACAGGAATTTCTGTTTCTTCTTATTTAAACCTTTACCAGGCTTGCTGTGCACTGTAGAAGCGATGGGATGCAAAATTCTGGATCCTCTTTGAGCCATAAAAAACTATATCAAGCGTTTTCTGAGGGAATAGTTTGAGTGTAATAAGTCGTTCTTCCTATTTCAAATTATAAATGCCTATAGGCCTATAAGGACCTAGAATTTAAAATTGAAAATCCTTCATAAGCTAATTTCCAATTACAAAATACAAAACCCGGGCGACACCGGGTCTTTTAAGCTAGTTTATTCATATAAGGAGTTCATGCATAGGGAGAAATAAAATAGTATTTAAAAAAACAAACAAATTATTTCCGATATTATTATTATTATTGTTATTATTATTTTATGATAAATTTCAGCCTACTTTTAAGTCCTTTCGTGTGTGCACTTTATGACTGGGCACATTGTATATGGATTTGATGTAACAACGTCTTAAGTACAATTTTCTAGTCTCATTGGATCATTTCTTGTAGTACTCTCTGCCAATTGGTTCTTCTTTTGAATAGGCTATGTGGCAAGCGTATCTACTGTATTATAGGAACGTTTCCACATTTTTTTAAAGTTGAGAAACGCTAACCACCCGCTGAGAAATAAGATGTGGAGCCATCAAGTCTGGATCTTACGACAAAATCTTATCATTTCACAAACCTTTGATTATGATTAACAATAAACATTAAATTCGCCTCCGTCTCGAAAATCTAAGAATTTTGATATATAATTTCTTATGAATTATTTTAACTAGGTGTAGTTTTAATCAAGAGTGTTGAGAGTGTTGGAAAACAGGGGGCTTAGGAAAATATTTAGGTCTAAGAGAGATGAAAATGGGGACTGGAGAAAACTGCATAACGACGAGCTTCATAACCTGTACTCTTCACCGGATTTAGTAAGGGTAATTAAATCACGGAGGATGAAATGGTGGAGGAAAGGCATAGCCTATGTCAAAACTATTGACTGGAAGAGTCGAAGGGAAAAGACCACCTGGAAGACCTAGACGTAGTTGGGAGGACAATATTACGATGGGTTTAAGGGAAGTAGAATTTGCGAGGGATGGTTGGATGGAGTGAGCATAGAATAGGGTTGAATGGCGGGCTCCGGTAAGCGCGGCAATGAACCTCCGGGTTCCATAAAGTAGATAGTATTCCTTTAGCTTACTTAGGAACTGTCTATTGCCATTGAGTAAGTAAGTAAGTTTTAATCAATAAACTTTATTTTAATATAGAATTAATTACTCAATGTTATGTTTCGATAGATGCGTTTTATAGTATAGAAGAGTTTGAATCTTGTAAGGATGATATTGTATTTTAGTGTTATTATTTTAGAATTTTAATCAACATATTGAATAAGGAATAAATGTAATTAGGATTAGTAAAGACAATGTCAATACATTCTTTGTAATGTCCAATGACAATAAATATGAATGAATGAATGGATGAATGAATGACTTGCGTTAAAATTGCAGTTGTAATGATGCAATTTCCAATTCAGTCCAATATTTTATGTTGCCTGTCATTCAAACACTTACAAGGCTTTCAGGAGGCACATGATTGGAAATTGCAATTCAAGTGTGTGAGAAGTGCAGTTTATTGACCTCCATGAAGGTCATCTGGAAATAACAAGTGACTGATAAGTGACGTCACTTAGAGTAAACAACTTGATCTCCATACAATGTAACACAATGACATGAGGTATCCAGACGGGCTTATGCCGGGATTACAATGCAATCACAGTGTTTTATTTGAATTCCTGTTTAGATCCTTCGGTACCAAGGTTCGACTCTCTGTTCAGAGTTCCCGATCCAGGTGGATTCCATAATTATTAGTTATCTATAAGTAGACTTCGGACTTTTAGGTCGCTAAAAATGCTGTTTTAGGTACCTAAAATAGGCTCTAAAAATTGGAGAATAGGTTCTAAAAATCGTAAAATAGTCTCATATAAAATCGTTAAGTTGCTTATTTTCTGAAATATCTCAATTGCAATGCAGAATATTATATTTATTGAAGTCACCATGTATCAATAATCCTGATAAAACATAGATATAAGCCTATGGTACACAGAATTATGTAGACCTACTACTAGGGCCTGTATTACTACCATAGCAGTGAGAACCTAATCCTTAAGTCCAGAAGCTACGCACGCTAGCATATTCAACCCCTTGTATCCCTCAGTGATTCAGAGAACTAAGTATTTTTTGGGGGGGAGAAAAACACTACATTTTCTTGGGAATTCTAAGGATTTTTTCTACTGAAGACGAAACATTCCTTACTATTTAACCACGTCACAAATGTGTCATGTACTGCACATTCCGAGCTAAAAATTTAGTACGAACTGAAAATAAATGCTAGAGTTTATAATAAAAAATAACTTATTTTGAACTTTAGAGGAAAAACAAGCAATATGGCAATATTAGGTCCAACGTAAAAATAGGCTGTTTTAGGTCCTATAAAAGTGTCAGTTTTAGGCGTAGTCACTTATGAAACATGCATATACAATTCTTCGTCCATATATCTCTTAAGGATTAAAATATGTTTTTACCTAAAATCCGAAGTCTAATTAAGTTATCAGTTGTCATATTATTAGCGAGTTTATGAAACAGGGTCCTCTACTAAATGCACCCGCTGACATTCCATGTAACAAAAATCCATAGATTATTACTTCCTCTGCCCGTACCATAGGTACTATAGGTAGAGGAAGTATTGTTTTCGACCCCAAAATTCGAAGTTGAGTTTTTAGCATATATACACGTTTCAAGGCCCCCTGAATCCAAAAATACTATTTTTGGAAACATGTCTGTTTGTCAGTGTGTGTGTGTGTGTGTGTGGAAGTTTGTGAACAGGCTAGCTCCGAAACGGAGAATCGTATGAAAACAAAATTTCGTATTTGGGTCAGGTACCTTCTGAAGATGTGATTCGTAGATTGGCGACAAATCTCCCTTATTTTTAAGGGTACTTTACATGAAGAAATTTTCGTTTTTCGCGATTTTCTCGAAAACGGCTCTAACGATTTTCTTTAAATTTTGCACATGGGTTGCTTATACTAAGAGCTAAAACTTTTATTTGAAACATTTTTTCGAGAAAATTCTCTGAGGGTAGTTAAAAGCCACCCACTGTTCACCCACTGTTTGTAGAAAGTTTGTCTTACGTGGTGAACAACTGAATTCGCGCTCTTTCACGGCCTCTTATTCTATAGGCCTATAAGAATGTGAAGTGAGAAAGATGTGTTGTTGGCCATGCATAGAGTAAAGATGTATTTGTTATATAGTTTGTTATATAGACTGCGCTTTTAGTCGCATCATTGAAAGAAGAGGTATTTATAGGATAATAATAGCGTAAAATTGTGTCTTGCGATTCTGTACAAGGATATGTGAATACTGCTAACTTTTATTTGGGCATCAGATTTTTATCAGAGGAGGATGAAGTTCCATTGCATAGAGTATGAAGAAGTAACTAGTTGGGAAAACAGTTGCCTTCAGTCTGTTAACAGGGGGCTGTGATTTGCATGTCTGTGTGAGACGACGACAGGTGGCCGAGTAGCGTGATGGCTGGCCGTAATGTCTTTCAAATTAATGGTCCTTTCAAATTCATTTGCAGGATGACGTGTTCTAATTAAAACAAATGAACGCGCGCGTGCAAAGGCTTTGGTTCAGATTGTAACCCTTTAGCCTATCTGTTGTGAGGGTCTGTATAGAATTCAAACAGTTATACATTTAAATGCATAATGCATCCTAGATTATTCTCTATAATAAGTTGGCTTTGTCTCCACTTAATGAATGAATGAATGAATGAATGAATGAATGACTGATAGAGAATCAACCTAGAGCCTAAACTATAACAGGTAGAGACTTGGAATTTTGACAGTCCCTTCGTTTCATAATGTAGGTGCTCACTAAGAAAGGATTTTTAAAAATTTTGATTTTAAATGCAAAAAAATATAATGTTTTTGAGGAGACGTAATAGGCCTACCTTTTTACACAGAATTATCAAATCCAAATCACAGTACACATGAAAACAGTGCATTGTTGGCAGTGGTCACAGGTAGCTTTGGTTAATAAATGAAACGGGAGTTTGACAAATTGGAGAAGCAATCGATATAATTCATCTGATGCACATTCTGATGCAGTCGCATAACTTTCTCTATCCTGGACATAGAGAATACCATACGAGGTAGGCCTATATAATCAGGTAGGGAGGAGTGGATGGAATTTTAGCCCTTTGATTTGTCTTCAAGAACGAATGATAAAAATTTGTTTAATATTGTCTCTTGACTATTCCCAATTATTTTCTGAATTTAACTTAGGCCTATTTAACATACCAGTCACGAAAACCACCATTAACGACCTTGGGTGTCTTCATGCTGACCACATGCCCCCCAATTCTGCCATCTGCCTATGGCGATGACGCAGCGGTCGGGTGGTAGGCCTTGTCCCTTCAGGGATGTAGCGCCACGGAGTTTGGCTTAGTTTTTTCTATTTAACATAGTCAAATTTACAAGTTGATCCAATAGTCTATTTTAATAAATCCTTGACAAATGTAGGTCAGAGGTACGTAGTTTTTTTTTTAATAATAAAAAATCGGGTGCGTTTAAGGCGACGCCACAGAAGTGGAACTTGAATTTCGACTTTTTTAATTTTGAATTTTTGGATTTTTTCAATTTTGAAATTTTTAGCTCTAGAATTTTTTATTTTTTTAAATTTGGATCTTTGAATTTTTTTTTACTTTTTGTTTTTTTATTTTGGATTTTCGATTTTTAATTTTGGATTTTTAATTTTTTAAAATTTCTTTGAGTTAATTGTTTTCTGTGCAGTCCGTCACAGCCCCGCTACTTTCGTGACGATTTTCGTCGTAACGCAACTTTGGGTTAGCTCTCGATTTACTCCTAAAGAACTTTTTTAAAAGCAAAATTTAAAAATTCGAAAAAAAATGTTGAATATTTCACCCCTTACCGTTCATCTTGCTTCATAATGGACCAGTCAGACTATGGATAAAATCTGAACATCGGACTAGGATCTAATACTGGAGTTTATCTGGCCATTGGCATAGGAGTATTAAAATAAACACTTCGCAAAACTGATTCAGCTGACTCAAATGTAAATATTTTATATTGCAACATATTGCCATTCCTTTATCTACGAAGTGTTTTCTTGGTTCTCATAAAAAGCTGTCTTGCATTTATCATTTTGTAGAGATTAGATAAATAGCTTGAAAGTCTTACAATACCGTTCTCTGTTATCTTCAAGCTGGGGTTAAACATTAAAACGTCTCTTAGCAAATAAAAGATACAGACCTCTTCCTGATATCAGCGCATTCCCAAGGTTAAAGCGGCGGGCAATTTATGTTTACGATGTTGGCCTCAGTGACTTCAAAACAAAACACAAACGATAAATAAATCTGTTTTCACTTAAGTGGGCCGTGACTTAAATAGCTGGTATCTAAGCAACCGATTTAGCCGTTTCGTTTGTTTTATGCTGGTATCTTAGCAACCGATTTAACCATTTCGTATGTTTTTCATTTTTAACTGCTGGTATCTTAGCAACCGATGTATGCTTCTTGATTATCTTGCATGTTGTTTTTTGGGGTCATACGGTGGGACAGCATTGGGAAGGAAAGAAAGGGTTGCTTTCCCTGACAGTGGAATTGCTTTCGCTTCACCTCTGGGGCTGGGAATCCAATTACCCAGCACCTGTAACAATTCCGCTTTGTCGGATTGGAATCACAAAACGCTAAACACTAAACACATCCCTGGAGACAACATCTGGCTTTGTACCAGTTCATACCACAACTTAATGTACCACTATGTGTTCATTTAAGATCGTGTAAAAAAATTTGGAGCCATTTTCACCGTGAGGTCATTGATTTCTCCTAGCATTGTCTTTAAGTTTCAATTATTATTATTATTGTTATTATTATTATTATTATTATTATTATTATTATTATTAAGGATTATTATTATTATTATTATTATTATTATTATTATTATTATTATTATTATTATTATTATTATTATTTTATTATTAAGGAATATTCCACAATACAATGGTTTTCCTTCATCCCACAACAATCTTTTGCCTCCATAAGTCCCTGTACGTAGCGTCTTCTTCACTTAATCCTTTTCGCTCCATACTCCTTTTCACCCCATCCACCCAGCAGTCTTTGGGCTTCCCTCTTCTTCTTTTTCCTTCTACTTTCCAATCCAAAATTTTCTTGGGTATTCTATCTTCTGTCATTCTAAGTAGGCCTACATGTCCATACCATCTCAAGCGTCTTTCTTCTACAATTTCCAAAATATTCTTTTCAACTTGCATTATTTCCCTTATTCTATTATTCCGAATTTTTTCTTTTCTGGATTTTCTTGCTGAACACCTCCAAAAATCCATTTCTAATACCAATAATTAATTTGCTTGTTGTCTACTTATGGTCCAAGTTTCAGCGCCATAAAATGTTGTACTTTGGAGTAATGCCTGATATATTAATTTTTTGGTTCTATGTAAAATATTTTTACTCCATAAGATTGAATTTAGCATTCCTATAATTCTCTTTATTATTATTATTATTATTATTATTATTATTATTATTATTATTATTATTTTTATACCCGTTAAATTCGTAAAATACTAATTTAGGCGGGTAATCAAGAGGGTTATATAGACAATTTTAGTATATACAGGGTGTTAATGAATAACACCGAAATATTTCACCTGTGTGTAGAGGGGACATAGACAAGCAACTTTTATTAGGAGATTTTTCCTATATGGATTCAATTTTTCCTGTTACAGCATAAAATATACCAGGGCATGGCCGCCACTGACGTCTAACATTTGAAAAAAATGCAAAACAAAAGAACGTAGTTATGAGTAAAAGAACTAATGCAGTGGCGGCCAGTCATGTCTTTAGTCTGTAAATTTTGCAGATTAAGGAAACACAAAATTATGATATAGGCTGTTGATGAATGATTAAGAATCAGGTTTTTATCGATCACTAAAAAGGCATGAAGTCAATTTATTGAAAATTTTAACCCTATTTCGCGTAATTATTTACTTATGAGCACGAAATTATAATTACTTTAATGCCCTGTAGCACACATATTACGTTATAGAACAGAAATCTAATAAAAGTTGCTTGTCTAAGTCTCCTCTACAAACAGGTAAAATATTTCGGTGTTATTCATTAACAATTTTAGTATATATGGCCTACGTGTCTATGTGTGCTTCTGAAAATATTTTTGTATTCAGAGAACTTCAAAAGGAATAATTTTTTTTATGAAAAATCGACAGGAACATAATTGCTTGGTGTGCTACGGATAGGAAAAGTAATAAAGCTACAGATTACCGCCTGAAGAGATAAATTTTATTTCTAAACTCGGCTGATAGCCGGGTATTACAGAACATACGTGGGTAGAATTGCAAGCGGTGTGAAGAAAGAGAGAGAGCGCTTCTTCGCGAGACGTTCCCCCCTCCCCTGGCCAACTTTGCGGGTCAGTCTGCTTAACGATATAAATCAAGTTATCCAACTTGTGTCACTTTTTAATTAATCTAATAGTCTTGGGTTCGAATTTGCGGCCTCCCACGGGTCTGACGCTGCTGAAAAAAAATGTTAGAGGGAAGCACAGGAGGGTTGTAAGTAAGAGTATCGTAGAAAGCGGAAGTTACGTCTCACAGGAGGCCGTGGATCATAACTCCAATGCAGCAGCGTCGCCATGGCAACCAGTATTTTTCCTTATGCCTTATACATCGACATCGTCATGGCACCTAATAGTTAATATGTGTGATGCTAGGAGGAGACACCTGTTATTTTAAGTGCCAAATTTCACTGTTAACAAACATAACGTTTTTATTATTTTTTTATTAAATAAATAATTTATAAAAAAAAACATAGCGATTTAATTCATAAACGCGGGGCACCTTCGAGTACTACAATACAATGATGGAAAAGAAAGATTTAAACACAAGGAGTTTACTACGAGGGTCATTCAATAATTAGATAGACAAATTGGTCTGGGGAAAAAACGGTTGGTAGTACAGGTTTGATACATTTAGAATTTGAAGTTGGCATCACTGGAATGAGTTCTAATCAGCTGATGGATCAACATTTCTCTGTTTATAACCTCAGAATTAAATTTAACGATGTCGGGTCTTCTTGAAAATTCCACATTACTTAAACAGCCTTTTTTGATTGCTGAAGGTGAAAAACCAGCTAATATATAGGCTACTCTAGAATGACTAAAGTGTTTGGCGAAAGTTGTATGAACCGTGGAAGTTTTTACAAGTAGGTAGAACAGTTCAAAAGTGGTCGAGAATGAGTGACTGACGAACACCGTTCTGGCCGACCTTTTGAAGTTGCGATCTGGTATACATTTTTTTGGCCCACTGAAGGATTTTTACGTGGGAAGAAGTCCCAGGATAACGAGGATGTCAAGAAATTTGTGGGAAATTGGCTCCGACACCAAGACAAAGAGTTCTTTGCAGCCGGTATAAAAAAGCTAGTAACCCGTTCGGACAAGTGCATAAATGTTGATCGGGATTATCCTGAAAAGTAGGAAAAGTCTTGTTTTGTAAAAATAAACTGTTTTTTTCTCCAGGTCAGTTTGTCTAATTACACTACGTAACAAAATTTGAACAAGTTTTTGTTTATCTCATTTTTTTAGTGTTTGTTGCTTAATTTGATGATGCTGATCATGAATATGTGAATGGTTTTCCCCAAATGTCGATATTTCGGTTGTAATAATCCATCTTCCAGTAGGCCTATTCTAAAGAACAGCCAAAATAACATGTTTATTTAATGTAACTAGGGACATAAGAGAGAACTAACATAGGCTAGGTAAATTCTATATTGGTTCTATAATGGTTCACATAATACTGAATAATATCTCATTTTCAATACAACAATGCCTTCACTCAAAAATGTAAACGAGAATGGCTTTTCCTTCTTTGCATCCCTCGTCACATAGGCTACTATTCTCCACACATAGTCTCCCATCATTGCACAATCCCAACGTCCCTGATATTTTCTTTCCATAAGCTGAATGTCCTGGTGGAACTGTTCTCCAGGTTCCTCACTCACATCTCCTAAATTTGGTCTAAAGAAATCAATATGGGAAAACAAATTTTGACAGACATTCTGCACACGGTAACTCTGTATCAAATTGTCAATCAGTACCTTGTAATTTTCACTTCTTTTCTTACCCAGAAAACATTGCACTACCTTTCGAAAAGCTTCAAAAGCATTACGTTCATCAAAAGTCATTACATCTACAAGTTCTTTAGATTGTAACATTGTACGAATCCGAGGTCCGGTAAAAATTCCACCTTTTATTTTTGCTTCAGATAACTTTGGAAACATTTGTCTGATGAGAGTTAGAGCCTCAGAGTTGCTGTTAAAACCTTTGATAAGTTGTTTGATTAGTCCAAAAGAACCACAGCTCTTCACTCAAAAAAAGTTGGATGACTTAATAAGGGAGTTTGAACTGACCAAATCAAAGGCCGAACTTCTTGCATCCCGATATATTATATCGATATACGTGGATGGGATTTTTACAGATGTCTTGTATACTGTTTTTACAAATTAGAAACGCCACTGTCATCTATTGCTGATTGCTTTGAACTACTACGATTGTCAGAAAAAGCGGTAAATTCAAAATTATTAGTAAATTATTAAAATACCATTATACATTTTTATTTTGAAAAGTATCGACATTTGAAGAAAACTAAAGGTATATTCATGTTTAGCTCTTTGATTTTATCCAATAAACACTAAAAAAGGAACATAAACAATTTTTTGTTACGTAGTGTTATTGAATGACCCTCGCATGAACCTAATCATTGTGTTAACTGTTTTCTTTGCGGTCCGACGTAAGTTTGTGTATTGTGTGAGGAAGTGAATTTAAAATACGAATATATTTCTATATTTTCTTTAGGGATGGAATCCAGACCGTTTGCTTTAGTCTTATTTATGAAATGTAAACAGAACGCATATTTCAGGGGGAGGAATGCAGGTGTATTAATTAAGATTCCTTTGTTATGAGTTCTCTGCTCATTAAATTCTCTTGTTATTAAAAATGTAACGAAACCTGGCAATTTCCTGCTTTGTACAGTAACATTCCACATCATAAATACAGTATAATTCAATGTATTTCATATCGATGAATACATTATATTTTCTGGTTTAAACTGAGAATAAGGGAATGTTTTTCATTTTCATTAAACCAGGTTTAATGTCAGAAGCTTTCTCTGTTATTCATAGTAAGTTATCTGTTTGTTATAAATTTTTGTCAACGCTGTATTTCTCTTTCTATCTTTCCCCTATACAGGGTGTTAATGAATAACACCGAAATATTTTACCTGTGGATAGAGGGGACATAGACAAGCAACTTTTATTAGGAGATTTTTGTTCTATGGATTCAATTCTTCCTGCTATAACATAAAATCTCCCAAGGATATGCACGCCACTGACTTCTAATACTAGTTTTTCTGTACTTCGTACAGTTTTCGTCCCACGTGTCCAAAGTATGGTCAAGAACTTTCACTAGCAAGATTTTGTTTCGCTAGACTAAGAGTTCACGAATAAAATCTAAGTTGTATAAAAGTAGAGCTGGTAGAGAAAAACTGTTTACATATTTGGAATAAGCATACTAAGCATAGCCAAAATCCGGTAAGTTAAAACATCTGAGACACCAAACAAAAAGTTATTTTTTGTCGGGCTATGTAATCCTCACATTGATTGGCCAAATGGGATCCAATTTTTTGTGTAGACGCTACCTATATACAGGGCGTTAATGAATAACACCGAAATATTTTACCAGTGTACAGAGGGGACATAGACAAGCAACTTTTATTAAAAGATTTTTGCTCTATGGATTCAATTTTTCCTGTTACAGCATAAAATCTCCCAGGGCATGGCCGCCACTGACTTCTAACATTTGAAAAAAAAATGAAAAACAAAGGAACTTCGTTGTTAACACTGGAGTTATGAAAAAAAATCTAATGCAGTGGCGGCCAGTCATGTGATTAGTCTGTAAATTTTGCAGATTATGAAAACTCTAAATTATGATATAGCTGTTGATGAATGATTAAGAATCAGGTTTTTATCGATCACTAAGAAGGCGTGAAGTCAATTTAATGAAAATTTTAACCCTAATTCGCTTCATTATTGACTTAAGAGCACCAAATTGTAATTAGCCTACTTGAATGCCCTGTAGCGTACACATTTTACGTCACAGAGCAAAATTCTCCTAATAAAAGTTGCTTGTCTGCGCCCCCTCTATACACAGGTAAAATATTTCGGTGTTATTCATTAACACTCTGTATATATTAGGTGACTAACCGTTGGTAGCTGACTTTACTAATTCCACAATAAATTTTTGAAGTGAAACTTCTTTAGCCGCGGTAGGGGTAAATCCGAGAGCTTGTGTAACGCTCAAAATCATCACGAAATTAGGAAAGGACTGCACAGAAAACAAACAACTCAATGATTAAGCTCACCCAAAATTTAAAAAATCCTAAAATTCAAAATTAAAAAATCTAAAATCCAAAATTTAAAAATCTAATAATCCAAAATTTAAAAATCTAAAAATTCGAAAATCCAAAATTAAAAATTCCAAAAATTAAAAAGTTCAAAGATCTAAAGTTTTAAAAATCCAAAATTCCAAAATTAAAACATTAAAAGATATAAAAATCCAAAATCCAAAATTAAAAAGTCCAATAATTCAAAATTGAAAAAATGAAAAAATTAAAACAAGTTTCACTTCTGTCGCGTGGCGTTCCACGCACACTTTTTTTTAAATTGATTGATGACGGATTCATGAAAGAGTTTCAGATTAGATTTAGTTTTCTGGACTGTGACGTTTTATCAGATCACGTGGTTGGACAGGCTTCTTCGTGACTGTTGATATAGCCTGCAATTTAATTAGGCCTGACCTCATTGCACTGGTAGTTGTGATAATTTAATTGAATTAAGGGGTTCCACTGGGATCTCTTCAAGTCCTCAACTCACGTTTCCAAAATATAAATCCTGTGACTGGAGACAGTTATAGGCGGCCATGACCCAATTTGCCCCGAACACGCGACCTCCCCCCCGCCCCCTGTCAACCCTATACTTTCACTAACTGTATTTTTTACAGAATATACGATCATTTTTAAGACTTTTGAGTTAATAAATGAATGTTGTGATACACATATTTTATCTAAGTTTCATCAAGGGCTCTTTTAGACTAAACACTCCACGCCACTCTACTCAACACACTCCACAGATTAATAAATTTCATTGTAGCCGAAGAGAGTGAAATTTATTGGAATTGATGTTTTTCTCTTTGTACCCTCTAATATTAATAAATAACAACACCCAATGCAAGCCTTAAGGAGCGAACCTAATTTATTGTAATAGGTTCTTTACATAAAATAGGCCTAATATTAGGCCTAACATTTAAAAAGGTAGGCTATACATAAAAACTTGTGCGGTTGATTGGTAGCCACTGAATATATGTTCAGACAATTGATCAGCATGTACAAAAAAAATAGTAGCCTAAGTTGATATAAATTATTGTACAGCCCATGGGGAGATTGCCCCGTTACCGGTCAACAAGGTTTCCTCTAAAATGGCGATACAAACGCGGACTCAATGCGTGGAATAAAGTTCCTTTTGTTCCTGCCTGCCATTTCATAACTATTTTCTGCTCCTATCTCTCGCCTGACCGGTACCGGGGCAATTTCCCCTATAATTTGTATGTATTGATTTTAATTGTCTAAACAGCTAAAGATCTAGACATTTTTGGTGTATTCAAATGTATATGACACTCCAAATAGTAAGTTAAGTCTGGAAAGCCTAGGCCTATAGGCATAACTATTATTATAGTCTTCACTACTTAATAAAGGCCTACTTATGGCCGGTTTCTATAAACTCGTGAATTACCTATGGGTAAATTACCCAATGGACAGAATTTACACAAGAATAACTTTTACAAACTCACATAATTGAAAGATAGCAATCACATAGTCTACACTTGTGGCGAGTTTCTAGATAAATGTCCTCTAGGTAAATATGAAAATGACAGAAAAAAATGTTCCTACAAACTCGGGCTAGATCTGTCCAAGGGTAAATCGTCGGGTTAATTTATCCTTTCATGGATGGCTGGATAAAATTTAACCTCTTTCTAGGATCAATTACAATGAGAATCAAAGCCTTCTGAAATAAATTAACTCTACAACTCCAAGGTCTTGCTCATTATATCATTGTATTTTAAATGGAACTAATTTGTCCATGGATAATTTACCCATAGGTAATTCACTAGTTTGTAGAAACCGGGCATTAATAATTTAATATCATCTTACTATCTTTTGTACATGCTGATCAATGGTCTGAACATAGCCTACAGTAACTTATATTCAGTGGCCCCCAGTGAACCATGCAAGTTTTTATGTACACAGGCATATTATTTAATTTTAATTTCTTTCTTTTTCGTAGTTTTACCTCTCCCTTTTAGGATTTAAGCGGCCCAAGCCGCCCGGGCCTTACAGGGCCGCGACCTGTCGGGAGAGGGATTACCTTTGGATCATATACATACTTTTTTGACCAGACAAGGACATGGAGGGCCTCCCCGGATGAGTGATCAGCCCAATGCCGGGGCCACCTCCGAGACAACACGAACACATAGGACGATACACACCATTCACACACACACACTCACTCAGAACAAGGCGAGGATGGGGATGAAGATGATAATGACGGCCAGATGATATCCGGGGACCACAAGGGCCTAAAGTTACCTGACATTTGTCTCATAGGTGAGGGAAAACCCCGGAAAAAACCTCACCTAGGTAACTAGGTAATCGAACCCGGGCCCGCTGCGTGAGAGGATTGGACGCATCCCCTGAGCCACAGCGGTGGACTTTAATATTACTTTGTGTTTTAAAAAAGCTATTACAATAAATTAGGTTCGCTCCTTAATGCCCTTTGTCGACCAAGAGCTAAGCTAAGTTAGTTTAGCTTAGCTCACATACAGTGAGGGATTTCATATATAGTTGTGCCGGATATCATATGTAGTTTTATCGGCACAACTTCATATGAAATCCCTCACTGTATGTGAGCTAAGCTATACTAACTTAGCTAAGCTCTTGGTCGACAACCGGCATAAGGTTTGCAGTGTGTTGTTATTTGTTAATACTAGAGGGTGTAAGCAGAAAAAAACATATATTCGAATACACTCCACAGATATTTTGGTTCCTATAATGTTTTCTCATGGGATGAGTAGGGACCCTAATTTACAGTGACTATTCCACTCATACGCCGCGTGTTTGATATTGACCAATAACGTTTAGAAATTCCTCGGATATAGACCAATCACGTTCGTTTATCTTATAGGCCTAATATCCTTCCTCGGATCGCAAGAATGCAATTTTATCTGATAAAACGTCAGCTCGTTGTTCAGCTTTTTCAACCTGATGCAAAGCTTTATTGTTCACCAGGCAAGACTGAGTTTCTACAGACAGTGGGTGACTTATAACTACCTTTCAGAGAATTTTTACTAAAGAATGTTTCAAATAAAAGTTTTAGAACTCAGTATAAGCACTTCTTGTGCAATATTTAAACGAAATTGGTCAAGCCATTTTCGAGAAAATAGCTAAAAATGAAATTTTGATAATGTAAAACCTCATTAAAATTATGATAAATCTTCTTGTCTCATCCCCAGAAGAAAGCTTTCATATCGTTATCAAATAAATCTGTAGATTTGTATTTAACGTTTATAACTCGTAGATGAAATCTCACGTGGTTTTCTTATCATGGCATGGATCCGTTCAATCAGTAGGCCTACATATCCAGCAGAAAGGAAATGAACATCGTATATTTTTGTAATCGATCTCAGAGTTAAACTCCAGATCGTTTCTTTAATAAATCTATAATACAGGGTGGAAGATTTGTAACTGTACAGATTTCAACAGCCAAAGCCAACTGTAATTAATTTGACATTGAAATGTTACTCAAAACCGATGCTTCGAAGACGCAAAAAATGCACGTTTTCTGCGCGTTTTTCACTCATAACTCACGAACGAAAGCGAAATTTAAAATTCCGGCTTCGAGGTGCATTTTCCGACCCTTCAGTCCATCTATGTTTAAAATTTCAGATCTCTGTTTTCAGTAGATTTCGCTGGGCATCGCGGACAGACAGACAGACAGACAGACACTTCCTTTTATAGATAGTTAGAATTAGAAAGTATTCCCATTGAAAACATTTCTATAGTAGGCGTATAATTTATTTATATTTCCCTCTGGTGTAGTTAAGGTCTTAATCATATATAATCATAATCTTTCCAATAACAAAATTTGTTTTTAACTTTTTATAATAATAAATTAATGCATTAGAAGGTATTATTGCGTTCCAGTTATAATAAACAAAGATAAAAAATAAGATATGTTGTCTTGCACAAAGTAACCTACTGATCAACATAAATCTCAGCGTCTTTGTGTTCTGCTGTTAACAGTTTTCAAAAAATGGATTAAAAAATGAAATGAGTTCAGTCCAGTTAATATGTTTTACCTAAATGTAATTAAATATCTTCATTTCATTGTAAAGGAAATCAGCAACCTTATATTTAATGTTGATAACCGTAGATAAAGTTCCACGTGGTTTTCTTATTATGACATGCTTCCGTTTAATCAGCATGCATGGGTGGAATAAAACAGATCTAACTTTTTATTTTTGTAATCGATCTCAGAGTTCAACTCCAGATCGTTTCTTTAATCTCTATATATATAAAAGGCTTTGTCCTGACTGACTGAATGAATGACTGACTGACTGAATGACAGGAATCAACGTACAGCCTAAACTATAACAGGTAGAGATTTGGAATTTTGACAGTGCCTTCGTTTCCTAATGTAGATGCCCACTAAGAAAGGATTTTGAAAAATTCTGATTCTAAATGCCAAAAATGAGTGAAAAACGGGCAGAAAACGTGCATTTTTTGCGTTTCCGAAGCGTAATATATTTCAATGTCAAATCAATTACAGCTGGCTTTGGCTATTTTTGTCAAACCTTGGAAATGAAACTTTCGCGATCGCTCGAATGTTGTAGCTCACGCTGGTCGATTCATTTGTTTTTAATGTCAAGGCACGCATACATATGAAATTTTCAACCTAATCCCGAAGAGGATTCTTCTTCTTCTTCTTCTTCTTCTTATTATTATAAGTGGGATAATCAACATAGGCCTAAATATGGTCAAACGTTGTTCGATTTGGACGAAACTCACTGTACAGGGGTTTTCTGGGCCAAGGAACTCGAATCTGAGGTCGCTTTTACCAGGCGACGCTATCTAATCGTGGTATGTAGTCCACGTGATTTAGGTGTTAATAAATATAATGATTTAACTATTATGCTCTTAATTTTTAATTTTTGAAATAATTATCGCGGGCGAAGCCGCGGGCACATGCTAGTTATTAATATAGATAGTTAGAAAGTATTCCCATTGAAAACATTTCTATAGTAGGCGTATAATTTATTAATTTATTATTTTATTTATTTATATTTCCCTCTGGTGTAGTAAAGGCCTTAAGAACTTATAATCATAATCTTTCCAAAAACAAATACTGTTTTTAACTTTTTATAATAATAAATTAATGCATTAGAAGGTATTATTGCGTTCCAGTTATAATAAACAAAGATAAAAAATAAGATCTGTTGTCTTGCACAAAGTAACCTACTGATCAACATAAATCTCAGCGTCTTTGCGTTCTGCTGTTAACAGTTTTCAAAAAATGGATTAAAAAATGAAATGAGTTCAGTCCAGTTAATATGTTTTACCTAAATGTAATTAAATATCTTCATTTCATTGTAAAGGAAATCAGCAACCTTATATTTAATGTTGATAACCGTAGATAAAGTTCCACGTGGTTTTCTTATTATGACATGCTTCCGTTTAATCAGCATGCACGGGTGGAATAAAACAGATCTAACTTTTTATTTTTGTAATCGATCTCAGAGTTCAACTCCAGATCGTTTCTTTAATCTCTATATATATAAAAGGCTTTGTCCTGACTGACTGAATGAATGACTGACTGACTGAATGACAGGAATCAACGTACAGCCTAAACTATAACAGGTAGAGATTTGGAATTTTGACAGTGCCTTCGTTTCCTAATGTAGATGCCCACTAAGAAAGGATTTTGAAAAATTCTGATTCTAAATGCCAAAAATGAGTGAAAAACGGGCAGAAAACGTGCATTTTTTGCGTTTCCGAAGCGTAATATATTTCAATGTCAAATCAATTACAGCTGGCTTTGGCTATTTTTGTCAAACCTTGGAAATGAAACTTTCGCGATCGCTCGAATGTTGTAGCTCACGCTGGTCGATTCATTTGTTTTTAATGTCAAGGCACGCATACATATGAAATTTTCAACCTAATCCCGAAGAGGATTCTTCTTCTTCTTCTTCTTCTTATTATTATTATTATTATAAGTGGGATAATCAACATAGGCCTAAATATGGTCAAACGTTGTTCGATTTGGACGAAACTCACTGTACAGGGGTTTTCTGGGCCAAGGAACTCGAATCTGAGGTCGCTTTTACCAGGCGACGCTATCTAATCGTGGTATGTAGTCCACGTGATTTAGGTGTTAATAAATATAATGATTTAACTATTATGCTCTTAATTTTTAATTTTTGAAATAATTATCGCGGGCGAAGCCGCGGGCACATGCTAGTTATTAATATAGATAGTTAGAAAGTATTCCCATTGAAAACATTTCTATCAGTGGCGGACGCAGAATTTTTTTTCGGGGGGGGATTTGAATAGGTAGAAAGAATACTAAAAAAAATTAATTAATGTGCATTATAGCCTTTTTTCAAATTTCGGGGGGGGGATATATCCCCCCAATCCCCCCCCTGCGTCCGCCACTGATTTCTATAGTAGGCGTATAATTTATTAATTTATTATTTTATTTATTTATATTTCCCTCTGGTGTAGTAAAGGCCTTAAGAACTTATAATCATAATCTTTCCAAAAACAAATACTGTTTTTAACTTTTTATAATAATAAATTAATTGATTAGAATGTATTTTTGCGTTCCAGTTTATAATAAACAAAGATAAAAAATAAGATATGTTGTCTTGCACAAAGTAACCTACTGATCAACATAAATCTCAGCGTCTTTGCGTTCTGCTGTTAACAGTTTTCAAAAAATGGATTAAAAAATGAAATGAGTTCAGTCCAGTTAATATGTTTTACCTAAATGTAATTAAATATCTTCATTTCATTGTAAAGGAAATCAGCAACCTTATATTTAATGTTGATAACCGTAGATAAAGTTCCACGTGGTTTTCTTATTATGACATGCTTCCGTTTAATCAGCATGCATGGGTCAAATAAAACAGATCTAACTTTTTATTTTTGTAATCGATCTCAGAATTCAACTCCAGATCGTTTCTTTAATCTCTATATATATAAAAGGCTTTGTCCTGACTGACTGAATGAATGACTGACTGACTGAATGACAGGAATCAACGTACAGCCTAAACTATAACAGGTAGAGATTTGGAATTTTGACAGTGCCTTCGTTTCCTAATGTAGATGCCCACTAAGAAAGGATTTTGAAAAATTCTGATTCTAAATGCCAAAAATGAGTGAAAAACGGGCAGAAAACGTGCATTTTTTGCGTTTCCGAAGCGTAATATATTTCAATGTCAAATCAATTACAGCTGGCTTTGGCTATTTTTGTCAAACCTTGGAAATGAAACTTTCGCGATCGCTCGAATGTTGTAGCTCACGCTGGTCGATTCATTTGTTTTTAATGTCAAGGCACGCATACATATGAAATTTTCAACCTAATCCCGAAGAGGATTCTTCTTCTTCTTCTTCTTCTTCTTCTTCTTATTATTATTATAAGTGGGATAATCAACATAGGCCTAAATATGGTCAAACGTTGTTCGATTTGGACGAAACTCACTGTACAGGGGTTTTCTGGGCCAAGGAACTCGAATCTGAGGTCGCTTTTACCAGGCGACGCTATCTAATCGTGGTATGTAGTCCACGTGATTTAGGTGTTAATAAATATAATGATTTAACTATTATGCTCTTAATTTTTAATTTTTGAAATAATTATCGCGGGCGAAGCCGCGGGCACATGCTAGTTATTAATATAGATAGTTAGAAAGTATTCCCATTGAAAACATTTCTATAGTAGGCGTATAATTTATTAATTTATTATTTTATTTATTTATATTTCCCTCTGGTGTAGTAAAGGCCTTAAGAACTTATAATCATAATCTTTCCAAAAACAAATACTGTTTTTAACTTTTTATAATAATAAATTAATGCATTAGAAGGTATTATTGCGTTCCAGTTATAATAAACAAAGATAAAAAATAAGATCTGTTGTCTTGCACAAAGTAACCTACTGATCAACATAAATCTCAGCGTCTTTGCGTTCTGCTGTTAACAGTTTTCAAAAAATGGATTAAAAAATGAAATGAGTTCAGTCCAGTTAATATGTTTTACCTAAATGTAATTAAATATCTTCATTTCATTGTAAAGGAAATCAGCAACCTTATATTTAATGTTGATAACCGTAGATAAAGTTCCACGTGGTTTTCTTATTATGACATGCTTCCGTTCAATCAGCACGACCCAACCAAATATAACATATTGAACATTTTATTTTTGTAATCGATCTCAGAGTTAAACTCCGGATCGTTTCTTTAATAGCCTATAATACAGGGTGGAAGGTTTGTAACTGTGCAGATTTCAACAACTTGTTCCTTCCGTAGAAATAAATATCATAGGCCTATTTGTCCTATGTAAGTATTTTTCTCAGAAAATAAATAAATTTGTCCTTAAACTTCTACGCTGCTTTGCTTTTATTTTCTCGCATATACATAGTATAACTTAGAGAAAGTATTGTGATCGTGACAAAAAATCGAATTCCAGATAACACCGGAAATACATGTTTCACGACGCCTAGAAACCGAAATTGGCACTAAATTGGGCATTATTCCGATACCGCTCAACCGATTTGGTCCAATATCAATAGTGTTCTTCCCATGGACATTATAAATGCGTATGTCAAGTTTCATAAAAATCCGATAAAAATTATTTGAGTTATGCCGCGTACAGACACACGGACAGACAGACAGACGGACAGACATTTTCCGTCCCCCACACAATCTCACAAAGTACCATTCTGGCACTTAATAAATCTTCTCTTTGCTGTTTTTCAATAAAGTTGGCGGTTTTCTAGCAATTTAAATACAAATATTATTGGCCATATACTCCACATAGCACAAAGTAAGCTACTGGCCCACATAAATCTCTGCGTCTATGCATTTTGGTGTTCTGGAGTTTTCAAAAAATGGATTAAATATTACATGAGTTCCTTCTAACTAATATATTTTAACTAAAAGTAAATAAAATATTTCCATTTAATTATAAAATAAATTAGCAAATTTATATTTAACGTTGATAACCGCAGGTAAAGTTCCACGTGGTTTTCCTATTTCGGCATGCGACCGTTCAATCAACGTACTCACAAAGTAAAAGTTAAATTTGACTGTTTATTTTTGTAATCGATCTCAGAGTTAAACTCCAGATCGTTTCTTCAGCAGCCTATAACAGGCCTATCTAACTGGCTACCCGCGGAATAAAAAATAATTGGGCCTATAGTAGGGATGAACATCGATAGTTAAAGCATCGATGTTAAAATCGGCGGTAACCATCGATGTGACGATAAATATCGACCTGAAAACATTCTGATATACAGTGTGTCCCTCGTAAGAGTTGGCCAATGACGCGGGTTCCTGCGGCGCGGCGGGCACAGCTCCAACTCCCGAGCTATCGGGTGAAATATCTACGCTAATGAAGCCGCGATCGGTGTTATGATTCAGGTTCTCACATTTACAGTTAAAATTACAATGAAAATAAACACGTACCTCATCAACAGAGTTGTTGGAAATGTTCTCCTCTCGCATCCACACAACACTGACACCATTTTAGGAAATTTTCTTTCACGTTCAGCTTCCGAGACAGAGTTCATTTCTCTTGTGATAGGCCTATGTGATAGGCCTATGTGATAATGTCTTTAAGTTCTTCTAACAGTATGTGAATATTATTTATGGAGAAACTTGAAAAATAAAGTGTATATGTCAACTTCCCGTACATTACAAAGGAAACGGGTGAAATATCTACGCTAATAAAGCCCGCTGTTGGTGTAATGGTTCAGGTTCTCACAAAGAAAAACATGTGATTTATCTGGCAATACTGGACGTGTGTCGTTGAACTGCCACGACCTTGACTGTGTCAACAAAGCAGGTCAGTATTCCTTCTGCTTGTGTCAGTGTAGATTTGTTGTTACAATGCCACGACATAGGCCTACGTATACAATAGAACAGAGGATATTTATGTACGATTCGTATGTGATTACATCATCTTGCAAGGCCGCAAGACGTCGGTTTTTAGAAAAATTCCCAGGTGTACGTCCTCCAAGCAGAGAAGCCGTGCGAAAACTTGTAAGTAAACTTCGGGAAACGGGTTCGATTCTCGATAGGAAACGAGAGACCAAGCGGCGCGTACTTACTGAAGAGAAATTAATTCTATCTCGGAAGCTGAACTTATGCGCGTGAAAGAAAATTTCTTAAAAAGGTTCCAGTGTTGTGTGGATGCAAGAGGAGAACATCTCCAACATCTCTTGTGATGAGGTACCGGTACGTGGTTATTTTCATTGTAATTCATTGTGAGAACCTGAATCATAACGCCATTAGCGGTTTTATTAGCGTAGATATTTCACCCGCTAGCTCGGGAGTTGGAGCTGTGCCCGCCGCGCCGCAGGAACCCGCGTCATTGGCCAACTCTTGCGTGGGACACACTGTATATGTTACTGCTTTTATGGAAAATAATTAAAAGTGTTCCCATCGAAAATAGTTCTATAGGATAATCATAATAATTCCCTAAATATAATGCTTTGTTTAGCTTTTTTAATAAATTAATACTGTACATTAGAATGTATTATTGTGTCCCAGTTAATAATAAACAAAGATCAAAACAAGATCTGTTGTCTAGCACAAAGTAACCAACTGGTCCACATAAATCTCAGCGTCTATGCGTTCTGCTGTTAACAGTTTTTAAAAAAGGGACAAGAAAATTACATAAGTTCATTCTAATTAATACATTTTAACTAAAAGTAATTAAATATTTCCATTTAATTGTAAAAGAAATCAGAAAATTTATATTTAATGTTCATAACCGCAGATAAAGTTCCACGTGGTTTTCTTATTTCGGCATGCGACCGTTCAATCAGCATGGTCTACTATAAAATGGGTGTGATGTTATTTATTTTTGTAAACGATCTCAGAGTTAAGCTCCAGATCGTTTTATTATTATTATTATTATTATTATTCTATATTACGGAGTGGAAGATTTCAACAGCTTGCTCCTTCCGTAGAGACAAACTAAATCAGATACAACAAGGCGGTTAGTCCTATGTGAGTATCTTCATCAGAAAATAAATAAATAAATTTGTCCTTGAACTTCTACACGGCTTTACTTTTTATTTAGCACTATCCATACTATTCACATCAGCAGAGGAAAAAATAATAAATATCTTCCCTTTGCGGTTTTTCAATAAAATTGGCGGTTTTCTTGCAAGTTGAAAAAAGGATTATCACATGGGCTGTGGGACTCTGGGTCAACTATGGTCAAATAAAAAAAAAAAATAATAATAATAATAAAAAAAAAAAAAATAATAATAATAATAATAATAATAATAATAATAATAAAACAGGTCGAGGGACACCGACGGACAATCTGCTATTTAGACAATAGAGTGTCATTGTTATTCATTAAAATAGAAGACATAATTTTTAATAAATCCCACTCGAGATTACGTATGACTCATTCTGATTATTCTCTTTCAATAATAATGATAAAGAGGCAAAAAATATCACATAAAATTCATTCACTTTCTCTACTGCAATTATTGAATTATCAAGTGCCATAATTGTACTTTTGAGATGGTGTGGGCTACAGGAAAATGTATGTCCATCTGCTTTACGCGCGATAACTCAAATACGCTTTATCGGATTTTCCTGAAACTTGGTAAATACCTTTATAACGTCCATGGGAAGAAGCCTATTCATATTGCACCAAAGCGGTTGACCGATATCCGGAGTAGGCTAATGCCCAATTTAGCGCCTATTTTATGTTAATATATTAGAAAGAATTTATCAAATGCAAATCAGTTATCATGACAACATATTGTTTTACAGTGTTCATATACTACTTTGGAAGTTGCAATGCAGTTAGCTTTGACAAATAACACTACCCACATATTCCTTCACATATGCTTATCAAACTTTAGACCTTTGTTCTTCTGTAAGCCCTGCTGTTTGAATCGCTCTGGAGCTTAACTCGGAAATCGATTACAAAAATAACTTATTTTCTGCATATCATAATTGCAGTTATCACTGATTGCACAAAAGCATTCTGGCACTTTGTTATATCAGTTCACCTGATTTTATTATCTATGTAATGTGTTAAAAAATTTGATTCATAGAATAGTCTTAATAAATTCCATTCACGTTACGAGTTTCATCAGATAAATTTGTAATCTGTCCTGGGATTACTAACGACAATTTTAAGACAGATTTTTATTATCTTTAAATCACATGGAATTAAATCACTTCCTCTGTTGCAATTACTGAATTATGTTCAATTAGATTTCTATTATACTATTGCTTTTACGGATAATAGTTCGCAAATATTCCTATCGAAAACAGTTCTATAGGTTAATCATAATACTTCCCTAAATATAATGCATTGTTTAACTTTTTATAATAAATTATTACATTAGAATGAATTATTGTGTCCCAGTTAATAAACAAAGATAAAAACGAGATCTGATATCTAGCACAAAGTAACCCACTGGTCCATTTAAATCCCAGTGTCTATGCGTTCTGCTGTTAACAGTTTTTAAAAAATGGACAGCACAATTACATGAGTTCATTCTAAATAATATACTTTACCTAAAATTAATTAAATATTTCTATTAAATTGTAGAAGAAATCTGCAAATTTATATTTAATATTGATAACCGCAGAAAAAGTTCCACGTGGTTTTCTTGTTATAACATGTGACCGTTCAATCAGGAGCCGGCAACACATGCAATGAATAAATACTGTATATTTTTGTAAACGATCTCAGAGTTAAGCTCCAGATCGTTTTATTATTATTCTATAATACAGGGTGGAAAATTTCAACAGCTTGTTCCTTCCGTACAGACAAACTAAATCAGATTCCACAGGGCTCTAAGTCCTATGTGAGTATTTTTAGCAATAAATAAATAAATTCTACGCTGCTTTACTTTTAGGCCTACTTTCTCGCATATACGTAGTATAGAGAAAGTATTGTAATCGTGACGAAAAATCGAAATCGAGATAACACCGGAAATACATGTTTCACGATGCCTAGAAACACAAAAAAGTGTTTTTGAAACGACGTCTGTCCGTCTCTCTGTCTGTGGAAGAGCACAGCGGGTAAACGGTTCATTGTATTTACTTCATTTTTTGATTTAAGGACTTTTTCGGAATGTTATCGAACCGCCCAGAATTTGAGTTTTATAACTGAAATATTAAGGGGACTTTTCATGAAAATTTTTTGACAAATTTTGATTTGTGATAAATTCGCGCTAATGATTTTAATTAAAACTTAAAATTACAAACTTTTATCTGTGACCAATAAAATGGCTATATCCGTAATTCTGCAAAAATTACTTAAGGGGTACTTGACTCGTATCCATTTTCAATTTCTGTAGATTATATCCATTACAGTAGGCGATACATGAAAACCCACCACAGTAAAGTTGTAGAGAAATTTAAAATGAACATTTTTTGTTTAACACATTTCTTTATACATTTAATAGATATCAAGATAAAAACGAAATAAGTATGTCTTAAATTTGAATTTCAGAACATACATGTCAATTAAAATGATATTTTGTTGCCCATAGTAACAAGAAAATAGTAATCTAATTATTGTTGTGCAATCTGTCAGTTTAGCTCAGTCGTAATGAACACACGAAAACCAATTACAACGAGGTGGTAGAGGGTAATAGGGAAGAAGTCCTGGGTTCAAATCAAACCTCGTGGCCGCAAAAATTGACTTGTGTTTTTCATGGTTTCCTTATTCGCAAAGGCAAATGCTGGATTCGTAGGACTTGGTTTATTTTATGGGCAGGTAATAAATTTTCTCAAAGCATGATTTACTTAGAAAAAGAAAATTTATTGACAGGTGTGTACACCCACTCAAAATATTCACCCTCTGCCATTGATTATTATTATTATTGTTGTTATTATTATTATTAATATTATTATTCCACGGTAAAAGAATTGAACACTAAGATCGGCTCTGATGCTTTCCGTTCTAGATAACTTACTTGTTATTTTTATGAAGATTTAATAAATAACATTTAGGCCTAATTGTCTTTATAAATCATATTAAAAAAAAAGATCTGATGTCTAGCACAAAGTAACCAACTGGTCCACATAAAACTCAGCGTCTATGCGTTCTGCTGTTTACAGTTTTCAAAAAAATGGACAAGGAAATTACATAAGTTCATTCTAATTAATACATTTTAACTAAAAGTAACAAAATATTTCCATTTAATTGTAAAAGGAATCAGCAAATTTATAATTAATGTTGATAACCGCAGATAAAGTTCCACGTGATTTTCTTATTATCACATGCTTCCGTTTAATCAGTGCGAGAATTCAACTACAACGTGAAAAACCTTTTTATTTTTGTAATCGATCTCAGAGTTAAACTCCAGATCGTTTCTTTAATAGCCTATACAGTAATACAGGGTGGAAGATTTGTAACTGTGCAGATTTCAACAACTTGTTCCTTCCGTAGAAACAAATATCATAGGCCAATTTGTCCTATGTAAGTATTTTTCTCAGAAAATAAATAAATTTGTCCTTAAACTTCTACCCTGCTTTACTTTTACTTTCTCGCATATACATAGCATAGAGAAAGTATTGTGATCGTGACAAAAAATCGAAATCGAGATAACACCGGAAATGCATGTTTCATGACGCCTAGAAACACAAAAAAGTGTTTTTGGAACGACGTCTGTCCGTCTCTCTGTCTGTGGACAAGCACAGCGGGTAAACGGTTCATTGTATTTACTTAATTTTTTGAATTAAGGACTTTTTCGAAATTTTGTCGAACCGCCCAGAAATTTAGCTTTACAACTAAAATATTAAGGGGACTTTTCATGAAAACTTTTTAAAAAATTTTGATTTTTGAAAAAATGGCTCTAACGATTTTAATAAAAATTTAAAATTGGAAACTTTTATCTATGACTATTAAAACGGCTATATCCGTTTTTCTGCGAAAATGACTTAAGGGGTACTTTACTCGTATCCATTTTCAATTTGTCTAGATTATATCCATTACAGTAGGCGATACATGAAAACCTACCACAGTAAAGTTGTAGAGAAATTTAAAATGAACATTTTTTGTTTAACACATTTCTTTATACATTTAATAGATATCAAGATAAAAACGAAATAAGTATGTCTTAAATTTCATTTCCAGAACATACATGTCAATTAAAATGATATTTTGTTGCCCATAGTAACAAGAAAATAGTAATCTAATTATTGTTGTGCAATCTGTCAGTTTAGCTCAGTCGTAATGAACACACGAAAACCAATTACAACGAGGTGGTAGAGGGTAATAGGGAAGAAGTCCTGGGTTCAAATCAAACCTCGTGGCCGCAAAAATTGACTTGGTCTTTTCATGGGGTCTTCATTCGCAAAGGCAAACGCCGGGTTTGTAGGACTTGGTTCATTTTATGGGCAGGTAATACATTTTGTCAAAGCATGATTTACTTAGAAAAAGAAAATTTATTGACTGGTGTGTACACCCACTCAAAATATCCATTCTTTGCCATTGATTATTATTATCATCATTATTATTATTATTATTATTGTTGTTATTAATATTATTATTCCACGGTGAAAGAATTGAACACTAAGATCGGCTCTGATGCTTTCCGTTCTAGATACTAATTTACTAAATAAAATTTAATTGTCTCTATAATTTATTTTTTTCTGTGGTAGCTTTTAACACGTAGCCTATATGTGAGAAAGTTTATGGTGCATATAAAATGACCCTGAATTTTAAAGAAAATGACTCAATAATTATAAAAAATTACCTAAAAACTGATAATTTATTCATAAAAAATTATTATTGTACACACAAAGTTAAAGACTAGTTTGTACATAATTGAAAAAACTGTAATGTTTTGAATGATCTTTTCTCACGAAAATTTATAAGTTACTGGCTCTGATGCACTGGCGAGTCAAAATTCGGCATTTCCTTTTGTGGTCTGCCGGATTATATTGTTGTTTATTGAGGGTAAACAGTAGTTTGCACTCTCAAATCCAAGCTGGTGGCAGACTCTGGTGCCATGTCAATCCAATAACAATAGTAATATAATACAAAATTTTTGGCGTTTCTTTGATTCTCATTTCCGACTGAGACATGACAACGCTTTAACACCGAATTTTTCCTTCTTGCATTAAACAAACAACACTTCAAAGACGGCACCGCTAGTGGCGAAAAAAGTTTATTCACTCAATGTAAATACATGAAAATGACTAAATAAGGGAGCAAATGACACGAAAATTACAAAATGATACCGTAAAATTGAAATAAATGCCCTAAAAATATAAAATTGCATAAAATGCCAAAAAATGACCTAATAAAAATGCATTTCTATAATCTAGAGGCCATGATTAGGATTTATCTACAAGTTGGCAATGTCTATGCAGCATCAATAAAAAGATGGCATGTCATTAGAATCCTGGCCCTGATTATTATCTTTAAATATGAACGGGCACCAGGCAATTAATTTACTTCCTCTGTTGCTATTATTGAATTATTTTCAATTATATTTCTATAATATAATTATATATTACTGCTTTTATGGAAAATAGTTGAAAGTATTCCTATCGAAAACAGTCCTATAGAATATTCATAATACTTCCATAAATGTAATACCGTGTTTTTAACTTTTTATATTAATAAATTAATACATTAGAATGTATTTTATTTTCAATTCTTCCTGTAACACTTACAGGCTGCCTTACGACAAAGAGTACCAAACACTGAAATATAGAACAATAAATAACAAATATAAACTTAAATTAATGAGCCCTACTATGTAACATAATAATGTTTCACTTGAATACACATGTAAGCAAACACAAGCAAAATAAATTAAATATATGGTCCATATGCATGGTTTCGAAATATGGCCAAAGATCCTTTCAATGCTGCCAAAGCAATGTCTTCCAGAATGTGTTTAGGAAGGCTAAATTTTTGGCAGACTGTGGCCATTATATGAGGGATGGTTCCTCGGGCCCCTATCATTAAACCCATCACACTGATAGATGTAAGGTTGTATTTCTGTTTGTAAAAATTTACAGTGGGTTCATAAATCTTTCGTTTCTCTGCATCCACCTCTTCTGGCTGCTGTTCGTAGGATTCGAACCTGATGGTAGGGTCCAGTATATATCCTTCAGATGACGGAGGTTTGAAGGCTATGATGTCAATCCTCTTATTGCTGCCTTCACTGGAAATGCCATGAACCTCTTCGTACACATTGTACCCAACTTCCCTTAAAGCTTTGGCAATGATGGATCGTACGGTATGATGCCGAGAATTTCGTAGAAGTTCACCATGAGAACAGGCTCCCAGGACATGTGCAAGGGTTTCAAACTCCCTGTGGCAACGCCGACAGAGGTTATTGCCTTGGGACCTGCCAGGTACACTACGAACTGCTGACACGTTTGCTGTCATCGTGATGGCATGTTAGACCTTTATGCTCTCGAAACCATCTGTTTGCCGGAGTATATTGCTTGCATAATAGGACACCTTTTCCTTTATGTTCTTTCTTACTCCATTGTTCGAATGACTTTTCTCTCAATAGCTGTCTAACATTTCGTGTATTGATTTGTCCATGTCTATCATACAGCTTATCACACTCTGTGATGTTTAATTCTGCAAGACTAGACGAGATTTCCTGGGAAAGTTGTCTTGTACTGTGTATAGGCCCTAATGCATGTATCCTGCAGGAGATTTCAACGTGACTTAAATTTCTAATAAAATAATGTGAAATAACTCGAAAGAAAATATAATTTCATGTAAAATTTCCTGATTGAGATTTAAGAAATATACGTTGGGCCTAATCATTGTGTTAACTGTTTTCTGTGCAGTCCGGCACAAATTTATAATATGCGTGAGAGAAGTCTCGCGCATTTAAGGGTTAATGATTTTTCTTGAGACACATTTAAGGCGGGGCAAAGGGGCCTCCAATGGAGGTTTCATTACCTATACTAATTTTGATATGCTTATTTTCCGAGAGAGGGTAGAGGGACAGGTGGTAAGCCCATCGCCTCGCAACCCCCCTCTGGAAACTAAGTATTTCTTGGACGTGAAAGGGCCGAGAAATTTTGTCCAGAGGCTTGGAGTTCTTTTACGTGCCGTAAATCTACGACACGGGACCCCCAGCTTAAAGTCCCTCCCGGAGGACTCCGTGCCCAGGATTTTTACGTCCTGAAAAATCCATCGACCATAAGTCGATATAAATTATTGCAAAAAAAAAAAAGTATTAGGCTAGGCCTTACAAAGTACAATGGAACATGTATTTCAGCATTAGTTTTAGTTCTTAGTACAATCATCTCATGTACAAAATTTAAACAAAATCGTTAGCTTATTTTCCGAGAAAATCGCGAAAATAGACATTTTCTTCGTGTAAAGTAGCATTAAAAAAAATAGTCGTCGCCAGTCTTCGTCTCACATCCCCAGAAAACGTATCTAAAATCTTACCCAGGATTTTTAAAATTATTATATTCTTATATTATTTTCCCGGTTCTCTTGACATTTTCAATGCTACTGACGTAGGCCTATAAAAGTGAGATATATAATATTAATATAGTAATGTTTTGTGTAAAAATATGAGGAATTTTATTTAATTGTTGAGTCTGTCATTCATGGAAACCGGCTGTTCCACTGAAATTTTCCCCGACCATTTCAAACTTAGAACCCACTGAAGTTTTCACTTGTGCCAGTGTATATGTTCAGATCTGAAAGCGATTTGAATTCATTCTACCCCTGTCTTTTTTTTCTGACATCCTTTTAGAGAATCACAGTAAATACCAGCGTTGCGAACTTAGCGGAGTTCCCGTTAAATTTGGTGGATTTTTAACTTTTTCAACGGGGAAAAAATTGTTTTAGCGGATAGCGGATTTTTTAGTGGATATTGTGAGTTGACGGAATATTAAAAACTCTAATTTAATGCCATTTTCTTTATTAAATGTGAGCGTTTGTGGGTGATGAAATTACCAATTAATACCTTCGGCTAAAGAAATTAGGTTTCCAGACGTCGCTCTGACAGAAATAAACTTCCAGTGGTTGAAACTTATCATTGTGGAATGGAAAAACAAAGCAAAATGTAAGTTAATTTTGAAATTAAATAACAATCTTTATGCAAGTTGTTTTAATCCTTTCATAGGAATTACTGAATTGCCCTTATGCTTTTATTGATGCCATGGTGAAATTCAAAAGTTGAAAGTGCTTTTAGCTAGTTGAACTTTAATTAATTAATTAATTAATTTAGCGGATTTCAGCGGATTTTGAACACTGTTTTAATGGGACAATTTTTTTCGAGTTGGCAACACTGGTAAATACAAACTTTGTTAATCGTTGTTCGTTTGTTTTCTTTAATCGCGTATTTCTTCCTCGCACCGGTTGCCATGGAGACCAAATTTCCCTTTCTACTTCCAAGGCCTCCTTATATAGACTCGCCTCGGAGATTTCCATCTATTTGCACTTTATATTTCCAAGTTGGAGACGACATAGCTATAAAGCTGGAGTCATAAAAATATCAATCCATACAGTTAGGGAAAGAAATATTAGAATATAAATACTGTTGACCTGTTTTCTCCAAGAATCGTAAAACTTGTCTCGTGCAAAAAAACACTTGACGATCGCTAGACTGAGTTTACTTAAGAGTTGGTACGACGAATGGAAATAAATTTCCCTTTCTCTGGTTTTGTTACAGCAGCAGCTACATTGCCCGAGAGAGTTTCTACTAGATGTAATGCTATTATCCTTGTATTTCTCTTAGGTAAGCTATACATAGTGACATTTGCAACTCTCCCGAGATATTCCGCTTCCTGTAATAAAGTTAAGTTAATATTTACATGTATAAAGTAGTCTATTTCTTCGACCATGGTAGGCCTAATTAAAAAAAATTCCTATAGGCAGGCCTACAGGCTGAGGTAGATTTCGAAGTGCTTTTGATTTAATTTATTGTCGCTGCGTAGCACTCTTCTTCCTTAGCCTTGGCATGACAAACCCGCAATAATAACTGCAAAAAAAAGAGGAAAGAGCACTTTTTCAAACATTCAAATCTCGCCTTATATGAGAACTATCGAGAAACTTGTTATTGATTTGTAGAGTACTCATCAAGAGCTTTTCAATTATACACAACAAGACGTGGTTTCAAAAATTTCGAATTTCCATCCCCCCACTCGTACCCCCAAAACCCCCGAATCGTTGGTGTCACTGTGAACTCCATAGGGAATACTCTAATTTATTCAAACAAAGTTTCCCTCTATACTTCATAGGGGCCGAAATATAAATGTTTTAAAATTTCAAGCCCCTCCCCCGACCACCCCCTTGGGCCAATTTTGCTCATTAACGAACTTGTCCGAACTACTGGGCCTAGAAATAACATAATAAAATTTGGTTCAAATATCTTCAAAATGACGGGTGATGGTTTCGTACTTAGGGAGGCATGAAACGTAAAGATATGAAAGAAATTTTCGAAAGCCATGACATGGTATCCATTGCAATAGGTAGATTTTTCTTCCTAAAATCTTATAAACAAATTTGTAATGTTTTATTGATTTTAGTTAAAGATCTTGCTTCGCGTGCGATCACTCAACAAATAACTTATTTAGGCCTAACAAAAAAATCGTAACATGTTATTTATTAACATAGGCCTATCATAGGCCTATTAATTACATAATTTTTCCGTAACAATAGAAAATTCCTAAACAAGCTAACGGAATATTATCTGTTTTATGTAACCCGAAGGTTCATTGCCGCGCTTACCTGAGGCCGCCATTCAACCCTATTCTGTGCTATCTCCATCCAACCATCCCTCGCAAATCCTACTTCCCTTAAATCTATCCTAACATTGTCCTCCCACTTACATCTAAGTCTTCCAATTGGTCTTTTCCCTTCGGGTCTCCCAGTCAATATTTTTTAGATATGTCTTTCCTCCCCCATTTCATCCTCCGTGATTTAATACCCTTACTATATCCGGCGAAGAGTACAGGTTATGAAGCTCGTCGTTATGCAGTTTTCATCTCTCTTAGGTCTGAATATTTTCCTAAGCCCCCTGTTTTCGAACACACTCAGATTATGTAAGGGGCCATGTCTCACATCCATATAATACAACCGGTCTTACTATATGCATTTGATTAATAGCAATAAAGCACTTTGAAATTATTGTTCGTTTGAAATTCATCTTTGGGGAAACCTAAGATTACCCGGGTAAAGTTAGAAACTTATGTTTTATTCCAACTTTGCCCAAAGCTTTTGGATGTGCAGTCAATCTGAGTCAAGTCAGCTCTGCCATTAACATACACAAGATAGCCCTATTTCTCCCCCACATCTGATACAGGAAAACTTTCTCCGTCCCTACTTCTACTGAGCAGAGGGAAGTTGATAAAATCAATACGTCACCGCGATGTTCAGCTGTTAACTGACCACTAACAACCAGTTCTCTCTTGAGGCAGAGAGGAAACTCTGAAATTGAATATAATTCTCCGTGTTCCGTGTATCGGTCATCTTTGTGATCGGTGACCTAGTAATCAGAGCTTCTATCTGCTAATCATGGTGTTCTGGGTTCGACTTCCGGTCTAAACAATGGGTATTTTAGCTAAGTTCCTTTCATCATCACTACCTGGATTGTACAGACAAAATCTACTATGCAAAATGCTAATTTCGTAGGTAGCCTATATTTTTTATGTTCAAAATTGTGTCTAAAATTTCAATTATTGTTTCTGTATCTGATATGTCATAAATAAATAAATAAATAAAATCAGGTAAACTGATGTAACAAAGTGCCAGTATGCTTTTGTTTGATCAGTTATAATTGCAATTATGATATGCAGAAAATAAGTGTTTCTAATCAGATTAAAATCGACCAGCGTCAGCGGAACTACAGATTTGTGATACCTTGACAATCGCGCACTCACATAAAAAATACAAAAAAGATATGTCAAATTTTCCGGCTACGGGAATTGAACCAGGAACAACCAAAATGTAAGTCCAAGACGTTACCATCTCAGCTACCTCGCTCAATTTAACGATCTACTTTCATAAGCGTAGGTTATGTGAAGGAATAATGTTATTTGTCATAGCTAACTGTATTGCAATTTCCAAAGCCGTATATGAACACTGTAAAACAATATGTTGTCATGATAACTAATTGCATTTGATAAGTTCTTTCTAATATATTACCATAAAATAGGCACTAAATTGGGCGTTACTCCGGTACCGGTCAACCGATTTGGTCCAGTATCAACAGGGTTCTTCCCATGGACGTTATAAATGCGTATACCAAGTTTCATGAAAATCCGATAAAGCGTATTTGAGTTATTGCGCGTACAGACATACGGACAGATGGACAGACATTTTCCCTTCCCCACACAATCTCATAAAGTACCATACTGGCACTTAATAAATAAATATGATGTGATGAACGCACTGCCAACGCCACCTATTAATTAGACATTATACAATTTTGAAATGAATTGCTATAGCAACCGCAATAAAAAGAGATTTGGACGAAACTAAAATTAATGTATTAATGTGATTTCTATGTTGTTTGAATATTATCATGCAATAGGCTTAAACAAGTAAGAAAAAAAGAGTGCGTGGAACGCCACGCGACAGAAGTAAAACTTTATTTAATTTTTTAATTTTTTTTCCATTTTTTATTATTGGATTTTTTAAATTTTGCATTATTGGACTTTTTAATATTGAGTTTTTGGACTTTTTAAATTTTGGATTTTAGACTTTTTAATTTTGTATCTTTAAATTTTTAATTTTGTATTTTTCAAATTTTTGAACTTTGAATTGTTTATTTTTTAAATTTTTTATATTTTATATTTTTAATTTTTTTATTTTTTTTATTAAATTTTGATTTATGGATGTTATAATTTTTTTATTTTTTTTTATTTTTTTTTTTAGTTTTGGAAATTTGAACCTCCGGGTTCCATAAAATAGATAATATACCATTAGATTGCTTAGGAATTGTCTATTGCCATTGAGGAAGTAATGTCTGAAAAATTTCCTTTGATTACTCCTAATCATTGAGTTGATTGTTTTCTGTGCAGTCCGCACCGAAACAAGTCGGTTTTGAGTGTGACTGATTGTGAATGATTTCGTGACGGTTTTAGTGTGACTGATTTTCCCGATTCACCCTCTACCGCCACTAAAGAAGTTTTACTTCAAAAATCTGGTAAACGCGATGGCTGCAGGCAGTATACAACCGTTGTTAAATAATCATAACGAACAAACGTAGAACAGATAGTGAACTTTAGAATCCTGATGCAAACTTGACTAGATTCACTCCCAGCCTGAAGAAGAGGGCTTGTACTCGAAGGGAAAGGGCTTAGAATGAAGAGAAGACAATCTCAGTTTACGACTTGCATGCTAGAGACTCGGGATCGTATCCAGAAGAGTGCTCCACAGTGGGAGCTCGTAAACTGGCGGAGATAATAGAGAAAAGAGGACAAGTTTATTATCTTTGAGCAGCGCATTTCATAGAGCAGTGAGCCCGCCTTTTATTTGCTCTACTTTCCTTTTCGGATTATCATTTCTCTCTACACCATCCTTTTCTCTCCATCCCAGCCTCTTCTGTTATTTTCTGTTTTCTTATCGTTTCTTTTCTCTTGATTCTTTACTTTTTTATCTTTTCTGTTATCTTTTATCTCATTTCTGTTATCTTCCCACTTAAATATTTCATAAAATATGGGAATTTTTCCCTCAAAGAGAGAAGTTACAAAATTATTGTAATTGGGGGGTCAAAAATAAGTTTAAAACCTAAAATTCTCTGAATATTAAGGATTTAGATGTAGCCTATCTGAAGTGGTTTCTTGTGTAAAATCTGTCGATTTACTTATTTATTGCATTGAGTTACTTTTTTTTGCCGTTTTTAGCATGATTTTAACACTCTTTAGTACCAAGTAGTCAAGAGTAAACAGCTATATCCATTTTCATTTGAGAAAATATACATCTTAAGGTACAATTTGGTATAAGATTAACTTCAAAAAGTGTGTGTAGTTAGTTTTTTTTGGGGGGGGGGGACACTCCAATACATGTGACCCTATTTTACCTTGAAGGCATGTTAGGGTGTTAAATAGAACAAATTAACAAAATTAATATGAACAAACTGTCTTACAAGTAACAATTTTAAACAGGAATGAACATAATTTATGAAATGTATAAAATCTTGCTTGCATCACTCCCTTCTAAAAAAACTGTCAGTGTGCTGAAAGTATAATGTCACAACAAATTAGTTTGCAAATCCGGGACAATCCAGGAAAAGATGTTTCACTGACTGTTCAGATTCTCCACAAATCTTCATAAATAGATACCAAATAAGCTGTTTGATCACTGTGTACGGTGTACGATTTCTTAGATTTTAGCACTAAATCTTTTGGCTTTTATAATTATGTCAGTGTTTTAATTTCTATCTTAATTTGTAAATACTGTAAATATATGTTTGACGTGTCAATCTGTTATTATGTAACGGCAATCTGACAAATAAATCTGAATCTGAATCTGAATCTGACCATGTCCTAATATCGTGTAGTTAATTACTATGTAAAATAACAAACAGTTGACTTTTTGCCCCACCCGTAATGTTGATAGAGGCGGAGATGGTTGTCACACAGTGGTTCAAATCCCAGGCGGTAGACTTGTACGACACAGGTATTCAAAAGTTGGTCCCGTGGTATGACAAATGTCTCAATTCCTCTGGCGAATATGTTGAAAAATAGCTGAACACTTTCTGTATGTTGCAATAAATATTTGCATGAAATTTTGTTTTGTTTGTGTAAACGGCCCTAGGGAGACTTACTTTGTGGACGGCTCTCGTATATTTTTATTTCGGCATGCGGCCCTTCTTCTTATGTTCATCAAGTCGAGTTGGCCCTTAGCAAAAGTTCAGTGTGACATGTCTGGCTAGTGAATACAGACAGCTTTTGTGAGATTTCACCATTAATTAATATTGAAGGTATAAAAAGTTTCAACTATCTAAGCTTTGTAATTAACAATTTCTTTTGTTTATTTTCAGGTAAGTTGGAAGTTTAGACACAGATTAAAATGTAAGTTGCAATTTCACTTACTTTTATCAGGGAGTAAAAACTTTTTCCTGACGTCACACGTTTTGTTTTTACTTAATTGTGTTTTCAATTTTATCTAATCTCCCTTTTAGTGGCTATCTTGTTTTATGCCCCTCCATTCTCACACTTTTGCTTAATCTTTTCTTCCGTGAAGTAGTTTTTACGACCTTCTTTTGTCTCACTTAAACAGATATAGTTTTTATAGTTGTGAGTAAATTTTTAAAACTTTTGTTCTGTAATTTTTATTTTTACTGGAGCTCGTATTAAAATAAAAGTGATGGACTATAACCCAGAGTTAGCGTAAAGACCCTGCAATTGAGTTAAGTTATACTAGACCCCCCTGCTCCATGGCTATAAACAGCGAAACTACTCAGCAATTCTTAAAAGCCCGCCTCTCTCACACTCTGCGTGTTAAACCATTTCATATTACGAGCTAGTTATACTTCCGCCGTCTTCTAGTCTAGTATCTTTCCATCTTTTTTTAAATGTGGAACTGTTAAATGAAAAATATCCCGCTAGAAAGATGTTTTTCTCTTGTCATCATTGTGTGTTGCTATAGCAACAATAGTGCATGCTCTAATCAATCTCTTTTACGTAATCATGGCCTGCTATAATTTTTATTGAAGTAGAGGGCCATGTCTGAAATAAAAACCTATCACAATCATTATCTGTTGCCATAGTAATAATTGGGGGGTGGATTTCTGTGACCTAAAAAATAGGATATATGCATGCATTTATGACCTAAAAACATTAATATATGACCAATAAAATTTAAAATATGACTTTACCACCTACACATTGTGTAATTTTTTTTAAAGTTGCATTACAATACATTTTATTAAAATACAGTGTTAATTATTTAAAATATCTGTAAATTCTCAAAAAGTATCATTATAATGCAAAATTTACAAAATATATGCACACAAATACGCCAAAAATATGACCTAAATATGCATAGGCCCTATTAACATTAAATATGCTACAATAGTTGAAAATTTCCTAAATATGCAGTTATATGCACAATAAAAGCCGTTCCATTTTCACCAGGTTGCTTGGAATCGGGTTTAAATTAGTCGGAAACCTGAAATAGTGCAAAGGGGAAAAATATGACATTGTCATTGAAATCCGCCCCCTAGTAATAATAATGGCTAATGAAAATCATGGTCAATTTGATTATGTAGGCAGAAGGCCATGACTAAAATACAGTCTTATAATAATTACGTCTTAGCCTACTGGTCTACAGTTTGATTAATTTCTTCTTTATCAGTATCTTGTGTTTTTTTGTTACTACTTTTTTCTGTGTCCATCTTCATCGTTTGCTTTTATCTCTCTATATATATAAAAGGCTTTGTCCTGACTGACTGAATGAATGACTGACTGACTGATTGACTGAATGACAGGAATCATCGTACAGCCTAAACTATAACAGGTAGAGACTTGGAATTTTCACAGTACCTTCGTTTCATAATGTAAGTGCACACTAAGAAAGGAATTTACAAAATTTTTATTTCAAATGCCAAAAATCAAATGTTTTTCAGAATACTTAATACCTTTTTACATAGAATTATCAATTCCAAATCACAGAATATATTGTTGCCAAATGGTATCAGGTGGGCTTGGAAGAAACAAATGAAATGCATTTTTGACAAATAAGAGAAGTTATCAAAATAATCCATGTTATAAATAAATATTACAGAATGAAATCCACTAAAATAATGGAATCACATAACTTTCTCTACCCTGGACATAGAGAAAACAAAACGAGGTATGGTAATGTGTATATTATTATATTATATCGCAGGTTTTTGGAGAGAAAAGTATGAAGGCTTTATGGTAACATAAGAGTGGGAAATTTCCCGCCTCGATATTACAATTTTATGTTACAGGAATTTCTGTTTCTTCTTATTTAAACCTCTACCAGGCTTGCTGTGCACTGTACAAGCGATGGGATGCAAAATTCTAGATCCTCTATGAGCCATAAAAAACTATATCAAGCGTTTTCTGAGGGAATAGTTTGAGTGTAATAAGTCGTTCTTCCTATTTCAAATTATAAATGCCTATATAAGGACCTAGAATTTAAAATTGAAAATCCTTCATAAGCTAATTTCCAATTACAAAATACAAAACCCGGGCGACGCCGGGTCTTTTAAGCTAGTCTTTTATGTACGAAATTAACATTCCCGATTTGATTATAATCTTTTGGTCTACTTATGTGAGGATCAGATCTAGGATTAGGTGTACTTGTAGGCCATTTCTCTAATATTGCACCCTCTTCATGTTATCTTCAGTTCACCTTAATTTATCTTCCCTTTATATTCCAGTACTTCGCTCTTAGAACTGAAAAATAAAGGAATGTGATTATTTATCTGTAAAGTCAGAGTAGGCCGGGACTGTACGAAATCTTGTTTGACGGATGATTTTTCACAACTTTTAGCCTATATCTGTAGAAATATTGCGTGCATGGGGGAGGAAAGACATATCTTACAAATATTCACTGAGAGACCCGAAGGGAAAAGACCACTTGGAAGACCTAGACGTAGGTGGGAGGACAATATTAGGATAGATTTAAGGGAGGGATGATTGGATAGAGTTAGCACAGAATAAGGTTGAATGGCGGACTCAGGTAAGCGCGGCAATGAACCTGCGGGTTCCATAAAATAAATATTATTCCTTTAGCTTGCTTAGGAATTGTCTATTGGCATTGAGTAAGTAGGCTAAGTAAGTTTACACTGTTATTTTTATCGCTAACTTCGCTGCGTTTAGTATAGGCCTATGTCCTGTCAGCCTATCCTTATTTTAGTTTTTATTTATTCCTTTTCTGTTAGTTTCCTTTTCCTGAAGTTTGTTTTTTTCTTCAGTGTAACTTAGTCTTCTTCTAGTTTTATTTTTCTCGTCTTCCTCCAGTTTTATCGGGTTGGTCACTATGTGTCGAATCTCGAGGCTTGTCAATATTTGCACACGCTGTTTACACGATTCATCTTTTCAAGGTTGGTAGAAATGTTGTCCTCCTATGTCAGACTTCTTTTGGGATATCTCTTAGGAAACGAAACTCTAGTGCTAAAGTGGCACCAGTGTCTTTTAAAATAGTGAAAAAAATTCTACTTTATTATAAGAGCAGTTTACAGAGTAGGCCTGTGTGAGCTTATCAGATTCCATTCCACACATTAAAATTGCCCTTCATATGGTTTACAGGGGTAAAGTAGATTATTTTAAATAAACGGCACAACACACGATCCACAAACTTTCTTAATATGTAGCCTGAAGTACGCTTTAAGACTTGACTCGCATTCGGGAGGTACCGGGTTCAAACTAGGGTTTCTTGAGCATCGATGGCCGATGTTTTCGAAACATCGATTTTTTTATGTCGATGATCGATGTTTCCTACATCGATGGAAAACAACCGATGTTTTTGCTACATCGATGTTTCTCCCTGACCGATGTTTTCATAATAAAAAAATTCCCTTTAGGCAGGCCTACAGGCTGAGGTAGATTTCGAAGTGCTAAATCTCGCCTTATATGAGAGCTATCGAGAAACCAGTTGTTGATTTATAGAGTACTCATCAAGAGCTTTTCAACGATACCCCACAAGACGTGGTTTCAAAAATTTCGAATTGCCATCCCCCCACCCCCACTCGTACCCCCAAAACCCCCGAATCGTTGGTGTCACTGTGAACTCCATGGGGAGTACTCTAATTTATTCGAACAAAGTTTCCCTCTATACTTCATAGGGGCAGAGATATAAAGTTTTCAAAATTTCAGCCCCCTCCCCCGACCACCCCGTTGGGCCAATTTTGCTCATTAACGATCTTGTCCGAACTATTGGGCATAGAAATAAAATAGTAAAATTTGGTTCAAATATCTTCAAAATTACGGCCGCTAGCGTGGTTTCTTACTTAGGGAGCCATGAAACGTAAAGATATGAAAGAATTTTTCGGAAGTCGTGTCATGGTATCGATTGCAATAGGTTGATTTTTCTTCGAAGCCTACCTAAAAAGATTAATAGGCCTACCTTTGTTCTAAGATATAGTTTTATTTACAGCAGCATAGTTTCCCGAAACGTCGATTTCTTTATATCTATAGTTTATATGGAAATATTTCAGTTTATTTATGAATTTTGCCTAATTTTCTGAAGCCATATCATTTTTAAAATTATACATCGATGGTTTCCGTCAAAATACATCGATGTTTACAAGTCGATGGTGAACTATCGATGCTCATCCCTAGATCAAATTCCGTGGTCGACCAATTTTATTTAGGCTATTTATTTATTTATTTTTCATGGTTTCCCCAGTCGTAAAAGCAAATTCCGAATTGGATAATTATTTACCATGACTCATGGCACTGTTTCATCCTGTATCATATTATAATCAATATAAGTTGAAATTTTACACACGATATAACATCAACAATAGCAAACAGATGCACATCAATAGTTACATGGCCTATTGGATACAGAGATAACTTAAACTCGTGATATGACCTGGATGTTCAAAACAGTAGCTGAATGGGGAGGGGGATAAAATTCATAATATTCTTTCACTTTTTCATTTACAACATTAGTCAGCAATTTTGCGTAATAAGTTAAAAGCTTAATTTGTGTATAAGTATATAAGGAATCGTCAAGTGACACCATCAGCGGGCTGTAAGGTTAAAATCACTTTCAAAAATTTCAAGATAACAGCTGGTTTGTGTAAAGAAAAAGCGTCATACGTGGATAAAAATCCTCACATTTTTCATAAAAGATTACTCTCTATTAGTTTTATATCTCTGGTTTAAACAATGATTTGATGTGACGCATTTATATGCGAGTATCGTTGAAAAGATCAACATTATAAAATACAGTGCAAGAAATTAACTGTGTTTCTAATCATTGTGTTAACTGTTTTCTTTGCAGTCCGCCACGCGGTTAGATTAGCCACTGCAACTTTGAAAGGTTCAATAGGCATCTTTAGATGGCAGGATCCTTCTGTAACCTATTTGCTTACTGACAGAGAATCAACGTAGAGCCTAAACTATAATAGGTAGATAGCCTACTTGGAATTTTGACAGTAGGCCTTCGTTTTATAATGTAAGTGCACACTAAGAAAGGACTTTGAAAAATTTTGATTTTAAATGCCAAAAATCAAATGTTTTTGAGAATACTTAATCACAGTTCACATGACAACATGTTGTTGCCAGTGTTCTCATATGGGTTTGGAAATAAATGAAATGAGAGTTTGACAAATGAGAGAAGCTGTCAATATAATTCATGTTATAAATAAATATTAAAGAATGAAATGCACGAAAATAATGTATCACATAAATTTCTCTACCCTGGACATAGAGAAAACAATTCGAGGTATGGTAACGTGTATATTATTATATCGCAGGTTTTTGGAGAGAGAAGTATGAAAGTGATAATGCTTTCTGTTTAATTTCATCCCCAAAACGGTTGCATGTTAACATGAGAGTCAGAAATAAAATATTCCACAAAGACAATACAATTTTATGTTACCGGAATTTCTGTTTCTTCTTATTTGAACCCCTACCAAGCTTGCTGTGTACAAGCGATGGGATGCAAAATTCTACATCCTCTATGAGCCATAAAAAGCTGTATCAAGCATTTTCTGAGGGAATAGTTTGAGTGTGATAAGTCGTTCTTCTTCGTTTCAAATTTTTAATACCTATATAAGTTAAGGACCTAGAATTTAAAAATCGAAAGTCCTTCATAAGTTAATTTCCGATTCAAAATACAAAACCCGGGAGATGCCGGGCCTTTTAAGCTGGTTTATATAGCCTACGAGGGGTATTCCGAAAGTAAGTTTCGTCAGTTTGTCACACGGACACTTTATTGACCCAAAAGCAATACAGCATGGCAGCATGAACTATACACCGTGCACTATTTTTCGACATTGAGACATTTGTCGTAGCGTGCGATCAGTTTGAAGAACCCACTGTGGTAAAACTCGGTGCCCTGCGATGCAAGGAATTGGCGCACAGCCTGCTCCACCTCAGCTTCCTGACATTACTAAAGGTTCCATACAGACCATTTTGAGTGACAAATTGATGTTCCATAAGGTTTGTGCGAGATGGGTTCGTGGAGGCCGCACTTTGCGGGGACGGAAATCGGGAGATCAATTTCAAACAGCTCTATCTAGGACAATAAAAGGTTCAGCGGCTGCAGCAATGGCTCGTTTGAAAGAGGGGAGATAGCGGTACATGGCAGTGGCGCCAAATCTCTCGTGCCATCGTGAACGGTACACTAATACCCGCGGGCACGCCAGTCTGCTGCGACTCGCTCTTCTACGGCGCAGTGCGCCTGCGTCATGCCTCCTCCGCTGAAGCCACTTCCGTCGTGGAACCAGCCACGGGTGAGGATTCGTCTGGCGTTTGTTTGGTTCCCCTGGTGAACACGCCGCTCCTGCCATACATTGACGAAACTTACTTTCGGAATACCCCTCGTATATTTGACTGGATGTAAACTACTTATTTTTCATTTCAAGATTATTTCTCCATTATGTTTAAGTAATTTTGGTACTCTTTGTCTTTGGCAGCTTGCGGCTATAGCAATGGGAATCGTTAAATAAAAAGAAAACAAGTCTCATATATTTAAGGAGTTTAATCGCACTACATTGTTGCGGTAACCATGACAACACGTATGCAGGAGGCTTAGTTTGGTGTGACACATCCACTTTAGTATCGAGCGCTGTGGCTGTGAGTGCTACAATGGTGTAAGGGAATTCAAGAGGATGTATCCAGGGAAAAACAATGTAGCCATTGCCTCTGAAAAAAAAAAAAAAAAAAAAAAAAAAAAAAAAGGGAAGGGTTTGTGGTCAGTTTTTGTCTTCGAAGAGTATAATTTGTATTTGTTGTTTTATGTCGGCTTCATGCACGCCTCTGGACCCGAGGTTTGCGGGTTAAAACCCCGGCCAATGGTCGTAAAAATCCTGGGTACGAAAACCTCCGGGAAGCTGGGGGCCCGTGTCGTAGATTTACAGCACGCTAAATAACTCCAAGCCTAAATTAGAACCTCTGGGCAAAATTCCTCTGCCCTTTTACCTCTTAAGTTTCACCTAGGTCAGGCACGTCAAACACGTGACCTGCGGATAGGCCTACATAAGTGGCTTAATTTTTGTCCACTTTTAAAACACATAAATAAATAAATATATGAGTATATGAATTCTTGAACCACAGATTATTGTCTGTTGGACATTACATGACAATATTATAGGAGAAAAATTCATCTGACACTGGAATTTGAACCTAGGACCAACAGAGACAATAATCTGTGGTTCATGAATGCATATATATCCATCTTGAATGATACTGTACAATAACAGTGGAAGCCCGGTCACAAAAATCACTAATTAGTGTGCCTCATAGTACTGCATATGACATAAATTGTCTATCAGTGAGGTAGACCAATAAGTCACTCACAGGAGAGAGGTTCCATCTGGCGCTGTGAAGTGAAGTCTGGCTTAGCTCAGTTGATAGAGCAGTTGCACGGATACTCAAAGGTGCTGAGTTCATATCCCAGTGTCAGAGGAATTTTTCTCCTTTAATAAGTTATTCTCACATAAATTAATGTTCATTTTAAAATGTTACTTTTGTACATATTTCTTGCTGTTGCGTACTAGTCATACAATAACACTGGAAACTCCGTCACAAGCCTAGGTAGATGTCACGTAGATATCTTTAATTGAAGTCGACAATCACGAGTAATAGGCCTAACAGGTGAGATAGGCTACTCCATCCAACTCAGATTAATGCAGTTGGTAGAGGATTCGCACGGAAAGTCCTTTAATATTGTCATGTGATGTTCAACAGAATATTTTATGGTTTCTTGAAGATAAGCCCGTATCTACTTCTGTTTTTTTAAGAGAAAAAGGTAGCCTACTTAAAAAAAATTAAGCTCTTTTTATTCTCGATTGAACAACAAGTTCATATCACGAGACAGGTTTTGTGTGTGTACTGGTAGGCCATGTAACTATCGGTAGGTAGGCCTATCTGTTTTCTATTATTGGTGTATTTAATGGAGTAAATTTCAACTATTTTATTAAAATGGATATGATACAGGGTGAAATGGTGAGGATGATTCATGGTATGTAAACATCCAATTCGGCATTTGCCTTTACGACTGCGGAAACCATGTCAAATTGGCCGGCCACGGGATTTGAACCAGGGACCTCTCGAATAAGAGTCCAAGACGTTACTATTTCAAAATTTTGCAAAATCCTTTCTTAGAGAGTAGGGTAGGCCATGGAACTATTGCTTAACAATTCTTTCTACTGTCGGTGTATTTAATGGAGTAAATTTCAACTGATATTAATAATTTAGATGGATATGATACAGGATGATTCATGGTATGTAAATATCCAATTCGGCATTTGCCTTTACGACTGGGGAAAACCATGAAAAAACACATGTCAAATTGGCCGGCCACGGGATTTGAACCATCTCGGCCACCTCGCTCGGTCCGTAATCTAATATATAAAGTTGAATGTGTGTTTGTGGATATGTTTGTTCCTTTTACAAATCTACATTTCTTTACCAATTTACACGAAATTTTGCACACATAGCCTGTTAAGCCCGGGAAGTATAGCGGTCAACATTAAAATTGAAACAAATCAGTCCTTCCCTTGAAAATTATATAATTTCTGAGAATTTTATACTGAAAAAATGAAGTGCTGTTCAGTTCACATGACAACAGTGAATTGTTTACTGTGATTAGGCCTACATAGGGCCTTGGCAACTATATAGCCTAATGCTGGACTTTAACGATTTATGATTCCATCGATGTAATATATTGGCGATATGAAATTTATGTTTCTTCTTATTTCAACCCCAGCCAGGCATGATGTGTAGAAGCAACGGAATGCAGCATTCGACATCCTCTATGAGCCATAAAAAGCTATATCTAGCGTTTTCTGATGGAATAGTTTGAGTGTGATAAATCTTTTTCTTCATTTCAAGTTCTACATACATATTATATAAGGACCTAGAGTTTCAAAATCGAAAGTCCTCCATAAATTAATTTCAAATTAAAAAATACAAAGCCCGGGCGACGCCGGGCCTTTTCAGCTAGTAGTTATATAATGTTATTTCGAATATTGTAAATGAATAATAGGTACACGATAATAATATTAATAATAATAATAATAATAATTCTTTAATAATAATGATAATTTTGAATAATTATAATAATATTTTAATAATTATAATGATATTTTAATAATAATAATAATAATAATAATAATAATAATAATAGTAATTGTTAAACTGGTTAATTATTAGTTTCTACGAAAGAGAAGAGAACGACAGTGACATCTGGTGATATCTTCTATAAGTTAATCTCTATATCGTGCTAGCACCTTTTTTTATCTTAAAAGGCTCGGCCGGTAAAATGGAACTTGACACAGATGGAGAGGGTTAGGCTATGCAAAACAATGTTGACGATTCAGAATATCATAAAAGCTGCAATGAGCAAACATGCCTCTTGATATGACCTAATAATATTTGTGGAATTTTCATCGCCTGTCTACGTTATCATTCATTATGGATGAATTTTTCCCACATTTGCACATTCCGTGGATAAAACAAAATCCCAGCTGGCGTTAGCGCACGAGAGTAAGAAGGGCATATGTCCCGTGGCCGGGAGCCAACTCAGCTGTCAAGTTCTAGGTCACGGCCAATAAAATACGTCTGGCAAGTTCAACTACGCTGTATATAGTTTATTTGCAATGCAGCCGACGGGAGGAGGTAAACAAAAGAAAGCAATCACTTCCCGCCACTGTATATGAGTAAGAGGCACGCCACTGAACACAAGTATGTCCTAATAGCATAGCTCAAACTCATAAGTAGACGGGCGGATTTCTATGACGTAAAAATAGGATATATGCTTGCATTTATGACCTAAAAAACGTTAAAATATAACCAATAAAATTTAAAATATGACTTTACCACTAACACATTGTGTATATCTTTTTTAAGTTTCATTACAATACATTTTATTAAAATATAGTGTTAATTATTTAAAATATCTGTAAATTGTCAAAAAGTATAGTTATAATGCAAAATTTACAAAATATATGAAACTGCAAAATTTCTTTAATTTGCACACAAATATGCACACAAATATGCCGAAAATATGCATATTCATGCTAAATATATTACAATAGTTAAAATTTTTCTAAATATGCAGTTATATGCACAATAAAAGCCGTTCCATTTTCACCAGGATGCTTGGAATCGGGTTTAAATTAGTCGGAAACCTGAAATAATGCAAAGGGGGAAAATATGACATGTCATAGAAATCCGCCCCCTTTATAATAACTTAGGCCTATTTGTGAGATTTATCTTAAAAGCTATTTGCACCAGTATATGGGAAAATTTATTGATAGTTTGTATAGGCCTATAGGGTTACTCCAATCCTAAATTAGAGCCTCTGGACAAAATTTCTTGGCCCTTTCACGTCCAAGTAGTACCTTAGTTTCTGGAGGGGGGTTGAGAGGCGATGGGCTTACCACCTGTCCCTCTGCCCTGTCTCGGAAAATAAGCGTAACAAAATTTACGTAGGTAAGAGAAACCTCCACTTGGAGACCCTTCGCCCCAACATAAGGGAATAGGAAACCAGATACAAATATAGGGTTCCTTATAACTAGGGTTCGGATGTTTATGACCTAAAAAAGTGGAAAATATGACTGTAAACATGCCCTTAAAAATGACTAAATATGACTTCAAAAATGACAAAATATGACCAAATAACGCATTTTCAAAAAATAGATGCTCCAATTTAAAAAGTTTAAAGACACTAAATTCTTACATCACATGAATTCAATCAGAAAATCAATTTTTGACAATTTTGGTGATTTACAGTTTCACTTGTAATGAACTTTTATTTTAAAAGAATTTTCTCCTGTTTGCTCGCTTCATCAGCTCCAAATACTCGTAATATTTTGTGGATCTTGCGTGTCCCTATAAAATATGAACAATTGCATTAGGCTAATTTTAAAATTTATTAGGTAGATTTCGAAGAAAAATCTACCTATTGCAATGGATATCATGTTATGATTTTCGAAAAATTCTTTCATATCTTAACGTTTCATGCTCCCCTGAGTACGAAACCACCGCCTGTTCAAAAAAAATTGTGATATAGGGGTATATATATATATATTTATTTATTTATTTATTTATATATATATCTTTACACGCTAGCGGCCGTAATTTTGAAGATATTTGAACCAAATTTTAATATGTTATTTCTAGGCCCAATAGTTCGGACAAGTTCGTTAATGAGCGAAATTGGCCCAAGGGGGTGGTCGGGGTAGGGGGTTGAAATTTTAAAACATTTTTATCTCGGTCCCTATGAGGTATAGAGGGAAACTTTGTTTGAATAAATTAGAGTACTCCCTATGGAGTTCACAGTGACACCAACGATTCGGGGGTTTTGGGGGTACGAGTGGGGGGATGGAAATTCGAAATTTTTGAAACCACGTCTTGTGGAGTACCGCTGAAAAGCTCTTGATGAGTACTCTACAAATCAATAAATAGTTTCTTGATAGCTCGCATATGACGCGAGATTTTAATGTTTGAAAATAATAACACTTAAAAGAATTATTATAATATCATAATTTTGTCTTGTTTAGCGGCTTTGCTAATTTTATTCATTGCTAATCTTGCGCACGGCCTCCCAGAATATTATATCCTATTCTTGTTGTCAAAACAAATGATTGTAGGCTCTTCCTCTTTACCGAATTCAGTTCTTATTACTGCGGGTTTGCCATGCCAAGGCTAAAGAAGAAGAGTGCTATGCAGCGACAATAAATTAAACCAAAAGCACTTCGAAATCTACCTCCGCCTGTAGGCCTGCCTAAAGGGATTTTGTTACTATTAATTTGGCGTAAACATTAAATAAAATAAATTTCAAATTTAACTCGATCATGTAGTAGGCCTACATAGGCTACACTGTATAATTGTGCTCTTTTCCAGAATTTATAATTGAAATATGACGTTAAATTACAAATATGACCAAAATATGAATTTATATGCGAAATAAAAACGATCCTATTAGAGTAACAAGCGTGCAATTCGTCTTTAATTTGTGTTTGCGGCGAGAATAGAGGGCAAGATAAAAATATGACACGTCATAGACATCCGAACCAAAATCATAACTATCACCTTAAAGTTATTAACCACTACTGAGTATTATTAACGCCAACGGATGTCTAAATCCACCACTGAACAACGCAATCCGCCACTGAAGATGATTATCCACCAGCGATATAAGCGACGACACAGTAGAAACAATAGAACTGCGTGTAAGGATGTTCACTACACAGATTACACGAGGTGACAAACACTAGGAGCGTGTAACTACAGAGAAGTGCTCTAGAAACAGCTGTGCATTTCAAACAAGGGAACGCTCGTTGTAGCCGTCCCGTTTTTCTGCGTTAAAACAACTACGCATCAGATACGATCTTCATCTGTTCCAAAGTATAATGTGATATTTAGAAAGCCGAATAAAATTCAAATTGCGAACAGTGACTTGTATAAAAGGCAATTGCGTGTAATAGGAGGCCGAGAAAAGTTCAGAATGCGACAGAGTGTGTATAAAATGTACTAAATGATTTAAAAGGCAGATTACGAACATTTACTGCCATAAAAACTGTAAGTAATAATCTATGAAGTTTAAAAAAAGTATTTTTTTCTTCGGTAGGGTTTATTTGATATATTTCCTGTTAATGCTATCATGGCGGAAAGTATAATTTCCATTACTTAGTAAGATTTTAAAAAATTAAAAAAATATTTATCCTGCCGGTTGTATTATATGGATGTGAGACATGGCCCCTTACATAATCTGAGCGTGTTCGAAAACAGGGGGCTTAGGAAAATATTTGGGAGTAAAAGAGATGAAAAACAGCATTACGACGAGCTTCATAATCTGTACTCTTCACCGGATATAGTAAGGGTAATTCAATTACGGAGGATGAAATGGGCTGGACATGTTGCACGCATGGGGGAGGAAAGACATATCTCAAAGTATTGACTGGGAGACCCAAAGGGAAGAGACCACTTGGAAGACCTAGACGTAGGTGGGAGGACAATATTAGAATAGACTTAAGGGAAGTAGGATTTGCGAGGGATGGTTGGATGGAGTTAGCACATAACAGGGTTGAATGGCGGGCTCAGATAAGGGCGGCAATGAACCTCCGGGTTCCATAAAATAGATAATATTTCTTTAGCTTGCTTAGGAGTTGTCTATTGCCATTGAGCATATGCACCGATTTGAAAATATTGTTGGGGAGGTTAAGAATTGAATTTTTAGTAGTTAGGCCTATTCATAGGCATTTGTTTATGGAAGTAGTCCCAAGTACCAACGATTACATATTCGATAAACATTTAGACTTTAAGTTTGTGTAGGCCTATGTGTGTATTTGAATTAAATAAAATAAAATAAAATAAATAAATAAAAGTAGGCCTACATGATCACACAAAAATTTTTACAATATTTTGAGTTTGCCTACAATTTATTTTATATTTACTGTCCTAGTAAAAAGAAACTTATGAAATAGGCCTACGTGAACGACCGGGCTACTGTAGATAATCACTCTTGTATTTAACCGGTTTTTGCATTATGGAGTGGTATTAATTGCATTACGAATCAGATGACCATATGTGACGTCATAGTTAATCACTGGCGAGCAATTGATTCGAACCGTTCAATTGCTTTTGAAAACAATCGACGTTCTATATCATAGGCATTGCAACGATTACATGAAACATCCCCAAGGGGGCCTTGCCCGATTACAAAGCAGCATTCAAATCGAGACTTATATTACTCGGCCCCCTATATTATGACACAATATTCAGTGTTTGCACTAAGTTATCAACTGTTCGCAATCTCAACTTACTGGCTCCTAAATAAAGCATTTGTCTGCCTGTTTGTCTGTTTCTATACGATGCCTAGCCAAATACAGGGTGTTAATGAATAACACCGAAATATTTTACCTGTGTATATAGGGGACATAGACAAGCAACTTTTATTAGGAGAGTTTTGCTCTATGACGTAAAATGTTTATGCTACAGGACATTAAAAGCATTACAATTTGATGCTCTTAAGTCAATAATGATGCAAAATAGGGTTTCATTAAATTGGCTTCATAGTGATGGATATAAACCTGATTCTTAATGACTCGTCAATAGCTAAATCATAATTTAGTCTTTCCATAATATGCAAAATTTACAGACTAATCACATGACTGGCCGCCATTGCATTAGTCTGTTAATTCATAACTCCAATATTAACAACAAAGTTCTTTTGTTTTCAATTTTTTCAAATGTTAGAAGCCAGTGACGGCCATGCCCTGGGAGATTTTGTGATGTAACAGGAAAAATTGAATCCATCGAAGAAAAATCTCCTAATAAAAGTTACTTATCTGTGCCACCTCTATACACAGGTAAAATATTTCGGGGTTATTCATTAACACCTTGTATAGGGCACGCAGGGCTCTGAAGTTTTAAGATATATGGACTGAAGGGTGCCCAAATGCACCTCAAAGCCGGATTTTTAATTTTCGCTTTCATTCGAGAGTTATGAACGAGAAAATGGCAGAAAACATTATTTTTTTCATTATGGAAGCATCACTTTTCGCTAATTTTTTAAATTATAAAATTAATTACAGAAGGCCGGGATAGAAGAGCATGGCTGGAATAGATTTTTTTAATTTACGACATACTAATTTATTTCATTCACATCGTGCGTATTCTCTCGTTCTCTTGGCTGGGTTTTGTATCATACTAGGAGGTGCCCGTGGCTTCGCCACGATAATTCTTTTAAAAATTAAAAATTAAGTGTATAATAATTATTAAAGCATTATATTTATTAACACTTGCACGCGAATCATTCATAAACTAAGCCATTAATAATTATTGAAACAGCTAAAATTCCTGCTTTAGAGTACATTCCACGACATGAAAGCGCCCCCTGGGAAAACTATATCAGAATCGATTGTGCAGTTCCAAAGAACCTGTGAACACATAATACGTATTGTTTCTCAGCTGTTTATTGACATGAATATGATGTGAATTTTATTTTATCAATTCAGTGTAATTTTCAGAAATTACCGTATATAATGTTTTAAGGGAAGGAATGGTTTGTTTGGATTATTATCAGCGATATTTCAAGAGTTAAACCATCAATATTTTACTGCTGGTGCCCCCGGTGCTTCGCCCGCCATTATTCATTGACTCCAGGATTTTTAAGAAAATTACACTGGTAGATTATTAAAAATGTTTGTGGTTCAGAGCTATGAAAATTGTAAGTAAAAATAAAATTAGAATATTTGTTCATTGTGTTCATTTCACTTAGGCCTTATATAATAAAGAAACGGTTTTCCTTCCTAATTTTGTAGTCGTCATGAAAGTTTAGACTGCGAGAGACGAACATCGCCGAGTATACCCGATGTCTCACGAAGCGGGCGAGCAAGCACGCTATTTAGGGCCGTTGAATTGTATAAGAGTAGATACCCAAGCCATTTTTCTTGTTCTTATCTTTGATTCATGGCCTCCTGGAATACGTCTTGTAATAATTACAGTAGGCCGAGGTTTTGCTGTTTTGAGAAACAGTCGACTGTCACTTGTCGGCTAATCTCCTGTAAATGATGGATATAATAGTAATACCTTGATATTTATGGAGTTTTAGTTGGCGTTGATTGTAATGAATTGAACTGGGGATAAATGATATTTGATGAATAGGACAGTTGGCATTAACAGTATTGATGGATATTATGTTTATTTATTTGGCTGGTGTGCATGGTTTTTCGGTTTACCGGCGTCAAAGCCTTCCTGTCAGAGACAGATCTGTGTCGAATTATTGATCGAACGTATTTCACGTCATTTATTCATAAAGTAGCCTAAATAGAGATTTTTCGGTAACATTCACCCTTTCAATCGCTACCACATAGGCCTAGTAGGTAACGTGGGTACTTTCTTCCCCCCCCCCCCTGCTGACTAGTATAATATTAAGAAGCGAGACAGGAGTATAGAGTAAAAATGCAGTAAAAAGGTTGAATAACATGGCCCTGTAGCTTTAAATGCACAAGACTCAATTTCTCATGCAAATTATGAATTCATGCCGGACTGCACAGAAAACATTTAACACTATGATTAGGCCCATACTTTATGTTTTGTAACTTATTCTGTAAATTTTACATGCATTTTAATTTGGAATTATTTTCATTTAATTTATCACAAATTTAAGACATATATCCTTTAGGAAACACTAGCATGTGCCCGCGGCTCCGCCCGCGATAATTATTTCAAAAATTAAAAATTAAGAGCATACAGTAATAGTTAAATCATTATATTTATTAACACCTAAATCACGTGGACTATATATCACGATTAGATAGCGTCACCTGGTAAAAGCGACCTCAGATTCGAGTTCCTTGGCCCAGAAAACCCCTGTATAGTGAGTTTCGTCCAAATCGAACAACGTTTGTCCATATTTAGGCTAATATTGACTATCCCTATAATAATAATAATAATAATAATAATAATAATAATAATAATAATAATAATAATAATAATAATAATAATAATAATAATAATAATAATAATAATAATAATAATAATAATAATAATAATAATAATAATAATAATAATAATAATAATAATAATCCTCTTCGGTGTAGGTTGAAAATTTCATATTATGTTTGCGTGCCTTGACATTAAAAACAAATGAATCGACCAGCGTGAGCTACAACATTCAAGAGATCGCGATGCTTTTATGTCGAAGGAATGACAAAAATAGCGAAAGCCTAGTGTAATTGATTTGTATTACTGAAAACTCATGCTTCGAAAACGGAATAAATACACGTTTTCTGCCCGTTTTTCACTGATAACTCACGAACGAAAGCGAAAATTAAACTTCCGGCTTCGAGGTGCACATTCCGACCCCTTAGTCCATCTATGTTTAAAATTTCAGATCTCTGCGTTCAGTAGATTTCGCTGGGCATCGCGGACAGACAGACAGACAGACACTTCCTTTTATTAATATAGATTATGAATTCAGGGTTACATTTTGAGCCCCATGTTTGAATCGTGAAGATTTTTTAACATTCATTACGGCTTCCAATTATGACATGCATAACTTAGGCTTATAAAGACCGACGGCGTGGTCTTGTGGTGAGCATCGTTAACTGCAGATCCCTTGGCACGGGTTCGATCCCCGGTACCTCCTCGGATTTTTCCATCTGGCACTGTGAAGTGAACTCTGGCTTAGCTCAATTGTTAGAGCATTGGCATGGATAGCAAAAGGTCCTGGGTTCAAATACCAGTGTCGGAAGAATTGTTAACCTATATTGCATTATGATAATAAAGAAGTAGACCTAGTAGGCCTAAATAAATTCGAATACTTTCTTAGGAAAAACACAAATCCAATAAAAGTTTATATTATAAGTTACACGACGATAATTATTTTTTATCGACTCGTCGACAGTTTAACGTCGACTCACGATAAATATCTAAAAGTTAATTTTGATTTTCATCCATCGCGTTAGGAGCGGTGCTGAAGCCATACTGTACTGAGATTGAACCTTCACGTAGCCTCCGAGTGTTGGAATGTACACAGCCACTTGGCACCCGGCCATTGTCTCCATATATAACAAGCTGTTTATGTCATCCTATATGTTACCTTCGCCCACTCCAATGCATTAGAGTGCTTCTTACTTGCAAAACTCTCATCCAGTTAGGACACACTCAGCAATGTCTAACATCTACTCTTGATCTGGAAATTGAACCAGAAAATAAGAATCCTTACACATACGTCGTTTTAATGACTTCAAGGAACGTTTATGCCAAATTAGAAGAAAACCGAACAACGCGTTTGGTCGTGACTACTTAACAAGCATATTTACAAACAGACGAAATGCACAACAGTTGAATTAAGGGGTGACGGTGGGAGATTTACACTGACATATTTGTAATCCCGTATCTCCTACATGTTGGGACACATCTCAATGAAATTCGAAACACATATTTAGGAAGAGTTTCTCTGCTTTTGGTAATTTTTACAAAATTGTTAATGATTTATTACTGGTGTAATGAAATTTTGATTTTTTTTTCGCATTTCTATCTTTCGGTACACATTTTTCCTACAGCCAATAAAAAATTTTGAATTCTCTCCACATAAAAATGATCTACACTAATAGGGACACATTTAAGTGCAGTAACTTTCTGACACATTGTTTCAATTAGTCTCTGTGATTTTTTGAATTTGACAATTTTTTATTTACAAAATTTTCCACGATATTTCAATCAAAATATTGTTTTTATTCTTTACACTAAAATTCGGTTCCATTTAAATGTGCAAGCTGTTTCTAGAAACAAGTGTGCCAAATTTCATCAAAATCCTTCCAGTAGTTCCTGAGAAAAATGTACCTAAATCATGAAAATTTTAAATGTGAGAGAACCGCAAAATACAAAAATTTATTGGATACTTTTTTTAAGTATAGTAAGAGCAAAATACCTTATTATTCGAGAGGCTCGTTCACTATACATCTTTGAGGCTATTTTGAAAATCACGGCAATGTGTAAAATGGACTTGTTCATCAAAAGCCTGCAACTAGACCAAACATAAAAAAGTAAAGAAAAAAGTATTCCCTATACAGGCCATGAAGGCCCATAGGGTTCAATGAGGTTGAGGCTCCCAGATTTCAGGCATTCGGCTCGTGTAGGTGGTAAGGTTGTCAGCCTTACGCACCGGCCGCCTCATTGCTCCTGGTACTCATTTCTGTTAAAGGCTGAGTCGACCCCAGAGACCAAACGTAGGCTATACAAAATTATGTACAATGCTCTCACCATAAAAAATAATGGAGCGCTTAAAGACAGAATGTAACTTAATTAATTTTTTACTTACTTTTTACTTACTTATTGACAATAGACAAGAAGCTAAAAGAATATTATCTATTGTTCTATTTTATGGAACCCGAAGGTTCATTGCCGCGCTTACCTGAGCCCGCCATTCAACTCTATTCTGTGCTAACTCTATCCAATCATCCATCGCAAATCCTTCTTCCCTTAAATATATCCTCATATTGTCCTCCTAATATTGTACCTATTGTCTAGGTCTTCCAAGTGGTCTTTTCCCTTCGGGTCTCCAGGTCAGTATTTTTTATATATGTCTTTCCTCCCCATTTCATCCTCCGTGATTTAATTACCCTTACTATATCCGGTGAAGAGTACAGGTCATGAAGCTCGTCGTTATGCAGTTTTCATCTGTCTTAGGTCAGAATATTTTCCTGAAGCCCCCTATTTTCAAACACATTCAAATTACGTTCTCGAAGAGTAAGGAAGCATATAGGCTAATAATAATAATAATAATAATAATAATAATAATAATAATAATAATAACAATAACAATAATTTATTGATCCATGGGCATAGGCCAATAACCTCCATTTCGCAATAGATCTCGTCAGAGTATAATATTTATGACATTTATAGAATATAAAATCTACTGTATAACATAGTCCTATGGATATATTTTGTTCCCACGAAATCTCAGTAGTAATACGTAGCCTATAAATCAAATGTAAACTCTTTGAGAAAGTTTGAGCAATATGTTTGCACCATTTAGTTTATAATGGAGTGTTGTTGAAAAACGCATTACTCAGCTGCGTAAGTTATTCCGAAAACAGGAATTGCAAGATTTATTAGCGATTAAAGGAAACATGTATAGGCTAATAGGCTATTATTCCTTCCAAACCCATTTGTGTAACTTTCACCTCATGGTCGTTGCCTAGCAACAAAAACCAACTCGTTCGAGATATTCGCAGAAGGAAATCACTTGTTTTATAAATCGATATTTACCTCTTTTTTTTTTTTTTTTTTGTTGGCAATCCTGGAGCGTACATTTCTGTGTTGTGCGTAATTTGTGGGCTCGTTTCTCTAATTTCCGCCCCATTTTTACTTCCTTTGGTGATAAAGCGTGTGTAGCGAAAATAAGAGGAAATGAAATAATGAACCATCAATGAATAACACCAGCTTTCGTCTGTATATTACTTGTTACATTTGTGGACCCAGTAATTTTATTTTTATTTTTAAGCTTAAAGCATTGAAATGTTGAAAATCCAATCTTATATTAGAACATTAGTATATTAACCTATTAGTACGGGTTTCAAAAATTCAGTTAACTGAGGATGATCTTAATCTTTGAATTAAAAGAAATATGGATGATATCTCGATATCTGAGAGTGTTTGAAAACAGGGGGCTTAGGGAAATATTCAGACCTAAGAGAGATGAAAACTGCATAACGACGAGCTTCATAACTTGGGCCCGGATTTGTATGTAAAAAAATATTGACTGGGAGACCCGAAGGGAAAAGACCACGCGGAAGACCTAGACGTAGGTGGGAGGACAATATTAGGATAGATTTAAGGGAAGTAGGATTTACGAGGGATGTTGGAGGGATGAGGGATATAAATGTACATTGATTTTTTTTTCTCAGTTTATTTATTTATTTATTTATTACAAGAGATATTACAAGAGGTATTACATTTAGTAATACACCCGAATGAGCAAGACTGCTCGTGCTCGGGTGCCGTTTCAAAAATATCAAAGTGAAGAAAGAGGAGAGACAAAGAAATAGAGTGTATAATGTGCTTAACTAAAAAAGAAAGTAAAACAAAAACATTAAACATAAAAACATAAATACATAAAAGGAGTGAAACAAAAATTACTTAAAAGCTAAAAAAATTACAAAAAATTCTTTACATATCTATTAAATTTAACAGTGGAGTATGCTGAGAGATCAGGATTTTTTCTGATAATTGAGTTATAGAAGCGCGGTCCAAAATTAATGCTATGCTTTAATCCTGCCGATGTGAGACATTTGGGTTCTAATAGGAGTAAATTAGTATTTCGTCTAGTTTTGTAGATATGATCACTGGAAGAGTATTTTATACGATGTTTGTGAAAATATTTTAATATAGAAAATTTGTAAATTTGGTCCAAACTTAAAACATTAAATTCCGAAAATATTAGGCTAGTTGGGTAATCAATATGATTAAATATACAATTTCGATTCGGTGCAAGCCAGTTCGTGTGCTTTTATTCTGTTCTGCTGTTAGCTTACCTGAATAATTAAGTTAACTAACTTATGTCTTATACGCACCATTGGTAGCACTGGTCACAACATTGTAACTCGAATCGATTCATGGATGGTTGATTCATAGTAGGCCGTGATCTTGCACCTGTTAGTTTTGTTTTTATACAACAAAGCACGAAAGTAATTATTATTTGTATAATCCGTTACATCTATATTCATGGAATAGTCTTAATAAATCCAACTCGAGTTGACGAGTTTCATCAGATAAAAAATTTATCGATAAACTCGTGAACTGTCGTCGGATTATCTATGATAATAATACTCACATAGGAAAAACAGGCCTATGGTATTTGATTTAGTTTTTTTATTAGGAAGTAATAAGGCGTTGAAATCTGCACCCTGTATTAGAGGCTATTAAAGAAACGATCTGGAGTTTAACTCTGAGATCGTTTACAAAAATAAATAGAGACTATTTTGCCCCTCAATGTTATGACGCTGATTAAACGGTCGCATGTTATAATAAGAAAACCACGTGGGACTTTATCTGCGGTTATGAACATTAAATGTAATTTTGCTGATTTCTTTTACAATTAAATGGAAATATTTAAACACTTTTACGTAAATTATATTAATTAGAATGAACTCATGTAATTTTTAATCCATTTTTTGAAAACTGTAAACAGCAGAACGCATAGAAGCTGAGATTTATGTTGACCAGTTGGTTACTTTGTGCTAGACATCAGATCTAGTTTTTGTCTTTGGGACACAATAATACATTCTAATGTATTAATTTATTATTATTAAAAGTTAAATAAGGGTGCTTAGGAAAATATTCGGGCCTAAGAGAGATGAAAATGGGGACTGGAGAAAACTGCATAACGACGTGCTTCATAACCTCTACTCTTCACCGGATACTTAAATCACGGAGGATGAAATGGGCTGGACATGTTGAGCGCATGGGGGAGGAAAGACATATCTAAAAAATATTGACTGGGAGACCCGAAGGGAAAATACCACTTGGAAGACCTAGACTTAGGTGGGAGGACAATATTATGAGAGACTTAAGGGAAATAGGATTTGCGAGGGATGACTGGATGAAGTTAGCACAGAATAGGGTTGAATGGTGGGCTCAGGTAAGCGCGGCAATGAACCTTCGGGTTTGGAAATTGAAATAATGTAAATGTACATTGATTAAAAACACAATTTCGATTCGGTGCAAGCCAGTTCGTGTGCTTTTATTCTGTTCTGCTGTTAGCTTACCTGAATAATTAAGTTAACTATGTCTTATATACACCATTGGTAGCATTGGTCACAACATGGTAACTCGAATCGATTCATGGATGGTTCATTCATAGTATGCAGTGATCTCGCAGCTGTTAGTTTTGTTTTTATACAACGAAGCACGAAAGTAATTATTATTTATATAATCCGTTACATTGTATTCATGGAATAGTCTTAATAAATCCAACTCGAGTTGACGAGTTTCATCAGATAAATTTATCGATAAACTCGTCAACTGTCTTCGGATTACCTATGATAAAAATACTCATAGGAAAAATAGGCCTATAGTAATTGATTTAGTTTGTTTCTACGGAAGGAACAAGGTGTTGAAATCTGCACAGTTACAAATCTTCCACCCTGTATTGTAGGCTATTTAAGAAACGATCTGGAGTTTAACTCTGAGATCGATTACAAAAATTAAAAAAATGTCAAAACTTTGATTGCAACAGACCAAGACCGCTGATTGAACGAATACATGCCGTAATAAGAAAATCACGTGAGACTTTATCTGGGGTTATCAACATTAAATATAATGTTGCTGATTTATTTTACAATTAAATTAAAATATTTAATTACTTTTAAGTAAATTATATTAATTGGATTGAACTCATGTAATTTCTAATCCATTTTTTTAAAACTGTAAACAGCAGAACGCATAGACGATGAGATTTATGTGGACCAGTTGGTTACTGTGTGCTAGACATCAGATCTTGTTTTTGTCTTTGGGAAACAGTAATACATTTTAATATATTAATTTATTATTATAAAAAGTTAAACAAAGCATTATAAGGGGGCTTAGGAAAATATTTTTGGGCCGAAGACAGATGAAAATGGGGACTGGAGAAAACTGCATAACGACGAGCTTCATAACCTGTACTCTTTACCGGATATAGTAAGGGTAATTAAATCACGGAGGATGAAATGGGCTGGACATGTTGAGCATGGGGGAAGAAAGACATTCTCAAAAATATTGACTTGGAGACCCGAAGGGAAGAGACCACTAGGAAGACCTAGACATAGATGGGAGGACAATATTAGGATGGATTTAAGGGAAGTAGGATTTGCGAGAGATGGTTGGATGGAGTTAGGGTTGAATGGCGGGCTCAGGTAAGCGCGGCAATGAACCTCCGGTTAAATAAATAAGTAGCCTATGGACGACATTATTTAAAATCTTTCAGAAATATGCCGTTAGAATGTGACAAATTAATAAAATATGCACAAATATTCTAATATCAAGCTAATATGATGGATTATTGGAAAATTAACCAAAAATGCAACAATAGGCCTATGCAAAACCAAATCACCAGGTATTTTATTACTTTTATGTCTTTTATTCATTTTAACACTTGCATTTAATAGAGGGAAAAATATGATTTTTCATAAATTTCCGGTCCTTATTAATGACCAGGGGGCGGATTTCTATGACATGTCATATTTTTCCCCTTTGCATTATTTCAGGTTTCCGACTAATTTAAACCTGATTCCAAGCATCCTGGTGAAAATGGAACGGCTTTTATTGTGGATATAACTGCATATTTAGGAAATTTTCAACTATCGTAGCATATTTAGCATATTTTTGGCATATTTGTGTGCATATTAAAAACATTTTGAAGTTTCCTATGATATTTTGTAAAGTTTGCATTAGGCCTATATTGATACTTTTTGAGAATTTACAGGTATTTTAAATAATAATTACCACTATATTTTAATAAAATGTATTGTAATGAATTTTAAAAAAATATACACAATATGTCAGTGATAAAGTCATATTTTAAATTTTATTGGTCATATTTTAATGTTTTTTAGGTCATAAATGCATGCATATATCCTATTTTTTAGGTCATAGAAATCCGCCCCCTAATAATGACATTGGTAAATTCTGGACGGTTCAACATGTTCGTCTCATAATTATTTAAAAAATTAAAGTTAAATATTAAGAGCATAATAGTAAAATCATAATATTTATTAACTCCTAAATCACGTGGACTACATACCACGATTAGATAGCGTCGCCTGGTAAAAGCGACCTCAGATTCGAGTTTCTTGGCCCAGAAAACCTCTGCATAGTGAGATTCGTCCAAATAAAACAACGTTTGACCATATTTAGGGCTTACAACATTCAAGCGATCGCGAAAGTTTTATTTTCAAGGTGTGACAAAAATAGCCAAAGCCAACTGTAATTGATTTGACATTGAAATGTATAACTGAAAACTTATGTTTTGAAAACGCAAAAAATGCACGTTTTGTACCCGTTTTTCACTCATAACTCACGAAAGAAAACTAAAATTAAAATTCCAGCTTCGCGGTGCATTTTCCGACCCTTCAGCCCACCTATGTTTAAAATTTCAGATCTCTGCGTTCAGTAGATTTCCCTGGACATCGAGGACAGTTCGTTTTATTAATATAGATAATATGAATTATAATGATACCTTCTCTAATTTGTCAAACATCCATTTAATTTAATCCAAGCCCACCTGATACCACTGGTAACAATACGTTCTGTGAATTTGTTTGGATAATTCTGTGCAAAAAGGTATTATGTCTCCTCTAAAACATTTTATTTTTGGCAGTTAAAATCAGAATTTTTCAAAATCCTTTCTTAGTGAGCACCTACATTATGAAACGAAGGTACTGTCAAAATTCCAAGTCTCTACCTGTTATAGTTTAGGCTGTACGTTGATTCCTGTCAGTCAGGACAAAGCCTTTGACGGATGTAAGTTATGTTTGACTCAGTTATGAACCATGTTGAGATTAAGAAAGCCCTTTGAATGTTGGCATCAGAGTTTTTCTTCTTCCCTATTTTATTTAACTTGTAAGCAAAACACTTAGAACTAAGCCCCCTTGAAAACTCAGAAGTATTTCAGCTGAAGATCGGAACTTTCCATCGTTGTGTTATTTGTGAACGTGGTGTGTTTGTCTTGCATGACGGAATGTTTAGAAGGCTGTGAATTTGCTTTGCGGTCTCTTTATGTTGTCTAGTGACGACTAACCAAGAACATAGGCCTATAGAAGTGGCGGACGCAGAGGGGAATCGAGGGAATATATCCACCCTCGAAATTAAAAAAAAAAAGTTTAATTTATTTATTAAGTATTTATTATTAAATTAGTTTAATTTATTGTCGCTGCGCAGCACTCTTCTTCTTTAGCCTTGACATGACAAACCCGCAATAATAACTGCAAAAAGAGGAAAGAGAACTTTCTCAAACATTCAAATCTCGCCTTATATGAGAACTATCAAGAAACTAGTTATTGATTTGTAGAGTACTCACCAAGAGCTTTTCAACGATACCCCACAAGACGTGGTTTCAAAACTTTCGAATGTCCATCCCCCCACCCCGACTCAAACATTGGTGTCACTATGAACTCCATAGGGAGTATTACTCTAATTTGTTCAAACAAAGTTTCCCTCTATACTTCACAGGGGCCGAGATAAAAATGTTTTAAAATTTCAACCCCCTCCCCCGGCCAATTTTGGGCCAATTTTGCTCATTAACTAACTTGTCCGAACTATTTGGCCTAGAAATAACATAATACAATTTGGTTCAAATATCTTCAGAATTACGGCCGCTTTAACGGGCGGTGGTTTCGTACTTAGGGAGGCATGAAACGTAAAGATATGAAAGAATTTTTCGAAAGTTATGTTCACATTCAAAGAAAACTACTAGTAACATTACAGTTTTGTAATCTCTATAAACATAAAATAACGTTTTTTTTTAGTTTTAGTTTTCTTTCTATCTCCTCAAATCTCTCCCCTAAAGAAAATTCTGCGACCGCCAGTGGCCTATAGGTCTTCTATTTCTATCGATTGCATTCTGTTTTTCGTTCCTTCTTTCGTTCCTTCTTTCGTTCCTTCTTTCGTTCGGGTTTTATTTAGGCCTACTTCTGCTTGATTCCTTTTAATCCTTTTGTTGTCCCTTTTTTTGCTGTTATTGTTTGTTTTATTCACTTTTCTTGCGTGTCCTTTTCTTTCTCCCTTGAATCATTCTATTATAGTCTTATTTTATTTCATTTTTCTTTCTTTATTAAGTGCCAGTATGGTACTTTATGAGATTGTGTGGGGGACGAAAAAATGCCTGTCCGTCCGTCTGTCCGTGCGTCTGTACGCACCATAACTCAAGTACGCTTTTTCGGATTTTCATGAAACTTGGTATAAACATTCATAATGTCAATGGGAAGAACCCTATTGATATTGAAACAAATCGGTTCACCGGTACCGGAGTAATGCCCAATTTAGTGCCTATTTTAATAGATTATGGCGCCTTTCTCATAGAAAGGCGCCATCACTCAAATACACTGTAACGGATTTTCATGAAACTTGGTATACCCATTTATGACGTCCATGAGAAGTGCCCTATTGAATTTGAACCTAATCTGTTGACCGGTACCGGAGTAAAACCCAATTTAGTGTATATTTTAAAGACGCGGTAGCTCAAATACGCTTTACCGGATTTTTATGAAACTTGGTATACACATTTACAATGTCCATGGGAAGACGTCTATTCATAATGGATAAAATCGGTTGATCTGTTTCGGAGTAATGCTCAATTTAGTGCCTATTTTATGGCAATATACGTATTCGAAAGAATTTATAAAAAAAAAATGAAAATCAGTTATCTTGACAACATAGCCTATTGTTTTACTGTGATCTTATAAGGCCTTGGGAATTAAAATACAGGTAGCTATGACAAAAAATGCTATTGTTTTACATGCGCTTATCCAACTAGGCCTAGACCGTTAAGATGACCCAGGTGGCCGAGATGGTAGACCTTTCTTCTTCCGTAAGCCCTGCTTAATGAATAAATCTGGAGCTTAACTTGGAAATCAATTTAAAAAAAGATATATATTCTGCATATCATAATTGCAGTCATAACTGATTAAACAAAAACATACTGGCACTTTTTTACATCAGTTTACCTGATTTTATTAGGGTACATTTTGGCGTTCTTTCCTTTAGCAGAGTTATTGTTCGTTCGTTTGTTTATAAATTTCTAACTGCTTCTTTCTGTCTGCCTGCTTTTCTTCCTTCCTCTCTTCCTTATGTCTTTGACTGTCTCATTTGCCTTCTATTTATTTCGTTATCGTTCCATTTCTTTGTTTCTTTTAATTCTTTTCCCTTCTATTTTATTTACATTTTTGTCTCTTTATTTTTTTAATTTTTTTAGTGCCATTAAACGGTTTTTATAACATTACATTATTATTATTATTACACATTTAATACAAGGAAAAACAAGTAAAACCAAACTAGCCCCTATATGAGCAACGCTTGTGTTTAGGGGATATAGTAGATTAATATAAATATAATTACATATCACTGCACAGTATACTATACTATACTATACTATACTATATTTTATTTATTATTTATTATTTACCATGAAAATTACAAATTACAAATTAGAAAATACAAAATAATACAAAATTATTACAAATACAAATATAAATAATATAAACAAAATTATTACAATTACAAAAGAGCATTATTTACCCCGCATGAGCATAGCTCGTGTTCGGGGTCAGTTCAGTCATACTAAAATTATATTTTGAACATTATATCAAAAGAAAACATACATATTATAGTTTTAGGCAAAAAATAAGAATAAAAATAAATAAGATTGCTTATATGTAATAAAATACATGAACAAAGATACGAAAAATAAATTACAATTACATAACAAAGTTACAAACAAAATACCCTATGTTAAAAATTAAAAATTTACAGTTAAGAATGAATAACGGAAAAAAGTGGGTAAAAGTACAATTACAAGTTAGATTTAATCAATTCGAGTACTTGTTTTTTTAAACAATTTATTGTTTAGTGGTATCAGATTAAATAAAAATAATGTAAATAAAAATGTAAATAAAAATAATTTTTTAGCATTAGCCAGTGGTTAAAAATAGCATTTACAACAAGAAATAGAATAAATTGGACTGAAACATTGAAAGACCAAAGAAAATTAAAGTGTGCTATTAATATATCATAATTTTTTTTTCCTCTTAAAATGTTTAAGATTGTAATTTGATTTATTTGTTTCTATGCTTTCTTTCATCCTTTCTTTCACTCCCTCTATTTGCTCTACTTCCCTTGTGTGTCTATGTTTTCCTTTCCAATTTTACTCCCTACTCTGTGTGTATGTAATTTTTGGATTGTAGAACTAGGCCTAATATTTGATGTTGCATTATACGACAATACATGAAAATAGAAAACATTTCATTAAAACCGAGACAACAGGACGCGGACTCAATACCACTCTGATAAAACTAAGCGTAATGACATGCACACATTAATTATTAACAGTGGTACCACCTGTGCAAGCCAAATTTCAGCAAACATTTGCCCGAGCAAACAGAAAGGTGAAAAAGGACGGAACAAACAGACAAACAGTCATGCCAGATGTTAACAAATAAATAAAGAGTAGATAATTCAGATGGCAAATGTTTATGCAGAAGTGATATTGTGGATAAATCAAGTTATGGTCTCATTGGGTTCCAGTTTTTAGTTTATGACGTAATCTGACAGTGTAACTACGCCAAAGTAGAGAAGAGAGTGTCTGTCTCGTAAATATTTATGCACACATTAAACTTGGTGCATTTTCAATTATGAAATTTAATTTAGTAAATAGCCGAATTGACGAAAGAAAAGTCTATATTGAAAGGAATTGGAGAATTTCTACAATCCGGTAAAAGATTTGGACTCATGATGTAATGCTTTAGTCATGGTTCTCTACTTAAAAAAAATAAAAATAAAAAAAATAAAAATAATAATAATAATAATAATAATAACAAAAAAATTGTTGTGAAATTCACATAACTTCAGTCCAAATAAAAGTACAGAACCGTTTTCGGGAAAATTGCGACAAACGAAATTTTCTTAATGTTGGCTAATGTCCCCTTGAAAATAAGAGAAAGTCGTCGCCAATCTTCGTGTCACATCCCCAAAGGGTACCTAACCCAAATACAAAATTTTTGTTTTCTTACGATTTTCCGTTCTGGAGCTAGGCTGTTCACACACATAGACAAGTTTCCGAAAATAGTATTTTCGGATTAAGAAGACCTCAAAACCTGTATTTATGTTAAAAACTCAACTTTGAATTTGGGGGTCGACCTGCCCGTACCTATGGTACGGGCAGAGGAAGTAAAAATTCTAACAGACCACGCTTAATATTGGTTATTGTTACTACAGCAACAGATGATTGGGATGGGATTGTATTTAAGTCATGGCCCTCTATTTTAATAAAAACTATAACAGGCCTTGCCTAAGTAAAAGAGTTTGATCAGAGCATGCATTGGTTATTGTTGCTATAGCAACAAATAATTACTGTGATGGGACTATTTTAATCATGGCCCTCTACTTAAATACAAATTATAGCAGGCCATGCTTAAGTAAAAGAGAGCATGCTGTAGCAATAGACAAAAAGAGAATTACGTAGTTTTCAACAAGTTGTTTTGTCAGAACTAGTAGTCACTTAATCGTTCCAAATTAAAACTTTACTTTGTTAATTTCTCTTCTTTTCCCCCCTTTTCTCTTGTTCTTCTCTTTACTCCCATTCCCCCGTTCTTATTACCGTAGGTAGGCTTCTGTAACGAGGGAAGTATTGGTTCGACCTTAAAATTCAATGTGTTTTCAGAGTTAATTCACTTTCTGAGTTCCATTCAATTGAAAAATAATTTTCCACAAACGTCTTTGGGTGTCCAATCGCATAGCTCAAAAACGAAAAATCCTATAATAGTTATGCTAGGCCTATAGGCTATTATTTTGTGTTAGGTGTCATCTGGGTACGACAACTTTCTCCGTACCTCAAGAAAATTTAATTCTTTCTAAAACTTTTACTCGGATTGCGTAATATGTATAGGCTCCGTTATTATATTATACATTCTCTGAAGGGTAGTTATAAGCTACTCATTTCATACACAAACTTTCTACATGAATAATGATATGCTTGATCCAAGACATGTACGGAGCAAAAGTAAACAACAGGCTTACCTTGACTAACTGTGTCCTGTCGTTTCATTGGTTAATCGCACCAGCGCATTCTTCACGATAGTGCGACAAGTCCAGTCAAATGTTTACTTCCATTCCACACACATTGTACAATTATCTGTATCTTATGTAATTGTGAAAACATAAGTTCTGTTAAGTGACTTGCTTGCTTTCATAGGCTGACATGTTTTACAACATATATCTAGCAAACAAGATTTCGTTTGTTTATATCGTTGCCTTGGCAAATTTGTTGATTCTGAAGAAAAACAAGTGACATAAGTTACTAAATACAAGACGTATTTTATAACATAATGAATTAATTCGTTGTACTTTTCGTTTACATGATGTGTGAGGAAGTACTCCACATATTGTAAGTAAAAGTAAAAGGTATAACCTCTAATAATTTGTTTTATAGATGAAAATTGCCAGCCAGGGCCTTCAGAACTTACGTCACCAATAAAGAAACGTGCAAGGAAAAAGTTTGTCCAGCGGCGAGAAGATACAGATTGTAAATGTATACAAAACACTTGGAATCGAACCCGGGACCCTTGGCACTTAATCTAAAAAAAGAAAATTCCAATTGACTTCACTGTATGTAATCGATTAAACAGTCTCAAAAACGGACTCTTGTGAACTGTGCTTTGTACTTGCACACTCGGTTGTTTACTTTTGCTCCGTACTTACACATCTTGGATCATGTATAATTTAAATGAGTTTAAGACAACTGAATGCGTACTACTGCAATACATTCTTGAATTATAATAACAGTGGATTATATTATGGGTAGAGGAAATTACGTGTTATTTAACATGACATTTTTTCTTCTATCTTCCTGTTCAATGCCGACATGCAGATTGACATAGTCGGTTGTTGCCGCGAGTATATTTAACTGACCTGCCTCAGTGTATTGTGTAATGTGGTAGTAAAGTGACTTGTATTTATATATAAACCAAGCACAGTGCCAATAATAATAATAATAGCAGACGCAATAATATTGTAAGTCATGCTTATCTAGTAATTCCTGCGGTATTTGAGCAACTTACAGCAGAAGTATCGTAACTGTCTCATGTATTTTTTTTGGGGGGGGGCTGTGGGAAACATTTTTGGAATTAAAAGGAAGAAAAGCGGTTATTAATGTGTGTGTATATATATATACACAATTTAACACACAATATATATATATATATATATATATATATATATATATATATATATATATATATAAATACATAGGCGTAATCAGGCCGACCATAGGGGGGGGGGTTATAACATCCGCGGGGTCTGGGGGTATGGAATACCTTCCAGGGAGAGGGGGGGATCCAGGGGTCCTCCCCCGGAAAATTTTAAATAAGACGCACAATAACGAGTTTTAAGCTTCCCACGCTTTATACTTGTATTAAGTAATTTATGGGCAGACTTTAAAAAATTCTACAATTTTCCTTTTTTTAATCAATGGGGGGGGGGGTTCAAACCCCCAAAACCCCCCTCGTTACGCCTATGTATAAATATAAACAATTTAACAAAATTCCGGAAATTTAGATTATCTTTTTTTATTTTTAATGATCGTTATTTTTGAGTGTGCTTTTAGTAACTTACACCGGAGAGTTTTTAGTAACTTTTAAGTAGGCCTAATTACATATTTTGTTCTCTTAAGACCATGTCATGACTTTCGATTGGGGGTGGGGGGATGGAAATTCGAAATTTTTGAAACCATGTCTTGTGATTTATCGTTGAAAAGCTCTTGATGAGTACTCTACAAATCAATAACTAATTTCTCGTTAGCTCTCATATAAGACGAGATTTGAATGTTTGAAAAAAATGCTCTTTCCTCTATTTTGCAATTATTATTGCGGGTTTGTCATGCCAAGGCTAAAGAAGAAGAGTGCTGCGCAGCGACAATATATTAAACCAAAAGCACTTCGAAATCTACCTCAGCCTGTAGGCCTCCTAAAGGGATTTTTTCATCCCAAAAGCAAACACTACCTCCCATAATAACGTATTATACACAACTAGCAGGTGCTCACGGCTTCACCTACGATAATTCGAAGATTCAAAATTAAGAGCAAAATAATTAAAACATTTTCAATAACACTTAACGCGAATCATTCATAAACTAAAAACCAATAATTATGATGAAAGCACTAAAAATCCGGCTTTGAAGTGAATTCCACGATTAGAAAGCGCTTCTATTGTATTTCGCATTATAAACAATCGAATCGACTAGGGTGAGCTCACAGAATCGAAACGATCGTTAATTCCATGCGATATATCGAAAAAATCGCGCGATGCTTTTATTTCTAAGTTATGACAAAAAAGGCAAAGCCAACTGTAATTGATTTGGCAATTGAAATGTATTACTGAAAACTGATGCTTCGAAAGCGCAAAATATGCACGTTTTCTGCCAGTTTTTCACTCATAACTTGCGAACGAAAGCGAAAATTAAAAATCCGGCTTCGAGGTGCATTCGGGCACCCTTCATTCCATCTACGTTTAAAATTTCAAATCTCTGCATGCGGTAGATTTCGCTGGGCACACTCAAAAACTTTTATTACAGATTTAGTTTAATTTGCTAATCTGTGTTTACATTTTATACACGTTCTAAATTCAATAATATTGAGTAACATCGGAAGAGATGGTCAAACGCCCCTATGTCTGCCAGCATAGTTCACACTGCACATGACTGGACATAAAAGTAATGTTGTTACTGTAACGGAATTTTCCTGGAATAACTTGTTTTAAATGCATCATCTCCCCTTCCATCTTAATCCACCCTCTTTCTCAGTGCGGCGTTGCCAAGTGTTTGGAATGCACTTGTGTTTGTTTTAAGTCTGAGGCATCCAAGACAAACACTTGCCCCCCCCCCCCATGCTGGTTGTTTCAAGGACAACTGAAAATGTCATGACTTAAGTGTAGGCTGTTTCACTTATTACTTAGGGGACAGGACTTTCTCTTAGCTTACTTTTAGGCCTACTACATTTTACATGAAGAATTTTTTTCTTAGGGTTTTTCTTACAATGATATGGCTTCCCTCAATAAAACAATACATAATAATTATTAGAGCAAGGCATTTGATGATTTTGCATCTATTTTATATTAAGGCTAAAAGGTAGGTCGAATATATAGGCCTATAAATGTGTATAATGAAATAATTGATTAAATTAGGGCAACTTCTTTTTGCATTTTTTTGCTTTATTTTGCATTTTTCGTCATTTTCAAGAGAGAATTTTTGGGCAATTTTAGGTAATTTTTTGGCAATTTTAGGTCATTTTTTGGTAATTTTAGGTCTTTTTTTGTTGCATTTTTAGGCCATGTTTCAGTGGAGGTAGAGAAGAACTTTACCACGTACAAATCTCTACTTTCAGACAACAGACTATCGTTTTTATTTGAGAATCTCCGCCAAGTGTTCATAGTTCATTTTAATTCAGGTTTATTGTAAACACCACAGCAGTTTGTCTTGTAGCAATAAATAATTAATTTTTGTTTTTAGGCCTAAATAGCTCATATTTGCTTGTGACAATTTGATGGGCATGCCAGTTCAGAAAGATTTTTTACCCCTAAGGGTGTCCAAGAAGTATAAATGTACTTACTTCTTTAGTAACAAAATAAGTGTGTTTTATATTGTAAACAAAGAACAAAGGTCTAGTTGGATAAGCATATGTGAAGGAATAGTGTCATTTGTCATAGCTAACTGTTATTGCAATTTTCAAAGCCATATATGAACACTGTAAAGCAATATGTTATTATTGGCCCGTTTCGTGATTTGAACCAGAGACCTCCAGAATGTGAGTCCAAGACTTTACCATCTCGGTCACCTCGCTCAGTTTAACGGTCTAGTTTGATAGGCATATGTAAAGGAATAGTGTCATTTGTCGTAGCTAAATGTTATTGCAATTTCCAAAGCCGTATATGAACACTGTAAAACAATGTGTTTTCATGATTTGCATGATTTGCATTTGATAAATTCTTTCTAAAATATTACCATAAAACAGGCACTAAATTGGGCGTTACTCCGGTACCGGTCAACCAGTTTGGTCTAGTATCAATAGGCTTCTTCCAATGAACGTTATAAATGTGTGTACCAAGTTTTATGAAAATCCGATAAAGGGTATTTTAAGTATCGCGCCTTTCTACCCATATTACCATAAAATAGGCACTAAAGTGGACTTTACTCCGGTACCGGTCAACCGATTTGGACCAATTTCAATAGGCTTCTATCCATGGACGTTATAAATGCATATACCTAGTTCCATGAAAATCCGATAAAGCGTATTTGACAATTCTATCCTTAAACTATCCGTATATCGCGCCTTTCTACCCATATTACCATAAAACAGGCACTAAATTGGGCATTACTCCGGTACCGGTCAAGCAATTTGGACCAATATCAATAGGCTTCTTCCCATGGACGTTATAAACGCGTATACCAAGTTTCATGAAAATCCGATAAAGCGTATTTGAGTTATCGCGCGTACAGACACACGGACAGACACAGACATTTTCCCGTCCACCACACAATCTCATAAAGTACCATCATGGCACTTAATAATGAGTTCCACTCTCCAGTTATTTCTATCTTCCGCTGCCACCTAACTTTCATTTCTTGTTTAGCCTATGTCATCTTTTAGGCCTATCTAATTTCTTCTAACAAGTTTTCTTCAGTGTTTAATTTTTCCTTGGTTGACGTTTACTAGAAGCCCTCTTCTTCCCCAATTCTTAGCTATTCTTTTCCTTAGGCCTATATATTTACTGGAAATGCTATCAGTCCCTTGGGGATACGCTTGGCGAAATGAAATGCTGATTATTTGTTAAATATAATATCCAAAAGATAATAAACAATGATGTCAGCAGTATATTATTACTGTTATTACCGTGAAGCTGGGTAATAAATACGCTTTTGTTGTGATTTTGTGAAGAAGGTTTGACGCAAAGACAATAGCTCATTGTGTTGTGTTTTACAATAGCGTCCACATAATTTGCATATCAGGTGACGAAGCCATCAGGATTTATCACTGTCCTATCCATCTGTTATGCCCAGTGAGGCAATGGATTCTGTGAAAAAGCAACAGTTATCATTTTGGTAGAATTTTATTAGTGATCACGTGATTTTTATTTATTTTATTTTAACATTACATAAATACACTACACAATATACAGGGTGTTAATAAATAACAGCTAAAAGTTTTACCTGTGTATAGAGGGGACATAGACAAGCAACCTTTATTAAGAGATTTTTAATCTATGGATTCAATTTTTCCTGTTACAGCATAAAACCTCCCAGGGCATGGCCGCCACTGACTTCTAACATTTGTATAAATGCAAAACAAAGGCACTTCGTTGTTAATACTGGAGTTATGAATAAGAAAACTAATGCAGTGGCGGCCAGTCATGTGATTAGTCTGGAAATTTTGCAGATTATGAAAACACTAAATTATGATAGGCCTATAGCTGTTGATGAATGATTAAGAGTCAGGTTTTTATCGATCACTAAGAAGGCATGAAGTCCATTTAATGAAAATTTCAACCCTATTTCGCTCAATTATTGATTTATGAGCACCAAATTGTAATGACTTTAATGCCCTGTAGCATACACATTTTACGTCATAGAGCAAAAATGTCCTAATAAAAGTTGTTTGTCTATATTCCCTCCATGTAAAATATTTCGGTGTTATGCATTAACAATTAACAATCTGTATAAGGTCCTGATCCCCGAAAGAGCAGTTACGTGCAGTTACGTGCAGTTACGTGCTTATATTTACATGTTTTACATTAACGGAATAAATCCTATAAAATTATAGGGATGGGTCGATACCAGATTTTCTCGATACCGATACATGATTTTTTCTTCGATACTGGATACTTCGAAACTCGATACCGTCAACATTCCAGTTTCAATAAATAGGCCTAGGTACATTAAAAATTAAAAGTTGTGTAATAAATACCAACTAAATTAATTAAGTGTGCATATTTAATGAGACAAAATTTAATATCATCAGTAGCCTATAATTATTTTTAAACTCTACATTATTTAAAACTAAAATTAGTTTTTGAAACAGTCCAATTACAAGCTTTTCTTAAAATATCACAATGGGGTTTGGACAGTCAGCTTGCTTGTTGGTTGTTATTGAAACGTTTGACAGAAACGAAACAATTAAGAATCTCTTCTGTTCGGATTTTAAAAGTAGGAAAGTCTTTATTTATGACTAGACAAAAGTCACAGAGTGGTTTTCTCCATTTCAAGGAGAAATAGAAGTATTTACTATATTTAGTAGACTACTAAAAGCAGAAAGAGATACCGCATTTCCTTAAATTGCAGAATTACCTAAGTATCGAAAAAGTATCGAGCGAGTTTTCTGAATTATCGCTCGATGCCGATACCATGCAAATATCGAGAGTATCGAGGAATCTAAAGTATCGAGGACCCATACCTAAAAATTACCTTAAAACTAAATAGACAAAATAGTGGAAAATACAAAATCTGAGAGTAAAGGCATGACTCAATAAAAATAATTATAATATTGAACAATAAATTATCATGATAGTAGTAGGTACCAAAAGATAAAACCTTAAACCACATATTGTTTTGTGTGACGGATGTGACGGATTCAGCAGTTTATTGACTCTGTTTTTCATTTCATTTTTATTTCAATTCGCTTAAATTGTATAATAGTAATAATAATAATAATAATAATAATAATAATAATAATAATAATAATAATAATAATAGTAATAATAATAAAGTTTTATTTTATCTGGCAGTGTTAAGTCCGTAAAGCCTTATCTCCCACTCAACCAGGAATAGGGGGGGGGAAATACTAACAACTTACAAAATAGTGGATTATACAATAAGTGATCTTATAAGTAGGTATATTACACAAAACAAATAAGATAAGTTGGTCATATCACGTATATAGGCTACTGTGAAGCATAATTGAGTTAAATAACAAGGAACATAAAAAAATTAAAATGGGGTAAGCTGTATAGGGGACGCAGCCGCAGGATACGTGAAATGTTTTGTGCATGCTGCCTAAATCTAGTGCACAGTTATTTATTTGGGTTAAAAATTCAATTCACAACCTGCAATTAAAATGCATAACGGGTTAACATATGCTAACCTACATACATGAGTAGGACTAACTGGTCGGTACAACGCCAAAGTGAACTAAGCGCCAAACTCCATATTTTGAGAAAACTGAAGTTGAAGTTTGAGTGTTGTAAAAAAATCTTGATCAAAACGAAATTTCCTTTTTTCTCAACTGATTTTACTATCGTAGTATCGCTTAGTTCGTTATTGCAGACCGTAGGATATCAAAATCTGCACCATGGACTACCAATAGTCTATATTTTGACAATTGGCGCTTAGTTCACTTTGGCGTTGTACCGACCAACTGTGGTTATATTCATGCAGTCAGTTTTCATTACATTTCTAAGTCACAGAGCCTAGCAGCGTTTTGTTATTAACAATTTTCAAAGAATGGACAATAAACTTACATGAGTTCATTCTAATTAATATATTTTACCTAGAAATAATTAAACATTTTCCTATCATTATCAAATAAATCCGCAAAGCTAAATTTAAAGTTCATAACTCGTAGATGAAGTCACACGTGGCTTTCTTATTATGGCATGGATCCGTTCAATCAATGCAAGTGCAACAATGATTCGATTAGATTCTATTATTTTTGTAATCGATCTCAGAGTTAAACTCCAGATCGTTTCTTTAATAAATCTATAATACAGGGTGAAAGACTGTATCTGTACAGATTTCAGCAGGGTGTTCTTTTCCAGGGTTGCCATACGTAGGACTAATTCATAGATTTGTACGACGTATACGAAGCAATCATGAGTCATATGCCTATTTTTACGTCTTTTTATAACATAGCGTTTTGCATTTTTTAATCAATCTAACGACGAATTTTAAATTTTGATACGTATCCAGCTTTTTTGTTTTCTCATGGTTTTTGTTGTAAGAATGTTGCTAAAATCAATATGATTGCAAATATGATTGGACTACTGTATATTTAATTTTATTGTATTTAATCAAATTTAGCACATCGGAAGATAATGGAACACGCATAATCATTTACAAATAAGATGATTTATTAACAATTACAGTACATAACATAATTATGTAAGGTGCATAATACCGACTATTAATAATAATAATAATAATAATAATAATAATAATAATTATTATTATTATTATTATCATTATTATTAACGCAATACGTTCATTATATTCAAACATCACAAAGTATACGACAGTTTTAACTAGCATACGACTGTTCTACGTTTCTGTTCTGGCAACCCTGTTCCTTCCGTTGAAATGAAACATTCAAATACTATTTTTGTCCAAAATGAGTAAGTTCCCAGAAAAAAAGTACCGTAGCCCTAAACTTCATCTGTGCTTTAGCCTATTTAATAAGTTAGTATTTTGAAACTTTTTTGCTTCTGTTATACTTTCGGTTTGCGCTATTAATTATGATACACTCTGAATTGTAATGCATGATAATATTAAAATAGCATAGAAATCAGGATTAATACATTAATTTCAGTTTCAAGGTGACCCGTTCATTAAGAAATCAATGAAAATGCAGATATCGGGATACATAAACCTCTCCATTCTTTTCACATGTTTTTATTCCTATATAATTCGTTAAACTAATGAAACTATTACCATAAAGGAATACGCAATATAATTCTGAAATTCTAACAGATGAATTAAAATGAACGTCTATTACTTCCTCTGCCCGTACCATAGGTACTATAGGTAGAGGAAGTATTGTTTTCGACCCCAAAATTCGAAGTTGAGCTTTTAGCATATGTACACGTTTCAAGGCCCCCTGAATCCAAAAATACTATTTTTGGAAACATGTCTGTGTGTGTGTGTGTGTCTGTGTGTCTGTGTGGAATATCTGTGAACAAGCTAGCTCCAAAACGGAGAATCGTATGAAAACAAAATTTCGTATTTGGGTCAGGTACCTTCTGAAGATGTGATTCGTAGATTGGCGACAAATTTCCCTTATTTTTAAGGGTACTTTACATGAATAAATTTTCGTTTTTCGCGATTTTATCGAAAACGGCTCTAACGATTTTCTTTAAATTTTGCACATGGGTTGCTTATACTAAGAGCTAAAACTTTTATTTGAAACATTTTTTCGAGAAAATTCTCTGAGGGTAGTTACAAGCCACCCACTGTTCACCCACTGTTTGTAGAAAGTTTGTCTTACGTGATGAACAACTGAATTCGCGCTCTTTCACGGCCTCTTATTCTATATAAGAATGTGAAGTGAGAAAGATGTGTTGTTGGCCATGCATAGAGTAAAGATGTATCTGAGGGAAATATTCGATAAATTTCGGAAATTATATTTTACGGCAGAAAGTTCAATAAACGTCTGCAGTCATTTGTTCTTTTTTTTTTTTAAGTTTGTTATATAGACTGCGCTTTTAGTCGCATCATTGAAAGAAGACGTATTTATAGGATAATCAGCGTAAAATTGTGTCTTGCGATTCTGTACAAGGATATGTGAATACTGCTAACTTTTATTTGGGCAGAGGAAGTTATGTGACTTTCACATCAGATTTTAGCTTCTTATTAACAGCCACATAAAGTAAATAGGCTGCTGTTGAGAAACAAAATAGCCAGTGTCTTCATCCCTTAAAAATTTCATTTTCTGTTATAACTAACTGGTCCATATAAATCTAAATGAAAAATACGTTCTGCTATCAACAGTTTTGAAAAAAATGTAAAAAAGATTCACATGAATCCAATGCAATTATTATATTCTACCTAGAAATAATTAAAATTTTCCATATCATCATCAAATAAATCTGGATAATTATATTTTATGTTCATAACTCGTAGATGAAGTTCCAAAAGGTTTCCTTATCATGGCATGGATCCGTTTAATCAGTACTCTCTTCAAATAAGTCAGTTGAATTGTATTATTTTTGTAATCGATCTCAGAGTTAAACTCCGGATCGTTTCTTTAATAGCCTATAATACAGGATGGAAGATTTCTAACTGTGCAGATTTCAACACCTTGTTCCTTCCGTAGAAACAAGCAAGACATTGAAGAGAGAGCACTTTTCTTAGAAAAGCCGGGTAGGCTGCATGAGGCACGCAGGGTGCGTGAAACCTCTTGTGCTTGCTGCCTAAATCTAGCGCACAATGAAAATCTGTATGTCTTCTTATTTCGTTCGGATTAAAATTCAATTCACAAACCTGCAATTAAAAACCTACATGCATTAGTAGGAATAACTGTGGTTGTATTCATGTAGGCCTAATTTACTCACTTTTCTGAGATACAGAGCCTAGTACTTGAAATGCTCGCGCTGTATCGCAGATATTCATTTGTTTTTAAGAACTTCGTCTTGAGGAAACCTGAAACCTATATCTAGCACCAGGTCATCTACTACAATTAGGCACACAACATTATATACCATAATTGCATTGGTATTTTATGCTATACACTTATTTACAATATTTTTACAATTGCCTCAAAAGTCCACCATTTATCTTTTAATCTACACCTTTTCAACCTCAATTTCGGAAAAAGTAATTTCAATTTCGGAAAAAGTAATTCCAATTTCGGAAAAAGTAACTTCAATTTCGGAAAAGGTAATTTCAATTTCGGAAAAAGTAACTTCAATTTCGGAAATGCGAGGGCTATGAAGAGGGTATAGTAAAGTTGGTACCACGCTAAGACAAATGACTCAATCGGAGCGAGATTATGTAGAGAAGTAGCTAGAAGGTGTACCTAAATGTTCCAAATAAAACAGTTTTGATTTTCACTGTGGTTTTCATTTTATGTCCCATCGAATGCTTTAAAAAATAGCCCTCGTATTTCCGAAATTGAAGTTACTTTTTCCGAAATTGAGATGACTTTTTCCGAAATTGAAATTACTTTTTCCGAATTTGAAATTACTTTTTCCGAAATTGAAATTACTTTTTCCGAAATTGAGGTTGAAATGGTGTAGACCCCTGCAAAGGTCTTCTGTTTAAGTAGGGGGTGTACTAAGGACATGGTAGCTACATTCATTTGTCCACATTTGTCGTATTTCCAATACTTATACGAGTATTTCCGTTACATGCGGTTATAAAAAGGACCTTTTTAAAAGACGTTTACACGTCAGAATATATATTTGTGATACAAGTGGTAAAAGAGGGATTTTAATTTGCGAAACAACCCTTAAGGGCATTCCTACGAGGAAAATAAAATAGTGTTTTTCTTTGTATATTCTTGATTGTTTGACAAGCTTTGCATAAAATAATAGGAGTTCGTATTCGTTATTGTTTACAAACAAGCTATTCATATTATAATGCATCTATACCGCATTTCGTATTGGTACATACGGTTCATTGTTGTTTTATGATTCAGACGGCCATGAGAATATAACTTTAGCAAATGGGTGACTACCTTTCATTATAATTAATTATACAGTATTTTTATTTCGATTCGTATAATTTAGGGAGCTTTTACAAAAAAAAATCTGATGTGAAAGTCACATAACTTCCTCTGCCCCCAAAAAAGTTATCAGTATTCACATATCCTTTTACAGAATCGCAAGACACAATTTTACGCTAATTATCCTATAAATATCTCTTCTTTCAATGATGCGACTAAAAGCGCAAGGCTATATAACAAACTTAAAAAAAAGAACAAGTGACTGCAGACTTTCCGCCGTAAAGAATAATTTCCGAAATTTATCGAATATTTCCCTCAGATACTTCTTTACTCTATACCTGGCCAACAATACATCTTTCTCACTTCACATTCTTATATAGAATAAGAGGCCGTGAAAGAGCGCGTATTCAGTTGTTCATCACGCAAGACAAAATTTCTACAAACAGTGGGTGGACAGTGGGTGGCTTGTAACTACCCTCAGAGAATTTTTTCGAAAAAAAGTTTCAAATAAAAGTTTTAGCTCTCAGTAAAAGGAACACATGTGCAAAGTTTAAAGAAAATCGTTAGAGCCGTTTTCGAGAAAATCGCGAAAAACGAAAATTTCTTCATGTAAAGTCCCCTTAAAAATAAGATAAATTTGTCGCCAATCTTCGAATCACATCTTCAGAAGGTACCTGACCCAAATACGAAATTTTGTTTTCATACGATTCTCCGTTTCGGAGCTAGCCTGTTCACAAACTTCCACACAGACAGACAGACAGACACACACACAGACACACAGACTTGTTTCGGCCTTGAAACGTGTATATATGCTAAAAACTCAACTTCGAATTTTAGGGTCGAAAACAATACTTCCTCTACCTATAGTACAGTCGGTCAAATAAAAAACGTCGGGCAGTATTTGATTAAGTATCACGAACGAGCATATGCGCATGTACAGGAAGACTTAAGGTTAGGTTCACACACGCCTCTTGTCTATCCATGTATTTTCTTGATTATTTAGTCAGTTTTGTTCCAAAACAAACATGTATAGAAGGCTGTGGCTATATGCCTCACGTCCGCCATATTCTTGCATGGAAGTTCTTATAATTTTATTATAATGAATAAATTCGCGAGGAATATGTTTATTCAAGGAGCATTTTTTAAAGATTTTATTTTATAATAGCGGTACTTGTAGTGCAAAATCAATAACTTACGTTCAACTTCTGCAAGCAATCTAGCATCGAAATACGCGGCCGGCCAGTCCTATGAAAACTTCCGGTCAGCTGCTCTTTAAGAAATATGGAACCTTCTCGCTGCTTCAGAGGCCGAAAAATGCAGGTCAATTACAATACGATTGTAAAACTACCACCAGACTACGGCCTAACTGTATTAAAAATAAACATTCATACATTACAGCCCTAACTACACTTTCTCTCAAGCTAGCATTTGGATGTGACGCGATGACACAAAGCAAAATGATTTATGACAATACATTAAGTTGAATATCGTGTGTTGCGCTTTTCTCGTAGTTCATTTGTTCCCTTGTTGTTCATTTTTTTCCCTCCTGTCGCATGGCCTCATATGTTCCGAGAATGACGAATATTTTATGTTTTTTATAGGAAACTTGTGAACTAATGCGTTAAAACTTGAATTTTAACTGCATACGAGTCCCGACGTTTTTTATTTGACCGACTGTACCTATGGTACGGACACAGGAAGTAAAAATATATTGTGTGTACCACGTACGCAAAAACTTTAGCATTGTTTTGCGTACTTGATACATAAACAGCTTCATTTTCAATACGTTAAATTCCTTGAATATAAGGTGAGTAAGGTAATCTGTTTTTCTTTTGTTTTTGTAATAACATTAATGGCGGGAGTGAAGTCGGTGTTAGCCTCTCCATCCTATGATTCCGTGTTGCAAAATGGACTGAACTACAGTAGACCTGAAGACCTAAAACCTAATTAACTCAAATACCGCAAACGTAATCACAAAACGCAAATAATAGGCCTATGTTAAAACAGAAAGAGTATTATTATTTCAAGTAGAAAATATTTTCAGAGTAACCAACTGCTCCATATAAATCTCAGCGTCTATGCGTTCTGCTGTTCACAGTTTTAAAAAAATGGACAAAAAAACTTACTTGAGTTCATTCTAATTAATATTTTCTACCTAGAAATAATTAAATATTTTCCTATCATTATTAAATTAATCAGCAAAGTTACATTTAAAGTTCATAACTCGTAGATGAAGTCACGCGGGGTTTTGTTATTATGGCAAGGATCCGTTCAATCAGTACGCCATGAGAATAAGGATCTGAAGATCTGTGTTATTTTTGTAATCGATCTCCGAGTTAAGCTCCAGATCGTTTCTTTAATAGTTTATAATACAGGGTGGAAGATGTGTAATTCTGCAGATTTCAACAATTTGTTCGTTCCTTAGAAACAAGACATTCAAGAGAGAGTACTTTTCTCAGAAAAGTCGGGTAAGCTGTATCAGTCACGTAGGGTACGTGAAATGCCTTGTGTTTGCTGCCTAAATCTAGCGCACAATCAGTGGTGATATTCAAACAGTTTAGCAACCGGTTCTCTTCAGGGTATTTGGTGTTGATTCAAAATAGCCCATGTGCTATTTTGTTATTTTTGTCTTTTCATACTCATACTAAACTTACCCAGCTTCCTTACACAACAAAAGAAGATCACAGTCCGTTTTATAATCGAACATCGAAAGCAAAGGGAGCGAGTGTCGAGATGATCGACCGAGCGCAAATAAGAGAGTCTGCCAACTTAACCGCACGCCCGCTACCTATGGTAGTAATAATAATAATAATAATAATAATAATAATAATAATAATAATAATAATAATAATAATAATAATAATAATAATAATAATAATAATAATAATAATTTATTCTGCCGTTAAGTTACTACAAACAATTGGCAATGTCACAATAATAAAATAACTACAAAGAATAGGCAATGTCACAAGAATAAAATATTTTAAAAAGTTAAAAACACAGATCCCATAATTTATTTTCCAAGAACTCCTGTACTGAATAAAAAGCTTTGTTTTTTAACCAGTTAGACACAACATATTTAAATCTTTTCACCGAAACAGTTTTTGCATTATGGGGCAACTTGTTAAACATTTTTATTCCGATTGCTTCCCAACTATTGAATGCCTTAGATGTGCGGGTTTGCTTAGACTGTAGAGTACCACAATTTCTGGTATTATATGAATGTAACTGCATTCTTTCAGGATATAATTCTACACCTTTTCAACCTCAATTTCGGAAAAAGTAATTTCAATTTCGGAAAAAGTAATTCCAATTTCGGAAAAAGTAATTTCAATTTCGGAAAAGGTAATTTCAAATTCGGAAAAAGTAACTTCAATTTCGGAAATACGAGGGCTATGATGAGGGTATAGTAAAGTTGGTACCACGCTAGGATAAATGACTCAATCGGAGTGAGATTATGTAGAGAAGTAGCTGGAAGGTGTACCTAAATGTTCCAAATAAAACAGTTTGGATTTTCACTGTGGTTTTCATTTTATGCCCCATCGAATGTTTAAAAAAATAGCCCTCGTATTTCCGAAATTGAAGTTACTTTTTCCGAAATTGAGATTACTTTTTCCGAAATTGAAATTACTTTTTCCGAATTTGAAATTACTTTTTCCGAAATTGAAATTACTTTTTCCGAAATTGAGGTTGAAATGGTGTAGTCTTTCCTTTACAAATGTTAGGCAAGAAAATATAAATATACAAGGGAAGGTCATTATTTTATACTCAATGAAAAGAGGTTTACAGTGCTCATAACATCCTTTTTTGGCCAAGATGCGCATTGCAGTCTTTTGAAGTTTGAAAACCGCTAGCGAACATAATTGGCGTGTTATGGTTCTAGCAAATTCATATATGTATTATGACTTTTGTGGATAGGCATGAATCTGATCTTGGAAAAAGGCAATCACTCATTGTGAAGCTACCGGTTCGGAGAACCTACAAGATATTTAACAACCGGCTGAATATCACCACTGCCGCACAATGATATCTGTATGTCTCCTTATTTCATTGGGATTAAAATGCAGTTCACAACTCTGCAATTAAAATGCACAATATATTAACCTAACCTACATGCATTAGTAGGAATAACTGTGTTGTATTCATGTAGGCCTAATTTATTGACTTTTCTGAGATACAGAGCCTAGTACTTGAAATGCTCGCTCTGTATTGCAGATATTTACTTGTTTTTGCAACCTCATCTCGAGGAAACCTATATCTAGCACCATGATACCTACAAAATACTTTCAGAGAACCAACTGGTCCACATAAATCTCTGCGCCTGTGCGTTCTGCTGTTAACAGTTTTGAAAAAATGGACATAAAACTTACATGTGTTCATTCTAATTAATATATTATACCTAGAAATAATCAAACATTTTCCTATCATTATCAAATAAATCCGCAAAGTTAATTTAAAGCTCATAACTCGTAGATGAAGTCACACGTGGTTTTCTTATTATGGCATTAGTTCAATCAGCTCTTCCTTTCTTATATTATGTATTGCATTGTATTGTATATTCTATTATTTTTGTAATCGATCTCAGAGTTAAACTCCAGATCGTTTCTTTAATAGCCTATAATACAGGGTGGAAGATGTGTAATTCTGCATATTTCAATTACTTGTTCCTTCCGTAGAAACAAAACATTCAAGAGAGAGCACTTTGGTTAGAAAGGCCGGGTAGGCTGTATCAGGCACGCAGAGTACGTGAAACATCTTGTGTTTGCTACCTAAATATAGCGCACAATGAAAATCTGTATGTCTCCTTATTTCATTGGGATTAAAACTCAATTCACAAGCCTGCAATTAAAATGCATAACAGATTGACCTAACCTAACCTGCATGCATTAGTAGAAATAATTGAGGTTATATTCATGTAGCCTAGGTCTAATTTATTGACTTTTCTGAGATACAGAGCGTAGTATTGCAGATATTCAGTTTTTTTTAAAGAACTTCATCTTGAGGAAACCTAAAACCCATATCTAGCACCCTGGGCTCGCCAATATGACATGGGGTTTTTTCATGGTTTCCCCAGTCGTAAAGACAAATGCCGAATTGTATATTTACATACCAAGAATCATCCTCACCATTTCATCCTGTATCATATCCATTTAAATTAATATCAGTTGAGATTTACTCCATTAAATACATCAACAATGGAAAATAATTGACAAGCAATAGTTCCATGGCCTACCCTACTGTACACACAGATCCCCAACTCCTGATCTACCCTCGTAGCTAAAAGGATTTTATACCATAGTTAAATTGGTATTTCTGCTATAGACTCATGCAAAGGTGGCCATGGTTTCACATTAATTTGTCCAGATTTGACTTATTTTCATTAGTACTGGTAATGTATTGATTTGGAGTTGAAAGTGGATTTCCGCTATTATCTGATTTGATTATGGACTTGATCCGTTGTTCCCGGCAGCTTTTCCTGACCTGCCTCACTGCAGTTGGCAGTGGCGAGGCAGTAAAATGCACCAGTCAAGGATGCAACAATAAAATTGTTTATTTGTGTCTATCCAAGGCCTCCTGTGCAATCCCAGACAGTTTGCTTTGCATCCAAAGCCCGCATTGATTAAGAATTAATTGAAATCTCTTCTGTTTGAACAAGGCTTTGAACTCTAAGGCAATCAAACATTTAAATGTCTGAGTGGTCACCACACGACTTTCTTTTGCATAGGAACTTGCATTATTGAGAAATAATTAAACATTCATGGCAAGTGAGGTAGACTCTGATGTAAAATTGATGGTTAATCAATACACTTGCATCGAGAAGAAATTTGAACTTTTAAAACTCTTAGAATTCTATATACAGGGTGTTAATAAATAACATCGGAATATTTTACCTGTATATAGAGGAGACTTAGACAAGCAACTTTTATTAGGACATTTTTGCTCTATGACGTAAAATGTGTATGCTACAGGGCATTAAAGTCATTACAGTTTGGTGCTCATAACTCATTAATGTAGCGAAATAGGGTTAAAATGTTCATTAAATTGACTTCATGCCTTCCTAGTGATCGATAAAAACCTGACTCTTAATCATTCGTCAACAGCTAGGCCTATATCATAATTTAGTGTTTCCATAATCTGCAAAATTTACAGACTAATCACATTACTGGTCGCCACTGCATTAGTCTTTTTTATTTATTTATTCATAACTACTGACTACAGTGTTAACAACAAATTCTGTTGTTTTGCATTTTTTTCTAATGTTAGAAGTCAGTGGTGTCCAGGCCCTGGGAGGTTTTATGCAGTAACAAGAAAAATTGAATCCATAGAGTAAAAATCTCCTAATAAAAGTTGCTTGTCTATGTCCCCTCTGTACACTGGTAAAATATTTCGGTGTTATTCATTAACGCCCTGTATATAGGTAGCGTCTACACAAAAAATTGGATCCCATTTGGCCAATCAATGTGAGGATTACACAGCCCGACAAAAAATAACTTTTTGTTTGGTGTCTCAGATGTTTTAACTTACCGGATTTTGGCTATGCTTAGTGTGCTTATTCCAAATATGTAAACAGTTTTTCTCTACCAGCTCTACTTTTATATAGATTTTATTACTGAACTCTTAGTCCAGCGAAACAAAATCTAGTTTTTTAATATAGCTAGTGAAGGTTCTTGACCATACTTTGGACACGTAGGTCGAAAACTGTACGAAGTACAGAAAAACTAAAAGCTGGATTATTTTTTGGCCCTCAAATTGACAGCTCATAATTCTTAAACGACCGTACAGTATGTCATAATAACAATTTTTTGAAAGACCCCATGTTATATTGTTAAGCTTATTCAGTGGCGGACGCAGAAATTTTTTTCGGGGGGGGGGATTTGACTTTCAACTTACATATAAAATTAGTTTATAAAACTGGCCACTTAGAGTACATTATATAGCCTTTTATCAAATTTCGGGGGGGGGGGGGATGTAACCCCCTACCCCCCTGCGTCCGCCACTGTTGTTATTGTAATGTTGGTGTTTTGCTTTTTTCTTCACGTGATTTAGAAGCTAAAAATAGGCACTTTTTTATTTATATCAAACGTAAAATGGGATAATATGCATAATGGTAATACCATATCTCACAAAACTAAAGCTGATAGAAGGCAAAACTAATGGCACATTTGGCATCAGCGACCTAAATATACCCAAGAATAGGCATAAATTCTAAGGCACCAAAATGGCTGTTGGTCTGAGTTATTAATCCCTATAATATAAAGCCACATGGCTGACTGACTGATTCACTCACTCACTCACTCATTCACTCACTGACATTAATGTTTGCCCACTTCCAGATGAGCTAGAAACTTGAAATTTGGTACACTTATAGCATTTAGGCTGTAAACCACAGGAAAATTCCAAAAGTAATTTATTTATTTATTTTTAGCGCTTAAAACCCTCGAAATAGGACTCACTCACTGACATTAATGTTTGCCCACTCCCAGATGAGCTAGAAACTTGAAATTTGGTACACTTATAGCATTTAGGCTGTAAATAATTTATTCTAATTTTTACCCCTAAAAACCCCCGAAAAAGGTCTTACTCACTGACATTAATATATATGGTCGTGTGTGTGTGTGTGTGTGTGTATATATATATATATATATATATATATATATATATATATATATATATATATATATATTATATATATACGCCTATATACACACACTGTATGTATATAGCCTATATTATATATAATAAGAAAGCTTTTTAAATGGGTTGTGTGCCTGTTAATCTTTAATTCTGATATAATAGGCTACTTAGGGGAACTGATAGGTTTCTTAATTTAATCCCTAGCGCTCCAAGTGTCTATGTTAGTAATTATGAATTTCCTCTTGAAGATTGGATTTATAACAGGGTTTTCTTGTTATAGCAATGAGATGGACTGTTCAAGTGTTTATAGAGTTGAGTTCAGGAACATGTACTCTCTCAAGTGACTTCTGTCTCTACACACTGACCCCCATTGTTCTCAGCATAAGCTAAACCAGACACTGTCATATCACGGGGCCTATTTGCGATCGCTTGAGAAACCAGGAGTTTATCGATAGAATTGAAGAAGTCGGGGGAAGATAGGGCTTACCCGTTACTTCCTTACTTACTCAATGGCAATAGACAACCCGCCATTCAACCCTATTCTGTGCTAACTCCATCCAATCATCCCTCGCAAATCCTACTTCCCTTAAATCTATCCTAATATTGTCCTCCCACCTACGTCTAGGTAACCATAACTAGTTTTCTGTTTTTCCGAGACCTTGCTATACTCTTCACACATATGTATCGCACACTATTTTTTGAGGATTTTAACTTCAATAAATAAATAAATCTTTTAATTTTAGTTAAAGACTAATTTCGTTTGAGAATAGGAGAAAATTCCGCTGACACTGGGATTTGAACCCAGGACCTTTGGCTATCCGTGCCGTCGAAGAGGATTAGGGTGGCAGCAGGTAGAGGTAGTTCTTGGAAAAAAAAAGTCTTTAAGAAGTGGCACCCACAATAGAACATATATTTTGTTATTAACAATTTTCAAAGAATGGACATAAAACTTACATGAGTTCAACCCAATTAATATATTCTACCTAGAAATAATTAAATATTTTCCAATTATTATCAAATAAATCTGCAAAGTTACATTTAAAGTTCATAACTCGTACATGAAGTACCACGTGGTTTTCTTATTATGGCATGGATCCGTTCAATGAACACGGTCATTTATCCATACCAAAATAATGGTATTATTTTTGTAATCGATCTCAGAGTTAAACTCCAGATCGTTTCTTTAATAGCCTATTATACAGAGTGAAAGACTGTAACTGTACAGATTTCAACAGGTTGTTCCTTCCCAGGGTTGCCATACGTACGACTATTTCATAGATTTGTAAGACGTACGACGCAATCATGAGTCATATGCCTATTTTTACGACTTTTTATAACATAACGTTTTGTATTTTATAATCAATCTATATATATAAGAGGCTTTGTCCTGACCTTAAGGACTGACAGAGAATCAACGTAGAGCCAAAACTGTAACAGGTAGAGACTTGGAATGTTGACAGTTTCGTTGAATGTTTCGTAATGTAAGAGCTCACTAAGAAAGGATTTTGAAAAATGTTGATGTTAAATGACAAAAATCAAATGTTTTAGAGGAGACATAATACCTTTTTACACAGAATTATAAAATTCCTTGTACAGTTCTCATGGCAACAGTGTCTTGCTGGAAGTGGTCACAGATAGCTTTGGAAATAAACGATACGGGACTTCCATAAATTAGAAAAGCTATCGATCGAATTCATTGGTGTAAATAAATAATGAAATCCACGAAAATAATGCAGTCACATAACTTTCTCTACCATGGACATAGAGAATACTATTTTCTGACTTCACATTTTGATGTAGAATAAAAGTTCGTATTGCAGGGACAGCATTTTCAGTTGTTTCAATCTGAGTGTGCCAACGAATATGCCATATCAGAAGTGAGTAAAAAATTCTATCCACTGCTAGGTCGTCATAGCTGTAGGCTTTGTATTTTTAGTTGAGAAGTATGGATGTTTATCATACGCCGTAAGCATGTAAAAGGAGACAAAATAGGATGGGACTTTTATTTAAAAATGATGTCAGTGTAATAAATAATAAGTAATTTAAACAAAACACACAGCAGTTGAGTAAATAACCGCGGGAAAAGCCTGCTGGTATTAATATAGCCTATTAGGCCTATAGGCCTGTAAGGAAGTCCTAAAGTCATACTTGACAATTAGGATTTAAGACATGAAATACAAGTTTGAAAATTGGAGTTAGATCTTTGTTGCATGTACATGATATAATCATTGTTTTGGATTAATGGGACTGTTTTACGACAGTTTCGCAACATGGCGTAAACTGTGGTGAACTATTTCATAACACAGCCTTGTAGATAGGTAATAGCGCAAGTGACGTATAAATATACCTTGGAAATTAATATTTTGCATTCTTCAATAATAGACTTGGCCTGCTATGTCATATGGTAGCCTACCTATATAATGGCAGTGACATAAAGAGATTCTCATTTTAGTAATATAACTTGATACTCGACTGTAAACTTTTATTTAAAAAAGTAATAATAAAATATAAGTTTATATTAGTGTTTTATGTTAAAAAGTGCAGATCGTTATCCTTGTATTAAAAACATCGCTCGTAAAACACAGCTATTTTATTGAAATTTTTCTCAGCGATTTAAAAATTATTTTCCGCAGTCACAGAACGACTTCTTTAGTTTAAAAATTAATTCCTAAGTGTAGGTTTTACATAATATTCTGATGTTTACTCATTACCTTGGTTTAATCACTCACATATTTCCTATCTTAAAGCAGATGTGCGCTAATAAAACAGAACTTTTTAGGTAGATTTCGAAGAAAAATCTACCTATTGCAATCGATACCATGTCATGATTTTCGAAAAATTCTTTCATATCTTTACGTTTCATGCTCCCCTGAGTACGAAACCACCGCCCGTTCAAAAAAAAATTTTGTGATATTTATATATATATCTTTACACGATATCGGCCGTAATTTTGAAGATATTTGAACCAAATTTTATTATGTTATTTCTAGGCCCAATAGTTCGGACAAGTTCGCTAATGAGCAAAATTGGCCCAAGGGGGTGGTCGGGGAGGGGGTTGAAATTTTGAAAAAAATTATATTTCGACCCCTATGAAGTATAGAAGGAAACTTTGTTTAAATAAATTAGAGTACTCCCTATGGAGTTTACAGCGACACCAACGATTCGGGTTTTTTGGGGGTAGAGTGGGGGGGGGGTGCAAATTCAAAATTTTTGAAACAACGTCTTGTGGGGTATTGTTGAAAAGCTCTTGATGAGTACTCTACAAATCAATAAATAGTTTCTCAATAGCTATCATATAAGGCGAGATTTGAATGCTTGAAAAACAGTAACACTTAAAAATAAACCTCAGCCTGTAGGCCTGCCTAAAGGGAATTTTTTAAATGTAGAGTCAAATTAAGAAATTCAATTACGTAGCCGGGATTTGAACCAGGATTTTTGACTCGCCATGCCGCTGGATGAGAATTGTTAAAAAGATGACTGATTCCCCTTAATGGTCTACCTCACTGACAGACAAGTTATGTCATATGCAGTACTGTGAGGCACACTAATTAGTGATTCCACTGTTATTGTACAGTAACATTCAAGATATATATATACATATGCATTCATGAACAACAGATTATTGTCCCTTTTGGACATTACATGAGAATATTATAGGAGAGAGGTTCCATCTGGCACTGTGAAGTGAACTCTGGCTTAGCTCAGTTGGTAGAGCATTGGCACGAATAGCCAAAGGTCCTGAGTTCGAATCCCAGTGTCACAGGAATTTTTCTCCTATAATATTCTCATGTAATGTCCAATAGGGACAATAATCTGTTGTTCATGAATGCATGTGCATATATATATCTTGAATGTTACTGTATAATAACAGTGGAAGCACTAATTAGTGTGCCTCACAGTACTGCATATGACATAACTTGTCTGTCAGTGAGGAAAACCATTAAGGGCAATCAGTTATAGGAGAGAGATTCCATTTGGCGCTGTGAAGTGAACTCTGGCTTAGCTCAGTTGGTAGAGCAATGGCACGGATAGTCAAAGGTCCTGGATTCATATCCCAGTGTCAGAGGAATTTTCCTCCTATAATAATACCATGCAATTTCCAACAGAGACAATAATCTGTGGTTCATGAATGCATATTATCTGTGGTTTGGTACTAAAAGGGCCAATGTCATAAAACTTGCTTTTGAGATAACTGACTTTGAAGCCTTTATAGAAGTAATATTTTTTCCTGAGAACTTCCTACATTGTCCTCTAAGGTTTCTGTATTATGTCTATTAATAGCAACAGACATTAGCACGAAAGATAAAGACTAGCCGAGCTCAATAATGCATAGATTTCATTTTTGCAAGAAATTGACATTGGCCATTTTACAGCCAAGCCACAGATATATCCAGCACTTCTTATATCAAGAATACAAGGAAGTTATAATTTCTGCAATTTTTCCCCGGACGATAATGTCAGTTCTTCCTATAATCTCAAAACACACCGGAAGTGGTTTCGCAATTATTGCGTATATTCTGCTTCCTGTTGAGGGTGGTCAGGTTATAGATAAGGTGACAATACACTTGTCCTCTATCGCCACCAGAGGTTATGTTCTTGTCGTGCCTGATAGTGATGTGGTTCCCTTTGTCTATGCTTTGAGGTTTTGTTGTCACCTGTTTTACAAGTTATTCTGCAGCACTGAACTACAGAGTTTCCTATGTTAAAAGCTAGCGTCAGTTTGAACCTAGAATTTATTAAAAAGTGAGTTTTTTGAAGTGAAACTTCTTTAGCCACGGTAGGGGTAAATCGAGAGCTTGTGTAGGCCTAACGCTAAAAAATCGTAACGAAATTAGTGGGGCTGTGACGGAACGGACTGCACAAAAAACAACTCAGTGATAGGCTTATCCAAAATTTAAAAAATCCAGAAATTAAAAATTAAAAAGTCGAAAATCCAAAATTTTATAAATCTAAAAATTCAAAATTAAAAAAACAAAAATCCAAAAAATATAAGCATAACTTTTTTTTAAACAAAATCAGAAAATCCCAAATTCCAAAATGAAAAAATTCAAAGATCCAAAATTTAAAAATCCAAAAATCCAAAATTTAACAAATCAGAATCTGAAATTAAAAAATCCAAATAGGCTTATCCAAAATTTAAAAAACCCAGAAATTCAAAATTAAAAAATTAAAAAAGCCAAAATTCAAAAAATTAAAACAATAAAAATCCAAAATTAAAACATCCAAAAAATAAAAAATTCAAAGATCTGAAATTTAAAAAAATCTAAATATACAAATTAAAAAAAATTAAAACATCAAAAATTAGAAAATCCAAAATTAAAAAAGTCCATAAACCCCATATTAAAAAGTCCAACAATCCAAAATTGATGAAGTCCAACAATCCAAAATTGATGAAGTCCAACAATCCAAAATTGAAAAAAATAAAAAAAATTAAAAAAATCAAAAAATTAAAACAACTTTCACTTCTGTTGCGTGGCGTTCCACTCACACTTTTTTTAAAAAGAAAAATGAATGTACGATTTGCTTTCCGCACTGCGGAAATATTGTAATAAAATACGTAGTTTTTTCTTTATTGATACTGGGAATCTACCCAGCCGTGAGAACAATCTAACAAAAATAACACGATCGTAAAAAAGAAAAAAAAAACAATTGCTGAGAAGTGTTATTTTAATTGTCATGTAGGCCTATTTGTAGCTTTAGGCAGACACGTGTATATATGACGTGTGGAGTTGACATAACCTGCTTCTCTAATTACGCCCCAGATTGCAGCACAAACACTTCCTCAAATCGCAACTATGTGACGGTTCATACCTTAATGACCAAAACGTAAATATATGTTCTATTGTGGGTGCCACTTCTTAAAGACTTTTTTTTTTCCAAGAACTACCTCTACCTGCTGCCACCCTAATCCTCTTCGACGGCACGGATAGCCAAAGGTCCTGGGTTCAAATCCCAGTGTCAGCGGAATTTTCTCCTATAATATTCTCAAACGAAATTAATCTTTAACTAACATTAAAATATTTATTTATTTATTGAAGTTAAAATCGTCAAAAAATAGTGTGCGATACATATGTGTGAAGAGTATAGCAAGGTCTCGGAAAAACAGAAAACTAGACCAAGTCTGAAATTAAATAAATTTAAGAATTCCTACTTAATGATGGTCATAAGTTCCCTGCTATGTTCTAATTTATCCCTATAACATAAAGCCACATGGCTGACTGACTGACTCACTCACTGACATTAATGTTTGCCCACTTCCAGATGAGCTAGAAACTTGAAATTTGGTACACATATAGCTTTTAGGCTGTAAACCACAGGAAAATTCCAAAAAGTTTATTTAAAAAAAATGTTTAGCTCTAAAATACCCCGAAAAAGGGCTCTGTTTCCATGCCAACGGTATTATCAAACAGTGTTCACCTAGGGCTCTGAAAGTTTAGAAATTATTTCCGCAAACCTAATGGGGTGGTCGAGATAGTAACGTCTTGGACTTGCATTCTGAAGTCTCAGGTTCATAATAATTAAATCCAATTAACATATTTTTGTCCAGAACTAACAAAATTTTCTTCTGTCTGTTAAAGAAATTTCATAATTTATATACTTTAATTATAACTCGGAGATGAAGTCCCGCATTCTTTACAGCATATTATATCCAATTTTACTTTACTTTACTTTTTTTATTTTACTTTTTCTGTGATTTTCCTGGTCGTAAAGGCAAATGCCAAATTGAATATTTACATACCATGAATCTTAGTCGCTATTTCATCTTGTATCATGTCCATTTAAATTAATATCAGTTGAAATTTACTCCATAAAATACACCATAAATGTATGTACACTACCAGGTGATCTAGAAAACTTAGACTTGGCAAACTGATAGCTTACAACCGACGGGAAAAATCCGGGAAAAACCCAAAAGTCTTCCCACATTTATTTTTTCAGGTTTATTGTGGCAAAAAAGGTAATAGCCAATACAGCAGACTAAATACACGCACTCTAACTCCCATAGATCTTTTAAAAAACCTTTCCCGAGAACCTCAGATGGGGTTTGGGGGCGGAGCCCCTAGTGAGCGAAGAGAGTGTCTATATGCTTATGGAATGTGTTTTTAAATATCTTTCAGCATTAAGTCTAATCTAATTTCTGTTTTATTTTCAGGTAAGAAGCAAACTTGTCCACTTCGTTGTTCTCCACGCTTGTCTGGGGTAAGCATAAAATTTGTCAATACATTTTGAGCTATTTTTCACTTCATATTTTAAATAGATGTTCTGTAGAATTTAGGTCCGGACTTCGAGCAGGCCACTCCTATTTTGCTATACCGACTGCATCCAGGAAGTTTTGTGCCGTATTAGTGGGCGCACATTTTTCTTTCATTATGTATAATAAAAGGTTGATTTAGTCATTTTTCTGTTAAAAAAATATATTTTTTGTTTTAAAAATCGAGCATACCCTAAAGTATAAGTAGGCTATAACACTTCGGTCATCCCAAGAAAGTCCTCTCTTCTAGTCCATACACAGTTGGGAAAATTTTCACGAACATTTAATTTTTGTGATCGGATAATTTTGGCGCTATAACTTACTTATAGTTATTAACAAGGCCCGGATTCTGATGACATGTCATCTTTTTGTTGATGCTGCATAGACATTGCCAACTTGTAGATAAATCCTAATCATGGCCCTTAGATTATAGAAATGCATTTCTACTAGGTCATTTTTTTGTCATTTTATTCAATTTTATATTTTTAGGACATTTATTTCAATTTTAGGCTATTATTTTGTCATTTTCGTGTCATTTGCTTCCTTATTTAGTCATTTACATTGAGCGTATTAACTTTTTTTCGTCGCTAGCGGTGCTGTCTTTGAAGTGTTGTTTGTTTAATGCAAGAAGGAAAAATTCGGCGTTAAGTGTTGTCATGTCTCAGTCGGAAAAGAGAATCAAAGAAACGCAAAAATTTTTCACTGTATTACTATTGTTATTAGATTGACTTGGCATCAGAGTCTGCCACCTGCTTGGATTTGAGAGTGTAAACTACTGTTTAACTTCAATAAACAACAATATAACCCGGCAGACAACAAAAGGATGTGCCGAATTTTGACTCACCAGTACCTCAGTGCCAATAAATAAATTTCCGTAAGAATGAACATTCACAACATTACAGTTAGGCCTATCTACAGTTTTTACAATTATGTTCAAATTAGTCTACAACTTTGTGTGTACAATAATATTTTTTATAAATAAAATATCAGTTTTTAGATCATATTTAGGCCTATAACTATTAAGTCATTTTCTTTAAAATTTAGGGTCATTTTATAGGTCATTTTTCAAACAATTTTAGGTCATCAGAATCCGGGCCCTTGTTATTAACGAGTATATTTTATAAAACTCTCCTCGCTGTACAAGCTGCCATTTTAATCGCGGTGTTCCGCAAGGTTCTGTTTTTGGACCGGGCTGCACGGCACAGATAACATGGGGCCATGTTTCACTGTATTACAACTCCCACTTGTTGCTACAGTCTCTGTGTGTTCCCGATCTTTATATTTATATACCTATATCATGTGATGCACTCACATGACTTTCTGCTCTTGCTATTGGATAATACGGTATTCACTCTTCATATCCTATTACTGAGTGTTGCTGGTATGTGCCATATGTAAAGCCATATACGAGGGCCGTCAATAAAGTAAGTTTCCCTGGGGCCGTTTACAGAAACAAAACACAATTTCATGAAAATGTTTATTTCATTAGATACAGCAAGTGTTCAGCTATTTTTTTCAACATTTTTCGCCACCGGAATTGATACAGTTTTTCATTCCGTGGGACCAACGTTTGAATACCTGTGTCGGAAAAGTCTGCCGCCTGGGATTTGAACCGTTCTGTGGCTACCATGTCCGCATCTCTGTCATTCTTTGTCATTTCTGGAGGTGTAGGAAGAGATGGAAATCAATTGGAGCGAGGTCCGGGTTGTAGGGTGGACCTTTAATCACCTCCCAGCAAGTCTACTACAGAAGTTCGACTGGGAGGTGTTTAAACATCCACCCTACAGCCCGGATCTCGCTCACAGTGATTTACATCTTTACATATAATATAATATATTTACAGCTTTAATATATAGATATATTAACTTCATCTAGCACTTTGTTATAACGAGTGCCCGGATTTTGATGACATGTCATCGTTTAACTGGTACATAATGGACGTTGCCTACTAGTGCAGATATTCTGATCATGACTCCTAGATTATAAAAATAACTTTTAGGGCCATTTTGCACAATTATAATTTTTATGCCATTTTTTTAATCTAATGTGATTATTTAGTCATTTTTTGTCCAGTTTACGGTATTTTTTTCACATTTCATATTTTTAGGCAATTTTTAAAAATATATACGGTCATTATTTTCTTATTTTGTGTTATTTATTTTATTATAGGCTATAGAGTTTTTGGCATTTACGTACATTGAATATCATCGGAATTCTAAATAAGTACAAATAAATAGATCTTCTTATAATTTTAATTTGGGTACAGAAAGACGGTGTTTGCTGTTTGCATTTCACCGTATGTACCAATTAACTAATTACAAGCCTATATAATTGGGCTAACAACATAAAAGTAGAATAGACACAAATCTGATGAATAAACTAGTATTTTCATACAATTTTTTTTTTAAGTTTTTGGGTTTATTTTTTTATTTTTGCATTTATTTTATAGCTCATTTTTAAAGTATTTTTACTAGGGCTGAAAACCGATTAAAATTTCTAACCGAGTTAACGCTTGACTTTAATCGATTAATCGACCAATTAATCGACAAACAGGCCTGTATTTTAAACGAAAACAAAGTGTACATTTAATATTGTTTTACACGTTTAATAACTACTACACTACAGATAATTAGAAGAAGAAATCCTGAATTAATGAATACCATTATTAGTTAACTAGTGAAAAAATATATACAAAAACTTACTACATTCCCGGTTACGAGTTTGTTGACATTTGAATGTTCAAAAGACGATCGTAGCCTGTTTACAATAATACCGGCAGCTCTAAAAACTCTCACTCGACAGGAGCTTCGTCATTTGACCCATTTTCAGAATTTTTCAGAATTCGACTAAACCGATTAATCGGAAAATGTAATAGAGCCGATTAATCGATTAGTCGGTACAGTCCTAATTTATACGTCATCCAAAACCGGGCCCTGGTAATTATATATCTACCCTAGTAGATATCATGGCTTGGTAAACTAGATTGGAAAATACCCTATAAGCACTGTAGTAAGCTTCTGCTACTCTAACTACTTACTTAAAGTATTTTTTGCGCGTTAATGACAAAATTAGCTTGGTTTTCGAAAGTTGGTATCGCTGTGAGAGATTAAAGCATCGCGAAGGAAACATAAAAACGTATGAAATTAGCGAAGACATCTTTTAGCAATCAGTGCCTGATGAGGTGAGAAACCTCTGGTAATTAGACCACACTATTTGCATCTTATCGGCGTTTCCATTCTAAGCCTCCTGTTAACCTAATGACGTCATACAAACCTCAGGTACCAAGTTGTTTAATAAACATTAGACTGTCGTATCAAACACATTCTGTTTAGAACAATAAAATAATCTGCTTTTAAGGATATACAGGGTGGTAAAACTAGTGTAAAGAGGACGTGAAACGTCTTGTTCATGCTGCCTAAATCGAGCGTGCTCCTTACTTTACGGTTTGGTTTTGTACTTGCTCTATTTTCTGTGTGATTTGAAGAGGCCTATGTAGGTTTATGTCAGGTTTATGTAGCCTACTACATATAGTTAACGCCGCTTAATGTAATCGCGGATAATGTTATCAATCTGGTAATGTTACCACTTTTATGAAGTCCCGTACGGATTAATAATAATATACTGAAAAAATGATGTTTATTGTGATCAAATATTCGGTTTATGTTATCACTTTTTTCCTTTTTTGCGGGTTTATTTCCAAGTACTGTACGTCATTCAAAATTTCGATTTTAAAGGTTTCCTTTCTATCTCAACTGTATTGTATTGTACTGGAGGTAGCAATTCTGTTCCCAGCTCACAGGATGACCAGTTCGAGGTGGTGGCATTACATAACTTTCTCTTTTATTATGGCTAAACAATAATATATTCTGCGGCAGGGTAAATAGGCCTATAGGGATTCAAATAGATTCAGTTAAAAAAAAAAAAAAAGCTTTTCCCGGGAACCTCATAGGGGATTTGGGTCAGTAATAAATAAATAAATAAAACATAAATAAAAATTATATCGTCATTAAACCATTACAGTAATAGACAAAGTCAGCACTATAAACTAAAAGTTAACAGAATATATACAGTTCTTGTTTTTGTATACACCAAGTATACTAAGTGAAGTAAATTAGTTAGGAACCCCCAACGAGCGAAGAGATTTTTTGTTTATATTCCTGCTGTTGTCAATGTCAGGGAATTTACACAATTGATAATAGTAGGCTATAGAAGAATAATGATACATACCAAATCGTCGTCGTGGTTAAGACGTCATTCGGTCACGTGGCATTAGAAAAGACGCTAATGCAAAAACACTATAAAGCAGTAATGTTACACAAACTAATAATATCTTACAGTCGGACACTGACAAGACAGGCGTTTCCTGCATACGTGAAGTTACGCAACGTGTTAAAAGGATTCTTCATTCATGAGACTCTCTCACCTTGAGATGTGACTGCCATTAACAACACATTGTAAGCCGTACTCCGTGCCTAATACAGAACCCTGAGGAACAACACAGCACTGGTGTCGTACTATTTCAGAATTTTTATTCTCGACATAGTGATAAATAGGGGGCGGATTTCTATGACCTAAAATATGCATGCATTTATGACCTAAAGAACATTAATATATGACCAATAAAATTTAAAATATGACTTTACCACTTACACATTGTGTATATATTTTTAAAGTTTCATTACAATACATTTTATTAAAATATAGTGTTAATTATTTAAAATATTTATAAATCCTCAAAAAGTATCATTATAATGCAAAATTTACAAAATATGATATGAAACTTCAAAATTTCTTTAATATGCCAAAAATATGACCTAAATATGCATATTCATACTAAATATGCCACAATAGTTGAAAATTTCCTAAATATGCAGTTATATGCACAATAAAAGCCGTTTCATTTTCACCAGGATGCTTGGAATCGGGTTTAAATTAGTCGGAAATCTGAAATAATGCTAAGGGGAAAAATATGACAAGTCATAGAAATCCGCCCCCTAATTATTATTATTATTATTATTGTTTGCTACTTTGCAAAACCTTATCTGAGAGAATTGTTAAGATAAATTTCCAACTCCTCTTCACAAGCCTTATTACATTCCTTTCTGCTACAGAGTACAGGCGACATATCTACTAGTTCTAGGCGTGGCACTAGTACAGATCCCTGAGGAAACCCCCATTGCATCATCTCACTATTTTCCAGCTCACAAATTCTGTTTATAGGTCCAATAGTTGGCGCGTCCTCTAGGGAGAAAATATGCAAACAAAAGCAGTACAGCTTACTTTCTACTTTCCTTTACGAGGTCACGAATTTTAACCAACTAAATACGAATAAGACAGACAATGGAAATGGTAACAAAAGAACTACCAAACTCCTCTACTTGTATTATCTCCAACATGGAATACAGATATTGCATTCTGTATTCAGGCAATAACAAAGTAGGCTGAATTATCAAAATTGTATTAGTTTATTCAGGAGTTGGAAAATCGAGATATAGACGTGTTTCTAATAATAATAGTAATAATAATAATAATAATAATAATAATAATAATAATAATAATGATACTTTTTTAATGTTTAGCTACCTTTTTCGGCATGTATTCGGCAATTATTAACAGAGGTCAACTGAGTAAGTACATGCTTTGAATAATAATAATTAGGGCAAGGCATTTAATGAATAAAAAATGCATTTATGACCTAAAAATAGTGAAAAAATGACCCGAAATCTTAAAATAATGACCTATAAATTTACCATTATTACTTACAATTAGTTTTTTCTTAAGTAATGAATTGCTAAATACAGTTTATGGCAATGTTTTATATATGAACTAGCATGTGCCCGCGGCTTCGCCAGCGATAATTATTTCAAAAATTAAAAATTAAGAGCATAATAGTTAAATCATTATAATTATTAACACCTAAATCACGTGGACTACATACCACGATTAGATAGCGTCGCCTGGTTAAAGCGACCTCAGATTCGAGTTGCTTGGCCCAGAAAACCCTGGTATTGTTTCGTTCAAATCAAACAATGTTTCACCATACAGTATTTAGGCCTATATTGATTATCCCTCTTCCGTGTTGGTTGAAAATTTAATATGTCTACGGGCCTTAACATTCTAAACAAATGAATCGACCAGCGTGGGCTTACAACATTCAAGCGATCGCGATGCTTTTATTTCCACGGTATGACAAAAATAGCCAAAGACAACTGCAATTGATTTGACATTGAAATGTATTACTGAAATCTGATGCTTCGACAGCGCGAATCACGTTTTCTGCCAGTTTTTCACTCACAACTCGCGAACGAAAGCTAAAATTAAAAATTCGGCTTCGAGGTGCATTCGCCCACCTTTCAGTCCATCTATCTTTAAAATTTCAGATATCTGCGTTCAGTAGATTTCGATGGGCATCGTGGACAGACAGACAAACAGCATGTGCCCGCGGCTTCCCCCGCGATAATTATTTCAAAAATTAAAAACTAAAAATTAAGAGCATAGTTAAATCATTATAATTGTTAACACCTAAATCACGTGGAGTGCATTCCACGATTAGGTAGCGTCCCCTGGTAAAAGCTACCTCAGATTCGAGTTCCTTGGCCCAGAATACCCCTGTACAGTCAGTTTCGTCCAAATCGAACAATGTTTGACCATATTTAGGCCTATATTGATTATCCCTCTTCCGTGTAGGTTGAAAATTTCATGTCTTCGGGACTTGATATTCTAAATAAATGAATCGTCCAGGATGGACTTACAAAATCAAGCGATCGCCCGCGATAATTATTTCAAGAATTAAAAATTAAGAGCATAATAGTTAAATCATTATATTTATTAACACCTAAATCACGTGGACTACATGTCACGATTAGATAGCGTCGCCTGGTAAAAGCGATCTCAGATTCGAGTTCCTTGGCCCAGAAAATCCCTGTATAGTGAGTTTAGTCCAAATCGAACAACGTTTGACCATATTTAGGCTAATATTGATTATCCCTATAATAATAATAATAATAATAATCCTCTCCGGTGTAGGTTGAAAATTTCACATTATGTTTGCGTGCCTTGACATTAAAAACAAATGAATCGACCAGCATGAGCTACAACATTCAAGAGATCGCGATGCTTTTATGTCGAAGGTTTGACAAAAATAGCCAAAGCCTAGTGTAATTGATTTGTATTACTGAAAACTCATGCTTCGAAATCGCAAAAAATACACGTTTTCTGCCCGTTTTTCACTCATAACTCACGAACTAAAGCGAAAATTAAAATTCCGGCTTCGAGGTGCACATTCCGACCCTTTAGTCCGCCTATGTATAAAATTTCAGATCTCTGCGTTCAGTAGATTTCGCTGGGCATCGCGGACAGACAGACGGAACACAGACAGACGGAAGACAGACAGACGGAGGACAGACACTTCCTTTTATTAATATAGATTTACACTTTAAAACACACTTATTTTGTTACTAAAGAAATCAGTAAATTTATACTACAGTACTTGGACACCCTTAGCGAAAAATAAATTCTTTCTGAACTGGCATGCCCATCAAATTGCTCCTAGCAAATATGTGCCATTTAAAAAGAAAGAAAAAATATTTATTGCTAAAATGCCAAAAATGACATAAAATGCTGAAAATGACCTAAAAATGCCGAAACGACCTAAAAATTGCCAAAAAATGACCTATCTCTTGAAAAATGACGAAATATGCAAAATAATGCAAAAACAAATTGCCCTTATTTAATTAATTATTTAATGATATACATTTATATACATTGGAGCTATCTTTTAACCTTCATATAAAAAAGATGCAAAATCATCAAATGCCGTGCCCTAGTAATAATAAATAATAAAAAATGTATTTTTAATGTTTACCATTTTGGATGTGTATTCGGCACTTATCAGAGTCAATTAAGGTAAGTACATGTTTTGAATAATAGTAATAATAATAATAATAATAATAATAATTACAATAATAATAATAATAATAATAATAATAATAATAATAAAAATAATGACAATAAAAATGTTTTTTTAATGTTTACCATTTTGGACATATATTCGGCAATTATCAGAGGTCAATTAAGATCAGTAAATGTTTTGAATGATAATAATAATAAATAAAATTAAAGAATAATGATAGTAAAAAATAATAAAATAATAAAAATGCTTCTTTAATGTGTCCCATTTTGGATTTGTATTCGGCTATTATCAGAGGTCAATTAACATCAGTAAATGTTTGGAATAATAATAATAAATAAATAAAATTCAAGAATTTATTGTTAAATATTTTAAATAGCTTTAACAATACGTATAAATTGTACGTCTCCCGGAGTCCTACCAGTCAATTTGTCGTAATATTAATACTTGGTGTTATTACTTTCTCGCATATACGTAGTATAGAGAAAGTATTGTGATCGTGACAAAAAATCGAAGTCGAGATAACACCGGGAGAGCATGTTTCATGAAGCCTAGAAACCGAACAAAGTATTTTTGGAATGACGTCTCTCCGTCTGTCTGTCCGTCTGTCCGTCCGTCTGTGGACAAGCACAGCGGGTAAACGGCTCGTTGTATTTACTTCATTTTTTGAACTAAGCACTTTTTCGAAATTTTGTCGAACCGCCCAGAAATTTAGTTTTATAACTGAAATATTAAGGGGACTTTTCATGAAAACTTTTTTTAAAAATTTGTTTTTTGAAAATATGGCTCTAACGATTTTAATTAAAATTTAAAATTGGAAACACTTGTTATCTATGACTAATAAAATGGCTATATCCGTATTTCTGCAAAAATGACTTAAGCTGTACTTTACTCGTATCCATTTTCAATTTTTCTAGATTATTTCCATTACAGTAGGCGATACATGAAAACCTATCGCAGTAAAGTTGTAGAAAAATTTAAAATGAACATTTTTTGTTTAATACATTTCTTTGTACATATAATAGATATCAAGATAACAACGAAATAAGGACAGCTTAAATGCGAATTTCAGAACATAAATTTCAATTAAAATATGAATGACATTTTGTTGCCCCTAGTAACAAGAAAACTGTAGGCCAAATGCACTTATTGTTGTGAAATGCAATCAGTTTAGCTCAGTCGCAATGAACACACCAAAACCAATTACAGCGAGGTGGTATAGGCTAACAGAGAAGAGGTCCTGAGTTCAAATCAAACCTCGTGGCCGCCCAAATTGACTTGGGTTTTTCATGGTTTCCTCGTTCGCAAAGGCGAACGCCGGGTTTGTAGGACTTGCTTATTTTCCATAACTCATCGCCGCTATGTCACTGGATATTATAATCGTTTAAACTGAATACCGCATAAGAAGACATCACTAAACAATAGAAACATGACGCGAATGAGTTGTTAATATAGACCAGCGTTTCTCAACCTATGGTCCGCAAACATAATTAATTTAAAAATATCATAAAGCAAGTGGGTAGTAAAGAAGTAGAAATGTTTCACATAAAATGGACACTAGATGTCCAAGTTTTTAAAATCTTCGAAAATACAGGTCATATTGCAATTTTCCTTACTATTGCAGTTACGGACCACAGTTTCAAACCCCTGATGCACTGACGTCTATGGTTCCCTCTTTCATTCAAAACCCTAAAAAATAAGACTTTGTCGGAATTTGTTTTTAGAGGCGCCATGCAGTTTTCAACAACCTATCTTTGTGAGAAGGGATTTTCATCGCTCGTTTAACTAAAATCATAATACAGAAACCGACTTAATGTATCTGCTGATCTTGACTAAATTTGACTAATATTGAGCCAAAATCCAGGGACTCTGCAAGAGGCGATAAGCTCAACCGTCTCATTAAAAGTGGGTAATAACATAATTCCTAATTATATTATCAAATTGGTAATACATAGGCCTATTAAAGTCTGTTCAAAATATAATTTTACTGTCAATAGTTTCATTCCAATTCAATAACTGTGTTTCCGTCGGATTAAAAACAAATGTATTTCGTTATAACGACCTATAATTTAATACCCCAAATATTAAGAATATAGGCCTACATATAGCCTACTTTAAAAAATGGGATGTAAAATTAGGGGTCCGTAAAGTTTTTTAGACATTTTAGAGGTCCTCGGGTTCAAAAAGGTTAAGAAACGCTGTTATAGACTAATGTTTCACGCAAACATACTAAACACGTGATATGACCTACATGCAGTTAAAGCGTGCACTAGTAGTAGTATAGTGGTGGCGAAATTCAAATATAAGTCGCCCCTTAAGCTTCCCCATTCGATATTCACATTTGCACAGACTGTGTGATGTATTTTGTTTCTGAGCGAAGCATAGTGACCAACTGCCCTTGTATACTGTTGCAAATAGCTAAATAATGCATAACACTAACCACATAGTTAAGTGCGCGAAGCGGAGGCGGTAGCCGTAGCGAAGCGCCCTTGCATTTTCGAATAATGTACGATGCACTGTTTATAGGTTTCGAAAATGTGGCATATTATATCTCCCGCAAGGTTTGTCAGCCTGCCACCTCTCGTCTAGCGGTAAGACGTCACACCTCCAACGTCCAATCACGAGTTTCTTCATAATACTAGGACAGAAGAATTCGCTAGATCGTGGTATAAAAGAAACTGCATCGGTGAAGATAGGTTGGGTGGGACCCAAGGTGCGACTTATATTTGAATTTTCCCGTAGTAGTAGTAGTACTAATAATATGCAGTTTTACTGTCATTAATTATTATTATTATTATTATTATTCTTATTATTATTATTATTGTTATTATTATTATTATTTCACGGTAAATAGCATTGAACATAAAGATCGACCCTGATGCTTTCCGTTCTAGATACTTGTTAGTTTTATGAAAATGTAGTAAGTAAAATTTAATTGTCTCTTTAATTTAATTTTTTCTGTGCTATCCTTTAACACGTATATGCGAGAAAGTTTGTGCAACGTATTTTTGCACCATTTATTTTTAGATTCAATCTCAGCTTTTGTATTGAAAAGATTGCAAATCGTTTCCAGATAATTAATCCTTAAAATGCCCGAAACTCACTTCCTCACGCCAATTATAAATTTGTGTCGGACTGCATAGAAAACAGGTGACATAATGATTAAGCTCACCGTTGTTAAATTTTTGTGTGCCCAATAATTCTGTAAATTTTAATATGATGTAAATTTTATCCTGTAGGATGCATTACGCATTTAAGGATTGAATAATCCTAATCTTCTCCAGAGGGCTACAGTATTGTAAAAAAGCAACTGTTTAGGTAACTGGGCAATTAATATTAAACATGTAATACATAATAAAATCTCCATTAACCGAGCGAGTTGGCAGAGATGGTAACGTCTTGGACTCGCATTCGGAAGGTCCCAGGTTCAAATCCAATACTACAAAACAGAATAAAAATATTAACTCATAAAATAATACGTAACTGTGAATCATTGAACCACTCATAATAGGCTAATACAGTAATAGACTGCAAGCAACTATTTTTTTAACCAGTAACAAAGTTTTTAATTGTTTTTACTTTCCTTTAGGAGTCCACTAATCAATTCTCCATACTTAGTTAAGAGTTACGACTGTTTGGAAGTCTATACTGATCTGTGGTGAACTCCGCGTAGCAAAACATCTAACGCCTTTTCATTTTACATTAGCTGTCACTGCATGTCAACATTGTTATCTTCATAAATCAAAAGCTGCAGCTTAACTGTGGGGTGAAACATGTTTTATTGCTTAAAAGAGAAAGTTAGGTAATGCCACCCCCTCAAACTGATCATCCTGTGAGCTGGGAACAGAATTGCTACCTCCAGTAAGTAGGCCTACAACACAAGGAACGAAACCCTTAAAAACGAAATTTTGGATGACGTACAGTACTTGGAAATAAAGCCGTATAAAGGAAAATGTGATAACTAGGGACCGGATTTTTAGGTTCTTAAAAACACTGTTTTAGGTATTCCATTAGGTGAAATAGTTTTTTTTAGGTTTTTTGTCCAAAATATCTTTTTCGGGTAGAATAATTGGTTTAATGAATTTGCATGTGCTACATAGGATTCAATACATAATACTTTTCAAGTTTAACTTAATAAAATTGACTTAAATTTGTATAAACTTGCTTTAGGACAGAGCAGACGTAGAAACCCGCGGGGTGCAACGTCATAAAATAACCTCAGAAGAAGAAAAGAAGAAGAAGGGGGGAAAGATGAAATTCAGGTCATCGCCAATCCACTGCCGGTAATAAACTCAATTTCATTTGTTTCGGCATAATTAACACGTCTTCTTAAAACTCACAGTGTGACCACTCAGTATGAATAACAGGGCAGTAATAAAGGCAAACAAGCGCTTTAAAACACAGAAGTCTATATCCTTGTGCAGACACGGCAACAATGGTTGTTCGTACGAATATTTTAAAAAGAATACGCCGGTACTCTTACACTTCCTCTCTTGATACTGTCCATCCTGGACGACAATGGGTTGAACGAAACGCTGGTGGTATTAATTTCAACCCGACAAAAATTATTGTCTCTCCGCAAAATGTCGATTTCTCAACTGACAAACAAAAAAGACAAAAAAAAGTAGCCTAAATTAGATATTTTAGGTTTTATGTCCCGTTTAGGTAGGCCTATATTTAGGTTTTTATACCCGGTTTAGGTATTTTTAGGTGCCACAGAATTAATGTGGGTGAATCCTATGGACATGATTCGAAAAAGTATATGAGCGCTTTTTGTTTTAGAAGTAAGGAAAAAAAATAGGTAAAAACCTAAGAATCCGGTCCCTAGTGATAACCTAAACAGAATCTTTGATCACAATAAACATCATTTTTTCAATGCATCAGTATTAATCCTTACGAGACTTCATAAAAGTGATAACATTATCCGCGATTACATTAAGCGGCGTTCACTGTATTTGATAATATATTTTCTGGCAATTATCTACGGTAATAACGATATAATATTATTGTATTGTTAGTATCGCAGGAATACTTGTCGTCTTGTGTAAGACGCTTCTTGTGATGCATGACAGCAATAAAACATAATAGAGAAATCTTGATGGCCATTTTGTCGGGACTTATCAATTAATTTAAATGCCACGTCACGTAAAGTTATAATTCATATCCAATCAAGAAGACAGGCTTCAAACCCCATTCCTTGCTGCAAATGCCATTCCGAGGACAGCATTAAATTTGTTTTTTTAGTTATTACTTTTTACTGCCATGGCATTTAATAATTGCATTTAACAAATGCATAGAATTCTTTGTAACAGCAGGTGTTTCTTTATTTTTATGTTCAGGCACTTAAAGAAGTAAATGTTAAATTGGCACCAAAATAACCAGATCTGTTCAAATGATATACTAATATTAATTTATCCTGGCCTAAATGCCCGAGACTCATAAATGTTTGTCGGACTGCAAAGAAAACAGTTAACTCAGTCATTAAGCTCATAGTTTATTTCTTGTAATCTAATCTGAGAATTCTACATGCATTTAGAGTTTAGTTTTAAGTTTTTTTTCCGGTTATTTTGTAACCAAATTTAAAGCTCACAATTGTATCGTATAATGCATTGTTTTAAGGGCTAACTTCTGCGACAAGACATGCATGCCGTAGGGCTTCCCTTCACGTTTTTTTATCATCGAACATGCACATTAAAACACAGGAAATCAACTGAGTTTATTGTAAAATTAAAATTAACACGAACAGAATTTAATATGAGGATGCGATTTTATCCGATAAAATGGTCTGCTCGTTATTACTGGACACGTAAGCATCAATGTGCCGTGATTAATACGTCACATGCTTCCATTAAGCAGCACGAAAAAAAAAAAAAAACATTATTTTATACAACATAACTTGTTTGGAAATTGAAATAATAGAAATGTACATTGATTAAAAACACAATTTCAATTCGGTGCAAGCCAGTTCGTGTGCTTTTATTCTGTTCTCCTCTTAGCTTACCTGAATGAAGTTAACTATGTGCACCATCATAGGCGTAACCAGGCCGACCATATGGGGGGGGTTATAACATCCGCGGGGTCTGGGGAGAGGGGGTCCGGGGGTCCTCCCCCGGAAAATTTTAAAAATTAAGATGCAAAATAACGAGTTTTAAGCTTCCCACGCTTTATACTTGTATTAAGTAATTTATGGGCAGACTTAAAAAAATTATATAATTTTCCTTTTTTTAATCAATGGGGGGGGGGGGTTCAAACCCCCAAACCCCCCCCCCCCTCGGTACGCCTATGTGCACCATTGGTATCACTGGCCACAACATGGTAACTCGAATCGATTCATGGATGGTTTATTCATAGTAGGCCGTGATCTCGCAGCTGTTAGTTTTGTTTTTGTACAACAAAGCACGAAAGTAATTATTATTTGTATAATCCGTTACATTTTTATTCATGGAATAACTTAGTCTTAATAAATCCAACTCGAGTTGACGAGTTTCATCAGGTAAATTCGCTCTTATCGTGGGATTAGCTTTGGTAATACAATAATTCTGTTATAGTTTGCAAGGCGTTGGAAACTTGAAGCACTGTTGTATAACTTATGTTATTGAAAATAGCATTTAAAGTATTTTCTGCCCTAAGTTCACTTTATTAAATATCCCCGAGTTTCTTCACCCCAAATGATTGTGGGCCTTCCCATAAAACTGAGTATTGCAAAACACAGGAAGCATGACATATTTCTGAGTAATTAAAAACAACTGTTGTTAGAAGGCCATGATTTATGTCGTCTGGAAATAGAGCTCACTTCTTTTCTCAGACAGTCATATTTTTTTCTGATGCCATCATAGTGTTCGGAAACAGCATTCTTCTGTTCATAACCTTCTCTGATTTATTGGCTGTCACCTTATCTTAGAAACCACATTCTTTTCTCATAGTAATATAAACCGAAGTCGGACTGCGAAGAAAACAGTTAGGCCTATAGTTGCTATTTCGTGAAAAAAAATTAAGCCAAAAACAGCGTTGAGATTAATATATTTTTGCACGACGTAACTAATTAGTGGTACTTACGAATATTGTTGCCACGGATCGTATCTTGACATTCCCGCACGCTATGAAAACAAAAGAAATCTCCGGTAAAAATTACAAAAAGCACAAGTGCCGTAAGTAAAATCATCATAATACAAGCCTTTATGGAAGACCGGAACCAAAGGCCCCCCTAGTTTGTGGCGACTTTAACAGGACAAATATTCGTTCCCCATAACATCCATCTTCAATAGTGTATAAACATAATATTTTCAGCTAATATCTTAATTTATATAAATAATCATCTTGCAAAAAATAGCATGCAATACTCGTTTCGTAAGCTCATAACTGATCTCGGAAATTGAGCGCTTCGTTTTTTTCAAATCTTTCCTTGATCCGTATGCACCGCTTACGGCACTTGTATCGCAATATACTATTAGGTCCAGTTTAGTCCATTTTACAATACGGTATTATAGGAATGGGAGGACTAATACAAGCCTCATTGATATAATTAAAAAAAAAATAATAAAGAAATGTTTAAAAGAAAACAATTTATTATCCGACTCATCTTAGGCCTATATACAAAGATTTTAACGTTTTAGAAAATAAAACAAAGAATAAAATGCTTAGTTACTTACTCAATGGCAATAGAATATTCCTCAGCAAGCTAAAGGAATATTATCTATTTTATGGAACCCGGAAGTTCATTGCCGCGCTTCCCTGAGCCCGCCATTCAACCCTATTCTGTGCTAACTCTATCCAGTCACCCCTCGCAAATCCTACTTCCCTTAAATCTATCCTAATACTGTCTTCCTTCCCACCTACTCTAGGTCTTCCAAATAGTCTTTTCCCTTCTGGTCTCCCAGTCAATACTTTTGAGATATGTCTTTCCTCCCCATTTCATCCTCCGTGATTTAATTACCCTTACTATATCCGGTGAAGAGTACAGGTTATGAAGCTCGTCGTTATGCAGTTTTCTCCAGTCCCCATTTTCATCTGTCTTTAAGTTCAAATACTTTCCAAAGCCCCCTGTTTTGGAACACTCTCAGATTATGTTCTTCCTGAAGAGTAGGGCCTAAGAGACCATGTTTATGTATACACCTTACTAAAATTTTATCACAAAGATTATAAAAAGTGCGAAACCAATTATTATGAAGAAAATGTTATTTTCGCGATTTTCTCGAAAACAGCTGTAACGATTTAGTTTAAATTTTATACACGAGCAGCTTATACTAAGTGCTAAAACTTTTATTGAAAAAAAAAATCTTAAAAACGCCTACCACCGTTCATAGAAAGGTTTTAAGTCTTCCGTGGGAAACAGTCAGGCCGAGGCTGAGACAATTGAATATGCACTCTCTGCAATGCGGCCTCTTATTCTACATCGGAGCATGAAGTGATGAATAGACCTGGGATTTTAGGTTGTAAAAAAAATAGTTTTAGGCACCTAAAATAGGCTTTTAAAACAAGTAAATAGTATTTTAAAAGATAAAATAGGCACTTAAAATAAGCTTTAAAAATGTGTAGATAGACAGAAAATAGAGTTTAAAATACTACAATATGCTCTTCAACTGTAACGTGATCTTTTTTTACTGTAAAAAACGTGGTATACCTATTCTTAACAGAAATAATTGCAAAATTAATACAGAATTCAAAATACATTTCTAAAAACAGTTTTGGATTATGTGAAAAATTGACACAGTGTGTCCATTCTTACTATATACCTGCTACTTGTTATTTTAAACGAATCCTCCCCCGTCAGTTAGCATTCCTTTGACGACAATTGTTTGGAATAATCAAGTTTCTGTGAAAAACCCACCCTCTGCTGTTCTGCTCTTCATTCAGGGATGTCCATTAAATGATTGTAAAAGTTACAGAAGTTGAATTTTATTTTAAATGTACAAAAAAGGCATTTTAGGCACTAAAATAGTAAAAATAGGCTCCAAAGGTCCAAATAGGCATTTTAGGGCACTAAAAAACTCTATAAATATAAGAGATTTATCATGAAATGTCAACATATTTAAAAATTTTCCTGTTATTTTATAAGGAACAAAATAGGCATTTGCTTTAAAATCCCAGGTATAGTGATGAAGTTGTATTGCCCATGCTTAGGGTAAAGAAAGTTATGTGGGCGTATCACTTCAGATTTTATTTGGGTTATGCATCCTACTGGGATGCGACATAAAGAGAACACACTAAAAGTAAGAAGAAAGAAAAAAAAAGTTATATAGTACAAGACTGTTTCTTAAGAGCTGTTGTGTAGAGACTGCATGTTTTTCCACTCGTGTGATGTGGGTTTTGACCTTGTGAAAAAAACCGTGATGTACTACACGTAAATGCCATTACAATCGACACATGTCGAGATATATCGATCAGCAACAAACAACGTCACTAAGGTTACAGAGGACGTGTTCTAAACCCTCAGCAAGTTGGTGTTGTTTCCAGTTGTTTTAATCTTCCTGTGTTACTTAATACACTGAGAAGTAGAACTTGTTCTGGCTGTATTGGTCTATCGTATGCCTGTAGTTCAGTAACAGCTACAATTTCAGCAGGACTTCAATTGGGCTATGCATTGCTTATTGTTACCATAGCAACAGAAAATGATTCTGATGGGATTGTATTCCAGTCATGGCCCTCTACTTAAATAAAAATTACATTAGGCCATGCTTATGTAAAAGAGATTGATCGCTTATTGTTACTATGGCAACATATTGACAGAAAGGTGAAATTTTCGAATCTTATCTAATCTGATCATTTTTCTAAATTCCATATTTGTGTGATATAAATACTGTGGAATGATTTGTAACCTGACAAATTTCTGTAAACTTTAATTTATTTGGTATATTTAGAGGTGAATATACGTTTGTTTTGCTAGGATAATGGAACTGATTTTTAAAATAGGATCTGTAACGCAACGACAATTACAGAAATCAATTTACGGCGTGAGAGGATTTTTGCTCCATTTACTTAAATAATAATTAAAGCAATTCCCATTAAAGCTTAACTCAACTTTATATTAAAATTCAATTAAAGAAGAAACTAAAAAGCAAGTTTGTGCTGATACTTTAATTCTTGCTTTTTATGCCCCAGAGTGCGTGCTAAAGTAGAGAGGATCTTCCAGTGTAGAAGCTTAGCTATTAAAAGCAAATTATTGAAATAAAAAAGCATAGGTACGCGTCATCATTGCGCTTAAAAGCTAGTAAAAGCGTGTTTTTATTAAGGAGCCTTAATGGACCGCTTATGTAAGACTCCTGCGTCAGACATGTTTATACTTATACTTATGTTTATACTTACGTTGACATGGAGATAGGCTAAGAGCGGTGTGTAAGCCTGTTGTGTGATAGAGCCCGGATTTGTATGCAAAAATAAGCACGAAAATATAAGAAATAAAATCAGGTAAACTGATGTAACAAAGTGCAAGTATGTTTTTGTTTAATCAGTTATGACTGCAATTATGATATACAGAATATGTTTTTTTTTTTTTAATTGATTTCCAAGTTAAGCTCCAGATTTATTCATTAAGCAGGGCTTACGGAAGAAGAAAGGTCTACCATCTCGGCCACCTGGGTCATTTTAACGGTCTAGTTGGATAAGCGCATGTAAATCAATATGTTTTTTGTCATAGCTACCTGTATTTTAAATTCCAAGGCCTTATAACATCACAGTAAAACAATAGGCTATGTTGTCAAGATAACTGATTTTCATTTTTTTTAAATAAATTCTTTCGAATACGTATATTACCATAAAATAGGCACTAAATTGAGCATTACTCCGAAACAGGTCAACCGATTTTATCCATTATAAATAGACGTCTTCCCATGGACATTATAAATGTGTATACCAAGTTTCATAAAAATTCGGTAAAGCGTATTTGAGTTACCGCTTCTTTAAAATATACACTAAATTGGGTTTTACTCCGGTACCGGTCTACCGATTTGGTCCATTATCAGTAGACGTCTTTCCACGTACATTATAAATGGGTATACAAAATTTCAGGAAAATCCAATAAAGCATATTTGAGTTATCGCGACTTCTTATATATTAACATAAAAACACTAAATTGGGCATTATTCCGGTACTGGCCAACCGATTTGGTCCAATATCAATAAACGTCTTCCCATGGACATTATAAATGCGTATACGAAGTTTCATAAATATCCGATAAAGCGTATTTGAGTTATTGCGCCTTTAAAGTAGACACTAAATTGGGTTTTACTCCGGTACCGGTCAACAGATTAGGTTCAACTTCAATAGGGCACTTCTCATGGACGTCATAAATGGGTATACCAAGTACCGATTTGGTTCAATATCAATAGGGTTCTTCCCATGGACATTATAAATGTGTTTTCCAAGTTTCATGAAAATCCGAAAAAGCGTATTTGAGTTATCGTGCGTACAGACACACGGACAGACACACGGACAGACAGACGGACAGACAGACAGACAGACAGACGGACAGACATTTTTTCGTCCACCACACAATCTCATAAAGTACCATACTGGCACTTAATAAGCACTAAAATAAAATTTAAAAAAATCAAACGAAAATCAAAGAAGTTATTGCGAGCCGCGTTCAGAAAGTAAGTTTCTGGGACCGTTTACAGAAACAAAACACAATTTCAAGGAAATATTTGTTGCAACATATACAGCAAGTATTCAGCAATTTTTAACAAATTTGCCATCGGAATTGACAATGTTTGTCATACCGTGGGACCAACTTTTGAATACCTGTGTCGTAGAAGTCTGCCGCTTGCGATTCGAACCACTGTATGAACCATTTCCTGTTCCCTGTGATTCCCTGTTATTTATTGAGCTGTAGGAAAAGGTGGAAACCACTGGGAGCGAGGTCCGGGCTGTAGGGTGGATGTTTAAACTCTTCTCAGTCAAACTTCTACAGGAGACTTGCTGGGAGCTGTTTAAAAATCCACTCTATAGCCCGAATCTCGTTCCCAGTGATTTTAATATTTTCCTACACATCAAGAAATGACAGGGAATGACAGAAAAGAGGAAATGGTTGTCACACAGTGGTTCAAATCCCAGGCGGCAGACTTCTACGGCACAAGCATTACAAAGTTGATGCCACGATAAGACAAATGTTTCAATTCCGGTGGCAAATATGTTGAAAAATAGCTGAGCACTTGCTGTATCTGTTGCAATAAAAATTTTCATGAAATTGTGTTTTGTTTCTGTAAACGGTCCCAGGGAAACTTTCTTTCTGGACGCGCCTTGTAGTTTCGTAGAAATCTTAGCTTATTCACGGCTGTTACAGAATGTAAGGAAGGTCCTGCGTCTGTCAGTGAAGTGAAAATGTGCACAGGCGCATGTGAAAAGCAACACAATTCTGTTTCTTTACCGGAAATCTTTTTAGAAATCCGACAGATCGTTTTATAAAGTGCTCTACGGGAAACTGGCTGGATATCCGTAACATAGGCTAATTCGCCTCAACATGGCCTTCTAATATGGGGCAATAGCTGTCATTCTCAAAAGGCTTTTATTTTACAAAAGAAAGCATTGAGAATTTCAACAAATTCATCACGCAGAACTCATTGCAGACCATTATTTATATATTAGAAAATAATGACTTTGACTAGCCTATGTATCTTAGATTCTGTTTTGTTCGTAAAGGATAATTTGGCTGCCATCCGGTCAGACCTATCTCCCATAGGCCTACTTACGAACTTAGACACTTTGAGGCACCAGGATGCAGGCTAAACAAAAGACTAGGTAATTTCTCAGGAATGGCCTCAAAAATTAGGCAACAAGTTTTCAAACGACATCTATCAATAGGATAGAAAAATATTTAAAAAATCTATTTCTGATTGACTAACTCAATGGGCCTTTTAAAATGTTGCCGAATTTTTAAATATACATGAAGGTTTTTTTTTTTTTTTTTTAAATTTATTTTATTATATTCTGCATGCCCCGTTACCTTGGTAACATTACATGCATTCTTATTTCACAATATACATGAAGGTATGCTATGACAATGTCAATAGCATTTATTTTTTGCTCGAAGACATGCTTCTTTATTATTATTATTATTATTTAAATATTTAAATATTGAAAATACTGAATCTATAAGATTTTCTTTGTAATTAAGGTATTTATAATAAATATTCTTTATAAATAAATAAAATAAATAATATTTATGGACTTAAAGAAATATAACATCACTATTGAAACCTCGTCTTTTAATTTCACGATCATATAATTCACTAACAGAGCCTTATCACACGGGTAGATAAAGTACTGAATAACGCGCCACTTCGGTCACAGCGGTGACGCGCCTAACTACTGTGCATCTTGTCAATCGATGTCGTATACATCGATCGATAGAATTCCAAGATGGCAGGTAGTGGGTCAAGTTGTGTGTTTAGCGGTGAAAAGTAGGAAAGTTTTATTATTATAGTGCGATTTTATGTTGATATGAATGTTGAATTTGGTGTTTAAAGTGTTGGTGTGTTAGTTTTGGTGTGGATGACTTTCCTGGAAGCCTGGGACACATTGCAATCCGGAGCACAGAGGTAAGCCAAGACAGTGTTTGTGGCTATGTACCTAGGGGCATATGACTTTCAGATTTTATAGTTTAATACAGTTGGCTTCTTAATGTGGGTAACGAATACGTAGTCCTAAAACTTAAATTAATCTTTAATGTGTATGCTATTTGAATATTATCATACAGTAACCCTTAAATTCTTAACATATCCTGCCTAAGAAAGATGAAAATGGGGACTAGAGAAAACTCCATAACGGTGAGCTTCATGACCTTAGTCACCGGATATAGTAAGGGTAATTGAATCACGGAGGATGAAATGGGGGAGGGAAGACATATATCAAAAGTAGACCCGAAGGGGAAAGACCAATTGGAAGACCTAGACGTAGGTAGGAGGACAATATTAGGATAGGTTTAAAGGAAGTAGGATTTGCAAGGGTTGGATGGAGTTAACGCAGAATAGGGTTGAATGGTGGGCTCAGGTAAGCGCGGCAATGAACCTTCGTGTTCCATAAAATAGATAATATTCCTTTAGTTTTCTCAGGAACTGTCTATTGCCAATGACTTTAGTAGGATACAGTTGAAATTTGTAATAAAATTATGGAAAAAAATAATAGGAAGACAATTTTAAATTACATGTAAAATTACAGAATAAGGTACAAAATATAAACTATGGGGCTAATCGTTACGAAATGGTTTTCTTTGCGGTCCGGCATTGGTTTGTATATTGTGTGAGAAATCGAGATTCGTGCATTTAAAGTTAAAATCATTTATAAATAGAAATGCAGGATTTTGATAAGTTCTCCCCTTAAAAACTTGACTTTCGCTCTTGAAGCATGATAAACAGGGCCCGGATTCTAATGACATGTCATCTTTTTATTGATACTGCCTAGACATTGCCAACTTGTAGATAAATCCTAATTGTGTGTACAATAATAATTTTTTATGAATAAAATGTCAGTTTTTAGGTATTTTTTTATAATTATTAAGTCATTTTCTTTAAAATTTAGTGTCTTTTATAGGTAATTTTTCAAAAAATGTTTGGTCATCAGAATCCGGGCCCTGATGATAAGTATCTAGCTAGGTACCATAAGCTTGACACTCTTGCGGTTTGTTGCGGAACCCGCTGTTTGTAACAAATGCTCAGCCGATGGGAAAGTTAACTGGTGACCGCAGGCCACAGCGGGATGGATGTGCGGTCGTGTGATATGGACTCTAACAGCCCCCTTGTTGGACACGAGTTGGAATATGTCATGTTCAGGCGGGGTTCCAGTGACCTACACGTGTTACGTAAACAAACGTTTATGTTGCCAACCAAAACAAACAGGCATGACAAAAAAAAATACGCTAGGAGGTGAAACTCCTAACAAAATACGGTGTTTGTGACTGCTGAAAAGTTTTATTACTATACTTGATCCATTATGTGTACGGAGCAAAAGTAAACAACCGAATGTGAAAGTTCACAAGAGTTCGTTTTGACACTGTTTAGTCGATGGCGTACTGTAAAGAAAATTTAACTTTTTTTATATATATTAAGCGCCAAGGGTCCAGGGTTCGATTCCAAATGTTTTGTATCTACTCTTATACAATTCAACGGCCCTAAATAGCGTGCTTGCTCGCCCGCTTCGTGAGACATCGGGTATACTCGGCGATGTTCGTCTCTCGCAGTGTAAACTTTCATGACGACTTCAAAATTAGGAAGGAAAACCGTTTCTTTATTATATAAGGCCTAAGTGAAATGAACACAATGAACAAATATTCTAATTTTATTTTTACTTACAATTTTCATAGCTCTGAACCACAAACATTTTTAATAATCTACCAGTGTAATTTTCTTAAAAATCCTGGAGTCAATGAATAATGGCGGGCGAAGTCGGGGGCAACAGCTGTAAAATATTGATGGTTTTATCTCTTGAAATATCGCTGATAATAATAATCCAAACAAACCATTCCTTCCCTTGAAACATTACATCATTTCTGAAAATTACACTGAATTGATAAAATAAAATTCACATCATATTCATGTCAATAAACAGCTGAGAAACAATACGTATTATGTGTTCACAGGTTCTTTGGAACTGCATAATCGATTCTGATATAGTTTTCCCAGGGGGCGCTTTCATGTCGTGGAATGTACTCTAAAACAGGAATTTTAGCTGTTTCATTAATTATTAATGGCTTAGTTTATGAATGATTCGCGTGCAAGTGTTAATAAATATAATGCTTTAATAATTATTATACTCTTAATTTTTAATTTTTAAAAGAATTATCGTGGCGAAGCCACGGGCACCTCCTAGTATATTTACAATCTGTATCTTCTCTCTGCTGGACAAACCTTTTCCTTGCATATTTCTTTATTGGTGACTAAGCTCTGAAGGCCCTGGCTCGCAATTTTCTTCTGTAATAGAAATTAATTACTAGAGGTTATGCCTATTACTTTTACTTAGAATATGTGGTGTACTTCATCACACATTATGTAAATGAAAAGCACAACGAATTAATTAATTATGTTATAAAATACGTCTTGTATTTAGTAACTTATGTCACTTGTTTTTCTTCAGAATCAACAAATTTGCCAAGGCAACGATAAAAACAAATGAAATCTTGTTTCCTAGATGTATGTTGTAAAACATGTAAACCTATGAAAGCAAGCATCTCATTTAACAGAACTTATGTTTTCACAATTACATAAGATATAAATAATTTTACGGAATGGAAGTAAACATCTGTCTGAGCTTGTCGCACTATTGTGAAGTACGCGCTGGTGCAACGACAGGACACAGTTAGTCAAGGCAAGTCTGTTTACTTTTGCTCCATACATATCTTGGATCAAGTTTTATAATGTTTATCTGAAAATGGTTTGTTATAAATCTGTTTGTACTATAACTTCCATTGTAGAATGTAGCACATATAACGCAAAATATTATAAAAGTTGTAAAAATGAAAAAGTTCTTGCCACGTTTCGAATCACATCCCCGAAGGATACACAACCCAAATAAAATCTGATTAATGCACTCATATAACTTTATTTACTCTAAACATGACCAATACGTCTTTCTCACTTCACATTCTTTGATATAGAATAAGAGGCCGTATTGCAAAGAGTGCGTATTCAGTTGTTTCAACCAGAAGCTAAGCTTTTATTGTTCACCAGGCAAGACTAGGATTTTAAACCGAGCGAGGTGACAGAGATGGTAACGTCTTGTACTCGCATTCAGAAGGTCCCAGGTTCAAATCCGGCCGGCCAATTTGACATGGGTTTCTTCATGGTTTCCCCAGTCGTAAAGGCAAATGCCGAATTGGTTATTTACATACCATGAATCATCCTCACCATTTCATCCATTTAAATTAATATCAGTTGAAATTTACTCCATAAAAATACACCGACAATAGAAACAACTGACAATCAATAGTTCCATGGCCTACCCTACTGTACAGACAATGATCCCAAACTCCTGATATGGCCTCGAAGCTAAAAGGAGTATAAACACTCTTCAAATAAATAAATATAAAAAAAATAAAAGGATTCTGTATATGTTATTTTATTAATCTTTGTGATAACTGTTTTCTTTGCAGTCCGCCGTAGTTTTACATATTTTATGAGGAATAATTAAGAAGTACGTTGTAGATATACTCATTTTATAGCATAAACTCGCGAATTGCCTATGGGTAAATTATCCAATGGACAGAATTTACACAAGAATAACATCATACAAACACACAAAAAAATATTTTTTATACAAATATAATTTATTTGGCGATTTTCTAGATAAATGTCCTCTGGTTAAATATGAAAATGACAGAAAAAACGTTCCTACAAACTCTGGCTAGATCTTTCCAAGGGTAAATCGTCGGGTTAATTTATCCTTTCATGGATGGCTGGATAAAATTTAACCTTTCATAGGATCAATAGTAATATTTAAACAATGAGAATCAAAGCCTTCTGAATTAAATTAACTGTACAACTCCAAGGCCTTTCTCATTATATCATTATAGGTTAAATGGAACTAATTTGCCCATGGATAATTTACCCATAGGTAATTCACAAGTTTGTAGAAACCGGGCATTAGCCTATAGGCCTATGCCTTTACCGATTTCGATGAGCCTCGTCAAATAGAGGACTTGAAGTGTATTAAGCTCAAAGAAAGGAACAAAAGAAGAGCGTTTCCCAAGTGACATAACAAACGCACTGAATACAAAAGATATCAATTTGGCAACGCAACAAGACGTCCATTGTATCGGAATGCAGTTTAGCCGCGCCTTCTTCGTGTTGCCAACACTTGAAATGCATAAATACCTCGCGTTTCGCAACGTGTCGCAAATTAGAGGTCTTCTCTTCCGTGGCCGCCTTGAAACGAAAATCGGGCCAAAGGTTATTAACCTCTTGTAGTTTATTTTGGGAAGACAGTGGAACAATATTCCTTTCTTGACAGATGAAATTCTATGCATTGGAAATTCCTTTGATGAGAGCAGGCAATAAATATGTTGCTGAAATACTGGATGTCTCCCTTACTTACTTACTCAATGGCAATAGACAATTGCTAAGCAAGCTAAAGAAATATTATCTATTTTATGGAACCCGGAGGTTCATTGCCGCGCTTACCTGAGCCCGCCATTCAACTCTATTCTGTGCTAACTCCATCCAACCATCCCTCGCAAATCCGACTTCCCTTTAATCTATCCTAATATTGTCCTCCCACTACGTCTAGGTCTTCCACGTGGTCTTTTCCCTTCGGGTCTCCCAGTCAATACTTTTGAGATATGTCTTTCCTCCCCTATTTCATCCACCGTGATTTAATTACCTTTACTATATCCGGTGAAGCTCGTCGTTATGCACTTTTCTTCAGTCCCCATTTTCATCTCTCTTAGGCCCGAATATTTTCCTAAGCACCCTTATTTAACTTTTAATAATAATAAATTAATACGTTAAGCTGCGTCTCCATTGATATACATTTAGCACGAACATGTCAATATTAACAAGTTGATATTGACATGTATATTGCAATTTCGCGTTCCAATTGACTTGACATGCAAACCCAGCGTGTTGCACTTAACATTTTCAGGTGTTAATTTGTTTTCCGGAGAAAATGGACAGCATGTCAAGTCAATTGACTAGTCGGTCGATATCGGCTTTGGTTCGGGAATTTCCGGGTAAACAACAAGCAGTCGACAGCTTCCTCAATATTCCCGGCATCCATTTTGTATTATGTGAGTATTTGGTATATCAGTGTTCTCAATAGTATTGCATCTAATTCTAAAATTATTTTTTTATGGCATACTCCATTGTTGAAAAATGTGATAGTTATTTTGAAAAGATCAAGATATCTGTACATAATTAGTATTTAAGAAAGTCATAGACAGTTAAAAAAGAAGATAATAACGAGTATATAAAATTACTCTCATTTTGCAATGTTGGCTGCCCTCTTCAGAGGCTTTTCTTTTTTTTTAATGTTATTCATTTCTGTTCGTAACCTCGCCAACACATGTTAACCTATAATATTGTAGTGGAGACAGTTGTTAATTGGCAAATCACTTGACGTGTATACATCAACAAGTTGATGAAAAACATTTAACATATGTTAACTGCAACATGTTGGTGTTAAATGTATATCAATGGAGACGCAGCTTTAGAATGTATCATTGTGTCCTAAAAGACAAAAACAAGATCTGATGTCTAGCACAAAGTAACCAACTGGTCCACATAACTCTCAGCGTCTATGCGTTCTGCTGTTAACAGTTTTTAAAAAATGGACAAGAAAATTACATAAGTTCATTCTAACTAATACATTTTAACTAAAAGTAACTAAATATTTCCATTTCATTGTAAAAGAAATCAGCAACTTTATATTTAATGTTGATAACCGCAGATAAAGTTCCACGTGGTTTTCTTATTATGACATGCTTCCGTTTAATCAGCACAAAATGTTTACACACATAAAATCTAACTATTTATTTTTGTAATCGATCTCAGAGTTAAACTCCAGATCGTTTCTTTAATAGCCTATAATACAGGGTGGAAGATTTGTATCTGTGCAGATTTCAACAGCTTGTTCCTTCCGTAGAAACAAACAAAATTAAATACCATAGGCCTATTTTTCCTATGTGAGTATTTTTATCATAGGTAATCCGACGACAGTTGACGAGTTTATCGATAAAATTATCTGATGAAACTCGTCAACTCGAGTTTGGAATTATTAAGACTGTTCCATGAATAAAAATGTAACGGATTATACAAATAATAATTGCTTTCGTGCTTTGTTATATAAAAACAAAACTAACAGCTGCGAGATCACGGCATACTATGAATCAACCAACCAAGATTCAATTCAAGTTACCAACCTTCATTGCCGCGCTTACCTGAGTCAGCTATTCAATCCTATTCCTTGCTAACTCCATCCAACCATTCCTCTGAAATCCTACTTCCCTTAAATCTATCCTAACATTGTCCTCCCACCTACGTCTAGGTCTTCCAAGTGGTCTTTTCACTTCGTGTCTCCCAGTCAATATTTTTGAGATATGTCTTTCCTCCCCCATGTCATCCTCCGTGATTTAATTACCCTTACTATATTCGGTGAAGAGAACAGGTTATGAAGCTCGTCGTTATGCAGTTTTCATCTGTCTTAGGTCTGAATATTTTCCTAAGCCCCCTGTTTTCGAACGGTCTCAGATTATGTAAGGGACCATGTCTCACATCCATCTATCTACTCTTATACAATTCAACGGCCCTAAATAGCGTGCTTGCTCGCCGCTTCGTGAGACATCGGATATACTCGGCGATGTTCGTCTCTCGCAGTGTAAACTTTCATGACGACTACAAAATTAGGAAGGAAAACCGTTTCTTTATTATATAAGGCCTGAATGAAATGAACACAATGAACAAATATTCTAATTTTATTTTTACTTACAATTTTCATAGCTCTGAACCACAAACATTTTTAATAATCTACCAGTGTAATTTTCTTAAAAATCTTGGAGTCAATGAATAATGGCGGGCGAAGCCGGGGGCAACAGCTGTAAAATATTGATGGTTTTATCTCTTGAAATATCGCTGATAATAATAATCCAAACAAACCATTCCTTCCCTTGAAACATTATATAATTTCTGAAAATTACACTGAATTGATAAAATAAAATTCACATCATATTCATGTCAATAAACAGCTGAGAAACAATACGTATTATGTGTTCACAGGTTCTTTGGAACTGCATAATAGATTCTGATATAGTTTTCCCAAGGGGCGCTTTCATGTCGTGGATTGTACTCTAAAGCAGGAATTTTAGCTGTTTCATTAATTATTAATGGCTTAGTTTATGAATGATTCGCGTGGAAGTGTTAATAAATATAGGCTAATGCTTTAATAATTATTATACTCTTAATTCTTAATTTTTAAAAGAATTATCGTGGCGAAGCCACGGGCACCTCCTAGTGTAATACAACCGGCAGGATAATAGTCTTATAAATATTTATTTTTAGATTTCTGGACAGAAGACGAGAAGATAAGAGTTTCTGAACTGCATAAGAACAAACTTTTCCTGATTTGAGTCTACACTCAACTTCTGCCTTAATATTATTTGTGTCTGTAATTATTGCTCCCAGATATTTGAATTTTTGCACTTGTTCGAACGATTTACCGGCTATTCTAATATTTTTATAGAGCATTATTTTGACGTTCCGTGACCATATAGGCTACTCAGTTTTTTTTTCTGTAATGATTTCCAATCCAATATTCCTGCAGGTATTGAAAAGACTTTCTACAATTATTATTATTATTATTATTATTATTATTATTATTATTGTCCACCGCTGTGGCTCAGGGGATGCGTTCAATCCTCTCACGCAGCGGGCCCGGGTTCGATTCCTGGTCGGGACAAGTTACCTAGGTGGGGTTTTTTCTGGGGTTTTCCCTCACCTTTGAGACAAATGTCGGGTAACTTTAGGCCCTTGTGGTCCCCAGATATCATCTGGCCGTCATTCTCATCTTCATCCCATCCTCGCCTTGTTTGGAATGAGTGTGAGTGTGCATGTTGTGTCTCGTCCTATGTGTTCGTGTTGTCTCGGAGGTGACCCCGGCATTGAGCTGATCACTCATCCGGGGAGGCCCTCCATGTCCTTGTCTGGTCAAAAAAGTATGTATGTGATCCAAAGATAATCCCTCTCCCGACAGGTCGCGGCCCTGTAAGGCCCGGGCGGCTTGGGTCGCTTAAATCCTAAAAGGGAGAGGTGAAACTACGATAAAGAAAGAAAGAAAGAAAGAATTATTATTATTATTATTATTATTGTTATGTCCGCAGAGTCTCTATGTTGTGTAAGCATTAAGGGAATAGAATAGTTGATAAGGTCTTGTCTGTTGCCATGGTAACTTGCATACAGAGTTAATTAAACACAGCACAGGTAGTAAAAGTTCTCTGCTCGACTCCCCACTCGAGCAGGTAATGAAATTGAATGTTTGTTCATGTCAATTAAAAAGTTAAATTTCGCTTGCAGGGAAAACCTGGAATGCAGCATCGACTGCATACTTGAAGATTACCAAACAGCTATATTATGTTTCACAGAACTTGCTAATTATATTAGAACTCATAATAGTATTTACTAGTTAACAAAATCTTGTTTCATAGAGATATGAACACTAATATGATTAGTTGATTAGTCAGCTCATTCATTTGGAGGCTATGTCTGGATTGTTGTTTGTGTTTTGTCTTTTTGTCAATATGTTGACATTTCATGATATATCACTTATATTTATAGAGTTTTATAGTGCCCTAAAATGCCTATTTGGACCTTTCGAGCCTATTTTTGCTATTTTAGTGCCTAAAGTGCCTGTTTTCTCTTTTAAAAGCCCATTTACTTGTTTTAAAAGCCTATTTTAGGTGCCTAAAACTAATTTTTAGAGCCTAAAATCCCCGGTCTAGTAATTAGTAATTTCAGTATGTACACAAAAATCCATTTAACTCTTCAGGGCCCTGTTTCATAGAAATTGCTAATAATATTAGTTAATAATATTAGAACTCATAATATTATTTATTAGTTAACAAAATCTTGTTTCATAGAGATATGAATTTTACTCATAAAATCTCTTCACTAATATTATTAGTTCATTAGTCAGCTGATTGATTTGGAGGTTATGTCTGGATTGTTTTTTGTGTTTTGTCTTTTTGTCAATACTATTTCAAAGCAGCACGGCCTACATATATCTTCATAATAACTAGCTCTAATAAATGAATAAATCTGCCAGGCACTTATTCAAGATAGCAGTAGGCTTTAAAATCTAACATCAAATCCTAAAAACTTATGACAGAAATTCCTTTGATAGCGGATGTAAGCTTTTTCTAAATTGATAATTAAATCAGAGTGATTCATTTTTCACAAATTTAAGATCACGAAATCTGAATTACATGGGTTTGAGAATAACTTATTAGCCCAATTACACTTATAGATAAATGCCTAATATTATCAGTAAATTTTATTAGTTCTGCAGTCTATGAAACAGTTTATTAATAATACTAGCAATATTTACTAATAATTTAGAGCCATTAACTCATAACTAATATTATTAGAAAATATTCTTATGAAACAGAAGACTAATAATAATAACTAATATTATTATGTATTGGCTAATAATATGAGTGTAAAAGTTCTATGAAGCAGGACCCTGGATTGCTGTTTCTGTACCACGGCCTACGTATAGCCTACTTTTATGAAATAACGTTATTCCCTTATTCACTGCATATCTTATGTTTCTTTTCTGTCTGCTTTTTCCTGAAGCAACTTTTTTCTATACTGTATTTTATCCAGTTTTACCGAACCTAATGGATATTTAGCTAATCCTCTGAGAATAAAACATGTAATGTATGTTTAAAGTAGGGATGGGTCCTCGATACAATAAATACCTCGATACTTTCGATACTTGCATGGTATCGGCATCGAGCGATACTTCAAAAACTCGCTCGCTGCAATTTGAGGAAATGCGGTATCTCTTTCTGCTTTTAGTAGTTTACTAAATACAGCAAATACTTCTATTCTCCTTCAAATAGAGAAAACCTCTTTGTGACCTTAGTCTAGTCATAAATAAAGACTTTCCAAACAGAAGAGATTCTTAATTGTTTCGTTTCTGTCAAACGTTTCAATAACAACCAACAAGCAAGCTGACTGTCCAAACCCCATATTGTAATTTTTTAACAAAAATTTGTAAGTGGACTGTTTCAAAAACTAATTTTAGTTTTAATGTAGAGTTTAAAAATAATTATAGGCTACTGATGATATTAAATATTGTCTCATTAAATATGGACACTTAATTTAGTTGGTATTACACAGTTCTCTCAACTTTTAATTTTTAATGTACCTATTTATTGAAACTGGAAATCTTGACGGTATCGAGTATCGAGAAAATCAGGTATCGACCCATCCCTACTTTTTAATTATTACTATTTTAAAGTCTTAAAATTTTGATCACAGATATTTTAAACCGTTTATTGTTAGTAATAAATGTATCTATATTGTCCATTTTATGCAAATTATTGTATAGACGGAGCACATTATAAAGAGGAGAATTATTATAAGATATAACATCTATAACGTGGAACATAAAAAAAAAAATATTTCTTCGAGAATATTAATATCATCTATTTCGTTATTAAGTATTATTATTAAGTATTCGTTATTATTATAAGCTGGAAAGCGGATAGCTATCCGTATTTAGCCGGATATTTGTTCCCACAGAACTATTGCACGTAATTTCGTTACATAGAAATTTTGAGCTGGCAACCAAACTGAACATACAGGCGTTTTCATATCAAAAACAAATTTCTCACCTAAGACGACGAATGTTTCACTTAATTACACCCTTAATTCAACTACATTTGTCAAAGAAGCAACCAGAGAAATGGGTTGGTAGATATGCATAACTAAAGCGATTCCGTTGTTTAACAATATTATAAACACTGGATGCTTATTGCACGCCACTGATACCCGCCCTGTCACGAGATTTTCCACATTTCACAGAATTGACCTTCCGTCACGTGATGAAGCTGATGAAGCTGAGCAAGGGGAATACCTACAGTGCTTGGAAACCTAGCACAGGGCATTTGTACACAAGCTAACTGAAGCTTGTTATTGATTGTGCCGGAATTTTGCCACTCTGGAGTTCTTAGAATTGTCATCGGAGCCCGGATTTTCATGACCTAAAAATACTTTAAAAAACGAGTTAAAAAATTTGCTAAAAATACCGAAACTAAGAAAAAAAATCATTTTTTAAAAATGAAAATACTACACCATTTCAACCTCAATTTCGGAAAAAGTAATTTCAAATTCGGAAAAAGTAATTTCAATTTCGGAAAAAGTCATCTCAATTTCGGAAAAAGTCATCTCAATTTCGGAAAAAGTAACTTCAATTTCGGAAATACAAGGGCTATTTTTTAAAGCATTCGATGGGGCATAAAATGAAAACCACAGTGAAAATCAAAACTGTTTTATTTGGAACATTTAGGTACACCTTCTAGCTACTTCTCTACATAATCTCGCTCCGATTGAGTCATTTGTCCTAGCGTGGTACCAACCTTACTATACCCTCTTCATAGCCCTCGCATTTCCGAAATTGAAGTTACTTTTTCCGAAATTGAAATTACCTTTTCCGAAATTGAAGTTACTTTTTCCGAAATTTTAATTACTTTTTCCGAAATTGAGGTTGAAAAGGTGTAGTTTATTTATCAGATTTGTGTCTATTCTACATTTATGTTGTTCAATGATAGCCTTTTAATTAGTTAATTGGTACATACAGTTAACTGCAAACAGCAAACGTCGTCTTTCTGTAAGTTAGCCAAATTAAAATTATAACAAGAGCTTTTTATTTATGCTTATTTAGAGTTTTGATAATATTCAATGTACGGAAATGCACAAAAGTACGTATACAAAATTATGTAAGTGTAATGCAAGAAATAATAAGAATAAGAAAATATTGACTTTATATTTTATAAATTACTTAAAAATAATGAAAAAAAGACGTAAAATGACCAAATAGTGACGTTTAATTCTAAAAATGGCATGAAAATTAAAAAAGAAAATATTGAGAAAATGACAAAAATACCCCAAAATTACCATGATCATGATTAGAATATCTGCTCTAGTGGGCAACGTCTATTCCAGTTAAAAGATGACATGTCATCAAAATCCGGGCCTTGCTCAAAATATAGTAATTATACATGTTTTTTTAAATATATATATATGTATATAATTATTAAGTTCACATAATCTGAGTGTTCGAAAACAGGAGGCTTAGGAAAATATTCAGACCTAAGACAGATGAAAACTGCATAACGACGAGCTTCATAACCTGTACTCTTCACCGGATATAGAAAGGGTAATTAAATCACGGAGGAAGAAATGGGGGAGGAAAGACATATCTCAAAAGTATGAAAACGTAGGAGAACCGAAGGGAAAAGATCACTTGGAAGACTTAGACATAGGTAGGAGGTCAATATTAGAATATATTTAAGAGAAGTAGGATTTGCGAGTGATGGTTGGATGGAGTTAGCACAGATAAGGGTTGAATGGCGAGCTCAGGTAAGCGCGGCAATGAACCTCCGGGTTCCATAAAATAGATAATATTCCTTTAGCTTGCTTACGAATTGTCTGTTGTCACTGAGTAAGTAAGTATATATTAAGTTGAATTAGTTCCGACGAAGACTGCAGAATTTTTGTATCGTTACATATTTCTGGGGGAAGGGAAGAGTAGGAGCAGAGCCTATTGAATTGTAATTTCAATTTGATTTACTAACAATTTTGAATAGTTATTCTTAATAGCTGTAAACCCAAGACTTGGAAAATTTAACATTAAACACAGGAGTTGCAGCTCTGCATTGAGAACGCCTGACGTGTTCGGTTATACTACACGCAGTACAGCGAAGTAGGAGAAGTTGCCGGGAATAATCAGGGGCACACGATTATGCTTCCAATTCACGTCGCCTGCACAGTGGTGTTTAGACAACCCACATTGCACAAATTCTAGTGAAGTTGCAGAAGAATCACGGCGTTTACTTTCTCTACCCTTAGCATAAAATACTTTTAAAATGAGCTATAAAATGACTGGAAAAAATACAGAAAAATGACCCAAAAATTTGTATGAAAATGCTAGTATATTCACCAGATTCGTGTCTATTCTACATCTATTATAGGCGTGTAATTAGTTAATTGGTACATACGGTTAAATGCAAACAGCAAACACTGTCTTCCTGTATCCAAAATAAAATTATAACAAGATCCGTTTAACCGAGCGAGGTGGCCGAGATGGTAACTTCTTGTACTCTCATTCAGGAGGTCCCAGGTTCAAATCCCATGGCCGGCCAATTTGACATTGGTATTTTTCATGGTTACCCCAGTCGTAAAGGCAAATGCCGAATTGGATATTTACATACCATGAACCATCCTCACCATTTCATCCTGTATCATATCCATTTGAATTAATATCAGTTGAAATTTACTCCATTAAAAATACACCGACAGTAGAAACAATTGACAAGCAATAGTTCCATTGCCTACCCTACTGTACAGACACAGATCCCGAACTCCTGATATGGTCTCGTAGCTAAAAGGAGTATAAACACAGCTGAAATAGTAATAAAGAATATCTATTTATTTATGCTTATTTAGAGTTCCGACAATATTTAATGTAAGTAAATGCACAAAAACTCTATATACAGTACAGTAATGCAAGAAACAACACAAAATAAGAAAATAATGACTTTATATTTACAAAATTACCTAAAAATATGAAATTTATAAAAAAGGACATAAAATGACAAAAACGACCACTTAACATTCCGTTGAAAATTGGCCCAAAAATAAATAAAAAATACGGAAAATGGCTAAAATGTTTATATTTTTATATTCTAGAAGTCATGATTAGAATATCTGCACTAGTGGACAACGTCCATGATTTTCCAGTTAAAAGATGACACGTCATCAAAATCCGGGCCCTGGTCATAATGTAGTAACACATAAATACTATAGATCTGGCCGGTAATGGAACTCGCGACTCTCACTGTTGAATTTATATTCTGCATTTCACTCTGTAATTAAGTTTTTACTTCCTCTGCCCGTACCATAGGTACTATAAGTAGAGGAAGCATTGTTTTAGACCCCAAATTAGAAGTTGGTTTTTATGAATGCAAAAATACTATTTTCAGAAACATGTCTGTGTGTGTGTCTGAACAGGCTAGCTCCAAAACGGAAACTCGTATGAAAACAAAATTTTGTATTTATGTTAGGTACCTTCTGAAGATGTGACACGAAGATTGGAGACGACTTTCTCTTATCTTGAAGGGGACTTTACACAGAAAAAAATCGTTTTTCGCGATTTTCTCGAAAACGGCTCTAATGATTTTGTTAATATTTTGTAATTTAAGTGCTTATACTAAGAGGTAGGCCTAAAACTTTTATTTCAAATACTTTTTCGCAAAAATCCTCTGAAGGGTAGTTATAAGCCACCCACTGTTTCTAGAAAATATCTTACCTGGTGAACAATAAGGTTTTGCATCAGATTGAAACAACTGAATACGCGCTCTTTGCAATACGGCCTCTTATTAAGTGCCAGTATGGTACTTTATGAGATTGTGTGGGGGACGAAAAAATGTCTGTCCGTCTGTCTGTCTGTCTGTCTGTCCGTCCGTCTGTCCGTCCGTCCGTCCGTCCGTGCGTCTGTACGCACCACAACTCAAGTACGCTTTTTCGGATTTTCATGAAACTTGGTATAAACATTCATAATGTCGATGGGAAGAACCCTATTGATATTGAACCAAATCGGTTCACCGGTACCGGAGTAATGCCCAATTTAGTGCCTATTTTAATAGATTATGGCGCCTTTCTCATAGAAAGGCGCCATCACTCAAATACGCTGTAACGGATTTTCACGAAACTTGGTATACCAATTTATGACGTCCATGAGAAGTGCCCTATTGAATTTGAACCTAATCTGTTGACCGGTACCGGAGTAAAACCCAATTTAGTGTATATTTTAAAGACGCGGTAACTCAAATACGCTTTACCGGATTTTTATGAAACTTGGTATACACAATTACAATGTCCATGGGAAGACGTCTATTCATAATGGATAAAATCGGTTGATCTGTTTCGGAGTAATGCTCAATTTAGTGCCTATTTTATGGCAATATACGTATTCGAAAGAATTTATAAAAAAAATGAAAATCAGTTATCTTGACAACATAGCCTATTGTTTTACTGTGATCTTTTAAGGCCTTGGAAATTAAAATACAGGTAGCTATGACAAAAAACACTACTGTTTTACATGCGCTTATCCAACTAGACCGTTAAAATGACCCAGGTGGCCGAGATGGTAGACCTTTCTTCTTCCGTAAGCCCTGCTTAATGAATAAATCTGGAGCTTAACTTGGAAATCAATTTAAAAAAAAAACATATTCTGCATATCATAATTGCAGTCATAACTGATTAAACAAAAACATACTGGCACTTTTTTACATCAGTTTACCTGATTTTATTCTACATCAGAATGTGAAGTGAGAAAGGTGTATTGTCCATGCTTAGGGTAAAGAAAGTTACGTGAGAGCATTAATAAGATTTTATTTGGGTTGTGTATCCTTCGGGGATGCGAGGCGATGTGATGATGACATTCTCTTCATTTTTACAACCAATTTACATGAAAAGAAAGTCATACATATTATGCTGTACTAAGAGGCAAAACTTTTATTTTGGCAGAGGAACAGGGGTGAAAAAATCTTTCCATTGAAACCTCGTTCAATCGTATTGACTCATAAAAACTACGAAATGATCACAGAAATTACATAAGTCGATTCATTGCTTATTTGGTAGACCTAAAGAAACAGAAAATGGCATAAGAATTACAGGATTGTCTGACAGCAGGCTCCATTAAAATCGATTACAAAAATTAAATTCAACATCTCATTATGTTTCAATCAATACACCTACCCCTGGGTTTATTGGACACCCCTGGCATATAAAACAGTCGGGAACCTGCCCATGCGGCACCGCCACTTCCGGCCGTGATTTGTCGCACGAAATAATTCGCGTAATCGCGCACGCACTGCGTTTTTCAACTGTCTTTATGACGCAATATGTCGGGTTCATCTGTTTCTTTCCATATTTGCGTGTTGCTAGGAAACCAATCTTAACATATTAAAACAGATACATCACTGAGACCATGTTGAGGTTATGGGTGGCCTTGCTTCTGTTATTGCGGGTCAAAATCAAAATTATAAAAACTGTCGCAAGTTGTAGAAAATCACAGCTGTGAGACATGTATCAGAGATTGCAGATAGAATTTCTTTTTTGCCTTCGTGGTGGAAACAAAATGAATATTCCCTCGTTTTAGGTGAAAAGAATGCTAAACTTTTTTAGTTATTTTAATCTAATAGAAAATTATTGTAAAACACTAGCTGGTTACTCATCGTGCGTTTTGTAAAATACATTAGTATAGACTGTTTTGATTTAATTGCGGGAAGTATGTTTTAACAAAATCGAGGAAAAGTTAGAAAAAATAGAGACGAAATCGATTTTCTTTTACTTCTGCGATGTTTTCACTTATTTAGGCTATTTATTTATTTATCCTGGCGGAGTTAAGGCTATAAAGCCTTCTCTACCACTCAGCCAGGGCAGAAACATGAAATACATAATAATAATAATACTAATAATAATAAAAATAATAATAAATGAAAACAAGACATTATACACCTGAATACAAGAAACGTACATTAAATACAAGGGAAAAAATTCAAACATTATGTTCTTGAATAATATATAATACAAATGACTAAACTAAAGAATAGATGAAATACTAAAAGTATTTTTCAAATGAGAAGCCATTTCCTTCACCACCAATCACGTGTACGAGCTAACGGAGTGCCGCTAGCAGTAAGAGTCTTCCCTCCGTCTCGCCATCTCTGATTGGACCGCGTATCTAAGCAGGAGAAGGACAAACGGCTTGTCATCTGCAAAACACTGTAAACAAATTCATTCTTAGTTATTACAAACAATGAACATTTTCAAATAAGAATATTTTACTAAATTAGTATCAATTCCTAAATGTTTTTGTATACTTCACACACATGTATTGCATGATATTTTTTCTACAATAGGGAAAGATAAGCTACTTGAAAATACTAATGTCAGAATAATTAAATGCAATCACCTGTTGGAGAAAACATTCTAACAAATTCCAAAATCCTGAAAATAAGTTAAATAGGCCTACAATGAACCGTTTTATGCAAAAAGACTACAGTAGCATTTATTAAGACCGGAATGTATTTATGAAACGAGAATATCATTATAGGCAAGTTTTATACGACTATAAAAACCTGACTCTTGATCATTCGTCAACAGCTACATCATAATTTAGTGTTTCCATAATCTGCAAAATTTACAGAGTAATCACATGACTGGCCGCCACTGCATTAGTTTTTTTATTCATAACTACAGCATTAATAACGAAGTTAATTTGTTTTGCAATTTTTCAAATGTTAGAAGTCGGTGGCGGCCATGCCCTGGGAGATTTTTTGCTGTAACAGGAAAAATTGAATCCATAGAGCAAAAATCTCCTAATAAAACTTGCTTGTCTATGACCCCTCTATACACAGGTAAATAGTTTGGTGTTTTTCATTAACACCCTGTATAATACGCGTATTATTCTGTAGAAAGTTGAACAAAATAGTATATTGCGATACAAGTGCCGTAAGGCACGTTTACGGGTCGAGGAAACAGATTGAAAACCCGAGGCGCAGCCGAGGGTTTTTAAGTTTTTGAGACCCGTAAATGCCTTTATGGCCCGTGTGTTGCATGCTATTTTTTGCACGATGATTATTTATATCAATTTAATTATATTAATTGTGTTATTACCTGAAAATATTATGTAAATACATTCTTGAAAATAGATGTTTATTTCAGAAAGTGTTTCGCATGTGTTTGTTGTTATGGGAACCGAATATTTGTCCTGGGGGCCGTGCCCATAAAGGCTTGTATTATGAAGTGTATCGTAATGAATTATGACGTAGCGCTTGGACCGTAAGTAATTTAACCTCATCGCAACCGCCCTTAGCAACAAGACTGTGTGGGAATGTCAACTTACGATCCATGTAAACAACGTTCGTAAGTACCACTTACTAGCTAAGGAGTGCAAAAATACTTTTTTATTACACGCTCTCTAAAACAGTTGCTTGTCGGACTTTTAACGCGCCGAAAAATTGCATTTTAGCAACGAAGGCCGCTAAAATTGCATTCAAACTGCATTCAAAATGCAGTTTTATCGGCCTTGTACTTTATAGTCGTCATGGCAATCTATAAACAAAATCCAGATGGCATTGACCAGTCACACCAACTTGAACATGGATTTAAGCATATAAATTGGTCATAAAACAACAAATTTCAGCCAACATGTTTCTTATGATAATCAGAAACTTTACCAGGGTTTTTCGCAAAACAGATATAAGCCAACAACTTTTCACATCTTCGTTCACATAGCTTACCATGGACGCACCAGCATTTAATTGCAATATGTTCCCTATTCCTTCTGCCGTGATGTTGCTGGCACCAGCTATATAATTCAATGTTTTTGGCTTGGAGTGAAATTTCCTCGGGATTATCATTCATATTTTCACAAGCTATTCATAAATACTAGTTCGTATTTATTATCTACTCTTATACAATTCAACGGCCCTAAATAGCGTGCTCACTCGCTCACCCGCTTCGTGAAACATCGGGTATACTCGGCGATGTTCGTCTCTCGCAGTGTAAACTTTCATGACGACTACAAAATTAGAAAAACAGTTTCTTTATTATATAAGGCCTAAGTGAAATGAACACAATGAACAAATATTCTAATTTTATTTTTACTTACAATTTTCATAGCTCTGAACCACAAACATTTTTAATAATCTACCAGTGTAAATTTCTTAAAAATCCTGGAATCAATGAATAATGGCGGGCGAAGCCGGGGGCACCAGCAGTAAAATATTGATGGTTCAACTCTTGAAATACCGCTGATAATAATAATCCAAACAAACCATTCCTTCCCTTGAAACATTATATAATTTCTGAAAATTACACTGAATTGATAAAATAAAATTCACATCATATTCATGTCAATTAACAGTTGAGAAACAATACGTATTATGTGTCCACAGGTTCCTTTGGAACTGCATAATCGATTCTGATATAGTTTTCCCAGGGGGCACTTTCTAATCGTAGAATGTACTCTGAAGCCGGAATTTTAGCTGTTTCATTCATTATTAATGGCTTAGTTTATGAATGATTCGCGTGCAAGTGTTAATAAATATAATGCTTTAATAATTATTATACTCTTAATTTTTAATTTTTAAATGAATTATCGTGCGCGAAGCCGCGGGCACCTCCTAGTTGTTCACAAATCAGCGACTCATATAATGCATCTATAGCCTACAGTATTTCGTATTGGTACGTACGGTTCATTGTTGTCTTGCGTTTCAGAGGGCCGTGAGAATATGGCTGACTACCTTTCATTATAATTAATTATATACGGTATTTTTGTTTAATTTCGTGTAATTTAGAGATCTTTCACTAAAAAATATTGTATGCACCACGTACGCAAAAACTTTATCGGACTCATCCAGTATTTCAGTCTCTGCTGCTATACTAGATTCGTCCGGTAAAGCGTTATTTTGCGTACTTGATACACGAATAGCTATTTCGGTTTCTAGAAATTGTGTTATCTCGATTTAGATTTCTTTCACGATCAAAATAGTTTCTCTGTAACTAGGTTTATGCGAGAAAATAGAAAGGGTAATTTCTTGCCGTGACGTTGGCATTGTGCCTTAAGCTCCCGTGGGATGTGAACTCGGGACTAGAGAGGTAGTCACAAGCGGATCATCTTCAAGCCTTGCTTTACAATATAACAGAGAATCTGGAAGCGAATTGAAAGAGGTTTTCTTGTTTTCCTTAACTTCCCTCTTTTCTTCCGCTTTCAATGGATTTTCTTCTCAATACTGTGTACTTTCATTCTTCATCTGACTCTATCAGGCGGATAGTTTTAAGATTAGGGCGCGGATTTCTACGCAAAATGCATATTTATTTTCACAGTCCTAAACATAGGCCTAAGTAGAAATGTTATATTTCAAAGACAAGTAATTTTAACTTTATTTAACTTAATAGTTTTTATTTTGCTTATTCTGAGAGAAAACTATTTTGTTTGTTTATTTTATGATTTTGAATTATATATATATATATATTTAAGCTGTCACATTACACATGTTTATTTCACTCCTAGACGTCATTTCTTTTATCGGTTAATAGAATCATTGAATTATTAAGGTTATAAAACACAATGTAAGATTTCTAAAAAGCATTCTGGTGAAGAAACATATTCAAGAGGAACTGTGTTGCTTTTCACATGCGCCTGTGCACATTTTCACTTCACTGACAGACGCAGGAGCTTCCTTACACACTGAAAGAGCCGTGAATATGATAAGATTTCTACGAAACTAATAATTGATTTGATTTTTCTGTAACTTTTTTTTTTGTAAATTTTGGTGCTTAATTCTTACAAATTTAGGTAGAATTTGCAGAAATATTGTTAGCTGCTAATCTTAAAGAACTCCATGTAAGTAGCGTGACATTTATTTATGAGAGTCAATTTCTCACAGAATATAAAAACCCGTGCCGGACTGCACAGAAAACAGTTTACTCAATGATTAGTCTCATAGTTCATTTCTTGTACCTCTGTCAGATTTCTAACAAGTTTTCCGATGAACAGGAATTCACCAAAGAAGAACTGTGTTGCTTTTCAAATGCGCCTGTGAACATTTTCACTTCCTTGACAAACGAAGGAGCTTCCTTACATTAACTGTAACATCCGTGAATAAGATAAGATTTCTACGAAACTAATAATTTTTTTTATTTTCGTGTGATTTTTTCTTTATTGGGCCTATATTTTTCCTGCTTATTCTGCTGTTTTATTTTTTTATAAAATGTGATTGCAAATTGTAAATGAATGAATGTATAATTACATAAATTTTATTTAGGCCTACGTAAATTCGATGATTTCATAAGGAAAAACCTTTGAAAATTGGGCTTAATTAGTCTATCGCGTAGGCCTATGCATTAAACAAAAAAGGTATTCATTTCAGCTTGTAGGGCTTTGAAGGTATATCCTTAAGTTTGCTGTAAGCAATGTTTGTTTTATTTTACATTGTCTTCGTCTAGGCTTACTTCAAATTTAGGTTAATTTTCTTTATTTTTATCTAACTTATAGGCTATTATATTCGAATTGGTTCTTAAACAGACGACAGTCATTGTTTTTACATGTTTCATGATATATTTTTCTTTCTTTTGTTTCAGGTAAGCTATTGCTGTTGCCATGGTTACCGGTGAGTTTATGCTTTCTCTTGTTTGGGTTTATATCAGTAAGAGTCGCGTTGCTATGGCTACCGAAACAGAAGAGTTGTATGTCATAAGAATACGGGTGAGGGGGGGGGGGCTTTGGAAATGATCACAGAAACTTAATGCGGCCATTCTTCTAATTCGTGTGGTCAGAAACTCGTGAGATTGCTTGGCATTGTGTTCTCCCTTTGTGACGACTGGGGACTAATTATTGCACTCAGCCCTTTTCAGGGACGTAAGGGTTGGAGTCCACATCATTTATGTCGGCTTCGTATCCTAGTTTATATATCATCGGGTTTTTCTTGTTTCTTTATTATGGTTGTGTATTTTTTTAATTCTTAGATTCCTAAAACTACTCCTAATAATTCCGAATTGTCTAATATCCACACTTAACCCTTAAATAATTAATTAGTAGGGTCCCAAATTCAATGACTTTGCTTT